>OX387192.1:31341430-32571319 GCA_947561395.2 Buxus sempervirens
CTCAAATAGAAAGAATGGATGGCTGTAGTCCATTAATAAGAATGATTTTTCTATTGCAAAGTTAGAAAATTATGGTAATAAAAGTTCCTTCTAAATATGTATGAACAATAATTAATTAAAAATTCCTTTTCAACTCTCAAGTTGCTACAATGTTGGAATTGATCTCCCATTGAGAGTATAGAACATTCTCCTCACTTTTGTCTCTCAAGAATTAAATAATGACAAATGTACAATGGTTTAAAATGAAAGCTAGATTTATTACAAAATAACATTTTAAAAAAATGTCATTCCACGTAATGAAATGTATAGTAACTTCATACAAACTCATTTGTTCGTGCTTGGTATCTTTAGGAATATAAAACAATGATCTAGCATGACTGGAATAAAAACCATTGGATACAAAGAAAATGTGCCACGGGATTCCAACGTTCCCACAACATGTTTTCTTGCATTTCTTGACTTCTTGAACATGATGCAATTCAGGCAAAAAAATTTCTTCAGATTCCCTGCGATGCATGCAACCTCCCGCATTCTCCCAACATCTAAATGCAATCTTAATGTCGAATATTTTTCCTTTACACATTTGTAACAAAGTAATTTATTGTTATATAGAATGAAATATAAATGGAATTTAGAAACTCTCTATGATAGGTTAAAATTGGTATCATTCCTCCAATTAGTTCTATAATTAGAAATGACAAACAAAACAATATTATCCAAACATCTTTAATAGAGGGTGTTGATGATACCGTAAAAAAAAATTAAAAGATTATCTAGGGTTTCTAATTTGTATGAATTGGATTTCAATAAGGCACATAATTTCCATTTAAAGATAAGGATAATATTTCTATCTGCCATTGTTTATTCAGTTCTTATAGATGCTATGGATGCTGCAGCAGCAACAGAGGGATTGTTATCTTCCACCAATCTCAGCCCCAGCAAATAATATTTGTGGCACTATAGAAAGGACGAGAGGAAAAGATTAATATCAAACTTCATGGAACTTGAAGAAATCAAGCACCTGTAATACTATCACGCCAGCATCACTAATGAACCCACATGGATGGAGCTAATACAAATGCATTAGCTAGTATTTTCTTAAAAGAATAGGAAACAATAAACTGTGAATGAATAGTGGCATCTTTTGTCTTTGCATAGTAATTTTTATATTATTAAAATACGGTCATTTGAGCAAAGTATATAACTTTATTACCTGCCAGCGATGTGAGAGGGCTATAATGCTGGGAAAAGAATGAAACATATCCTGATTCCTCATCTAGAGCGGTTTCCATAGATTGTGTCACTGCTATTCAGGTCTTTGTACACGCTGATACCATATCCTCCATAATATCTATTTCTATCATCAAAAAAAAAGTATTGTTACCTTTGATTGATCTTTCCCACAAGCTCTCATCCAAAAACACTTCATTCATCTGAGATTTTCTCTGCTTGCTTTAAGTTAATATTATTTGGTCACTTGCAGATGTTGATGTGAATTGAGGATTAAGTGGCTATATAATTTACAAGATTCCTTAGTCCTTTTTTATTATATATTATTTATTTATATTGATATCCTTTATATTTTGTGTTCTTAATATATATTTAGTCAAAATGCATGCTTGCATACATCTCACACTTCAATCACATGAACCATATTGCTTCATGTGTTGGCTTATAAACATTAGTAAATATATATCAATAAAACCGGCACTACACCTATGAGGACACATAAAAAATAAAATGAAAAGCAATAAGAGGTAGCGGAAAATTCCTATGGTTCACAGCTATAGGGACAATATATTACATACAAGTGCATAGCAAATGACTGAACATCTACATAAGATTGCTTGAAAATATCAAAAGCAAAGGCCTCAGTAGGTATATCATACGGGTATTGCTGCAGCATGTAAATCAAGAATCATAAGTACCATTCATGTCCTACTCAGATAAACGCCATTCATAAAGTTCTATGGAAAAAAAATTGCCCACAAACAAAATAGAATCACCTGAGACAGTGACCCAGCCATAAGCCAAACAGTGTCAAGCTTGTTATATTCTCTCTTGATTCCTTCAGCTCTTTCAAGGACTTCAGCCTCAAGTCTCTACTCTCTAGTTGTGTTAACAATAGAAACTCTTAGATAGATTTTTATAAATTTGAATTTGATAATGAAAGCTATGAATACAGGACGGAGGAGCACGTTTCCTTATTTTCCAAATCAACCATGCAAAGAAGCCACGCAACCACCACCTTTGTAGAGCTGCCAGTCAGATATTCAAGTTCAGCTTCTGACTATAGAAGAGGAGATTCCACAGCTAGCTCCCTCATTGGCTATTGACCTCCCTGATTTGTGGGTACCACAAAGATTTCTTTCCCTGCATCTTCTCATACATGAGATACTTAGCCAAGCAGGCAAATTCAGAAGATAACTTACTGCTTTGTCAACACGATTGCTAGAAGTTTAAATAATTAATAAGTCTTAAGTTGTGCACATACCAATACTTCCCAATAGTTACAATATCTGCCTGAAAGGAGCATTTCCACAATGGATTTTAATTTTATCACCATATTTCCTAATGTCCTTATCCATTCCAAGGAAGAGCTATAGACACAAAATCCACAATGAACAATGACCTTGAGATATAACACCTAACACTTTTACTTTAACCGATTAGACTCTGTAGTAATTTAATTAGCTGCACATAATATCTCAAACAAGAAGGAAAAAAATACTGCATGATCACTCGAAGAAAGAAAACATTTCCTTCAGTGAAACTCAATCCTAAGACTAATCATGTTGATAATATTGAACAGAGAGCATGTCTGGATGGATTTCAATTTTAGTGCTATATTTCCTAGTGCCTAAATGCATTCAAAGCTAGGGCTGTAGAGACAAAATCTGGAAAGATGTCAAGTTGATGAAAGAGTACAATATATAATGTTAAAATGATTCACCATTGAAAGGACAAATTTTCTCTTCCAATCACTTTCTTTCATCCAACCAAACAGGATAAAGAAAATTTCAGCATTTCGTTTTCTTTTCACCCAGAATCCAGACTTCCAAACACCTATGTTACACGGACTCTTTGCAAACCCCCAAAGTACCCGTGTCGTGTCCAATAAAATAAAAAAAAAGAGACGCTGGTGAGATCCATGTCGGAAAGAGAGAGAGGGAGAGAAGAAGAAATAAACAAAGAAGAGAGAGAAAGGGAGTGGTGGAGGGACGGTGAGGAGGGGACGCACAATCGCCCTCCTCTGTTCTTCTGAGAAGAAAAAAAAAAGAAGAAAGAAAGAAGAGAGAGAAGAGTAGAGGAGAGCGATAGTGAGGAGGAGGCGTACCTTCGCCCTCCTCTATTACGCTGAAGAAAAAAATGAAGAAGAAGAAAGAAAGGAGAGAGAGAGAGAAAGGGAGAAAGAGAGAGAGAGAAGGGGGCACGTACCTGGGTGAGTTCCGTCTCTGCAGTGGATGTCAACGCATCACTGCGGTGCAGGAGCTCCTTCTTAAGAGAGAAAGAGCTCTATCGAGCTCCATTGAGAGGAAGGGGAGAGGGAGGGCTTCTGCCCTCTCTTTGGTCTTTTATAAAACGAGGGCAGAACCCTCGTTTATAAGTTACGTATATATAATATAAATATAAAAATAAGGGCATAACAATAGCCCTTATTTTAATAAGTAATATATTTAATATGTACTCTAAACCCCTCATAAATAATAAGTAATATATTTATATACATAATAAATATAAAATAATATTTATATAAGAGATAAATATATTACTAAAAACCGTTTTAGCCGAATCCCAGTATCCCTATCCAAAATTTGGACACTTTTCAACCAAGTCCCCGTATCCTAAATTTTAAGTGTTAGACGAATCCGAATCCTAGACACATACCCAAATCCCGAGTACCCAAGTCCATGTAACATAGCCAAACACAGCCTTCCCAGTTTTCAAGATCACTTAACAGGTTATGCATCCTGTTTGGATTATGTTTAAAATGTCTTATACACTTTGATTTGTGTTAGGACTTTGGTGGTAGTATCGTTCAAAAGAAATGATTACAGTACAAAAATCTGTCTCAAAATTGTGGAATAAAAAAAATTTTATATAGACCAAATGATAGAATTTGTGAAAATAATTATTTGTTTAAACTCTATTTATGATATGTTTTCTACAGCTTTGAAACACCTGTTTGTCGATTTGTTAAATAGATCTTATAGTATCTAGTGCACCAAAAAAAAAATTTTTTTTTTTGGATGTCTACATTCATGTTATTCTAGTTCCTCGTTTATAAATTCTGTTCTAACTCAAAAGTCAACTAAATAATATCATGGCTTTTGGTTGCCAAAAATAAATTCTAAAACTTAGGACATCCAAACAGGATTTTGGATTTTGAGAATTAGCAATAAAAATATATATTCTTAGAATCAATTTAAAATCCCTATCAAATGCTTCATAAGAGTATGTTATCAATCCTTTCCATATAAAAAGAACAAATTTTTGCAAGAGTTTCTTGTGATGTTGCACTTGATGAGTATGCATGCCTCAAATAATCAATTGATAATTCTAGCCTTCTACATCCTGTATATGGAACGAGCTTCATAAAAGCTCGCTAATTATTCCGGATACTGATTATGTATCCTGTACAATTCCAGTTTTTTTAATCTGAACTACTCGGTTCAGAATGGTTGATGGATTTATGAACCAAATCCATTTATCATCGGTAGGTTTACTTAATCAGAACAAAAATTCTATATTTAAATTAACCTGAATACAAACTTAGGGCCATGTTTGGTTAGGTGGAGAGCAGTGGAAAGCAAAGTAAAGGAGTACTTTACTTTCCTTTACCTTAAATTCCTTTTGTTTTGAGAGGAAAATGTTGAGAGCCTTTTAGTGGAAAAACGTGGCTCTTTTGGAAAATTAATTTCCAATAGGCCCACATTTCTTATGAACCAAACACATGGAAAGTTCGTTTTGCTTTGCTTTCCTATAGCTTCCATCGAACCAAACACAACATAAAGGAAAGTTAATGTAATTTCCAAAAAGGAAAAGCACCAACTAGGTCACACTGTCTTCATTAACAAAAAAAAAAAAAAGAAGGTTCAATCACAGGCAAAAGTTCTTTCTCTCGCAGACGAGACCCACAGACTTCTCTCCCTCGGTCTTCTTCTATCATGGCACTAAATCTTCCTGTTGTTGGGTTCTACAAACCATTTCAGAAAAAGGTAACCATATTATCTTCTTTTTTTAAGTCAGCAAAAGATCTGATGCTTTTAACTGATGAACTTCTCAAAAGTCCATTTTTTTTATGAGATTGGTTTCTTCAATTTCCATTATGTATACATAGTTTGGATGAAATTCGGAAGCACAGATTCTGCATTCGATTATTCTTTTGGCTTTTATTTGTTTTTCATTAGTGTTTTTTCGCTTTTCCAAATTTTGCATGATATTTATACATGGTTTGCGTTATTAATAACTCTCATCGAATAATTTTTGTTGTTCATAACTTTTGGTATCCCTATATCAATTCACTGGAAAAGGTTTTGTCCAAATATGTTCAATTTTTACTAACTTGAACTCTTTTACCTTCACAAAATTAATCCTCTAAATATATGTGATTTTATATCTTGAAAAAATGTTTACCTAACTTCCAAGGGTAAAACTAGTGTAAGAGAGGAATAATAATTTATTGGTATGAGGGAAAACTGAGAAATTTAAAATGTTTTTAATAAAGGGTAAGTGTAATTTTACCTTAAAAAATAATTAACATTAAAAGGACAAAATGGTCCAAAATTAATTAGATTCAGCATATTCAGCTAATTATCATTTTTTAAATAAGACTTATATTATCTTATAGACAACATATAATATCTTACAGTCTTTACAATATATTACATATTATTTTATGTTCTATAGTAAGGTATTTAATATATTACAAAATTCTATATGTTTTATAATTTGTTATATTTCTTAATATAATTTGTAATAACATATATTTGTTATGTTTCATAATATAATTTGTAATAGATTAATTGTATTCATATATAATATATTATATGCATTGTAAGATATTGCATAACAATATTATGTTACGTCTAATAATATAGCATAAAACACAATATTATAAATATCATTGTATATATAATATACATTTTATAATATATTTTCTTCTAAGAATATAGATTACAATATTTATATAAATAAAAATTAATACTTTTATATGACACACATATGTTTTATGACATATAATATATTACATATTTTCTTGTGCATAATATATATAACATACCATACACATATAAACAAGGTTCACTGTAATGGTTTCGATGTCGTCTATTTGGGGGCCTTGTGTGCCATTTCGGTCGAATTTCGTCATTCATACCGTTGGATTTTTCTGCTATTGTGCCGAGAAATTCAGAATATATATATCCTTATTTCATTTCTCTTATAATAAGGTTTGGTTGTTAAGATATTCTATAAAATCTGTCCTATTAATCACCGAATTTTGTGTTAAACTAAAATATACAAAATTTGTGGGAACACGGTACAAAACATATCAAAATGCATCAAATGATCTACGAATCTGGCTACTGTTGCACCCCGATATGACAAACCCTGGAATTCTCTCTCTTTTACTCCTAGAAAAGCCCTAAATACTGGGGGTCGAGAAGCTGTTTTTCTATGTAGGAATACCCCTCAACAAATGCTACTGTCCAACAATCCAAGAAACCCATCTCCCCTAAGTAAAGAAGAAGCTCAAAACCTCTCCTCCATGTGGACTCTCTCTCTCTTTTCTTCAACAGTCCTTTTGAGTCCCACACAAACAAGATAAATGTTATTTTAAAAAAATCCAAGTTTTCCTTTTAGTTTTTGCATCCTATTGCAACAAAAACTCTTAATAGATGTTGTTTGATTTAGATAATATAGATTACAACAAATGATTACAAGGATTTGGATAATATAATTGCCAAGAGATTAAAATGAAGTTTATCTTTCATCCATGTAGCCAAAAAAAAAAACTGAAAGAAAAAAAAATCTAAATTTAGTCAATGAAAGTTTTGACTGTATATTTTATATATAATAGTCATGAAAAACATATATTTGCGTGAAAAATATTTTTAAAATTCTCTTTCTCATGATTATGAAAAATTTGAACTTCCACTTTTGGGTACTAACAAAAAATCTTGCATCTCACGCTTTCTATAACACAAGTAAGCAAACAAGTTCAATATAGGACAAGTAAAAACCATAACACAAGACTTTAAAAATACCGCTATTGACTGTTTAACTCAAACTCTATATTTAGGCTATATTTATAGTTAAAAATTATGTTATTATGATAATATTTTTGACATTTGATATTTCAAGAGTTTCCTATAATTAAGAATCCTATTAATACACTCCCTTTTTCATCTAACTTTCCCAATGGGTGCTATCACCTATGTCATCCCTTGCCTATGTGGCTATATTCACGTTTCCTTGTAATTTTGGCATCCTATTGCAACACAAACTCTTAATTAGGAAAAGCCATTCTTTATAGTTTGATTTATATCTATACTATATATAATGGGAATAGGCCCCTTGTAAAGCGTGCCAAACAAAATATGCAGCTTCCCAAAATAGCCCTTAGACACCTATTGAGAAGATTTATTAATTAAGAGTACAATGTTCAAAACTTGCAATCAGTTTTAAAATCTGTCCTCACCCACGTACCACGTTCTCCCTCTCTCCCTTCCTTTTTACACACGTGCAGTACTGCACATGCATCTTGCTAGTAACATAGATTAAAATGGATCTATATATTACACATAGCAAAAGGTCATTTTGTGGGAACTCACAAGAGAGCTCCAAAGTTGGAACTCTAAATCCTGATAGCTCCTCATCATCGTCTGACATGGTAGCTAACCTGTCATCAAACTAAAAAAATTAAAGCCATTACATCTGTCATCGTCATCAAACATTCCCAATTTCTGTCATCGTCTCACACCCTATTATCTACAATCACTCTCTCCCTCCTTTTTTTTTCTTTTTCAACAATTCCACACGGCATGCCGTGCTGCCGATGATATTGACAGCACGATGAGTGTGCCGTCAATGTTGTTGAAGTTTATTTAAGTTATCATGTGATGGCGTACTGGAATCTTCGATCTCATTATTGTATTAATTATAAACTGTTGGCGTTGGTTAGACCCAGAGTTGGAGATAGATTTGCCATCACCCTCAGGTATTATAATTTGAGTTATGTTACTCATTTAGCTTCGTTATGATTTACTGAATATGGTTCAGATTATGTATTTCTTGATTAAGTCTTCCACGTTATCTTTAGTTATTTCTTGCACTCCGGCATTAGTAATGAGCACGGAATATTAACAGGTATCCACTGATAGATTATGTTCAAATATAAGTGAATTCGGGTTTTATATGTCTTAATATTTTAATTAAGATCTGCATTCGCTTGTCGCCTCACATACAAATTCTAGTAAATTTGTGGTTTTGGCCATGAGAAGCTAGAATTGAAATGGTATATGTCACATTAAATGTATAATAATTAAATTATACATGGTTCCAAACAGGTGAGACATACATATGATAGAAATTGGGAACCAAGAATCTCTATTAGAGGAAACGAGACTCTAAACGGGTCGGATTCGGACTGGACCCACCAATATCCGAATCCAACTAAGTTGTAGGATATCCGAATCCAATTAAATTGTAGAATATCCGAATCTGTTTAAATATCCAACAGATCCTTCATATTTGTTATTGACTCCGAATCCAAATATGGTCGTAAAATCCAACTCGAATCCTATTAAATATTTGAATCTGGTTTAAAATCAGATTAAATTGGCCTTTTTTAAACCTGCTACTTTCACAGATAGTATGTTAGCCTATTTATTTATATATTATGTTAGCCTATTTACTTAAACACCCTTACAAAATTCTGAAAATGTCAATCATACTTTAAATTTAATCGGATTCAGATTTTTATCGGATGGATATGGTAAGATCCAAATCCTAATCCGATTATTAAATGGATCTATGGATCCGTATTTGATCCCCAGGACATTTATTCGGATAAAGATCTGATTTGATCGGAACCAGGTGGTGATTGGATCAGGATCCGACCCATTGACAGCCCTAGAGGAGACCACAATTCTAAGACAGCAAAACTATACCTCTGAGCACTATCATGACATCACAAGCCATAATCATCCTATTACATAACACCACTAAGTGTAATAGAAAAGGCAACACAAATTTAGACCACGATGCATTAAATCTTCCTTTTATCATGACTATAAGGAGACACCATGGTAATTACAAAGAGACTTCATTTGTCATTTTAAAAAATGGCTCACTTCTAGGTATCACATGAGACCAAGAACATCATCATGACACGATAAATAACTATGATTTAGTATTTACTATTTACTGTCTCTGCTATAATATTCTCAATAGTCTCAAAAGATACTACCAACATGATGCAGTTCATTTAACAAAACTCAAGTGTAGCATGGAATGGTCAAGCTATTCTAATTACCACCATTGAAAATTCATCCACTTCACTAGCCATAATTGACTCACAGTGATGAAAAGAAAACCACTTCTACACCCTTTTTTTATTGTTTTCCCCAACTCCATTGTTAATGGCTTCACAACAATGTATTAAAAGCCTTCCCAACAGACAAAATATCAGAAAATATGGCATTAAATATCAAAAATAAATCTAGAAATTGCAAATAGAAATCAAAAGAAAATAACCACGTATTGAAATGTCAAACAGCAACGTGAGTAATGAAACAATATAACTGAACGAGTTTCTCATCAAATGCGCAACAAACCAGTTAACTGATTCAGATCTTGAAAATAGCATCAAAATACACATTGATGAAGTCGATAATCAAAACAATAACGATTTCTTAAAATTGAAACCAAACGCTAACATAAAGGAGAAAGACACATGATATACGTCGAATGTAAAATTAATTTTTTTTAAACAGATAAAAATTCAAACACATGAGAAATGGGAAAAAAAAATCATCCTACTTTTCTTAGATTGCATCATGAACAAAAGAAATAAACCCTCGAATTCCTAACTAAAACAATCCTAATTTGTTCGCGTTGAAAACATAATGAAAATAATAAAAACCCTCTTACCTTGAGTTGTTCCAAAACTCCTCTTGATTTTTGCTAGCTTCCTTCTTCTTTGGTTTTCCCCTCCTATTTCACCTTCTCTACGCTCCTTCAATGGCAGAAAAATCTTCAATTTGAGGGGCAAGGAAATGAGAGGAAGCCAAGCGTTTTCAGCAAAAAAAAATGAACGAGAGATCGATATCATATAATTAAGAGAATGGAAGATGGGTTCGGGGAAAGGGCGTTGGAGAGTAGGGTTTGAAGAGGAGAAAACGAAGGGTCTCGAGAATGCAGGGGACGCGGGAGCGGAGGGCGAGATTTGGAGAAAACTAATTGGAGGGGACGTGCCTTGCACGTGATATTTTTCCCCTTTTTTCTGTTTTTTAAAACTTGAGATGGGACGGTTGCTTCCGACTTCAAATCTGCCAAAGTTCGGAAGATCTGTTGATCCAATGGTGATATATGTGTCCACATAGGTGCATAAAACCTATGTGTACACATCTTTCACCGCTGGACCAACAGATCTTCCAGCGTGAGGGATCAGTTGATAATGACTTCCACCCCAACTTTAGTAAAATTCCAAAATTTTGGAATAAATATATTTCTACCAAAAATTCTTAATAAAATTGTTCTCATCTGTGTATACTATTATAATAATAACGAGAATCTTCGTGATTATGGTCTTACATTTGCAGCCCAAAATGACCCCTCATTTTTACTTCACTCTATTTTTATCTCTTAATTAATTACTTAGACATGTAGAATTATTTGTCGCAATGGAATTGCTGGAATATAAGAGACCTCATCCTCATGGTTGAATATAAGAGACCTCATCCTCATGGTGGAAAATGGAAATGGAATTGCTGCAGCTCATCCCTCAAGGAAGGCCTCTCCGTCATAGATGAAATGAATAAAAGAACTAGACTTAATTCAAACAAAGATAGACAAACTTCACTACTAGCTAAACTGTGGATCTATAACAAATTAAACCCGTTAAGACACAAATAAAACCAAAACATATGGTCCTTATGACCAAAATATAAGTGTAATACCCTCGTAGCAAAATAATCAGATTTCATAAACCTCGTGGCAAAATATCAATGTCAACACTGCCTTCTTGGCAAATCCACTCTCTTATGGAGATAATTTTATGTTGACTGCTCTCATGGCAAAGATATATTCAATTATAGAGATAAATAATAAGTAAAATCATTTCCTTCATAGAGAAAGCCAATGTTCATTAAAACTGTCAAATCCAAGAAATAGGCCTAATCTACCAAAAACTGTAAAAAAACATTTTTTTACTGTTCCGTAACTTAAAATATCTTTAAAATATACTTTTACAAATGTTGAAACCAATCAATTCACAAACAAATCAAATCTAAAGTCAAATTCCTTCTTGGTACTAAAACAAAAGCTATTTCAATAGAATGTACCCATAATCTTGCATAATTTTTATAAAATTATTTGACCCTTGAAATCCACTTCTAAATATCCAAATCTTATTTGTACAAGTGTTTAATTTGATCAAAAATCATTTTTTATTGAAAAGCTAGGTCAAAACTCAAAACTAGAAAATCTGGGTTGGACGTTCAAGCCACGTATTGAGCGTTTGCTTCGAATCCAATTTTCAATATCACTCATTCGGACGCTCAATGCAACGTTCAAACAACGTATTGGGCATTAACTAAAAATTCTTTTAAAAACCAACCACTCTAAGAAAATACCATTTTTTGTGGCATCCTAATGTTGCCACCAATAATAAAAAATATAACTCGATTGGGTGTTCAAGCAACAATTTGGGTGTCCGAACAAATCACTCTTGAGTTCCAGATTTTACAAAAAAAAAAAAAACACAGGCGGACTGCCTAATTGGGCACTTGAATCACGTATTTGGTGACATCGACATATAACTGACACCTGATAGGGCATTTGAACGTTGACTTGGGCGCTATTACAAATACAGGAAATCTGGGGTTTTTAACAGAATTCCTAGCTTTTAACTAAATCTTCTTTAACTTATTTCCATCTTTTAAAATCAGTTCTAATTTATCTAAAATAATTCTATAAGAATAATAAATCATCCAAAAACGATTATTAACAATCTTCTCATTAAAATCATGCTTTTCATCCAAAAATCATAATAAACAGAAATCTGAACAATAATAACAATAGATCTTTTTCAATACTTCAAATCTCAACCAAACTCATCAAAAACATCTTAAACATGCTTCTTAGTCTTTGGAAATCCAATGAACATCATATTTCTCATCTAAACATTAAACCATGTAAGTTTGTCAAGAAGAAGGGTTGTTACTTACCTCTTTTTGCAAGCCAACACAACAAAACTTCAAGTTTTTATCTCTTCTTCAACAAGACAGTAAAACCCCACAAAAATCCACACAGGCACTGCATGATTAAGCCTCCTCCTTCAGCCATTCAAGCAACAATAGAGTTTTTCCTTCTATTCTAGTCGTCCAAACCAAAGAGAATAAATTTTTTTTTTCAGAAATGTTGCCAATAAACCCCACGACCACTTCTATCTTTATTAGAAGTTCTCCAAAACAATAAATTTCCTCTCCTTAATTAAATACACACCCATATCCTCTGTATTATTTGTATTTTAATTTTATAAATCATGATACCATACAATGCTCATACATCATGCTTCACACACTTGACCAATCATACTAAGGATAAATGCTAAGATCTTTCTTATCTCATATCTCATGATCTAACTGTTGAATCAACTTCTATTTCTGGATCTATCTCCTCCACATGATCACCTATTTAAATCAAATCTTTGATTAGCAATTACTCTAAAAAAATGATAGATTTAAAATAATTAATATTAATATAATTATTTATTAATATTAATTATTTTATATTAATATAATTATTTTATATTAATATAATTATTTTATATTAATATAATTATTTTATATTAATATTAATATTAATTATTTTATATTAATATTAATATTAATATAATTATTAATATTTTATATTAATATAATTATTAATATTTTATATTAATATAATTATTAATATTTTATATTAATATAATTATTTATTAATATTAATTATTTTATATTAATATTAATAAATCAATATTCAATATAATATGAAATATTAATATTACAATATTAAATATAATATTATATTAGTTTAATTATATATTTAAAATATTAGTATTTAATATTATATTATAATATTATTATATTAATATTAATAAATCAATATAATATGAAATATTAATATTAAAATATTAAATATAATATTATTATTAAATATAATATTATTATTAAATATTATAATAAATTTATAACAATATTAATTTTTAAAAAAATTTATATATTATATTATAATATAATATTAATAATATACAATATATTATTATTATATTATCATATTATTATATTAATATTAATAAATTAATATAATATTAAATATTAATATTACGATGTTAAATATAATATACAAATATATTATTATATTTTAATATATTAATATTGAATATATCATATTAATATAATAATTTATTAAAATATTATAAACATAATATTATATATATATATATATATATATATTATAATAATAATAAATTTATTATAATAGTATAATATTATAATAATAATAAATTTATTATAATAGTATAATATTATAATATGTGTATATAATATGTTATACATAATCTCTAGAATCACAGATTTTGAAAATTTATGCACTGATGTCCATAATCCCTATAATCACCAAAAAAGTAGATACTGATTATGGGCTTGATTATACAATTGGATAGTAGAATCTGGTTTTAAAATCCCAACTAAACACAGCTTTTAGATTATAGAATTGGATTCTACTAAAATCCAGATTCTATAATGCCCACCAAACGCCCCCAAGTTTTGGGGTGTCTTGTGATATAATTGCCAAAGCAAAGGATATGTGCAAACACTTCAACAATATTTCTTTTAATTTCGTTTCTGGGAAAGCTAATAGGGCAGGTGACAAACCTGTCAATTTTGCTATAAATCAGTTTTCTTGTTTTTGTATAGTCAAAATTCCTGTTTTTAATTAATGAAATTCTCAAGGAAGATTTTTTAGGTTGTAACCATGTCATATTTGTTAATTTATAGGACTATTTCCGCCTTCTTCAGAAAAAAAGGAATGTTACAAGAAAATTTTATAGTTTTAACTAAAATATAGAATTTTGTGTTTGGATAGAAAGAAAGTTACTAGAATACTGAATGCAGTTTCCAATTCTACCCTCACATATATACATGGCTTTTGCTTTGACTAGTCAACCTATATGGCTTAATCATCTATTGATAGTGGTTTTTATATTTTTTCCCCTTTTCTTATTGCTTACTAGAAAGTTAATTGAACAGACTACCGCCTGTAATCATCCTTGTTCTTAGGTTTATCCAATTTTTTAATTTTTTTATTTTAAAGTAATTTTTTATTATGTTTCTTATAGCTTTATGTTAAAACCGTTAAATTAGCTTTGTAAGTTAGCTTTGTAAGTCTCTGGTAATTGGGTCATAGATCTGTTCATGATGGTGAGTCACCTCCACATGACAGATCAACCACCTAGCAAGTATCTACCTGAAAAAGAACCAAATAGCAAGTAACAAAGTCGCACAAACCTAGCTAGAATAGCTTTAGGTCTCCGCGTAGGGGTGAGTCGGGTGACTGTCCTCAACTTATCTCTCTACAACGATAGCGGTGAGCCAACTGTTATCTTCAACCAACTCCGAGGATTCGTCGACAGCACGGTCGGTGAAGATACCCATCTCCTGGTTCAATCGCTACTAAATCCGCTCATCTTTAGTATTCGTTTGCGAACCCTTCTCCTGCACCTTAGGCATCAAAGATCTCCAGATGGTAATTCTCACTCTTTGCATCCTCTCTTGCCCTGAAGTTGCTCGCCTTCCATCATCTTCAAAACCCTAGGCAGAACATGAGAGGAGAGCAGCCATTGTTTATGCAGAAGGTGAGAGTGAAGCGGCAAAGTTGACTTCAAAAGGTGAGGTGAGATTGTTGTTGTATTAACCAAGACACCGAATGTTGCATACTTCCCACAAGATTAAGCATTGAAGAACAGAAAAATTTGGTAGCGATGTACATCGAGGAAATATCGTTGAGGATGATACCCGTTATTGAGAAAGGATATTATTGGTAAACTGTGTGTGATGCGTTTCTCACGACGCAGAATCCGACCCCCATGTGCATGAAAAAAATCTAAGGCAGTTATCATCATTTTTTTTCTCAAGAAGTGGTAGGTCCCACAGTTTCTCGTAATCCAAACGCCCTTAACAAGCGAGAAAAGCCTATTTTCTTTCAATTTCTTTCATTCTCTTGCTATCCAAACAGGGCCTTGAGGAAACCATTTCCTCAAAAAGTTTTTTTTTTGGTAATCATTTCCTTTCCTCAAAAAGTTCTTTCTAAGTTTTTTCATGTGAGTAAACAATACCTTAGAAAAGGGGGGAAAAAAAAAAAAAAAAAAAAAAACATGCCACCTAACAAAGAGAATAGCGGTCTCACGATTTCATGTGCGTTTGGGCCAGCAGATCTTCCAACGCGGGCTAAAGCTGTCACGAGAGAAACTGGGAGATTTCAAACCAGTGAGGGACAAGGAGCAACCACATGTTTGGTGTGACAATTGTAAGTACAAGTAACGAGAAGTTGATGGGAAATGAAGGTTGGCTTTATACTCTATTGCAGAGGGAGGGAGAGAAACAGTGAGTGAGGTTGGTTAGGGCTTGTTGCAGCTGTTCCAACTCTTCCTTTTCTGCTCCAGGATGGTGAGGTTAGTGATTTATTTCCTTTTTTCCCCGGATTTTCCTTTTCTGTCGGATTTTCTCTTATTTGGAGTTTTCTGGAATTCGATCTCTCTGGGAAATTCAGTGGGTTCGGGTATTGGGATTTTGTGAATCTCTTTGGAATTGTGGTTGTTCGTTGTTTTTTTACGTGTTCTCATCTCTTTCCTTCTTGGGGTGTTTGGTTTTTATTTTAACCCCCAACTGGATCTGGTAAATTCCGTTCCGATGTTGAGGACAGCTCTTATTTAACCATAAATACCTTCAACTTGACCAAACTTTCTTGCTCCCAAGGTCTCACTATCACTCAGTAGGGGTGGCAATTTCACGGTCGAGCCAGACTTGGCCCTTGCATTGCATAGAATTTGTTTAGAGTAGGAACGACGGTGAGGTGGGCTTGACAAACCCAAACAAACTTGGTTTAGGTAATAATAAACCCTATCCCGCCCATATCGAGTTGGTAATGGGCGGGTCGAGTTGCCCCACTCACTTATAAAACAAATAAAAAGTTCTATTTAAAAAATAGAAATATAAATTAATAATATAAAATATTAATAAATCTGTATTTTTTATATCATATATACATGTATCAATAATACATTTAATATTAAAACTATTTCAAATAAATTAAATCGGGGCAGTGCGGGTTGTGGTAAACCCGAACTCATCCCTAACCCGAGTTTGTTTATATCAAACCTGTCCCTTGATAGGATGCACTAGAATCCCTGGATGGTCGCTCTTACTGCAAGATTTAAATTGCCAACGATTATTGGCACTAAAAATTGGGAGTCCTTCCCCCAATCACGTGTTCTCGTTTTTCTTATTCTGAATGCCAGCTACTTTGTTCACTGAACCAATTGAGTTCTAAATCCTTAACTCCCTTTTTGTCACCTTTTACGTAACTCGTTCACAGCTTGCAGCAACTCTCTCTATCTCTCCTTTGGTCCCTGTATCTTATTTACTGTGAGTTGAGTTAAATCTAGATTAAGCAACTTGTAGATTTTATTTCAGAAGCCTGATATATTTAGACCTCCACAACATGAATATATCTCTCCTTCTTTCTCTTTGTATCATAATGACCCATTCAATATGTACCAGCTATAAATTCTTTTCACAACTCTGTCAGCATTGCTCAAAATGAACGAGTCTCTATTTTGAATCACTGATTCAACTCAACCATATTAATGCTCATGTTTGGAGGCTGAGATTTTGTCGGTCGGTTGCTTCCTTGGCAAAAACTGTCAAGGCTTTAATCGATTTCCAATAGGTACTGATCACTGCAATTGCAACTAGATATTGAAGTGATAACTACTAAGTTGTCATCTTACAACCATAGATTGCTTTGCTCCCCCAAACTCCCATCTCCAATCCATTGGCTTGTTTGTAACATACCTTTTGATTGTCAGGTTCGCATGCCTTCTACAATTATTGCAGAAGCATTTGCATCTCATGAATCTATTCAAATGGCTTGGTACTGTGATTTCCGAAATGTTCACCTAGAGAGAGACTCTACAATAATTGACCTGCTGAAGTCCCCAGAACTTGGCAGATTGAGAATCTCATTGATACAAATGTTGTCATCTCTTTTGAACACAGGGAAGCAAATTTTGCCGCTAGCACATTGGCAGATTTTGCTTTAGATCACTACCCATGTTTATGGGTTCATTCTCCTCCTTTATGTCCATTATGAAAGATGATGAATCTAGTCGACCTACTCCTCATTGTATTTCTGATTCGCATTGAATATCTGAAACCAATGCAAGATTGGAGATTTGTAGTCTCTGCATTCAGATAGGCTTTGATACAGTTTAAGAGTGTTTTGAAATGAATAATCCCCTGAATATGTGTTGCTTGCTATCCAGACTTTAGCCAATTTGCATTTGTTTACTTAACCAAGGTATTCAGAAAGAAGAGGCAAAGCAAAACGAATGGGTCCCCTTGTTCCCCTCACCCTATCGGAAGCCAAGTACTCTGATTCCTTGAGAACCAAAGGCATGTGTGAGAGATTCACATGTTCTATCTGGGATTCGATCTTTAATGCTTTAATCTCACACAGATGTGTCATCAACCTCCATCTGTGCTAACATGCATCAGATTATTACATGACACTAGTACAGATTTTACATTTGTATGAATTCCCTTTTGCATCTTATTCTTTAGCTTACATATTTATTTCCTTTGAATAAATTTTCTTGGGAGGGGACTTGATGAGTAATTTTTTTTTTAAATAATGTGTGATATTATTTATATCTAACTTGTAGATGGATGAAGATAGAGATAATCTCATAAAAAAACGAAATGAGACTGTGGCTGCTGCAACTGCAGTTATGGCAGCAGGTTTTGCAACAATTGCTGCAATTTGTGCTCTAAAACACATACCAAGAGAGCCTCATGTAAACAAAGACAAAGAAAGAGAAAAATATTTAGATGGTATAATCAATGGGAGAGACTGCAAATGTGCACAGCAGTTGCGTTTGTCAAAGCGGGCATTCTATGGATTATGTGATGTTTTGAAAGAGAAAAGGTTTTTGAGAGATACTAAACATATATCTGTGGAGCAGCAATTGGCAATGTTTCTCCATACTATTGGGCACAAATAAGAAATTGAGTTATTAGTTGTCGGTACTTTTGCTCAAGTGAAACAGTACGGCGGTACTTCAATATCGTCTTGCATGCAATATCAGGGCTGAAAATTGATTATTTTCATGGGTCTGCAACTTCTACTCCTCAAAATGCGTAATAGCCAAACATATTGGACTTGGTTTAAGGTAAACCTGTGGGTTATTTATTTCATGTAGGCCTAATTATGTAAGTTTCAATGAATTATAGGATTTCATAAGTGCAATAACCCAACATATCCTTTGAGCAAATGTAAATACGTTGTAAGATTTGCATTCTAACCAATTTTCTTTTAGAATTTGAGTTAAACACTTGTTGACTAAAAGGACTTTGGAAGAACATGGATTGAGAATGAAAAAATTCAAAATCGATCTCGTGAGTGTTGGCTAGTGTAGATCTAAACATGTAGAACGGTAAATTCCCCAACAACTCTATGCTCTCTTAGATACATATATCTTTCATAAATTTCTCTAGATCTCTCCCTAATCGCATCCAGAGATATTTTCTGTGTTTCGTATTCATCACACAAGGAGAGAGGGAGAGATCAGAAAACGATAAAATGTAAAAAGTAAAAAGTAAAAAGAAGAGACTCGCCAAATTTCGTATCTTAATGGTCCGTGGCATAAGCCGGTTTTGCAACTTTCACTGCTCGTCGGCTGAGCTTAGTAATTTATCAAGGTATGTCGGTTAGAACTTAGAAGGTGTGGAGTGGGTTGTGAGAGAGAGGCACCAAGGAGAGGGCTTTGGGCGTTGGGACTGGGACTCTGGACGGATGCACTTTATTTGGGCTTACGTAACGAATTTTAGATTTTAAACTGGACTGTAAGAGTGTAATAAATAAATAATAATCTCAAAATTTAGACTTTTGTCACCACAATGAGCCTCCTCCTACGATGGTTAGATGATAGATCTTCAAAGGTTATGTCTTGTAACCTAGTAATGGGGTGATCCTTGTTTACCAGAAGGGGAAAAATGGTTTGAAGGCCCCCATAATACTTGTTTCCAAATAGTATGGTCCAGTTTCAACCAAAGTTGTTACGAAGGGCAAATAATTCATGTGTTTATTTGTTATGTAATGTGCTCTTATTTTATTCTACACCCAACTCAAAATAAAGATTTTAATTGTTTCATGGTTCAGAAGTTCTAATACTAGAACAAAATATTCTATATGAATATGACATGAACGGAGGCATAAAACAAGTTTAGCACAATTTTGCCTAGGTCATGTAATAGTGTCCGATCCATTTAAATAGAGAAAAGGCAATATCTGTATGTGTAACACAAGCAATGGATCTGGCCAGTAAATTTCAAAAAACATCGTCATCTTTGTGAGATGGACCGTCCATTGAAACCCTGTGAAAGCTACCCTCATGAACGCGGGGTAGAGTTAGAGCCAAATTAACCAGTGATGTCACGACCCGGAACCAAGCCTGTCCTTCCAAGGCACAATCTGCCCTAGATCATGGCAAGTGGGCCATACTCTTTGATTTCAATATGAAGGGATTAAAACTTTTTCGTACTAAGTGTCAGTGATAAGGCAATTCATTCTGTGCATATCAAAAGTGTGTTCATATATATATACAAGAAATGTAATAAGACACGAGTTGATTACAAAAGGTCGAGTGACTACATCACTCCTCTCAAAATACAAAGTGTACTATCCAAAATAAACTATACATGTATAAAAAGGAAATCCTAAGTGGGTCTGTAGTAATCTTCCTCTCTATACCCAAAAGCCTTTTCTTTTCCTCTATCCCCAGTCTCGTCCTTCACACCAGACGTCGACGGATCTGAAAAATAAGATGTAAAGCAACTGTGAGACGAATGTCTCAGTAAGCAACACATGCATGCTCGGTTGAAAACACAGTTTAGGCATATATCATTTGATGAAACCATGACATGTGGTTAGTTGAAATATTGCGAAAACAACGGCAACTTAGTGTCATACAATAGGTGTATACATGTGCATAGGTGTACATGTCATAAATTCATAACAATTGTATTCATTACTTCCTCATACCAAATGCCACATATTCTCAAGCTTATGTGGAGGATGCTAGTTCTCTATCTCCAAGTTGGGGTGAACCACACGCAATACCCACCAAGATTGTGGAGGATGCTAGTTAACAACTCCCAACTTGAGGTGAACCGCACACACTACCCACCAAGACTTACTGTTGTGGAGGATGCTAGGTTACACTCCCACATTGAAGTGAACCGCACGCACTACCCAGTGTGTCGCTAGTACTTTTGATGACATTAAATTGGAGACGTAATAAGGTTGTTGTTAAAGGTTGTTTAAAAACAATTATTGAGGCAACCGATTGCCGCTAAAAATGCAAAATATAGTAGCCAAATAATCATCCTTTTTTTTGGTAATTAATTATAAACATAACCTGATTTGTAATATATAAACTTGCTTTGCCATATAAACATACAATCTCAAGTGTGAAAGCTAATAAAAAGAAAATTTTATTAGGAAAATCACATGACACATTCAAATTACTTTTTTTCAACCTAAAAGAAAATCTCTCAAAATAATAAATTTGTAAGTACACAATTAAACATATTTCAATCTCTTTGAACAAGATGAATTCTAACTGTTATTTAGACAAATATCCTTGTTTGTTCTCTTGCCAAGAGCTCCTTTGTACTTGCATGCTTGCCAAAAGCCTACAAAATATACACAAAAGACAAAATATAATTTAGTTGCTTGATAAATTAAACTTCAAATAAATTTCTAAAGAAAAAAAAGTTGAACTGAATCTCAACAAAAAAATGAGTGACCTGCAATCATTAGTTGCTTGATAATAAAAAATAAAATTTTCAGCATTCCGTTTTCTTCTAAAACAAACAATTCTTGGTTGGTTGGGTTTTGTGGGGTTGGGAAGGAGGGAGGGAGGGGTGTGTGGTGAAGAAATAGAACTGCAAGGTTGACACAAACTTAAAGATATTGCCACAGCTTGAACAAGAAAAGAAAGACAAGCTTAATTACCTCATTTATTCAGAACCATCTTCTGGTACTCAGAAATTGGAAAGTTTTAAAAAGGAGGTTTTGACTCTTTTCTTCCCCGTTACAGTTTCATTGTTTTCTCATTTCTTAACCTTGTAAAATATTTGATGAGACCCATCTTGGTATCTCATGTGCTAATAAACTCAATCAGTTTGATGACCGTTTAGTCCATTCAAGAAAGGATTTCAACAAGGCAACATGTTAGGATATCATTTTATTTCTCCGAGAATTCAACTAAGATGACAAATGCCATATGATAATCCTGGTTGTAGGACCACTTTCTCTT
Organism: Buxus sempervirens; assembly: GCA_947561395.2. Taxonomy (NCBI): domain Eukaryota; kingdom Viridiplantae; phylum Streptophyta; class Magnoliopsida; order Buxales; family Buxaceae; genus Buxus; species Buxus sempervirens. The sequence goes on from OX387192.1 coordinate 31,363,293, forward strand.
TTCACTTGCAAATAATTGCAATCCTGAGAAGATGGGCATCATTCACTAGCTCCACAAATGAACAGCAAATGGTACAAGCCACTCCATCATTCCATCATGCAAGATGGGTTGATCACAAAGAACCACCAAGATAAATAAAGAACCCAGCTTCAACTCTGAAAGATAAGGGGCCGCACTACAAGAAAATACAATTTTTTGCGGCATCCTAATGTTGCCACCAATAATAGATGAGCCGCCGCCAAAAAGATTTTGCGGCAACCAGTGGTCGTCGCAAAATAGGCCGTTGAGAATACTATTTGCGGCAACATAAGCGACGGTTGCCACTAATATTAAGAGTTTCAACGGCAACCATTGTTGTTGCGAAAGCTTGGTAACTGTAAGTTCACATTTCAATTTGCGACGAAGACATTTGAATTCGCGACGAAGTAAGGCCGCCGCTAATAGTTACTGAAAAACTTTTGGAGAGGAAGGCAACTGTCGCGAAAGTTGCCACTAAAAATTTGTACTTTTGATGATATTAAATTTGCGACGGAATAAGGCTGCCGCTAAAAATACAAAGTACTGTGGCCAAATAATCCTTTTTTTTGTAATTACAATCTAACCTGATTTGCAATAAAAAGAGAATTGTGAAGCATAACTTGAGATGGTTAAAACATCCAAAGATATAATTTTATTAGGAAAATCACACGAAACATTCAAATTACTTGTTTTCAACCTAAAAGAAATTAAAATCTCTCAAAATTAATTATAAACTCGAAGTACACAATTAAACAAATTTCAATGTCTTTGAACCATGCATATACATTCTAATTGTCATTTACACAAATATCACTGTTTGTTCTCTCGCCAAGAGCTCCTCTGCACTTGTATTGCTAAAGCTAAAAGCCTACAAAATAAACACAAAAGACAAAATATACTTTAATTAGTTGCTTGATAAAACTTCAAATAAATTTCTGCCAAAAAAAAATTGAGAGACATGAAGCATGAGAAAAATGAAAATAACAAGCAAATCAATAAAGACAATCTAATCGCTTTTCTTGCTTATTGCAAGAATTTTTGAGAAGTAAAAGCAAATGCATCTAATCTAATCGCTTTTCTTGCTTATTGCAAGAATTTTTGAGAAGTAAAAGCAAATGCATCTAATCTAATCGCTTTTCTTGCTTATTGCAAGAATTTTTGAGAAGTAAAATGCATCCAAAAATTACAATCCAATTAAATTAGTGTCACTACCAAAAAAAGTCTTTAATTCACAATTGTGAAAACTTTCAATCCATTTGGTCTCTCAATTAAAAAATCAGTTAGCTACAGGTACTAATCACTTACCAATGTTTTCTACTCAACAAGTCACTGTCATCGCATGATGCAATCATCAATTTAATAGAATAAGTTATCCAAAAATACTTTCACAAGGTGTAAACCCCAAAAGTACAAAAGTTTACACTTCAACGATAATTTTGGGAAATGTAAGAAACAATAAATCAAAACTGTACCATACAATTCAAGATTATACACAGCAATGCGAATTTACCATAGCCATTGAGTGAAAATAGAAAACAATATTACTGCATCATACAAGAAGTTACATAGAGGCTTGCCAATAATAAATTAAAGGTGAACAATATAACAAATCTCAAAAATAGTTGCACAGAAAGCTAAAAGAATGCGAAATGAGGTATTGAGAATAACCATACCATTAAGCTACTGGAAGAAATGCTCCCATCCTAGATCTCAGCGTTTCAATTGCTGTCATTGGGTAACATCCAAGAAAATTGTAACATTATTCAGATATCCAGGAAATTCATCCCACCCTGCATTTATAATCTTCTTCAAGGCTGTGACAGCCAGCCAATAAACCTTAAAGCTTTTGATACAACATAACACATCTATGTGATAGAAGCTGTAACAAACAGTCTACTTCAACATTAATCACATGATCACCTTATCCACTAAAAAACCTTTATACATAAGGTACTAGTGACTCTTTAAAACACAAATTTGCATAGCACAATTCTTGAGCAATATCTTATCTTACATACCAAAATGACTTTACATGGAAATTGAACTGGCCCCTTAATCTGAGAGATTAAATTATGCAAATCCAATTGCCCGTTTGTTGGAATTATACTACCAAACATGCTTTGATAACATTACCAATCATAGAACCCGTTATTTGGGCACACGCACAATATCAAGGCAAGTACAAATAGCCTTAAGACATGATGTGTCAAATGAATGATAGAACTCCTAGCAACCATCCCGCAAGTTAAAGAAGCTTTAAACATGAGTCGATATCGTCTACACCTATGCACGGGCCTTTGTGATCATCTCATTCCCATTTAAAAAAATTCATTTTAGAAGTGATGATTTTTTTAGAGTTATAATACACCTTTCACAAAGGCCTGTGTTTGATATTTTGGGTGCAGACAACTTCAATTCGTTAAAGATTGGATGCTTGCAAGCATGCTATTTCTTCCCCGTAAGGATGCCAATAGACCTTACAGGCAGATATTTGAAAGCAAGATGATAACAGGAAATAAACAAACGCAAAGAAGTAGAAGAGGAAAGACAAAACCAATCAACAAATAATAAAGAGACCAGTGGAAACAATAAAGCAAATACGATGAAATAAATCGAGAAAGCCAGACCTAGAAACCATAACTCAAGACTAATAAGGAAAACATATAACCAAATCGAAGATGGCCAAGCAAGTTATCAGAATCGACCGAAAGAAATCCAAAGAGAGCGTACAAGGGAGACGTATATACGCGATCTATTGTTCGATCGATCGATTTCACGATCGATCTCCGTCCTCTTCTTCCTCCTCTGTTGTTAGCATTCTTTTTGCAGTCCTCCTTTCATTTGCCCTCCACCTGACTATTGAATCGTCATAGTCCGCCATAAAGATTGTGTAAAAGGAATTGCGAGAGACCACAGGAATCACAAATAACGAGAACGGAAAAGAATGAGGAAGTAGGGTGAAAGCGAGAGGAGAGAGAAGGACCTTTGGGTTTCTATTCTGCAGCTCCAAGAAAGGTGCGCCGGTCGTCCGTGCAACCGTCGACTGTACGCTAGCCTCCGTCAACTACCTGGACGACCCGGCTGCGGAATTCCTCGAACACCTGGTGCTCGATCCCAAATTCGGCGACGAGCTGCAAACCCCATTTGTGATTCAAATCACGGTCTTCGCCTGTGGCGGGTACACCCTCGGTGCTTCGATTCATCACTCGATGTGCGATGGGATGGGCGCAACTCAGTTCTTCAACACCATGGCCGAGTTCGCTCGTGGGGCGACTCAGCACTCGATAGAGCCCGTGTGCGACAGGTCGAATCTGCTTGGACCGAGGAACCCACCGCAGGTCGAGGTGCCTTTACACGAATTTTTGTGTTTGGATAACGAGTTCTCGGCGTATAATAGACCGGCCGGCCGGATTGTTCGTGACTGCTTCACCGTGAAAGATGAGTGTTTGTGACATGGGTGAACGTTAGGAATGGAGACTAAGCTTGGGGGGTGCATGAGGATCAATAAAGGGCAGGGTATGATAGCATTAAAAAGGGTAGAAATTGTAGGGAGTCTTAATATATTGGGATTCTCAGTAGATAGGGAGTCTTAATAGATAGGAGTCTTAGTAGATATGGTCGTTGGGTATTCTCTATAAATAGTTAACAATGAATAATGAAATATAGATTCTGTTTTCATCTCAACTTTCTTCTTATCTTTAGAGAAAAGCAGGAGGCCGATTCCCCTCGAAGTGAATCAACTATTTTCTTCTTCTCTTTTGGTTTGCATCTGAAGTGTTTGTTTTTTTCAATATTTCTCCAAGAAAGAAACAGGTACGTATCAGTTTAGACCTGTTCAAGGCCTTCCTGACAGAGAAGATGAGAACGGGAAAGAATGAGGAGATAGGAGAGAGAAGGCGCTTTGGGTTGCTAACGCAGGGGGGGGGGGGGGGGGCGCAAAATGGGAACAAAACAACGACTGATGACTTGGCCCCCCATTTGGCAAATAAGGCAAAATGGGAACAAAACAACAACTGATGACTTGGCCCCCCCATTTGGCAAATAAGTTTTAAAAGTATCTTTCTTCTGGCATTAAGAAATTTGGTTGCCTGTTTTTCGCAATACCGGGCAAAAGTTGCCCCATTCCATAATTTTCCCAAATTATAAATGGACTAGTAAGAATTGCCAAATAAGTTGTCATGTTCAAGATACGCGGCTTACACAATCTTAAGTGTCTTTGCATGTGTTTATTGTGTGAACACATGCACACATAGTTTTAGTACAAGTTTCTCAAGATCTGCAATGCTTACAATTAATGTGTTTATATTTCCCCTTCCTCAATTGGTTCTTTATCCCCTCTTCCTCTGGTGCTTATCTCCTATATATCCATATCAAGATTGCTGAGCATCATATATTACTTAGAAATCTGTAAAGTCACATACTTTAATTGGTTCATCTTCTTCTCTTTGTAATCATTGATTTGTTAAGACTTTATTTATAGTTGCTATTTTAGTGGTCAATCTGGCAGTTTCAGCTCAGATTTTGTGTAGATTATTTCATTTTTAATACGAATAAAATTGAAATGAGAAAGTTGTCATTTGTAGGGGGATTATTCCATTTTATGTTGTTTTCTTGCTCCAATTATATAGAAAAACTGGAAAATAGATTCCATTAAATTATTCAAGAACTTGCATTCTGATTGCTCAATAAGAAATCAAAGTCCAAAAGTTGAAGGACACAGAACACCATCATTTATGCCAAGCTTCTTTACCCTTTGGTTGATATGGTGGGTATCTGCCAGATGCATTTTTACCCTGCTTAAACAGGGATGCTTCATCTGAATATTTTGAGCATCAGTTTTTCTGTTCCTTGATTTCTATTTGCATCTAATTTTTACAAATACAAGTTTGTCTTTGTAGCTGGAGTTATGGTTGTTTTATCATTTTAATGCAACTGCATCATCTATCAAGTCACAAGCTTGGTAGCTGAAATATTTGGTTTTGATTGTCATAAGACTACCTTTCAGTGCTAAGAAATCCTTTTTTTTTCCAAGAAGCACATCCATATATTGATCATGTTGTTCAATTACATCAATTATTATTTACTGATTTTTTTCAGTAAAAGTTTTGCTGTGTTTATTAGATCAAATATTTGGTCTTTACATAAGCTTTGTTCTCTAGTCCTAATTTCTTATTTTTGCTGTTAGCATCTTACCCCTTATTGCTTGATCAACCTTAAAGAATGATTCAATATTTTTCTTTTTTCCTTTTTTGCAAGCTTTTTTCAACAGAATTGCTTACAAAGAAGTCGTCATCCCTTCCCAACTCATCCCTCTATTAGCTATTCATGGTTGCTATGATTGCAGCATGGCAGGATCTTAGGCATGGTGTAACTGAATTCGACATGGAAGTTATCAAATTAAAAATCTATTCAAAACCACTATACAATTCAGTCCATTTCTTTCTATAAGCATGTCGCATTCCAGCCTACTTCAGCACTTCCTTCTTGGCTTTTACTAGATTTCTCAGAATAGGTAATATTTATTGTTGTCCAGTCAGTCTGTAGGTCTTCAGCTCATGCCATAAGCAAAATAATGTATCCGATGCATCATTGTCAGAGTAACACTCTCTGACATTTGATACTTCTAATAGGGTTTTCAGCCATTCTTCATGGAGAGTTGAGAACTCTGACCTTTGTTCACTTGATCTGAAATTTTTTCCAACGGAATCCTTCATTGTGTGACTAGCCTTTGAAGCAACTTCAACCACCTGTTTTGGGATTCCAGCCATGAGTGCAACTTGCAGTCCATAGCTCTCTGGGCATGCTCCTGCAGTGAGACGGTATAGAAAAACCAGATCCTGGTCATCTTCAGAGGGCCTACCCTTTTTTGGCCTAAAAGTACAGGCCATATGCTGTAACTTCACACGAGGATGAGAAGCAAATTCCTTTGTTAGAGGATGGTAGCGGGTTGCGAATAATAAACGGCAGCACACTAGTTCAACCAGATGGCGAAACACCTGCACAACATTTAAAATTGATGTATTAAAAGGACATGACAGAGTGTCCTAAAAGCAATAGAATGCCTTGTCCCAAGTCCCAAATTAGTTGGATTTCACAACCAACTTCATGCAGTTATTTTGGTATCAGTACCCCCTACTAGCTTCTCATTGGTGCCTAAAGTTTTATCTTTAAACCATCTTAAACCTACTTTATCGCATCTCCAATTTGGGCTACTCCTGGTACCAAATATGCTGTTTTCTAACTTAGTAATTCCAAAAATTCATTGCAAAATGAAAATCAGAGAAACTAAGTATGGTTAGTCTTTGCACAATGAGAAGATCTGTGATAAATCATCTCTTTCTCAATTCCTGGTTTGGGACTTGATGAAATTATTGTAGTCTTAGGCAGACAAAATTTTGTTATGGACAATAAATGGGACTCCTTGCATAATTTTTCTTTAAAATGCACCAGATTTTTTAAAGGTTTTCACATTCTTGAACTTACTTGCCTGATGTGGTCAAAAGTTAATTGGTTTCATTCATCATCACTTAACCCATCATAAGGTTCTAAAATACTCTGCTTTTATCATATCATATGCAGGAGCATGGTGTCTCTATTTCTATTAATGTAAGCATGTGTTGTGAATATTTGTGTGCCGTTTTGTGGTGATGAACATGTGTTCTTTAGACATGTATAACTCAACTAGCACACTGAAAGAAATAAAGCTCTTTAGACTAAACCAAAAATGTGTAATTAAAGAGTTTGAGAAGGCAAGACACAAAGCCTTTAAATTTTTAGGAGTCCAATACACAGAGAAGAAAGGATTTCTGGTCTATATCCCTAGCTTTGCTTCCATGATGGCATGGGTTGTTCTGGATTACTATGCCTCATGCAGTAGGAAAGTGGTCAATCCAGATCAACCACCTGACAAACCTATGGACAGTCAAAGTGGACAAAATTTCATTTCATGATATCCACACTGATAAGCAAAAAAGCAACCTTGACATGTCAACTGCCATTTATGAATATCATGTCACTTCATGGTCTTTACTTTGGTCCATCTCAACCAAATTTTCATCTTTGATGCTTCTTATCTGAAGAATAAATAAACTAAAAAACAAGGAAACAATTGTATCAAACAACTGTACACTTACAGCATATGCAATAGCATATCCATCAAATGTGCTAGTTCCTCGACCAAGTTCATCAAGAAGAACCAGAGAATTTTGAGTTGCACTGTGAAGAACTGATGCTGTCTCCATGCATTCAATAAAGAAAGTACCTGCAGAGATATAAGTCATGATTTTTTTAATGCCCTTTCTGTAATTTCCGTAGTCCCCAAAATATAAACATTCTTAAAATAAATATTTTGCCAAAATACTTGTACTTGGATGAAATGAAACAATCAAGTTAGATCCAACCCCACACCTGAAAATTTTCATGATCTCATAATTCTAAATGTCCGATCTATAGCAATTTCTTTTAAATAAAAAAGAGCAGTTAAAAGAGAATAGATTGTAAATTATAGTCTTTAAACGTGACAGTTTAATCAGATTTGGGCATACCAAGTGGTTAAAATGCACCAAAATACAAGCTAAATTGTTTACAATTGGCCAGCATGTATATTATTTTTGTTTTGCTGAGTAATGGCAAAAAAGATGAAAGTAACCAAATAAAATCAAATTGACAAATGCGGAAAACTCACTCTCCCCTGTCATGATTCGGTCAATTGCACCAAGCCTTGTGAAAATAGTATCAACAGGTGAAAGAACACACATCTCACAAGGCACATAGCAACCCAGCTGCAAGAAGAGAGGAAAAAGGGAAAAAATAGTATTAGAATTTATTACACACCAAAGTTCATTTCAGATATTGCCCAGTAATAACATACAATCATCACATTCTCAACATTAAAAAATAACTTTACCTGTGCCATTATAACAGCTAAACAAGTGGCACGCAGAAGGGTTGATTTTCCACCCATATTCGGTCCTGTCAATAGCAAGGTACGGGGGCAACAACCAGTAGTATCCTCACCAAGATAAATGTCATTAGGGACAAATGATCCTCCACTCTCTCCAAGGGCGTATGGATGCCAAAGACCTTTAATCTTAAGCACAGGTCCGTCAGTCTCTTGCGACGAAACAATGGATCCTGAATCAGGAGGCAATAAATCAGGTCTGCACATAGTCCCACATGAAGAATTTGCAGTCATAGCAAAGGATCGTAGCACATCAATGCAGTTGAGGGCATGGCTAATTCGAGACCATTGAGGAGCTTTTTCAACAAATGATTCAATTAGAACAGATAGTATCTCCACCTCCGAGTCTGTAATATCATGGTCCTGGCACATGATAAAAAGTCAAAAATATATCTGGAGTTACAAGATCCCTAAAATTAACTTCTAGATGTAAATATGCGTGCGCACGCTCGTGTGCGTTTACTATTACTGTCTCCAGACTTGCATTACTTTGGTACAGGTAAAGAAAAGAGTATGTAATGCCAAAGGAAGAAGAAGCCTCATCAAAAGAAAAATAAAAATTTTCTCAACTTTAACTCATAAAAGTACGTAGTCATATCATAAGTTTCCTGAATATCCAGTAAACCTATCCCTACTGCAATTTGATCAGCATATTGGTGCTATTTCCCATATATTTCGGGAGCAATTGTGGGGTTCTTGCATTCCAAATCATCAGACAATTTAAAGACAAAAATGGAACTCCATCTTCAGTTTTTCACTAATATTTTGGACCTCAGATTGTGTAATTCTGCAGCTATAAAATTCTGTGATATGTGACGGTGAGTAATTCATGAGGAAAAAAGATGGAAAATGAACACTCTGAAATCTAGCTCTGAATTATATAAAATTCCCTGCTCATCAAGAATGTGATAAATAAAAAATTATTCAAAAATTGAAAGCCAGGGCTGCAACTTCCATGTCTCTTGAAAGAGTCTGAAGTGTTAGCATTGAAGACCTGATTTGTTACTGAAAATCAGCAAACTAGTGCTACACTTCTATCTCTTTCGTCAGCGTATATAGCAGTCAGATTGATTCATTTAAGGGTGAAATGAAACTGAATTTGGGTAACCAGGCTAACTGCCATCAGAAATGATTTTAGAGACCATACAGCCAAAGTCATGAAAGTCAGGTATGCATTTGAAGGATCAGAGGTGATGGTCATTCCAAAATGGCCAAAGCTTTAGCTTCCTTAGAATGATTGAAAATTTCCAAAGGTCATCTGAAAGTGATTCCAGCAACTCCTTGAAGGGTAAATAGAAAGGAAAGAAAGAAGACCAAGGAGACTTTTCATGTTACCAAGAAACTGCAGACTTTGCTTTACTTTAAATATCACATTCTCCTAGGCTCAAGTTTCAAAGTCTGCCTAGGAAACCTTTCGCCTGAGGATGAAGTTGATAATGTTCTTGAAATTGCCATGGTCATGGGTATGAAAGGAAGAACCAGGGAAACATGAAAAAGTAACAATCAAATCACAACACAGGGATGTAGGTAGTTAAGGAGACCAGAGCTAAGTCAGCAGGCAAATATGATCCAAGAACTTCCACTTAGAATGGAGACTATGGGTACAAAATTTTTCTCCAGAACTCTCTCCAAGGACTAAACCCATAAAAGAACAAAACCAAAGCCTAGATCCAAGAGGAGAGACACAACCAAAATTAAAATAATAATAATAATAATGTTCCGACAACCTAAAGGGTAGACCCTTAGCAAGGACTAAATAACAAGAGACAAACATCCAAAAGCTCACCAATTGCTCTCCCTTAAAAGAAAGAATATAGGGCATCCATAAAGAATGAAGCAAACTAAACAAAACCATTAGCCTAATTGGTAAAGGACTAAATAATCCAACTTACAAGCATAACTAACATAACAAGCTCTCTAGAGTTAGGAGCATCTCAAAGCCCACTCAGTCTTTTCTTTAGAGGTGAAATAAAGGGCAAAAAAAAAGTACTAAAGGGGCAGGACAAATGAGAAGCATGCTGCGTTCATTGCTGGGGCAATCACTTAATACATGTCACCATGTCAAGGATAGGCAAGGTGATTTTCTTTCATCCTGCTTTGAAGTAATGGGCTTTTATTGGTTGCATAAATGCATAATCAAGAATGACTGATGAGAAAGATATGCAAACTTCAATATGCCATTTGACTGAGTATCTGATTCTGGGAATCATGGACTGAAAAATGAAAAAGCATTAGTACTGGTTAAAAGAAAATACCTGATAATGTGGAAAGTTGCTATCCATAGCTTCTTCAACTTGGGTCAAGAGTTCATCAAGCCCTTTGCTACCACTTAATGATGGAAGGTTCAAAACCTTAGATAAAGACGAAAACCCATTTTCTTTCTGCAAAGCCATTAACAAGTCCATTCCAATCCGCAATCCCTTAACTAGTGATCCAAAAGTCTTCACCTGTATCTCACACACAGACGCACAAAATTCCTTAATTTAAATAGGCAAACCAAATATAATCATAACAAAATAAGTATGTGTGCTCTGGCCATATTTCGATGTATCAAGATATCAATATAACATAAAAATTTACATTAGAAATTGCACTCTAACCTATGTTGAATGTAGTGGCAAGATTGTCTTGTCTAGGAATGGATACAAATGCCAACAGTCGCACTCCCAAATCATAGTTGCCAGAATAGAACTACTTTAAACGGTTTCATAATATCTTCAAACAAAGTAGCATGCCCCCACTTTAGGTGTATTCTTGTCTTTGCATTGGTATGAATAAAAGAGTAATCCAGGTTCACTGCTAAAAGATAGGGTCCTTGGACCTCTATATGTTCATGTTCTAGCACAATCCAATAAAGTAGCATTATTTATCATTTGACTCAAACAAATCTGTATAACCTATGTACCTTATTTAAATATTGTTCTGATGTAGCATAATAAGTTGTGGCTTAGTCATCTGCAAGACTGCAGATATTAAGCCACAAAATATGACATTTCCGGATGTGTTAAAACTTAAAACACAGAAACAGATAACATGTATAGTAGCAGTCAACATGCTTAGAATTCATTATTATCCAAAACAAGAACTGAAATAGACTTCAGAATAGAAGAAGATCGACAAACATACTCGCTGTTTCAATACTTTTTTCCCAACCAATGGCAAAAGAAGTGAAACTGATGACCCCACACTAGCTTTGACCCTTCCAAGTAGCCGTTCGATGTCTGGAAGCTTGTGCAGATATTGAGCCACAAAATATGACATTTCTGGATGTGTGATCAGTGCCTCAACCACATTAAGCCTATTATTAATGTCAGCAACATCTTTCAGTGGATGACAAATCCAACCTCTCAGGAGCCGTTTACCAGATGCTGTTATGCAGCAATCAAGATATTTATATAGTGTACCTGAAAAGCAAAAGATATAAGGTGATATATGTTAATAAAAGAAATGGTTTAACACCACCCTTCAAACTGGATATTTTGCATGATCAGCTGCTACCACTTGCCTGATCGGCCACCATCAGCATTATTGCTAAATATCTCAAGATTTACAAGCGTCTGGCCATCCAACCTAAGACTCCCACTATAGACTTCGTACAGTAAAATATCACCATTGTGTAGAATATCTTTAAGCTGTTACATATTGAAAGAATGCCAATCACTAAAAACAGAAAATATAAAGGTGTTATTGGACGGGAAAAAATATTAGCAAGCTTACCATCAACCTAGATAAATGAGCAACGATTCCCCCAAGGGCACATATGGCAACATCATGGTGCATTATTCCACTAAGTGCACAATCCCAGGAATTAGAAGAATCTTTAAAGTAGCCTCTCAACTGAATCAGTTTTCTTACTTCGGAAGAATCCTGGAAATCTGCACTTGCTGGAGTCAATTGCAATGTAGTTGAACCTGCAGGATCAAAAATACCTTAGCATCAAGGCCCAAATCATACTCTCTTGTGATTTCAACGGATTTTAAAATGTTGTTCACCCACTGATTCAATAAACAGAAAATTAGATGCCATGAATGTAAAAATTAAAATAGGAATAATAAACCAATTTTATTAAGAAAATAAATTTAAACAGAAGCATGTCATTATAAATCTGCAATACCTGCAGATGAGTATTTTTGTAGTGCCTTCAGAGCATCTTTGGACAGCCCTGCAAGAATTAAAGTTCCAAATATGAAATCAAAATCTCAGCGAACATTCCAGGCAGAAAATAAACTTAAAGAAATTTACCTCTGCTTTCATATATAACTTCCTTAGGTGAAACCTAAGACAATACAACAACAACAAAAAAAACAGAAGGTTTAACAGATTATAAAAGTTGATATATTGCTTCTTAACAAAAACATTTGAGGGAAAACAGAAGAGAAGTGCTTACTTGCATCAACAAAGCCCCCAAAGCTGCACAGGAAGCATCGTCACACAAGGAACCAACCCAAAATTTTAAAGCAGCACAATCAACGAAAGCAAATCCAATTGTAATTGAACCATTCTCCAGCCCAGAATACACCTGTAAAACAAAAATCCAATGAAAATTTATAAAAATGCCAACAGAGAACTTGAAATTACCATTCCAAAGACTGGCCAAAACAAATGAAACAGATAGTGACATACCAAGAATTATGTAATTAACGTTTACATTATTTGCCTTTCTTGATTTACTATCAAAATTTTCTGTTTTGTAGAGTTTGAAGGTTAATAGAAATTATAGAAGATGCCCCTCCCAAAGAAAGAAAAAGCAAAAAAAAAAAGAATACCAAGATATTAAAAGAAGGAGTGACAAGAAAAAGGAAGAACAGACCAAAGGAGTTGAGGGAGGGGGTTTGTTAGACATAAGACTTTAAAAAATAAAAAAAAGAGAAAAAAATAAAATAGAAGTATTTACATATGCAGGACTTATTCATATATAAGAACTTGGAACACATAATATAACCCACTATAGCCTCAAATCAAAAGTTAAAAAAAAAAAGTAATACAATAGTACAGAGCCCCAAACACGGAAAGGACCAGAATAGCAATGATAAAATAATGACGTGAAGGAACTTCTGCTGAGGAATCCCTTGTTAGCAGCACTCCTCTTTATTTATTTATTTATTTTTAAGAAATACTAGTATATAACTAAGAAAATCCACATATTCCAAATTTGAGATACATAAGGTTCAATATAAAGTTGGTCCAAAGCCTAATGGAAAAGGGGGGAAGTGCAGTAAAACAGTTGAATCTGACAATGCCTTTTTCATTAATTTCCTTTTTTTTTTTTGGGTGCAATTTGTGTTTGACAGTGATGTTTGGCATAAATTAATAAGATGAAATATGGAACATGATAATAGACTTGATTCTTACTGGATAATTTATTATACCTATCATGAGACTTCATAATTCCAAGTGTTCCACCTATGAAACTATACACAGCTAATTATGGCACGACTAAGGAAGATGAATCTATGCTAAACGTGACTCAAGTTAAAAGGATGAGATTATATTTCATTGATACACAGAGACATAGATCATGCTGCCAGATTCATGCAGTATGCTGCCCCAGAGGTAAGAGAGAGGTGGAAAAAGGGTGAAAGCAAACACCTGCCCACCCACCAATAAGTGACATTGAAAAGAGTCAAAAGACTGAAAACAAGAATATAGATCATAAGAAATCTGAATTGACAAGTCGCCCCAATAACTGAAGACTTTCAACACATTTATATAACAAAGCAATCAACAAAAAGCAGTACAAACCTCCTTTAAAGCAAGAAGATGAACAGCATCAGGTCCAATGTTACCATCTATAGGGGTTGATGGTGTGGCTACATGAACTAATTTTCTTTGAATCACCTGAAACTCAATTTCAATTATCAATACAGGCAACTTAAAATGAACAACCAGCCAATCATTTGTTGCAGAAATAAATCTATGAAGCAATGAAAAATTTATAAAAGCATACAAATAATTGAACTAAAAATTTTTTTTACAAGAAACAAGCAACAAGATAAAAAGAATTAATCAAATACAGCAAATCAAAGTGAAAAAGGCATAGCCTGACAAATTTAATATCCAAACACTACGATAAGATTTCAGGTTGTACCATTGGCATGATAAAGATACAAACCAACCAAAAACTTAAAATTCAGGCAAATCAATTAAAACGTCAGAAAATTCATAATGAAAGATGCATTAATTCAGATAAGTTGGAAAGTATGAAAGCAGTATAAAAGTGTGGGAATCGGGAATCCCCACTCTATACACTCCATCCCACATATACAAGTATATCCCAAACATATACACCCAAAAACCTATTATCTACATACATCTGTAGAAGTCATAAGTGTATAACCAAAAATATCCACCCTTACCCCCCAACAATGCACTAATGACAAGTTTATCAGTCTTTTTTTTAAAAAAAAAGGATTGGAAATGAATTGAGCTGAAATCATCGTTAAATCTACATTGTTATTGAGGAAGGCCACATGATCTCCATTATAAGTTGATTCTGTATGTGTGTGTGTGTGTATGCTGCTTCTCCACCAATTCCAGATGAATGTAATCTGAACATGTTGGACAAAATTTATGATTTCCAAACAACAGGATTGTATACATATTAAATAACGTTCAATAGCATGAAATGTAGAGAGCATATGGAAGTAACATTGAGGTTCAAAACTTGGTTGAACATTAGCTAGTTTTTGATTTAGGGAGAAAAATGGAGGTCAAATATCAATTCCCATCTCCAAATTGAAAATGAAATCACCTAGTAGTCAAATAATTTTTTATGAGAATGTCCTACTTCCTGCTTTTTTCAGGAACATTTTTCTTCTTTGATCTTCTATGCATATCTTCAGCCTTCATTTTAAGGACAAAACATATTTTTCATGACAATGGACCAGAATGGTTCAACTATATTTTGCACTACTTTGTCTGCTTAGAACAGCTTTAGGAGATCAACAAAAATTAACCACAACAATGGACCTGAAAAACAAGGAAAATAGCTCTTAATTAGAACGGTGTGGCTTCGTAAAGTCCAAGACACGCTTACAGAAGTAGCACCTCTAGCTTTGGCTTGATCAGATGTTTCTGTCTGTTCTATTCGTCCAACTTTGTACCTTTCAAGTGAACATTAAGATGTCATAAGAAAATCAGGAGCAAAGTGCCAATAAGAGTGAAGCACAAGAAAAATGTCTATACTTTTTTTACTTTAAAATACAGTTGGTCTTTCAGCAGACAATTTGAAATGATCTATCATAAGGATAGGGAGTAAAGTCAATTGAGAAAGTTTGCAATGCCACATTCAGGATATATATATATTTTTTGGAAAGATAAAATGGTACATGTAACATTTCCAGGAGGAGTTATGTTATAAATGATTAATCAGACACCTGAATTTTCAAGATCAAAAGCACGTAACTATATCAAACTACCAAAGAACAATTACTGAAACTCTGCAAGGCAAAATCGCAAATAATTATATAACTGAGAAATAGCCACGAATAATTAAACATACAAAAGATGGTCAGCCGCTTGCTTACCCCCGAGCAACAAGCTTCTGAACAGCATCGTCAATTCCACTCTCAGATATTCCAACCTGCATATGGAAGAACTTCAAAATCTAAATTGATTATTTAATAATGTAAAACTTCCTCGTATTAGCTAGAAATGTTCAGTATATAACTCAAAACAACATAAAAGTTGAAGCTTACCTGTCTACATTTACCCACACCACTGCATGTCATTTTCCAGTCAAGCTCCTTGTGGCCAATTTCAGCATCTAATTCATATAGTTCATAGAATTTTCCCTGTTATTTAAAGAACATTAAAAATTTCATAGTAAAATATTATTTGAAACCACGGATCTTACATAGAAAATGAATGAAATAGAATATGCAATGACCTGCTCAATTTTGAGCTGAATACTTCAAATTTTCACAACCAAAAGGTACATCAATAAACTTGCTGATTCGAGCCATAGAAACAAAAAGTCATATACACAAATTATATCATACCATTTCAGATATAGACAAGTTGAAAAAAAAAGGACCACAAGAACAAAGGACAGCACCTTGTGAGAAGAAAAAAATAAGGGATTAATTGAAATCTAATATATGTCAGCAGCACGTGGATAAGAAAATATGCATCCACCTTGTTTGATTTGATTTATAAATCAGCATTTTTTTTTGAAGAAAAATGAGGAATTTTATAAATTAGCATTTATTTCAGTAATAATGGACAAAAAACGCATTGAATCCTTTTTCTGTTTTGACTTCAGCAATCACAACAATTTCTAGTAGATACTGAGAACTATAGAGTCGGATGAGGATCCATCGTGTGAATCTGAGTGTCTGCCGTCTCCAGACAGTGATGCTGATGGCAGTAGAAGGAAATCGGAATCTATTTATTCCAATTCTAATGAAAAAAAAGACAACTTTTGATGTAGTGGGGGGTGGGTCCGATCCATTGCAATTGAATGGGGTACAAAATAAAATTGAAGCAAGAGCAAGCATCTGATGTTGGGTCTGAGCAACAGGAAGTTCTGAAAAACAAAGGCTTAGATTGGTTCCACGGTCGGAAGTTGATGAGAAAGCAGGTGAAGATGACAAGGCTAGTAAAAGAAGGGGGAAAAAACAGGTGGGCTAGTGATGACAAAGAATTGAAAATGTTGGGTCCTCTTCACCTGCCTGGTTTCATGGAATCATCTGTTGTTGAACCCAATGAAAAAATGGAATTTCAGGAATTGAAAATGAAGCTGCTAGAGATAAACAAGAAGCTGCTGGGCTCAGAGGTTCATGGTGACATACCAGAGGAAGAAAGAGATCTTTCTCCATAGCCTGTGTTCAATAACCTTGGAATCACAAGAAATTCAAGGGAAGTAAGGTTCCGCCAGAAACTTATCCAAGATTGCCAGCATATTATATCAAGGTTGATAAAAAAAACCCCAACCTTCAAAACCTGCTGATTGCAAGCCACCTAAATTCTACAAGAAATTTTACATACTAGTTAGAGAATATGCTGGATATCGTTTTATCAGTCTTATGATAAGCCCTAGGGGGAACACACAAAAGAGAATGGAGAAGGAAACTGGGGACAGGATATGATTAAGGGGTAATGGCACTGTGAAAGACAGAAAATCACAGCAGAAACCTGATCCCTCTGACAATGATGACTTGCATGTCTTGGTACTGAAATTAAGGATGGTACTAGGGAAGTCGCTCATATAGGATTCTAATCCATATAAAACCCATACTAAAGCCTTTCTAGTTGGGGTCAGGGTGATCCAATTTAATATATTTACTTACAAATATATTCTTACATAAATATGTATATATTTAACATATAGTTGCATCGCAATGGCATGGGTTAGCCAAACCTGAAACTGACTCATGACTTCCACAACCTAAACTATGAAGAATAAATTGAGGTGGATTATACAGATAATCCAGCCGAATGATCTCCAATCTAAATAATTTAAGATCCTTAAAATATCCCTTTTCTTAAAAAGGTGCACAACCTTTTTGTAGGTGTAGGTTCCTAAAACAGGGTCCTAAGAGGGGTCGACAAGCAATAGCACTAACGTTTGTCATTTTTGTGCAGTGTCTGAGAATTAAACCTGTGTTCTTGCATTTATAGACTAACGCTTTTACCATAACACCAAGTGATGGTCACAATTTCCCTTTTTGTGAGACACCAAAGTGCTCCGTATATCAATATTTCCTTTATCGTCAACTTCTCATGCACTGTTCACGTTTTTTTACGAGTTACCATCGCAAAATAATGAAATTTCCCTCAAGATTCTCCCAATGTTTCCTCATTCCAACAATGAAAATTTTTCCTTGAAATCAAAATTTAGAACCAAGAACGTGATGAATACCATGAAATAGAGTTGGTGTGTACAACTTAGACTACAAAATGCCAACGTGCAACACAAAACAAATAGAAAATACACCAATTGACAGGTTAAATAATCAGCCAAACATAAATACAAAACAAGATACAAACCAGCATACAGTCTCATCTCATCAGTTTTGTGTGTGTTGCACGTGTCTAAATTCACATCAACTGCAGACCCATAACCGTATCTAAAATTTTTAAAGACAGGTACAAATGGAGTTTTCGGTGACGGGAAAGGGTAGTGTGCAAAACCCAAAAGAGCAAACGCTACATGCCAAAAAAAAATCACTAAAAAACAAATTTGCAAACTTTAACAATTCAAAGTACTAAATTATCAAAAGTACAAGATAAATCAATCTTGTAGCCTAGACCACAACAATATCCAACCTAACATATATGCATGGTATATTTGTAATTTCTCAAATGCCCTATAACTAATTTATAATATTTCAAAAATATCTAAATTCTCAGACAGGAACAGTCACTGCTGTGATGGTCAAAACCTTGGGCTGCCAACATGGAAAATGCCAAAGGTTAGGTCCATCCACCCCTCTTGCGACCTTGCAACACCAGGTGATGGTCCTATTTTATGTAAATTCTCAGGCCTTCTGAAAAAGAATGTGTCTAAATATTCAACCATGACAATATCTACACTCCAAACATGTGTTTATCAAGTCATC
Organism: Buxus sempervirens; assembly: GCA_947561395.2. NCBI lineage: Eukaryota > Viridiplantae > Streptophyta > Magnoliopsida > Buxales > Buxaceae > Buxus > Buxus sempervirens. The sequence continues at coordinate 31,381,833 of OX387192.1, forward strand.
AATTAAACAGGAGGTAACAGACGAAAAAATAAATGCTTATTCATTTTACAAGTATACATTCCTAAAATATAATCCTGAAACCAATAAAATATTGACATTCCACACCAAGTTTGCAGCACCTTGAGATGCAGCAGACAAGTTGTATCAAATATAAAATTGAAGCATGCATGCAATTAATAAAGTGCTTCACAATTATGAACCCTTGATATAACCATAAACATGCATGCACGAGCGTGCACACACACACAAAACACATATACAACACCATTCATATCTGAATAATGAAATTTTTAGCTACTAAACTCGGGTTGAAATCCAATTCCATGAATGCAATCCTACATAGAAGTCGAGGAACACTTAAGCATGGTCAGAACCTATAATAACCCTAAAATAAAGAGAGATTCTAAAAGGAATGAGACAGATGAAGACATAAAGAACACATTCAAGCATCAATGCACAATTAAAGTAAACCTTATGTTCGCATGAAATAAAATGAATAAAGATATAAATACACAACTTCAGGCTCGTATACCATGACAACCAAATGCTAGGATGACAGTGGATAAAAATAACACAATAAGTTTACTTCAACTAACCACTTTAAAAAAGAGCACAACATCCATATATTGACATTTCACACTCCAGTACTGTTTTTGAGATGCAGTCATCTTTTTCAAACAATCAGGTGGTATGTATACGGTTCTCTTGTCATAAAGAGGATCACAGTGCCTTCTTCCATTAGCATCCTTTATGCGAGACGGTTCAAGCCATTCAAACCTGCTCTTAATTGTTTCAAGTACTTCTCCATTGTTCTTCCCAGTTTCTGAATCATGAAGTGGTTTCACCCTTTTGCTTGACTTCGACAAGGATGAATAATTTCTGTCATTCGGACTACAACAATCCTCTTGAATTCGTTTCAGACGAGGAACAAGTGGCCGCATAGCTGGTGTGACTGGCCCTAAGATATCAGGAACATTTTCGGTACCCAAGGGACAACCTTGCTTATCAGTGTCAAAATCAAAAGCACTTTCTTTTTGTGAGTGTTGGGAAGATGTTCCTTGTTTAGGCACTCCTTGACCACCGCTAATGGTATTAGATACTGAGCAGGCATTTGAGGAACCATTGTCAACTTCACTTCTGAAAAATTACAAAAAAGATGATATTAGATGCAAACCAACATTAATGATGTATACTCAGATACACGCGCAGATTGAAATACAAGTGAAAAAAAAATTACATTAGTGGATGAATGCTTTATCAATCATACTCTTTAACATGAAGAACTAAACAGACAAGTGCATGCACATTACAGCCCTAAAAAAAGGCTTCCAATTGGATTCTTCTAAGCATAACCTCCATTGACTAAAACTATAAATTTAACAGCAGATAGATCAACTTAACTCCAGTTAATGACATCATATCATGTGCAACATATGACAGAATGTTTACCACTAATGCATGGTTAAGATCAAAGAAATACTACAGAGTGTGGATATAATAAAGACAGTAAGATTGACTAGACCATCAATCAAGTAGAAGTAAGTAAATATCATAATGTAAATGCGTACGAGATAGAGAGAGAGCGAGAGAGAGAGAGAGAAGAAGAAGTTTTGTACTTGTATATATCTTGATATATACATGAACTCCGTTAAAATGAGAAAAAACATTCCAAAACCATAAATGCAACGCATACGACCTGAGGCTATAACCAGAAGTGAACCTAAAAATTTTATCGAGAGAAAATTTATCATAAGGATGTACCTCTCTCGTGAAACACTCTGTTCACCGACCTTCGCAAATTTATGCATTATACTCGAGAACAATGAAGGCCTAGCCTGATCATCTGCCGCAAAAAGCTGACGCGGTACTTTTCCGGCGGAGTATCGGTTCCTATAACTTCCTCACAAGAAGAATCGCTTGCCTGTCCAGCCACGGTGAGGTTCTGCTTCCGTTGCTTCACCGGAAACTGATCGGGACGTTGGCCGTTGAGCCTTTCAACAAATTGCAGTCGGTCGGATTTCCGGTTGTCCGGCGACGGTTTCTGCAGAAACGATAGTATAGATGTCTGGCGCTGCATTTTCGATCTTAGAAGAAAAATCAAAGAAGGAGACAGTTCCAAGTGAAAGTTTTGGGGAAATCAGGGCTACTTCAATCGTCTAAAATGGAGGGACCTCGACAAGCATTTGGCGCCACTTTTTTTGGGCTGCATAGCTCGAGAGGACGTAACGGGAATTTCAGCCGACAGCGGATTGTCATCGGGCCTCGACGGGCATCTGCAATTTTAAAAGGCAAAATTGCTTTTTAGTGTTAGTTTATGAAAATAATTATTTTTCAGTCACCCACTTTATCGAAATTGCTTTTTAGTGATACTTTTTGAAAACATTTGGAAACAAGTGGCGTTTTACTATTCATGGACGGGAATACCCCTTTAGACTTTCACTTACCCATTTTACCCTCATTTACGTTTACAGAAATGCCCTTCCCTTAAACCCTGCGAAACTTCTTCTTCAAGCTTTGTGGAGTCGAGCGCCAAAACTGGACGATCAGAAGCATTGCAACCTTTGCCTTGAGAGAACCATCTTTTTTGTCTTCGACTTCTTGTTCATCGAGTTCACCAGCCATCATGTTCGTGTTCTTAAGGCATCAAGCGCTTGTTCACCCTAGGTTTTTCAATCGAGCGAAAACCATCTTGTGCTCCATCTTCGGCCATCGTGCGCTCGATCTCAACCATTTTTGTGTGCTCTTGGTCCTTCAAGAGGGTACGATATGATCAAATTAATGGATTTTTTTTCTGTTCCTGTGTTGATCCATTCATCTTCGGGTAGTTTAATTCGAAATTACGAAAGTGTGAGCTGAGGCGTCTCCAAATTTTCTCGGCCTTGTTCTTCTTCTAAAGACTTTTTAGGGCTTCAAGTTCTCTGGAGAAAGAAAGAGCGGGACAGAGACCAGCACCCTTAAGAGCCTGGGTGTTCATTCCTTTCTCTGTGTAAGTATCAAAAGGGAACACTGAATTTTTCCTTGATGTTTTACTGGTTTTGGAGTTTTTCTGAGCACTAAAATCCATCTAGATGCGCTTTTCGTCGTTACTTTTTTTTTTCTTCTGAATTGAAAGAATACATGGGAAAGGACGAACAAGAAAGAACAAATCAATAGAAAAAAGAAAAATGAAAACACGGGTTTTACTTCTGTCATTTACTGTGATTGTTATTTGCATTTGGAGAAATAAGAGTGTCAGTAAAATTCATCAATACATATAATGCAATAGGCTCTCAACATGATTGGGAGTAAGAATTGGTGCTTGTAAAGTTTATCTGTTCATATAATTCAATAGAATTTCAAAATGACACTGAAACTTGAAACTAACTGAAAATTTTGAAATTCTACTGGAAATTGAAACGAATTGAAATTCTAATGTATTAGAGTGAAATGGCATATCAGAATTTTTTTTCCTATTGATTTCTCTAGATTAGCTTGTAAATGGTGTATGCATCGATGTGGTTGTAATGCCTCAAGGATAAAAATTGAGAAAATGTTTTTAGGAGCTTAGGAGATACAATATTTTTTAGTATTTTAGAATGAATGGTGAAAAGCCGATGGCAAGAGTTCTTACGGTTTTTGTTCTGTAATGTAGAGAGTCCCCGAAGAGCCTTTGGAATTGACGGGGTATAATTATTCGTGAATCTTTGCCTAGAGTGGAGAGGTTGTCAATTGAGCGTGTGGAGATCCACTTATGTTGATATGGGTATTAATAATTTTATTAGTTATTTCAGGAAATAATTATAAGCAGGCCCCTCCTTAATAAATTAGATATCCCTTCAGGCTTCTATGATGTGGAATGTGATTTCCCTGATTTTGGAAGGTTTATTCTGTGAAACAAACATTAAGAGTTATTCTCAATATGCCATGTCCCAGAAAGAAAATCAGCCTAGAGGAGTATATTTTGTTGATCCAGAGACTGTTTTTCTCTTATGAGTAATGAAGTTATTCTGTCAAGGATAAGAATAGAGACAAAGCTTAGGTTGTCTAAGGAAGTGACATGAAGAGCAAACCATTAAAAGTGAGCCAGCCCAAGGGAGAGACAAACAATTAAACAGAAAAAGAGAAAAATGAAAAGAAAAGAAAAGGAAAAAAAAAAGACTACTATAATTATCATGATGCATAATCTATCACACGTCACCATGTAGCATCGTATCGAGGTGAACCCCTATAAACATCTCAGTTCTTGTCACACCATCCTTGGCTAGCCTATTCGTTTTATCATTTGCTGATTTCATACATGATTAAAAGTTTAACTGAGCTTCCCAAGCTCGAGTAAGGCTCATTAAAGCTTAGGTTCAAGTCACAAGCCTAATTAATTATCTAGCTCAGGCTTAGCTCAAACAAGCTTAGCTTAATTCTGAGTTAAAATGGCACATTGACAGCTTGAAATCTAGCTACAATCATCCCCCACCCATGAAAAAAAAAGGAAAAATGAAAAGTAAAAATAAAAGTTAAGATTTGAGAAATAAAAATAAATAAAATAATTGATTAGTAAATAAAGAGATGTAAGATGGCTGATATCAGAGTCCTAATGGGCCAATGTAGGCTTTTTTTAAAATTTATTAAGAAAAGATAATCTAGAATTATAGTTTCTCAATTACTATTTGTCAATGGATACATGTTTAATTATTACTCTAATCTAATGCATTGTTATCACTTTCACATTATTTTTTATAGGGCCACAACACAGATATGTGGCATAATGATCTCTCCCTTATGTATGACAATGATGATTGATGAGACTACTTACTTTAATATGCATAGTATTGTTTAAGATTAAGTGCTGTTGAACATTGGTTCAAGCCTTTCATCCATGTTATATTTTATTTGTACATTATAAATTATATATAATTTGGTTTTTGGTATTTAAATAATATTTACTTTATTGATTTAGTAAAAGAGGCCAAAATAGAGACTAAGTGATTCGTTAGGTGGACTACACAATTATATTTTGGCTACACAATTGTATCGCATGGAGAAAGATTCTAATTTGGTTTTTCTGTTCTTAAAGCTGAAAAAAATAACTAATACCATCTCTTATATATCCAAGGAATTAACAGAGAAGATGGGTGTGAGAGTAATGGTATTAAAAATCCATCATATATTATATTAAGTTATGAGTATTAAGTTTGATGAAATGATTCCTTTATCTTTCAGAATTTAATTAAAAAACATTCTAATGACGATGATCAAATTTATTAGAGTAAAAAAAAATCAATTTTAATCAGAAAGGAAAACTATATCCTCATGTAACATTGATTTATTACTTTTTGCTCTATTATTACTATATATTATTGTTGTTTAATATTTAAGATAAAAAATTTGAGCTCCCAAAGTTGATTATAGCATCTCCCAAGTGGTCCTTAAAGAATTGAACTAGATGTTACTTTAATGAATTGCCTACATATTGTCAGGAGGAACATAAAAGCCTCATTTCACATGGAAAATCTGGACAGCCAACTGAGTAAAGATTAATTAATTGCTAAACCACACTCATCGTGTCTAATCCTACATTGAGTCTTTGTTCTCAATGTTCAGAGATACCTAAACCCACACCAAATCTTTCCTTTTTTTTTTGCAAGGTAATAGTTGATTAGATATCATAATCCTTGATCAGATATCATAATCACATAATACTTAATCTACAATTCCTAAATCATTCTCTCTGCCTCTAAAGTCGTGTGATTCCTTTGTCATTTGCATAATTAGTTGGCTTTTTGACTATAAATAATTACTCCTAATCTTTCCTTTCCCTTCATTAAGCACAACCATACATCTCACCACACTTACTAGAAGAGAAGAGAAGAACCTAGACTCATCTTTTTCTTTTTCTTCTTTCTTTTGTTCACTTGTGGGGTGATTGAAGGAGACCGCACAAAGTGAGTGGAGCTTGAGGGGCAATCAGAACACAGACCAAAGAACAAAACAACAGATGGAATTAAAGAAGAACCAACACAGATTAGCTTGTTTCTTCTACACCATGTTTGTAATACTGAAGGCTAGTATGTAGCAGAGTATTATTTTTTCTGGTTCTAAAATTGAGGATTTCAGGGGGTAAACATAGACATTATGTGTAGCAGATACTTTCTTTGGAGACATATCAGGGAGAGTTGGGAAAGGAGATATCCGAGGTGACCCTGGACATTGACCAATTTATTGGTATTTTTTTTGGGGTTTGGGGTGAGGAGGAGATGTCAGACAATGTGGAGATGGAAAAAAGCAAGAACGCAAAATAAATAGAAAGAAAATTAGCAAATGCATGAGAGAGAGAGAGAGAGAACACCTTCATTAGTATTCTTAACTTCAGGAACGCAGGTAGTTTTTGGACCTACACCACGAAGGCCAAGCTCCGCTGCGAAACAACAAACACGCTGCGAAAAACTTGAGGTTTACACTGTGGTTGCTTCCTATATTTGTAAATTATTTCTCTAAATGTCAGGTTTAGTTGAGAAATCTGCAAGCAAAAACATGAAATTAGTAAGAAAAGAAGTGAATGATCAAATATCTGGCTTTAGTCTCTCGTAAATCCATAGATGCACACCTTAGCAACTCCATAGAAACAACATAGTATGATCTGGTCAAGATGTCGGTTAACGAAAAGGGTTGTTCACTGTCTAAGGATCTGTTGAATGAGACAGAAAAAACTCTCCCTGATATGCTGAGACAGTTGTAGCCTTTCAGCCATGCTATTGATTCTTACAGCAGCCAACTTTACAATCTAAGAACCACAAAATTGTCACATTATTACCAACAAGAAACAAAGCAAATAGTCCTTGATGGTGTACCATGCATTATGGATCAATAAATATTTTAGTAAATTCAGCAGAGTGAAGCTATGGTAAAGACCTTGCCATGATAACTAATCAGACTCGACTCATTTTAGTAAATTTAGCAGAGTGAAGCTATGGTAAAGACCTTGCCATGATAACTAATTAGACCAAAACATTTGATGAGACCATCTCCCATGCCAAAATTCAATTAGATGATTACACCCTCGCAATGTTCAGATTTTATCCTCTCAAACATTCATCATATCGAACAAAACTAGCTAGGAGGAAAACTATAGAAAGGATGATTCTGACCAATATTCTCAGTCCAATTTTGCACATAAACTTATGTTTACACGTGGTCAACTAAGTGAGAGTTACCAAATGCGTCCAGAAACAAACTGAGTGCTAGTCAAGCAATGAGATGCAAACTTTGGAGTTGATGACCATCTTTACAAACTAGCCCTATTATTTTATTTCATTTAGAAGATAAGGACAGATCAATAGCACTCCAATTATACCTTACTAAAGAATACATTGATCCCTGTCTCAGCACATGTTTCCCCTCTGCCTCCTGGAGTTGGTCGTGGTGGGTTGTAAATGAATATTCAAATCCAAAATTTCTTGTCACAACAATAAATACCATAAATTTACACAACAGGTGTATTTTCTACTTCTATATAGATTCATTTGGAAAGATCTATCACCTGGCAAATGCAGACTACATAGGTGGTGGTATCTTTGACTTGAAACTGCTGAATGCCAGTAACCAATCCTTTACTAGTGATGTAAAGGAATTGCGCTCTACCAAAACATTCCGAAAATCACTACAAGCTCTCTTTGGAGACCGAACATCTCCATTCTGACCTAAAAAGTAATACAAATGACAGCTTATGAATCAAACAAGATGATACTATTAGTTCTATAAAAATGATATTCTGCATTAACTTCCATGTATTATATGTTACATGGTGAACTACTATCAATATAAAAAAAAATAAAAATTCAGGATTTGAGTTGTATAAATTTGACAAATCTAATGGACAGACAACAATATTCTCCAAGAGTCGATCTACATGTGCTAAGAAACAATCTTCACGAATTTGCCCAAGAGATGAATATATAAGTACTTGGTGAAGTATCATGCTTATGAGAGGGTGAGGGAGCCACACCTCCAAGGGAAATATTATTATGTATTGCAATAGCATCCAATGATGGCATAGGTTCAGCTAATAGACCCAGGTGGTTTATTTCGGCAGAAAGACCTGGACGTGCAACAATTAAGGAATTATACATTGAGGAGACCTTTTCCCACACCATACTCTCTAGAAGTCTTTCTTCTAAAGAATTTAGATGTCATCTCAACTCTCTTGGAAGTGATTCTTCATCATTTTACTCTTGTTATCTGGTCCGGGTGGTTCTATTTGTCCTGTCAACCTACTATGGATTTCTTTCTCCCTCTCTTTATCTTTCCTTGAAGCAGAAACTTTTATTTAGATGTTTTTTCATCTGCCTTGTTTCTCTGGTGTCTCCTTGGGTAAACCGCCTTGCATTCTTATATCTTCCAGATAAATGTTGCTTGAGTCCAGAAACCGTTCCACTGTTAATCATTTGGTTATAGAATTTACAAACTGATTTATTGTTACTATTCAAGTAAAGTACCCCACGGCTGCAACCCATATCCTGCCTGACACTTGTCATCTCATGTCAAAATACACCAATGTGAATTGAATATGGGAAATCAAGCATATAAAAATATAACAAGTTTACGGACTTGTAAAGCAACTTCATGGACTTGTAAATTCCATTTAGGGACTTGTAACCACTTGTAAATTGCATTTAGGGACTTGTAAACCGAGCCTACGGATTTGTAAATTGCATTTAGGGACTTGTAAACTCTGTTAGTAGACTTGTAAACCTCATTTAGGGACTTGTAAACCCTATTAGTAAACTTGTAAACCTCATTTACGGACTTGAAAACTAAGTTTATAGACTTGTAAACCAAGTCTACGGACTTGTAAATTCCATTTAAGGACTTGTAAACCACTTGTAAATTGCATTCAGGGACTTGTAAACCCTATTAGTAGACTTGTAAAACTCATTTACGGACTTGTAAACCGAGTCTATGGACTTGTAAATTGCATTTAGGGACTTGTAAACCGAGTTAACGGACTTGTAAATTCCATTTACGGACTTGTAAACCACTTGTAAATTGCATTTAGGGGCTTGTAAACCTTGTTAGTAGACTTGTAAACCTCATTTACGGACTTATAAATTCTGTCTACACAGACTTTTAAATTCCATTTAGGGACTTGTAAACCACTTGTAAATTGCATTTAAGAACTTGTAAATCGAGGCTACGGACTTGTAAATAGTGTTGTATGTTCTTAATGCTATTATCTTTACAAATTGGATGTTGTATACTTTGAATAGGACCGTCTTTTTCCACACATGTTTGGTTATTTCTGTAGGTTGTCCACGCACTCAGGATAAGTCTTATAAAGAAACAACAATTGGCTAATGAGAAAGGTGTGACAAAGCACTATTTGGCAAGTTATTTTAGTGTAAGCATCCCAACTTTTTGTCTTCCGAATTGAATTTTCTATGGCTCCCATCTTACACCCCACTTTTGTGCTTACATCAAAACTCTACGTGTGTAGCAAATGGTACTTGGAGCAGAATATTCATTGGAACATATGGAAAAATGTTTTTTTGATGATCGCCAGCTTGGCTTTCACATTGTTCAATGCGAATTGGTAAGTTCCTATGAAATTGCATTAGTTAGATATGTGGAGTCATGTTCAGCTGCACTTCTTTTTTATTTCTATAATTTATTGATATATATTAGAGTTCACAGATATTCATCCTGGTATGTCACAAGGAGCATTGGTTTTTGGTTATCGTCAATTTAAAAGCTTGTAGAATTGAGCTCTTGGATTCCTTCCCGCCGAGACGACTTGATGCATATCATAAACTGGTTTCACAACTGGTTTGTTATTATTTCACCAAGTATAAATTAATAGTAATGGAGTTAACTAGTTTTTGTCTCAAATCTCTCATGATTCCATTTTCTTCTGTGTAGGCAGAAGCATTGGAAAAGGTCTATCGGATGCATAATGTTCAGGTCCCCATAACACAATGGGAAGTAGTCTCCGTTGATGTCCCGCATCAAACTAACGGGTATAGTTTTGAGTCAATCCTTGCATAATTAAAGGAATTGTTCACAGTCCTAATGAATCTTGTTCCTGAATTTAGGTTTGATTGTGGAATCTTCATGCTAAAGTTCATGGAGTTATGGGATGGCAACAAATTGACACACTATTTTTCCCAGGAAAGTGTTTTGGCTTTTATTGCTTTACGTACTTGATTCAATTCAATTCATTGACTGTGTGGACTGATTAATGAATTGATCTAATTGTTTAGGCTGATATAAAGTACTTCCGGCAGAAGTTGTTAGTGGACCTTGTCCTCCACAGTGCAAATCAAGTGCGGTATACAATGCTGGATTCAATTTGATCTTAAGGTGTGGAAAAACAGGGATATAATTGGGATATATCACAAGTGTCTACGATATGGTGAGTTTTTGAACCAATGCCATGCTTGTTTTGCTTTAGCATACTTGTCTCCGTGCAAAGACAAGAAAAGTGCCATCGATTTATGTCTTTATTCTGCAATTTCTGATTTTGTTTTATTTCTTGTTTCAAAATGAAGACAGGGTATTGCTATGGCTTTGGAATGTTACCTCCAGGACTTATTATGTTCTATTGTTTCAAAATGATGCTAGGATATAATCCTAGCATCAACCGGGCAGATATTGAGCATGCGGCCATTATGCACTACAATGGTAACATGGAACCATGGTTGGAGCTGGCAATGGGCAAGTGTAGATGATGCAGACAAAGTAAATCAAGCTCGATCACCCTCAGCTTCGTAACTGTAAGCTGGGTGAATGAAAGGAGCAGCTGGAGATCCCTTGGGAACGTCTATATGGATGGAGTGCGGGTTTTGAGGCACGATAAATGGCGTTAACACGTTCTTGAGCTAGACATGTTTTCTGGCATATTCGATATTTTTCTTTTAGTTCATTTCTATTCGTTTGTCTCAAAGTCATCATATTCGTGTATCAACTCTTCATTGACAGACTTGTAGGGGGCCGGCCATGTAAATTGTTGTTTATTTTTAATGCTGGGGAATTTAGTTTTCTTGTGTTCTGATGACCAAACCTTTATTGAATGGATTAAAGTTTATTTAAAGTTCTTTTGTTTCATCAATTTTCTCTTCATGAATAAGATGAAAGCTTTTAATGACGAAAGTATCATCAATGTACATCCCTAAAGGCAATTGCAACCCTTGAAACCAATGTCAACAGCCCCCAATCCATATATAAATGGAAAATCGCCATTCCGCTCCATGTTAAATTCTTCCCAAATGCATTCCACTACCCGACTACATCATCGTGATGGATACCCATAAACCTATCTCTTCTTATCACTCCAAAGCTTGGTCAAATGGTCAGTTGGCCGATCAAATTGGTCTCTAGAATGATACGGTCAAATGAAGAGACAATGATATAGCCTCTTGGGGACTTCTCCCCTGGTCATCCAATGGTTCCAACAGAGGGTGGATACATCCATGTCAGGTAAACTGCAGCGTCAACCCTAACTGTCTCCGACTACAATAGAAGATAATCAATAGCTGTGATGGTGCTTCTGCTACTCCATCCCCACCAACTCTTTCTATCTCCTCATCACGATCTTTTTCTCTATGTTCATTCCTCATGATTTTTTTTCAAAATGACAAATTTTCTCTCTTTTGAAAATGCCCGGCACAGCAGGGGCACGATTAATCCATGCCGTGTCAGCCAATCTCTAATGCTTTATAGAGCTTGACTACGCGCTTGAGTGTTAGCATCGTTGTCCACACAGAGCTCGAGCCTTGCAGCTAGTTCTGTTTAGCTTTGGTCTCGGGTTGTACAAAAAAACTCATAGAGTGTGCATCGCTCGATAAAGCTTGATGGATCGCTCATGCATTCAAGTTGTTCTACATCGCTCGAGCCCTTCAACTAGCTATGTCTAGCTCTGGTCTCGGGTTATGCAGAAAGATCAACAGCGACCAGAGCTAGATAAAGCTTAATGGACCGCTCAAGCGATTGCCTGTGTTGTTCTCCATCGCTCGAGCCCTGCAGCTAGCGATGTCTAGCTCTGGTCTCGGGTTATGCAAAAAGATCAACAGCGACCAAAGCTAGATAAAGCTTAATGGACCGCTCAAGCGATTGCCTATGTTGTTCTCCATCGCTCGAGCCCTGCAGCTAGCAATGTCTAGCTCTGGTCTCGGGTTATGCAGAATAATCAATAGTGACCAGAGCTAGATAAAGCTTAATGGACCGCTCAAGCAATTGCCTGTGCTGTTCTCCATCGCTCGAGCCCTGTAGCTAGCGATGTCTAGCTCTGGTCTCGGGTTATGCAAATTGATATTTTTTATATTGGGGAACCTTTTTAATGTAATAATACTCCCAAATATAAGAGAACATCAGTAAATTCACTTGTATTCATTCTTTGAAGGCTAGCATGTGTACATTTGGAAGAATTGATCCAATGTATGTAATTTATCTTCTTTCAAAGTAATCTTTTCTAGTTCTTGACATGTGAGCCGGAACCATGTTTTAGAAAATTTTGAAATCTGATAGTAGTTTATTTTCTCATATTAGCAGAAGGGCAAATCTGTTGATGAATTACAACTAGGATTTACATGGTATTCTGAATAGTTCTTAGAAAAAAAAAGGCCCATATATGGAACCAACTCAGAATCTATTGAAAGCCTAATGGCACAAGATTGTTCTGTAGTGTTAGTATGTTGCAACAAGGCTGCAAAAAACAGAATTACAGTGGTGAAGAAAAATTTTGGTGTTGAAAGATAATAAATGCTTGGTATATTGACAACTTGATATGCTTTTTCCTCAATGCATCTTCATCTTGAGTCAGGACCTGAATTTATTATATGACAGATCCATCTTTAATTGTTGAGTTCCTTAATATGACTGTGATGTCGGATCTGATATAGAATCCTTCTGAAGATCTGTCAGCCTCTTGTATCCCCTGCAGACATAACCAAGGAAATAAAATGAGGCAAAGGACTTTTGAGTTGTGAAATCAAAACAGAAGAATGGCATTTGTCCACTTATGTGGCATATATGCTTATTTGCTGGACTGTACCATGAGTACAAACTAGTAAGTTGAGGCAACTTTATCATGGATTACCAAGCAGTGTGTCTTGTCTAATATACATTTGTAGCTTATTCCATCCTAGCAAGTAACCTCTCCATATTTTAATCATCTGTTATAGAAAAGGTGCTGTAACTCAAATATCCACTTTGTTGGTCAAAATTGAAAAAAATAAAAAGAAAAAGGATAAGAGAATTTATTGTTGGCAACAAGAAACTTCTCGCGCCATTTTCCGAGGCTTCTTCTTTCATTTTCCAAGAATTTAATTAAATAAGCTGACATATGGTTATTGTAGTGCCACAACAAGCTTGATACAGTTGATGTAATGTGAACAGTTTTTTTTCCCCTGGTTAATCGGATAAATTGTTGATTTTAGGCAAAGCCATTAGAATGAGGTAGAAGTAATTCCTGAGATATCAATTTTGATTTGCATTACTGGATTTTCCATTGAAATTTCAAAAAATGCTTAAGGAACTGTACCTCTGAATTAGAAATTATGACATTCTTTCCAATTCTTGTCAATGATGCAGTTCCTAAACAACAGAACAATAAGATTTTTGAGTAAGTAGACGGTATAGAGCTATATAATCTATAAAATAAATGCTTTAGGTTACTTGATTTCTGTATTTTCTCCTATGCCAATTTGAACCCTCCCTTCAGCCAATAGTGATGCTACTTCAACGTTGGTTTCATAGTAGTCAGCACCAAGCATCACTGTATCCTGCATGTACAACATTCCATCCCATCAAAGGCAATTTTTTTTAGATTGACACATAGAAACATCTACGAGAAATACTAATTTACTTAGTTGCTAATTTTCCCATAAACATTTTACAGGATAATCTGAACAAACTGTTCATGAAACCTAAAATGCTTATTAGGCCATGGTTTCTCCATCTATTTTTGTTAATCAATATAATCAATAGATTTGAAGGTCACAAGAGCTACAAAAGGATCTTATTAACAGAGAAAAAAAAACTCTTATGATCGGACAAGGTATTTAGTAGGTGCCCTTAAACAAAACTCAAAATAACATTTTAGTTTTGCAGCCGTGGGCCCCACAGGTATTCATGCCATCAACATGTTCTTTCGGGGTAAAATACCAAATATTTTGTCTGCATATAAAAATTCTTTTCTGAAAATCAGTCCTCTTTTGAGAAATATTTATACTTTGACATTTTGAGAACTTTGACAAACTAACCTGCAAGTGAACACCACTGTTTATTCGGAATCTGATGCCAACTATGTTGTGCTCTATCAAGAAATTGTTCAAGAGAGTTCCATGTGATATTATAGAATCGACAATCTATAAAAGGATAGGGAAATTATGAAATACAGCTTGACACAATAAAATGAGCAGCGATGAAAGTTGCAGAAGAGAAACATAGCTTACTCTGTACATATTTTTGTTAGGTCATATGATGAATCCCCTGTGGTAACAAATTCCTTAACACAAAAAAAAAAACATGTACAATACAGCTCTCTGTCTCAACTACGAGGATGAGAAAAACTTGATCATATCCAAGATAAACAAACCTTGATATTGTCGATAGTTGATGGTGGCAGATTTCTTCTTGATGTATATATTGGCTTTGTTGCATCATAAAAGCTAAAGCTTGGTAACTGAAAGAGAAACAGAATCATTAGAATGGAATGATGATAAGTTTTGAGTCTCTCAGCAAAGGAAATTCCACTGTTATAGAGCTTAAAGGAAATTTATATGTTGAAAGACGAGCAATTGAATAGAACTAGATCATTGTACCCTTTCACCAGGACTGTAGCCTATATTTCTGGTGCATTTGCCCATCAATTCAAAGTGTTAAATTATTGGCCCAAGATGCATTCTAATTTATCAATAGATTTTAACTAATTGCTCTTTTGAATGCTATCCAGAGTCCTAACTTAAAATATGCAGTCATTGGTTTCAGGGTGACATGGACTGACTACACTCTCCAGATGTGCCAGTTACCAAACAATGAAACCATGTAGAAATACAGGTCCAGTCTGAAATGAAAGAATACAATTATATGCAGATTATGTCATATTAAGGTATTATGTAGTCTCGAGACATTAGTATCTCAAACCAACCTTGATTATATGTAGCTGTATCAACTTTCATATTGTCTCATCTCAACAGTCCAAGTTAGGGGGATCTGTATTGGAAAATCAAAAGTACACATTCCATATTATCCATGAATCAAGTTTCATATATCAAAATACAAATGTCTACGATATCAAAGTACCCATTAACCATCCATAAGGGTAATGCCACATGAGGATATGGAAAGATTTGACAGCCCATGGACTTGGCAAGCAGGTTTTTATCAATTCTGTTGGTTTCTTACGTGTCCACATGAGTGGTCTGGCTGCTACTAGCAGCCAATTGTTAGACTTATAGGATGATACAAAATTCATCCAGAGTCATATCGTCTTGCAAAGGAAATGGCTAAGGTTGTCTATGAAGAAGAGGTCCAAGAAGATGCAAATGATGAGGATGTGCATGAGATGGCAATAGAGCATGTTAGGGAACAACCAAACCTATTAAAATCTCTTCTCATTGATGAATATGCTGAAAGCCACAAAGGGGATGAGGTTTACAAATCTACTAATAGGGTTTACATGTCCCTAAATGCAATTTACAGGTAGTTTACAAGTCCGTAGACTCAATTTACAAGTCCGTAAATGAGGTTTAAAAGTCTACTAACAAGGTTTACAAGTGCCTAAACGGCATTTACAAGTAGTTTATATATCCCTAAATGGAATTTACAAGTCCGTAGACTTGGTTTACAAGTCCGTAAACTTGGTTTACAAGTCCCTAAATGCAATTTACAAGTCCTTAAATCGAATTTACAAGTCCGTAAACTTGGTTTACAAGTCTACTAATAGGGTTTACAAGTCCCTAAATGCAATTTACAAGTGGCTTACAAGTCTCTAAATGCAATTTACAAGTCCGTAGACTCAGTTTACAAGTCCGTAAATGAGGTTTAAGAGTCTAATAATAAAGTTTACAAGTGCCTAAACGGCATTTACAAGTGGTTTATATATCCCTAAATTACAAGTCCGTAAACTCGGTTTACAAGTCCCTAAATGCAATTTACAAGTGGTTTACAAGTCCCTAAATTAAATTTACAAGTCTGTAGACTCGGTTTACAAGTCTACTAATAGGGTTTACAAGTCCCTAAATGCAATTTACAAGTGGTTTACAAGTCCCTAAATGCAATTTCCAAGTCCGTAGACTCAGTTTACAAGTCCGTAAATGAGGTTTAAGAGTCTACTAACAAGGTTTACAAGTGCCTAAATGGCACTTACAAGTGGTTTATATATCCCTAAATGAAATTTACAAGTCCGTAGACTCGGTTTACAAGTCCGTAAACTTGGTTTACAAGTCCCTAAATGCAATTTACAAGTGGTTTACAAGTCCCTAAATCAAATTTACTAGTCCATAGACTCGGTTTACAAGTCCGTAAACTTGGTTTACAAGTCTACTAATAGGGTTTACAAGTCCCTAAATACAATTTACAAGTAGTTCACAAGTCCCTAAATGAAATTTACAAGTCCGAAGACTTAGTTTACAAGTCTACTAACAGGGTTTACAAGTCCCTAAACGGCAGTTACAAGTGGTTTACAAGTCTCTAAATGGAATTTACAAGTCTGTAGACTCGGTTTACAAGTCCGTAGACTCGGTTTACAAGTCCATAAATGAGGGTTACAAATCTACCAATAGGGTTTACAAGTTCCTAAATGCAATTTACAAGTCCCTAAATGCAATTTACAAGTCCGTAGACTCGGTTTACAAGTCCATAAACTTGGTTTACAGGTCCCTAAATGCAATTTACAAATGGTTTACAAGTCCCTAAATGGAATTTACAAGTCCGTAGATGAGGTTTACAAGTCTACTAGGTTTACAAGTCCCTAAATGGCAATGATGATGATAATGATGATAACGACAATGGTAATGATAGTGATACTTATATGGCTTCTGATGCCTCCTCCGGTCCAAGTCATCAAACACATCCAGGTGCAAATGGTGAGGAGGGTCACAGATTGGCTCATTTTAAGCATGATGCGGGTTAGAAACTTAGAATGAACACCAGCTTACCCCATACCAAAAGAAAAGCAAGCAAGCAAAGAAGAATAGAGATGAAACAAGGATAAAAGCCAAGAAAGAAGAATTAAATTTTGTGGCAAATAGTGCTAAATCTGTTCAAAGTAGTGCTAAGGTAAGGAAAAATGACTGGATAAACAGACGAAAATAAATGTATTTTATGTTGTTCATGTTTATTTCTGAAATGGTTGCATCTGGTACATAATGTTATCAAATAATCAAAATAGACCATAATTGATGCCTATGTTGTATTTTTCCAGGCATACAGTCTGATGTTTGAAACTTTGAATCAAGAAATACAATGATCAGATAAGCTATGAATGCTTGAGCATATCTGTACATAGAGATTATGTGTTTTGTATGTATACTGACCAATATTTATGCCTATACAGAGATCATGATATGCAAATAAAACAGAATGCATGGTGGTATCCTCCTCTAGCCTAGGTGCCATAGGCTTCTACTGATAGTTCAGACGGCATGAAGACAGGTTTTACACCCCCACTGGGGACTCAAAATTCAAGTACATATCAAGAGTACTTACCAAGTGTGTTAATATTAGCAGCGTTAAGGGAGATATTAAAGATGCAGCTCAAACGCTTCTAGAGTAGCAGGGAAGCAATGATGAAATGAAACCAGCCACAGAGCATCCTACAAAACAATATAGAGACCACACACGAAAGAAGGGGAAAAAAGGCAAAGGAAAGAAGTTCTTATTCATAAGATATCAGAAACTCATTATCATACATCATACAAACATAAAGTATCTAGGTTCTAGTCCCAGCTTAATTCTTAAACATTTTGTACCACAAGCATGAGGTCATCGCAATTTACAAAATAAATAACTACAAGATATGAAAAACAAGTTTCCCAGACCATCACTTGATGAGATGTTAAATTCAGGTATGAGCACAATTACTTTGCGGCTAAAATGCCATGGGTTAAAATCTATTGCCATCCACCCCTCCAAAGGTCCTACTTCAGCGGACTGAGTTACAGTTCTTTTACACAAAAATTTAGCCACAATAATAAATGCAAACCGGAACAAAAGGTATCCAAAAATTATAATAGAATAAGACTGGATGGACCTAAGATTGCAAGAGGCAACATAGGATAAGAGAGGATGTTCCCAACTTAGGAGAGCCTGTACCCTAAACTTTCAGAAAAATTGTTTTGTGTGTTAGTGGTGAAAAGGTATAGTTTGTGTTTGGAAGCATAAATTCCATTACATCAATGACCAGTCTTCTCACGAAGTACAGAAAATGCACTACCAAATGGGAGGTCCAAGCAAAGAAGGAGAGTGTAACTCTATTTCTACAGGTATGACCCAACCATTCCTCCCTTTGTATTTGTCTCATTTTTTAAAATGTATGATAAGATAGCCAAGTAATCATTTCTTTCTGACTCTTAGCTCTTCCGTTAGTCCTTAGAAACTAGACTCCTTTGGGAACTTCAAATTTTGGTTCAAGTTCATGGCTATTAGATTTTAATTTTCATGTATATTTAGGTACTATTTCTAAAATGTTCTTTGTGTAACAAGTTTCAATTTAATAAGGATGATTATGCATGATTTAGTTTCATTTTTTGGATATAAACTTTCTCAAGAGTTCATTTCAATCACTATCTTTTGCGAGTATTTTTAGAATCTTAGAAAGAAATCTGAGATGGTTTTGCCGTATGTTTAAACTTCAAAGAATCTATATGGTACCCTCGAAATTTGTTCTCAATTAGCTAGAGTTAGAAATTTGTTTTGGAACTTTTTTTCTATAGGCTCTCATATTAAGGTAGCAGATAGTAATTTTTCAATATTTTAGGACTTTCTTATGATTTAATATATATATATATATGAGAGTGCATAGCACTTCTACAATTTCTCGGGGAAAACTAATAATCAAAAGAAAAGGAATGCTTGAATGACAATTTAATTAAATGAAAATACATTGAGATGAATACTTTGTTGTTCCCAAAAAATTTCTATATCTGATATAAGCTGATTGTAATAGCTTCCTGCTCTCATAACAGAACATCCTTATTTAACCATTGGTTAGACCACTTTTGATACATAATTTAAATCCTAGTTTAATATCAATTAAATTAATTATAAGTGGCCATCTATTCCTTGACCTAATGAACAGCAGTGATTGAAGATGGGTTGTGCCACAAAAGTTGTTTATAACCATGATCCAGATCATCTAATCAAACTAAACTAATAGATGCATCTAATCAGACTAATCTAATAGATGCTGAAGACTTTTCCACCTCCATACTCTTAGTAGTTCTTTTTAGCTCTAGACCCATAATCAGATGTGCATAAACAGTGTGTGTCATCCTTTTGGCTAATTTATTTATTTTTTGGGGGGATGAGACCATGGAGTCCAGTATGGTGACAACGTGTGCAATGTGGGGCTCTTTTAAGAACTGATATTAGGCTCAAATCTTTGAGGCAAGCAACAAAAGTTTGAAATTTTTATAATCACTATGAAACTTCAAAATAACAAGTTAAAAATTTCACCATGATTACTAACTTTCAAATATAGAATAAATGCATGATACTAAAACAATAGAAATAAAAATTCATTTTTTTCCCTTTTGATATTTTCCTCAACAACCACTACGTGAATCAACAAAGTATATAGCCTTTGTGTTCTTAATCTAGAGAAAGGAAGCTTTAAACTAGAATTGAGGCTCAATAAAAAAATGAAATCCAAATGGACAGCCATAGCTAACACAACAACACAATAGAACCAAAATCTTGTAAACTACAGCACTTTGAGGAATCTAATTTGGGGCATGTTGAAGTACCATACAATGCTGGTATAAGCTATCCAACATTCCAGTCCCAACATAACATTATTTGTTTAATGAAAAGTGATTTAAAACATCAATGTCAGTTATAGGTCCTTGCCTGCTTAGCAATATTGAATCACACGGTATGAAAGGATCCTGCTACATCGGTCCTCTCATAGGTGTGAGCTCCAAAATAATCTTGTTGAGCTTGAACCAGATTAGCTGGCAACCTATCCCTCCCGTAAGTGTCAAAATAAGCAAGACTTGCCGTTCTCAACAAAACCTTAACTAAAATAAGGAAGAAAGAAAGGCATTGACAAGTGGGAGAGTACCAAGCTAAGAAACTAAAACGAACAAATGAATAGAAAGATCAAATTAAAGATCAGCCATTCTCAACAAAACCCTAACTAACGAATAGAAATCTGCAAACGAACAAACAAATAAAAAGATCAAACGAACAAATAGAAAGATCAAACGAACGAATAGAAATCTGCAAACAAACAAACGAATAGAAACATCAAACAAATGAACAAACGAATAGAAACAAGTTGGAGGTACATCAGCCGTTCTCAACAAAACCCTAACTAAAGATCAAATTATTAACCAGAAATCTGCAAATAAAGCCCTAGAGAAACCCATAAAAAGTCCATTACATTTTATGAGATCAGAATAGAAAGATCTTGTCAGAATCACATACCCGATGCACCTGAGGTGAAGTTCCCAAATGATGAGGACGACACAACCGGTTTTAGCGCTCGAGTGAATGCTCCCCAAAGCTTGAAGAGGATACGATCGGTTTTGACAGAGGTCACGATCGTTTTGGCGCTCGATCAAACTCCCCAAAGATTGAAGACGACACGATCGGTTTTGGCGATCGATTGAAATCTCCTTCAACTTGAAGACGACGATTGTTTGCAGGGTTCAAAACTTGAAGACGACGATTGTTTGCAGGGTTCAAAGGGCAATTGTGTAAACGTGAATAAGGGCAAAATGGGTAAGTGAAAGTCTAAAAGGGTATTCCCGTCCATGAACAGTAAAACGCCACTTGTTTCTAAATGTTTTGAAAAAGTATCACTGAAAAGCAATTTCGACAAAGTTGGTGACTGAAAAGCAATTATTCTCATAAAGTAACACTAAAAAGCAATTTTGCCATTTTAAAATTAAAACTTTTTTTCGGGTATATTACAGAAACATCTTTCAATGTTTGCACTAATATTACATACCGCTCTTTCGGTTTCTGAAATAACACTTTTCCACCAAAATTTGTAAAAAAGTTTTGCTAGCTACCCCTTCATTAAGTTACAGTCAATGGCTAGTGTAATACTTATGAGTTTTGATACTTATGAGTTTTGATATCTACTTATGGAGGGGGAAAGTATAATTTCGGAAACGAAAAGAAAGGTTCTTGTGGTTAGTGTATAGCTCAAGGGGAGAGCATTTCGCCTCCTACCACTCGGTGGTATGATCCGTGATACACTAAAAGAACGAGTGTTTTTGGTTTTTAGATTTCAAAATGGATAATGATTTCGTCTAACACGATAGAAAATAAAACAATAAAGCAAGTACAGGTGTGGAAGAACAGTTAACTATAAAGCAATCTCTTAGTATATCACGGATCGTACCACCGAGTGATAGGAGACGAAACGCTCTCGCTCAAGGGAGGTTTTTATAATTTGCTTTATTCTTTTCTTTATTTTATATATTTCATACTCATGGAACTTGTAGATTTACACCTAAAATACATTAGGTTCGTATAAAATTGTTCTTCAAGGCTTGAAATTGTCTACCGCCATTAGTTAAAACTATAAATGCTTTTGGAGCATCCAATGTTGCAGCTTTTTAACTTTTGGAAATGTAAAAAAATAAAAGGAAAAAAAATTTTCCTTGGAAAAAAGCCTAACCTTGAGATGCTCCTCGTGAAATCATCTAGCTTGTGTTACATGTATTAAGTTGTAACTTGTAAGTGGCAACAAACAATATCATCTTATGCATTGAAGCTAATATAGACGTAGAAATCAGTGCAAATGTTGTTAAGAAATGCCTTAATAGTAGGAGAGAACTTACGAAAAGGAAATGTATTGAAGCTAATATGCACGTGGAAATTAGTTTGTCCTCTAATAATCAAACTACTTATGTGAATGTTGTTAAGAAATGCCTCACCAATGGTAGAGAACTTGGGGAAAAGAAGTGTGCCCTTAAGCCGTAGGTTGCCCTGGTATTGGTATTAAGACTTGAGAGTACTAATCATCAGTTTAAGGAACGTAGGCTCTTCACTAAAGCATAAGAGCGGACACAAGACATATTTGGAACATAGGTGGTTTTTTTGCCCTTTTTCCTTTTTTTTGTTGGTTTCGGCGGCGAGGGGAAGGGGATTTGGACACGCGTGAGCCGTAGACACTTGTCTAGGTTGGAGGTAGACCTTTGAGTACGTGGCTGAACTTGAAAGTCGATTTGCTTAAGGCAGGAGTTGAACCCTAATCTAGGCTACGATGAGCATGAGACCTCACTACCATGGTGCGTGACACATTCATAAGTTTGGTTATCATAACCAAGGTTTTCAATTTCGATGGGAGTGCCGATCTTTGAAAAAAGTGTCACGATCGTCACGTTGGCAATGTGCCAATGAAATGCCGGAAAAATAAAAAAGGCAAAAAATTGGGGGAAATTTTATTTTTTTTATTCTGTCGAAATTTCATTGGCAAGGCGTAAAAAATCGCTGATGAAATTTTCAAAAAATCAAAATTTTTTTCTCTTTATCGCAAAAAATAAATTTTTTGCTTGTTTCGGCCCATTTCACTCGGCACACTGCCATTTTTTGTCGGCACACCAAAAAAAATCGTCGATTTTTAAATAGCCAACTTTTTTGTGTTGAAACACATTGACACTTGAAAACCTTGATCATAACCACGACCACAAACTGAACAATCATAAAGATAAGGAAGCCTAAAACTAATTAAGCCTTCATAGGCTTGACTCGTGCTTTCAACCGTTCAACAAACTTTAGTATGGGACTGAACTTGAAAGCCCATTTTCTTTGTTTCAAATTAATGGCGGTAACCAAAAGACCCTGTAATGGAATTTTTGTTATTTTCTTGTAGATTAATCAAATTTACGCAATCATGCAACCTAAACGGTTATTTCTTCACTTGTTTCTAAAAGCAGAAAAACAAATTGAAAAGTTTTTGGTTTCCATATTGTTTTTATAAAAAAACGTTACTAAACAGCCTCCCAATGACTTGACTAATGGAAATTTGAAAATAACATTTGAATTGATGCGAAAGTTATGTTTGATTTGACTTAACGGATGGTAAGTTTTATGCTGATCAAAAGGTCTGGAACTGAAGAACACTGACTGCATAATGAGAAACAAGGCTTCCTCATAATCCAGTTTCTCGTCATCCAAATGCAGCCAGGGGGGCCACAACTGAACCAGGCCACGGCCAGTCACCTTACTGCATTATATAGAAGCAGCCGATGGTGATACCATCACCAAAAGATCCTTTACCTTCAACTACACGATATAACTAAAAGTTGACCTGCATGACCACAATTATAAAAATTAAGAGCAACCAAGCTCACAAACAGCCCACCAACATAACCAGACCCAAATATATGAAAACTGAATCCAGGCACAACAACTCTCATGAACAAAATCCAAACCAATCTTGACCATTGCAGAACCTATTATCATCTTATTCCCCTGTTTTCACTTTCTTGCTCCTTTGTCTCTGTGTCGTGCTTTGCAGAACCTACAGCCATCTCCTGATCTTTGCTCTCCCCTACATTTAACTTCTCTAGTAAGGTCCGCTGCGGAGTTGGCATCTTGCTCTCTCCAGCACTCTTCCCTTGGGATACAGCAACTTATTTTATTGTTTCCTTGAAAGTCTTGCAGTATAAAAAAGAAGACGAGAATCAGTAACTGAATGGAAAAAAAAAGTTACAATGAGAAAGAAAAAACCTACATCCTATTTCCATTGAGAAACGGTGATTATCCATTTGTCTAGTACTTTCATCAATCCATTGTTATCATTAGCAAGACAATCCATAATACAACAAAAAAATCTCTAGACACCTCAGCAGAGAAAACAGCAACAATAACCTTCATATAGTAACATTAATAGAGCTTCCATAAAATCATACAAAAACTACATGATTAGCAACAGAACTGCTGTACCCATCCAAATGTACAATACCCGTGGCCATCAAGGATCCTCTCTTCCCACAATTCCTTCCTAGCCAATGTGGAGTGCTGGTGGCAAGCTATTCATTTTTACAGGCACTACTTTTGCACTTCAACTCTGAAGATTGGTTAGGCATTGCTTGGATATTATTTTATATGCAAATTTATTTATTTATTATTTTTTGACAAACAAAAGCTTCACAGAAAGCACATATGACTGCCATTTCGATAAATGTTGTACTTTCCTTTTTGAGCCATTTGTATTGTCAGGAAAGATCTCCTGAACTATGGTATGGGCTAATTAAACTCCTTGAGACATTTTCAGATCCTTTCAAATTTTTTTAAAATATATATCCAAGGGAGTCAGGCAACGGCATTATTTAGAGGTAAAGTATATCAAGATGATCTGGACATGCACAATATATACCTACTTGCATCCATGAGAAGAAACAAAGACCTAAAAAGCACAAAGGAAAACCAAGGAGCAACTAGTTGGAGACGTAGAGTCGGACAAAAAGGACCTAAAATAGAAAATCTGACTAAAGATATGGTTTCTAACATGTTATAAAGAGAAAATAGGATCCAAATTGTTGAACCTAATTAGTTAGTATATGAAACTAAACCCAAGCAGTATGATCCATGTTGCTGAACCTAATTGGTTGCTATATTAAACTGGAGTTCCGCGTTTACTTACCCAAAAGAGAAGTGGTTGAATTGAGCAACTAGTATCTTGTCGATGGATGACTTAAGCAATCTCCATAATATAAAAATGACATGAGGTGTAAACTGAATAAGTAGCTACTTACTGTTTTTTTATTTTCTCTAATGGTAATTCTAGAGCTCTTGATTAAGATTATTTCCTACTCCAAACAGGTAATGTGAATAATCTATATTACTCCCTCGAGTGGAAATTGATTTATAATTCAAAACTGCAAGACAAGGCACAATTAGGTCCATATTTCAGTCCTGCTGTTCGGTAAACAAAATCTAGAAGTCAAACCAGTCAACTTGGAAGGAACTGTTTGACCATAGTGGTTATGATAAAAATTCTGGATGCTTAGAGGCAGTTGCAAATTCAAAAGCAGTGTAATTGCCGAAGCTTATACATCATAGAATTTGGAAGAGACGCAGTCAAGTTATTAAGATTGAGAATGACTACACTGGAGGTACAACAGAAAATTAATGCTACCGAAAGATTCAAGAACAACAAACTAGAAGAAAAAGTGTAGGAGCAGAATCCGAAAAGAAGGCCTATCCAAGTTACAAAATTTAGAGATATAATCCATCAGGGAAGGCCTGTAGCAAAACGTTGTTTATCTCTTTCTTTTTCTTTCCATGAAAGTAATGGGCTTCCATTAGTTATCAAACAGGGACCCCCTCACTCTCTCTCTCACTCACTCAATCATAAACACACACACTGATGCACACTCTTTAGCTTTTCCATCTATAAAAGCATGGATGCGGCCAGATATTCCCCACAGGAAAAGCAAAATATGGAGATGGGAGATGAATTTAAATGATATTTAAGATAGACATCTTGATGATTGCCTAGATCATTCTCACAGGCACACACACTACACATATGCACGTGCACAAAGCATGAACATCATTGTTTTTTGCATATGTCACCCACACAAACACACACCCACCCCCCCACCCCCCACCCACCACAACTACCAACCCCCCAAACCCCAATTCTTCTTTCTAACAGTTTCTGTCTAAAGATGTTGACATTTTAATATTTTTTTCTACCAAGAAAAACCAAGTTGGGAAGCTTAGAAAAAAATGGACTTCCCGACGTCCCTAGAAGCTGTTCAACAAAATTAAATTCAGGTTTCAAAATTCTGACATATCTTTGCCTAATGACTAACTCTACTGTTGAAAACGTACACCAATAATTATAGTTTCTAATAAGGTCCAATTTTGGCTTCTGGATAGTTACCATTCTGGCCCTCCCCCTTTTCCCTATATAGCCTCCCTCTACATGTGCTTAATATGCAAGCTTAAAACTTTTGGCAAGCAAAACACCATTTCCTCGAAAAAGGGTGCATAGAGACAAGGGGACATGGACTTCAAATATATTGACAACATTATGGAGTAATGATGATCAAATCCTAGTAGCATACATACCACAATTGATACATCAAGCAATATATATATATATATCAATATTAAAATTAATCCTATAAAAGCAATATGAAGTCATGGAATGTAACCAGAAATACTCCGTGCACTTCTTCAGTTGGTAACACCATAAGAACGCTAAGTTCTTTTTTGATAGTTCATAAAGGATTTCATTGACTATCAAAACAGAAAGATAAAGATACAAGCAATCCATGAGACAATGGACCCGAGAAACAAAGCAAAGGAATGTAACACAGCAAATACCCAACGGCATTGAAGCAGTCCATGAGACAATGGACCTGAGAGACAGAGCAAAGGAATTTAACACAGAAAAGACAATGCCGAAACAGCAATCACACCCTATACACTTATCTCACTTAAAAGCAAGAGACTTCCACTAAATACCAATCTCTGGCGCTGATATACCCTGAAACTCCTTTCTAAAACTTATTCAGGACGATGCTAACATAATAACATCCTCCTCCACTACCTGAACCAAAACATGAATATCCTAAAAAATTCTGCAATTCCTAGTCTTACACAGCCCATAAAGTAGAGAAGAACACTGCCCTAAACATCACCCGGCCTAATCGTGTGAGGAAGGGGAACTGCCACAAATAGGCATGTTTCATCCATATTATAATTAATAGACACAATATTGTATTGTCAAAGAGATCAAGTAGATTAACCTATCTCGAAGAAAATTCTAAACCTTGTTTTTAAGTGCAACAGTCCCTTCAAGGCGACTTGAGACGACTTCTTGCAACTGCTGATACTTATAAGGGCCAAAACAAAGCCTCTGAATCCACATATGGCTCCAGATATAGGGAAGCAACTTCTCTGAAGATCAATGGTATTAGCGATTCCTGCATTTTGATTTGTAGACAAGAAATAACATTTAACTTCTCTAGAAGGTCTGCTGCAGAGTTGGCATCTTGCTCTCTCCAGTGCTCTGCCCTTGGGATTCAGCAACTTATTTTATCATTTCCATGAAAGTCTTGCAGTGTGAAAAATAAGACGAGAATCAGTAACTGAATGGAAAAAAAGGTTACAATGAGAAAGAAAAAACTACATCCTATTTCCATTGATAAATGGTGATTATCCATCTGTCTAATACTTCCATCAATCCATTGTTATCACTAGCAAGACGATCCATAATGCAACAAAAAAAAAAAAAAAATTCTCTAGATGCCTCAGCAGAGAAAACAGCAACAATAACCCTCATATAGTAACATTAATAGAGCTTACACAAAATCACACAAAAACTACACGATTAGCAACAAAACTGCTGTACCCATCCAAATGTACAATACCCATGGCCATCAAGGATCCTCTCTTTCCACAATTCCTTCCTAGCCAATGTAGAGTGCTGGTGGCAAGCTATTTATTTTTACAGGCACTACTTTTGCACTTCAACTCTGGAGATATGGTTAGGCATTGCTTGGATATTATTCTATATGCAAATTTATTTTTTTGACAAACAAAAGCTTCACAGAAAGCACAGATGATTGCCATTTCGATGAAATGTTGTCCTTTCCTTTTTGAGCCATTTGTATTGTCAGGAAAGATCTTCTCAACTATGGTATGGGCTAATTGAACTCCTTGAGACATTTTTAGCTCCTTTCAAATTTTTTGGATAAATATCCAAGGAAGTCAGGCAACGGCATTATTTAAAGTATATCAAGATGGGCTGGACATGCACAATTTATACCTACTTTCACCCATGAGAAGAAACAAAGACCTGAAAAGCACAAAGGAAAACCAAGGAGCAACTAGTTGGAGACTTAGAGTCGGACAGAAAGGACCTAAAATAGAAAATCCGACTAAAGATATGGTTTCTAACATGTTATAAAGACAAAATAGGATCCACGTTGTTGAACCTAATTAGTTGCTATATGAAACTAAACCCAAGAAGCGGTAGGATCCGTGTTGCTGAACCTAATTAGTTGCTATATTAAACTGGAGTTCTGTGTTTAATTACTTACCCAAAAGAGAAGTGGTTGACTTGAGCAACTAGTATCTTGTGGATGGATGACTTAAGCAACCTCCAAAATATAAAGATGACATGAGGTGTAAACTGAGTAAGTAGCTACTTAATGTTTTTTTATTTTCTCTAATGGTAATACTAGAGCTCTTCATTAAGATTATTTCCTACGCCAAACAGGTAATGCAAATAATCTATGTTACTTCCTTGAGTGGAAATTGATTTAGAATTCAAAACCGCAAGACAAGGAGCGCAATTAGGTACATATTTCAGTCCTGCTGTTTGGTAAACAAAATCTACAAGTCAAACCAGTCAACTTGGAAGGAACTGTTTGAGCATAGTGGTTCTCATAAAACTTCTGGATGCTTAGAGGTAGTTGCAGATTCAAAAGCAGTGTGATTGCCAAAGCTTATACATCATAGAATTAGGAAGAGACACAGTCAAGTTATTAATATTGAGAATGACTACACTGGAGGTACAACAGAAAATTAATGATACCGAAAGATTCAAGAACAACAAACTGGAAGAACAAGTGTAGGAGCAGAATCCGAAAAGAGGGCCTATCCAAGCAACAAAATTTAGAGATATGATCCATCAAGGAAGACCTGTAGCAAAACGTTGTTTATGTCTTTCTTTTTCTTTTTATGAAAGTAATGGGCTTCCATCAGTTAGCAAACAGGGACCCCCTCTCTCTTTCTCTCTCACTCAATCACACACACACACTGATGCACATACTCTTTAACTCTTACCATCTATAAAAGCATGGATGCGGCCAGATATTCCCCACTGGAAAAGCAAAATATGGAGATGGGAGAAGAATTTAAATGATATTTAAGACAGACATCTTGATGATTGCCTAGAATTAGATCATTCTCATAGGCACACACACGTACACGTACGCACGTGCACAAAGCATGAATATCATTGTTTTTTGCATATGTCATCCAAACACACACCCATCCCCCACACCCCCACACCCCCACACCCCCACCCACCACAACTAACAAACCCCCCAAACCCCAATTCTTCTTTCTAACTGTTTCTGCCTACAAATGTTGACATTTTAATATATTTTTCCATCAAGAAAAACCAAGTTCGGAAGCTTAGAAAAAAATGGACTTCCCGACCTCCCCAGAAGTTGTTCAACAAAATTAAATTCAGGTTTCAAAGTTCTGACAAATCTTTGCTTGATGACTAACTCTATTGTTGAAAACGTACACCAATAATTATAGTTTCTAACAAGGTTCAATTTTGGCTTCTGGGTAGATACCATTCTAGCCCTATCCCCCCTATCCCCCCTATCCCCATATAGCCTCCCTCTACATGTGCTTAATAAGCAAGCTTAAAACTTTTGACAAGCAAAACACCATTTGCTTGCAAAAGGGTGCATAGAGACAAGGGGACATGGACTTCAAATACATTGACAACTTATGGAGTATTGATGATCAAATCCTAGTAGCATACATACCACAATTAATACATCAAGCAATATAAATATCAATATTATAATTAATCAGCTCCTCGCGAATGAAATGATTAAATAATATTCCAGATATACATGTATTAATAATACACTGAATCATGAGATTCTCTCACGTAGGAATTTTTATATCTTGTTTGTATATATCACTAGACATTTATTTCTATTTATAGATAATGTATTTTTATTTTATTTTATAACGAATATGTATTTTAACCTTCATTGAATCACCTAAAAATTATCAATCCAAGCAATCCAATAAGTCTTTTGTGGGCGAATATTTACTCTTTCAATATTTGTTTCAGTCGTAGGGTCTGCCTATGACTTCTCAGAATAAATGAATTGGTGCCTGGTTCGTTCCGCCATCCCAACAATGAATCATTAGTATTCATTTTCAATAGAATCTTCTGCAGTCATGGAATGTAACCAGAAACACTACATGCACTTCTTCAGTTGGTAACCATAAGAAAGCTAAGTTCTTTTTTTTTTTGATAATTTATAAAGGAATTCATTAAATATCAAAATAGAAAGATAAAGATACAAGCAGTCCATGAGACAATGGACCTGAGAAACAGAGCAAAGGAATGTAACACAGCAAAGACCCCACGACATTGAAGCAGTCCATGAGACAATGGACCTGAGATACAAGGCGAAGGAATGTAACACAGCAAAGACAGTGCCAAAACAGCAATCACACCCTATAAACTTATCTCACTTAATAGCAAGAGACTTCCACTAAATACCAATCTCTTGTGTTGATATACCATGAAACTCCTTTCTAATACTTATTCAGGATGATGCTAACATAATAACCTCCTCCTGCATTACCTCAGCCAAAACATGAATATCCTAAAAAATTCTGAAATTCCTAGTGTTCCACACAGCCCATAAAGTAGAGAAGAACACTGCACTAAACATCACACAGCCTAATCGTGTGAGGAAGGGGAACTACCACAAATAGGCATGTTTCATCCATATTATAAGTAATAAACGCAATATTTTACTATCAAAGATACCAAGTAGATTAACCTTTCTCGAAGAAAATCCTAAACCTTGTTTTTTAGTGCAACAGTCCCTTTAAGGCGTTTGGAGATGACTTTTTGCAACTGCTGATAATTATAAGGGCCAAAACAAAGCCTCTGAATCCACATACAGCTCCAAATATGGTGAAGCAACTTCTCTAAAGATCAATGGTATTAGCGATTCCTGCATTTTGATTGTAGACAAGAAATAACAAAATTTTTGGTGATTTACAATCTGAGAGTGATATTACAGCTTTGAAGAAGCATTGTGAGAATAAATTTACTACCTATTACAAAAAAACTTAGAATTTGGCTTTGTAGACCAAACAAGAATGTTGTATAAAACCAACTATCTAAAAGACAAATATCCTTGAAAATATTAAGGCTCATAACATGTATGGGGAAAAAATGAGAACCAACATACAACAAATATATATCCGAATCCGATCAGAAAATCCTGAATTCGGATATGAGATATAGATCCACGGTTTGAATACCAATATCGGATTTCAGATCCGACCGAATTCGAATCTGTCCATATCCGATCCGAATAGGATCTGAACCGAAATCAACATATACTTTTCATTAAACTATTGGTAAACTCTGTACAAACCATGGTTGAACTATCCTTACTCATGTCTTGCTTTAATATTTATATGGCTCATTAGTTTTGATAATTAAAATTTGCTTTAATATTTAAACTTGACTTTTGAGTTTTAAGTTCAAATCGGTTATAATTCGGATTTCGGTTTTTTATTTGGTTGAATTTTGAATTCGGATACAGTATATAAATTCGGTTTCGAATTCGGATTCACATATAAAAAATCCGTCGGATTTCGGATCGAATTCGGATATCGGATTTTTATTTTCGGTTCGGATTCGGATCATGGCAGATCCATACCGTATTTGACCCGTTGCCAGCCCTAGTTCCAACTTAGGAACAAGTTTATCAACATTCTCATTGAACCCAATCTCCATATCCGCAATATTAGAAGTTTATTCTCGTCAAAAACAACACTTCTAGACACCATTTCCTATCAATAGCTCCTTTACATTCATATAATCACCAATGCACTTTCACTATAATCTACAGAAGGGCAATAAGAAAGCTATGGATCATGCCAAAAGTTTGTATTATCATGATCAACATGTCATTATTTATTGCTAAACAATGTTTCTCAAATCTCATTAAGCCACCAAAGAAAAATTGAACCGAACTATCTTCACTTCATCATTATAGAGAATCTCATCATTGAGATTCTACTATTTTATAGGATATCCCCTCGTCGACCTTCAGAAAAATGTTTTATTATGTAAACTTCGCACGAACTCATATAGAACTTTAATACCGGTTAAAAGACCTTCTTCCTCATGAAGATGTATAGAAAAAAATCTCCATGATAACCCCTATTTAGAATTTACCATCTCCATTTTCACTCAACAAATATGAAATTGCTGAAGAATATACCATGTCCAGACACATGTATAAAGCTAATAAAACTACAAAATAGAAATAAATACTGAGAAATTCAACAAATGAAAGCAATTGCAAGCGAAGCATAGAAAGCAAAATCATGAGGACATTATAAAAAATTAGCTTTAAATAAGTCAAAATTAGGTTTCAATCATATATTTTAGAATAAACTACTATAAATTGAAGTTTTATCAAATAATTATAAAGTTAGGAATAATTTTAAAAACTCAATTAATAGCAAGTGATGGTGCAATTGCAAGCGAAGCATAGAAAGCAAAATCATGAGGACATTATAAAAAATTAGCTTTAAATAAGTCAAAATTAGGTTTCAATCATATATTTTAGAATAAACTACTATAAATTGAAGTTTTATCAAATAATTATAAAGTTAGGAATAATTTTAAAAACTCAATTAATAGCAAGTGATGGTTTGCTGTTCAATTTTTATTTTGACCGAATTACCCCTAAATAGTCTATTTCCTACATAGGTGTGTGCCTTACGATTACGTGGTGTGTGTCCTATGATAGTGTGGAGTGTTCCTTATAATCATGTGGTGTGTGGCCTACGATGATGTGCACATTCCCCATGATGATATGGTGCATGACCTACGATGATAGCATGTATGCTCTAAGATGAATTAGGAATTTGATCAACATAAAAATTATAACAACAAACCACGACTTATTTCAAAATATATTTTTTTAAAAGTATTGTAAAATTTAATTATTTCAAAGATAGGCAGCTATTGATCAAAATTTTGATTTTTTATCGAACTTGAGCTCATCCATCATTGAGGGTTTTTTATTTTTTGGGGTGCGAACTCATTCAGGCTTGTCGATTCTTAATTATATCCTACATTGGAGGACAAGCCTTTGATTCTAATTCCCAAAGCTTCTGAAATAATACTTGGTTTAATTTATTTCATTTTATTTATGGCTGAACCTGATTGTGAATGTTATCCGGCTACCTACATACCCAAACTTGGGATCAAGCAATGTCGTAGTTCAATTAGGTATTTTGGCGTAATAAACCATATGGGGGCTGGTTTTTTTGCTAAACCATAAATATGATTCCCATGATGGGTGAATGTTTTTTCCCCTATCATCGTGGGTTTTTATTTTCTCGGGTGTGAACCCATTCAAGCTCATCGATTCTTAATTACATCATACATTGGAGGACATGCCTTTGATTCTAATTCTCAAAGCTTGTGAAATAATACTTGGTTTAATATATTTCATTTTATTTATGGCTGAACTCAATTTTGAATGATATCGGGCTGCCTACGTACCCAAACTTGGGATCAAACCATATCGTAGTTCAATTAGGTATCTTGGCATAATAGACCATATGGGAGGCTGGTTTTTTTGCTACACCATAAATAAATAAAAAAGGAAATGAGAATAATAAAATTTAGCAAAACAAAGTTGTAGAAAGAAACTTATATAAAAATCCAAAATAAAGAAACCTATATAAAAATCCGGAATAAAGTTATTAAATCATAAAAAGGAAGAAAATTATTAATTCGTAACAAAAAAAATGGAAAGACAAATCAAAATATATAGGAATACAAATAAATATGAAGAAATAAGGCAAATGAAATCCATAAAAAACAAAAAACAAAGTGAATGTATAAGAACGCTAAATTGCTGAAGTGAAACATGAATAAATGATTAAAGGCAAACAAGGATAAAAAAAGAAAATGGCATGGGAAAAACATTCTCAAACTGAATGGTAAACAAATTAGAGAACATCCGAGAAGCAAAATAGTTTGAGGCTTCGCTGCATATTTTAAAGACATAAAAATCAAAGGTAAATGAAAGATATTGTTATTTTTATTTTTATATTCTAATTTTCTTTTATATATTCTCATTGTTATTTACATATTTCTCATCTTTTTTTTTATTTCTTCATGTTTTTCACTAAAGATTTTCTATGTAGGTTTCCCTTTTAAGTTTATTTTATTAAATGTTCATATTTCTTTTTACATTAAGCTTCATGTACATGTATCAGTTCTAATTTTAATTCTTTGTTTCTAAACTCCCTCGATAGATGCTTACATTTAATCTTTATATCAGTATTTACAATGTTTTTTGCTTTTTATTTTATTGAATTTCGCACTTGATTAATTGTATATCCCCCCCCCCCCCCCTCCGCCCTTTTTCATTTTCGGGGATCTTCTCTTTTGAGATGACCATGTACATTCTCCTTCGTCTTTAATATCAGATCATCATTATCATTACTCTTAAAAAAAATGAATATAAAAGACTAAAAGTCCTTGTTAAGGGTCTTAGAAGACCTTAAACAAAAAAGCCAAAGGAAAAGGCAATTAAGAGTCAAATCAACTTGAAAATCAATAAAGAAATTGAAAATGACAAATAAGTGAAAATCTCAATAAAAGTAGAAAAATAAAAGTTGTACTCGTACGAACTTTAAAAAGAAACCAAAATAGAAAATGAAAATAAAAAAAAAATTAAAAAGGAAAGCCCATTAAAAGAATAAGGTAACATAATTATTTACCAAAACAATCACATAAAAGAAACCTAAATAGAAAAAGAAAAAAGCTCTTAAAGCATAACAAAGAGGAAGAACAATTAAATCCTAATAAATATAAAGATATTCAGAGACGAAAATTTGTAAAAAGGACAAAGTGAATTTAGATAATTACAAAATCGCAAAATTGTGAAGTTGGATACATCGCTAGAGACTCCAACATGCCATGCTTTCCACCCTTACTCCAAAGGTATTAGGGTTATCGGATAAAGACATTACAGACTCCAAATCCTTTGCATCACAAATCTTGTAATATGTTTGTTAAGGTACGAGCCAAGAGGTTAAATCCTTAACGACATAGGCGAATTTCAATAGACTACTATGACTAGTAAACACATTCTATACGGGAACCCTTACAACAAGTCTAATACCAGCACTCCAAGGGAAACAAGGGAGTGCTATTTGCAAGATGGGACTTTGAATGCATTTGATCTTGTAGACTAAGATTTTTTGTGCTATGTCTCGAGGAAGATAAGGTTTGAGTAAGTAGAGAGGGCGCGTGAGACTTCTATTTCTATTGCATCATTCTTAGCTCTATTTCACAATTATATTGAATATTATTTTTGGAAAATCAAATCGTTGGGACAAGGAGATTTTCCATCCCAATATATGAACATCTTTGCTACAAAGGCTCTATGTCCTTTTAGCAGGAAACAAAACAGACTTAGGCCTGGTTTTTTGAATTAAACAAGGTGAGATGGCCGTCATAGGTCCCTTCTTCTTAAGAAGCTTAACTAGAAGGAAAGGGTTAAAATAATACCAATCACTCTAGTGTCTAATCAAATGCCTATTTCTTTACATAATATCTGGCTTTAGTAATAAAATGTAAACAAGAACCTTAGAAATTTGTTGGTTGTTAATCACAGAATCCAATATCAAAACCGCAACAAGGCCCATCCAAAAAGGCTCAAAATCCAGCAAATATTTGTGGCCAAAACAAAACAATAACTCCAATATCTGGAAAAAATCCCCACCGTCGACCCACGATTCGCAAACCCATCTGATAGCCAACCTTATAAGATCTGCTAAATAAGTACAATCTCCTTTAAATTTTATTTTGCTTTGCTCAAGTCAGAGTTATAATTTGATTACATTAGGAAGCAATCCCTCAATCATAACAAGTGGGTCGTTGCCCCTTGAATCTTTGTCAAATAGAACATCAACCTGTCAAGAATGTAGTGGAATGGATATATCACCCAGTTAGAGTTTGCCTCCCTTGAAATTTGTCTCACACATAACAAGTCAGTTTAAATTCTACCCAGTATGTGAATGCAGCCATCTCATTTAGCAACTAAGCACATGCTTGATTTTTGAATTGTTTCATCTATCATATTAAATTTCCAAGCATGAACGATAATTGTAGTTGGAAGATTAAACGTCCTAATAATCCACTTCCACCAAGCTTCCTCTTTACTCCGTGATTGGAAAAATTTATAAGCAAGCTTAGTCCAAATAAAAACTTTCCAATTTTCAAACACGTCTTCCAACACTAGTATTGATTCTAATCTCTATATGCACAATTTATGCCCAATCAAAACAACCCTCTTCTAGATACCGTTTCTACTTAATACCACCTTACATTCATGTGTGTAAAATCCCGAATTTTAATTTCATTAAAATTTGGGATTTTACATACTCCCCTCCTTCAAAAAAAATTTTGTCCTCGAAATTTCACATTATGCTACCATCCAAATGTTTCCAATTCATGATGTAATAACCAAATCCGAATAAGTTTCCTTTGTCTCATCCTCTTTTTCCCAAACACCTACTTACGCCATTCTATTTCATAGCACTTGTTTCTTTCATTTGAACCAGCTTCTTCTCGTATACAATTCTGTAGACCTTTGCACCATCTTGCACACTAATTTTATCCCAACTCTCAATAACACATCCTTGCACTCCAAGTATAAGGCAGTCTCATCTCTTCTCTCCACTAACTCTCTAGTGTGCCTCAATCCGAATCTGATATTTATCTCTCCCATGAATACTAAATCAAATCAGCCTCCACCCGACCCGTGCTAAAATCAATCCACCACAAAGAGTATTGAACTCTTCTACAACTCCACGACAAAATATAAATAGAACAACAAGAATTCTATGAGCCGAGTACTAATAATGAAATATAGAATTAAATTTTAATATTGCAATAATTCCATCCATCTCGCTCATTTCATAATAAAATCCTACTGAATATAAAATATATCACCAATTCTTGCAATCTGAAAATCTCTCAACTCATCTTAGTAGAACAACGTCACACTACTTGAATACCAACACAACAACTAACCATTCTTGAGAATGCCAAAATCTTGAAGTACCAACCAATACTCTTCCTTGTGGCATTCACACATAATCCGACAATCTCGAAAAACACTTTAATAAATAGAGGTCCTCAATTACCGAAGGCACATCCAATTCTGGAGTTGCAGACAATCATAGTTTTTTTTTTTTTTATTATTGGAAACATCTATCACTAAACAAAATTCTATAGCCTTCATCCTTAAGATAAACAAAACAGCAATCCAGAGTGAATTCTCTATAATCCTCTCCTTCCGGATTCCTTCGAAACAAGATGCACCTCAACTCTCTAATTATAATATCTCCACTCAATCCTCTAGAGATAAGGTCTCCGAAATTTCACTGAAAACATCACAGCCGAAACCAATTCAGAATGCATCTCACTAATTATAGAAATCCTCACTACCAAAAGCACAACAAAAACTGAAACTATAGACAATAGTAACCTCAATCCCTGAAAATAATTCTCACCTCTATCACCACATAAAGGCCATTAATTACGAGTATCCCTGCCCATCGAATATCAAAAGGCCATTAATTACGCAAGCTTCTCATAACCTTAGATAGAACACAAACCCCCCCCCCCCCCTTCCCCCAACCAACCCACCCGTCTTAAACCTTAATCCTTGTGAAGGCATGTTGAAAAAACCGCCATGCAACCTACTATTTCACCGTACCATTTTCATGTTCACTCAACGAATTTGAAATTATTGAAGAATGATGAAATTATATGCTTGACAAAACACCCTAAAAACGATTAACATTCCAGCCATGAATAGCAATGTAATTTTCCTACAAATGGATTTCCTCTAAATCTTGTTTTTGATAATCTAAGACAAGTCTATAGAAGACTTCCCATCCAAAAGGAAAAGACCATGTTGAAAGCCAATATAACATGAAAGATTGTTTCAGTTATACAAGGCCATCTTCTTGGAAGGTATGAAACAACCTGTTCCTTACATTCTCTTCAGGATGCTGATGATCCTATTCTATTTCCTAATGCAACTTCGTATGTGCCAAAGCCTTAGAATAGGTTCCCTAAGCTTTTGAGGTGTCATCTAGCCACGAATTCAACCTCAAAAATATCTAAGTCATAAAAAATGGGCAGCAAAGGAGGTGTTTCGGAGGGAACCAGGACTATACTCAAATGACAAGTTAATGACCTCCTTTTTTTCAAGCTCTGGTATTCCTTAGTAGCCAGTACTACTGCCAAGAAGACCCTTTTTATGGTTTTGGTAAATATCGACAAGAAGCTTTCCCCTGGTACAAAGCCATTTTCTTTCTCCAACAGCACATGTGATTTTGATCAAGAGATCTCCCATACCGTACCAATCTTCAGCTTTAAAATTTAGTAAACCTTGAAATATTTCAAATGGATTGGAAGAATAAATCATGAGCAAAAGAAATATTGGCATACAAGCATAAATTTTAGTTGCTATAATGGCAAATATCTATAATATACAATTACATATAAGCCGTAAAAAATCAATTGTGGATAACAAAGACACTTAATGAAAGGTTAGTTGAAAATCAAACAATAAATATATCTGGGAATGCAAATCTTAAATTTTTCACAGGTACTTCCCTGACCAAGGTAGCTCCTCACTGTCTGCCAGTGGGAATCCAACATAATCACTGCCATAACATAAGAAGAAAAGAAAAACCAATCAAATCGTGGAGCTGTTAGGCTGTTTGATAATAGTATAAACTCCACAGTTTCCTTAAAACTTGAGAACTGTACATGTGCTTGTGATTCAATAACTGATTTTCACAGCTGATTTATTGATAATTTGTCATAAGCCCACAGGGTCCATTCAGCTGCTTTAAATGTTATTCAAATAAAAGAAAATAGACATGCACCCTAAGTATAGACTTAGAAATTTCTCTTTCAACTAAACCAAGCAGCCCAAGCAAGCACTTCAAACTAACACATCAATCTAGTTGAAAATATTATTTTGGATACCTCTTCTAATGATACTGACCCCAGAAAGCTGAGCAACAACTTCTGCATCCTATTCTTACAGGTTCACACATAATGATCCTGCATTCTCCGAGCTTACAACTGCAAATAGAAGGGCATGAAAACGAGACGTTTCAATCGTTTTGTAAGCACCCTTTAGCCTTCATTTATTATGCAAGATCGAGGAATTAAAGAATAATAGATAGGAAATGGCACTACTACATGTTATCACAAGGTAACTTAGGAAAAATGAAATATTTTCTTAACATGGCTTACCCAGCATTTAGAAGTGTATCCTATCCAGAAAATTCTTCCTTATTGCTATAACAGAGATGTGAAACAGTAATTGACAACTGTGGCAGATGAAGAGAAAAAAGTAACGTGTCATTTAAACATGTCACCTAGCATTAAAAGCATGGATCAAAGCTCTAAGTTATACAAAAAGTTCGTATATCAGTGATACTTCCATCCTCGAAGTTACTGTTCTCCAACTAGAAATCCATGGTTGCTTTTTTGTTCCCACCCTTCATTTGGCTCACGCTTCCAAGGACACTTGATAAAAACAAAGATAAAAGAATAACGGAAATGAGATTTCAAGATTCACTCAATATATATGGCTTCAGCTCACTTGAATATGACGTACTTGGAACGTTACTTGCATGGCTGCTTTGACATCATTCGTACCAACAATTGCTTTTTCGGGAAAGTGTAGGGGAAAAATCCCTGTTGCCTAAATAGGTATACAGAAGGTCGAAAACCAACAGTTAGGCCCTTCATCAGATTTTTAAAAAGGGTAACCATATTTCATCCATATTATTAAGTAATAGACGCAATATTTTACTGTCAAAGATACCAAGTAGATTAACTTTTCTCGAAGAAAATTCTTTACCTTGTTTTTAAGCGCAACAGTCCCTTCAAGTCGACTTGAGACAACTTCTTGCAAATGCTAATAATTTTTAACGGCCAAAACAAAGCCTCTGAATCCACAAACGGCTTCAATTATGGGGAAGCAACTTCTCTGGATTATCAATGATATTAGCAATTCCTGCATTCAGATGTATAGAAAAGAAATAAAAAAATTTTTGGTGATTTTCAAACCGAGAGTGATATTACAGCTTGGAAGAAGCATTGTGAGAATAAATTTACTACCTATTACAAAAAAACTTAGGACTTGGCTTTGTAGACCAAACAAGAATGTCGTATAAAACCTGCTATCTAAAAGACATATATCGTTGAAAATATAAGGCTTATAACACGTATAGGAAAAAATAAAATGACAACACATACAACAACAGTAAGAAATATGCATAAAAAGTAAAAAAAAAAATTTACTGGTTTTCGGTAGCAAGAAAATCAAATTTGTCAATGAGTAAAACAGAGGAAAGCGCTGACATAAATAACATAATACATGATCACTCTAGCATCAAACGAAATCCATATTTCTTTCCATAATAAGCCTTAAACCAATGATATCTGGTTTTAGAATCTCATAGGACCCTTAGAAAAAGGATTACTAAATCCAATGTCATAAGCGTACCAAAGCCCGAAATTCAGCAACATTAGTGGGCAAAACCAAACAAAAAATCCCGGATTTGAAAAATACCCCACGGCTGACAATTCTACCATTCGATTCATTGAAAATAAGGAATACTTTTTCACTGTAATCAATTCCATGATCGTACTCATTGAAAATCGATCTGATAGCCAACCTTAAGTCTATACATTCTCCATCAAATTTCTTTTGGTTCTTTCGAGCTAGAGTTCTAATATTATCAAATTAGGAAGCAATCCCTCAGTCATATGAGTTCCTTTTTTTTTTTTTTTATCACAAACTCTTTGTGAAACCAGAACTTCAACTTATCCTAAATATCGTGGACAGGATATAGGACCGTGGTAAGAGTTTTGATGGAAGAGTTTTCTGACCTTCCTTGCAATTTCCTTTTCTCATAACAAGTTGATTGAAATTCCCCACACTTATTGAACGCTGCCAACTCATATAGAGGCTAAGCACATTCCTGATCTTTGAATTGTTCAATCTATAAAAGTAGCATAAACCGTCCAAGCATGAACTTAATTGTAGACAAAAGGCTAGGGTTCTAATCCATTTCCATCAAGCTTTGTGTTTACTCCATGATCTGCAGATGTTATGAGCCAAGCTCAGTCAAAACAGCAATTACTTTCCAACTCAGGAACAAGCTTAATTTTTGTCCAGGGTTCTAATCAATTTCCATCGAGATTCCTCTTTACTCCATGATCTGTAGACGTTATGCCATTACTTTCCAACTTAGGAACAAGTTTATCAACATTCTCATAAAATAACCTCCATGATAACCACTATTTAGAATATACCATCTTCATTTGCACTTAACGAATCTAGAATTGTTCAAGAAAGATGCGAAATATGCTTTATAAAAAACTCATATTATAATTAATATTCCAAACAATCGTAGAAATGTAATCTCCCTAATATTGGCTTTCCTCAAAATCTTGTTCTTGATTTCATGCAAAAAGTCTACTGAAGACCTCCCACTCGAAAGGAAATGATTATGTTGAAAGCCAATAAGATTAGTGAGAGTTTCTGTTATATAGTTTCACACTCTAAAGAGGTATTAAACAACTCTTCCTTGCATTTTATTTAGTATGCTGATGATTATGTTCCGTCTCTAAATACTTCTTTGTAGATGTTGGAGCCTTAAAAGCGAGTCCTTTAAGGTTTTGAGGTGACATCTAGTCTCAAAGTCAGCCTTTCACAACAGCAAAGTCATAAAAATCAGGCGATAAAAAGAGAGGATCTTCTGCAGGGAACTAAGACAGTGCTCATATGATAAATTAGGGACTTTTTCAGTTTTCTTGCCTTGAAATTCCTTAGTGGTCATAGCTACTGCCAAAAAGATCCAAATATAGTTGTGGAGAATACGG
Organism: Buxus sempervirens; assembly: GCA_947561395.2. Taxonomy (NCBI): domain Eukaryota; kingdom Viridiplantae; phylum Streptophyta; class Magnoliopsida; order Buxales; family Buxaceae; genus Buxus; species Buxus sempervirens. The sequence continues at coordinate 31,423,744 of OX387192.1, forward strand.
ACACGAAACTTATCACTTGTACGAAGCCATATCCTTTTCTTAAAGGCTCATATTATTTTGACCCAGAGTGCTTCCATGCCTTATCTTTTGCCCACCATTATCTTTTAAACTTCCAAGATTCTAAGTATCGCTTCGATTATGGGAGAAAAATTCAAGACGAAGGCATTAAAATTATTTGAAGAAATACCAATAAACATAAGATAATATGGAAATGACAAATTAAAATTGGATGACGAGAGGTATAAAATAAAAATATTTGTGGAGAAGAGCCACAGATCTAAAACACCGTGCCAAAAGAAAACTAGAGTAAACATATCAAAAAAATAAAAAAGCTAAAAACAAAAATAAGTTGAAACAAAGCTTTTTCCAAATAATACTAACGATTGAACAAATACTAAAAGTGAATTTAAAAAGCGACATGAATTAAGTATATTAAAAAACACAGAAAATTATCGTAAATGAAGAAAGAGTAAAACTATTTAGACATAAAAAAAAAGCTAATAAAACTGCAAAATAGAAATAAATACCGAGAAATTCAACAAATGAAAGCAATTGGAAGACAAGCAATGAAAGCAAAATTATGCGGACATTATAAAACATTAGCTTTATATAAGTCAAAATTAGGTTTCAATCATTTTTTTAGAATAAACTACGATAAATTAACGGTTTATCAAATAATTAGAAAATTAGGAATAATTTTAAAAACACAATTCAAAACAAGCGATGGTTTGCTGTTCATTTTTTATTTTGACTGAATTTCCTCTAAATAGTCTATTTCCAAAATAGGTGTGTGCCTTATGATGACGTGATGTGTGTCCTATGACAGTGTGGAGTATTTCCTATAATCATGTGGTGTGTGGTCTATGATGATGTGCGTATTCCCTATGATGATATGGCGCATAACCTACAATGACAGCATGCATGCCCTAATATGAATTTGGAATTCGATCAACGTAAAAATTAGAACAACAAACCACGACTTATTTCATAATATATATTTAAAAGTATTGTTAAAATTTTATTATTCCAAAGATAGGCAGCTGTTGATAAAAAATTTGTTATTTGATCGAGCATGATCTATCCCATCATTGTGGGTTTTTATTTTCTGGGGTACGAATCTATTCACACTCATCGATTCTTAATTATATCCTACATTCGAGGACGAGTCTTTGATTTTATTTCCGAAAGCTTGTGAAATAATACTTGGTTTAATTTATTTCATTTTATTTATGGCTGAACCCGATTCTGAATGTTATCGGGGCTGGCTACGTGCCCAAACTTGGGATAAAGCTATATCGTAGTTCAATTAGGTATTTTGGTGTAATAAACCATATGGGGGCTGGTTTTTTCGAAACACAATAAATATGATTCTAATGATGGGTGAAAGCTTTTTCATCCACCATGGAAGGCTTCTTTTTTCTGGGGAGCGAACCCCAAATATAATAGTTGGTTTCATCCACCATAGAAGGCTTCTTTTTTCTGGGGTGAGAACCCCAGAAAAATACTTGGTTTTTTCAAGATTTTTGATTCTTAATTACAACCTACATTGGATGACAAGCTAAATCTCAAAGCTTGTCAAGTAATACTTGGTTTAATTTATTTCATTTTATTTATAACTGAACCCGATTTTTAATATTTTCAGGCTGCCTACGTACCCAAACTTGGGATCAAGCCATATCGTAGTTCAATTAGGTATTCTAGCATAATACTGGTTTTTTTCGCTACACCATAAATAAATAAAAAAGGAAATGAGAATATTAAATTTTAGCAAAACAAGATTGCAAAAAGAAACCCATATAAAAATTTGAAATAAAGAAACCAATATAAAAATCAGCAATAAAGACATTAAGTCATAAAATAGTGGAGAAATTATTAAATGGCAACAAAAACAAGAAAAGACAAATCAAAATATATAAGAATACAAATAAATATCAAGAAATATGGCAAACGAAATCCGTGAAAAACAAAAAACAAAGTGAATTTATAAGAATGTTAAATTGCCGAAGTAAAACCAGAACATCAACCTGTCAAGAATGTAGTGGATTGGATATATCATCCTGTTAGGGTTCGCCCCCTTACAATTTGTCTCACACATAAAGAGTCGGTTAAATTCTCCAAACTATGTGAATGGAGCCATCTCACTTAGGTACTAAGCACATGCCTATTTTTGAATTGTTTCATCTGTCAAATTAACTGTTCAAGCATGAACTAGAATTCTAGTTGGAATACGAAGGGTCCTAATAATCCACTTCCACCAAGCTTCCTCTTTACTCTGTGATATGAAAAATTTATAAGCAAGATAAGTCCAAACAAACACCTTTCAAATTTTCAAACAAGTCTTCCAACATAAATATTGATTCTAGTCTCCTTATGCACAATACTAGCATCTTAATCCAAAAAAACAACCCTCTTCTAGACATTGTTTCCATTTTAATACCTCCTTAACATTCATATATGCTTACCAATAACATCCTCATTTTCAATATAATCTACAAGGAAATAAGAAAATTACGGATCATGCCATTATCCATCACTATAAAACCAAGCTTAATTCTCATCAAACTAGCCCAAAAATATTGCACCTACCTACCTTCGCTTCATCATTGTAAAGAATTCCATCATGGAGATTTTAATCTCTAATACAAGTATCTCCCCCTGTCGAATATTAAAAGATGTTTCATTACCCAAAGTTCTCATGACCTTAGAGAGAACTTCAACCCCCCCACCCGTCTTAAACCTTAATCCATGTGAAGACATATATAAAAAAAAAAAAAAACCGCCGTGCTGCTTAGCCTGCTTTCTATTTCAATGTACCATTTTCATGTCCACTCAAGAAATCTGAAATTTCTGAAGAATGATGAAATTGTATGCTTGATACAATGCCCTAAAATGATTAACATTCCACCCGTCGATTAGCTATGCAAATTTTCCTACTAATGGATTTCCACTAAATCTTGTTTTTGATTTTCTAAGACAAGTCTATAGAAGACCTCCCACTAAAAAGGAAAAGATCATGCTGAAAGCAAATAACATGAAAGACTGTTATAGTTATACTAGGGCATCTTCTTAGAAGGTATAAAATAACCTGTTCCTCATATTCTCTTTAGGATGTTGATGACTCTATTCTATTTCTTAAAGCTACTTTGTATGTGCCGAAGCCACAAAATAGGATCCTTAAGATTTTGAGGTGGCATTTAGCCTCCAAATCAACCTCCGCAATATCTAAGTCATAAAAAGTGGACAACAAAGGAGCTATTTTGGAGGGAACCAAGACTATACTTAAATGACAAGTTAAGCACCTTTTTTTTCTAGCTCAGGTATTCCTTATTGGCCAAAACTACTGCCAAGAAGACCCTATATGGCTTTGGAGAATATGGACAAGAATCTTTCCACTCATACAAAGCCATTTTCTTTCTTCAACAGCTCATGTGACTTGGATCAGAGGAGCTTTCCATACCATACCAATCTTCCGCTTTAAAATTTAGTAAAGCTTGAAATGTGTCAAATGGATTGGAAGAATAAATCACGACCAAAAGAAAAAAATTGCAACACATGCCAAATATTTTGATGATATAATGCCAGATATCTAAAATATACAGTCACATATAAGCCGTAAAAAATCTGCTGCAGATAACAAAGACATGATAAAAGGTTAGTTGGAAATCAAAGAATAAATATATCTAGGAATGAAAATTTAAAATTTGTCACAGGTACTTCCCTGACCAAGGTAGCTCCTTGTTGTGGTCCGTGTGAATGCAACATAATCACTGGCATAACATAAAAAAAAACCAATCAAAACGTGGAGCTACTAAGCTCTTTGATAATAGTATAAACTCCAAAGTTCCCTTAAAACTCGGGAACTATACATGTGCTTGTGATTCGATAATTGAATTTCACAGTTGATTTATTGGTAATTTTTCATAAGTCAACATGGTCTATTCAATTGCTTTAAATGTTATTAAAAAATAAAAAAATAGACTTGCAACCTACTTATAGAGTTAGAAATTTTCTTTCAACTCAACCAAGCAACCCAAGCAAGTCCTACAAACTAATACATCAAAGCTAGTTGAAAATATTATTTTGGATACCTCTTCTAACGATACTGACCACGGAAAGTTGAGCTGCAACTTATTCTTAGCTCCTGGTTCACATATAATGATCCTGTATCCTCCAAGCTTACAGCTGGAAAATAGAAGGCATGAAAACGAGAAGTTTTAATCATTTTTTAAGCTCCCTATATATTCTATTTAATTATGCACGATCAATGAATTACGGAGTAATATGCAGGCAATGGCACTACTACATGTTATCACAAGGTAACTTAGCGAAAATGCAATATTTTCTTAACATGGCTTACCTAGAACTTAGAAGTGTATCCCATCCAAGACACGGTTCCCTATTGCTCTAACAGAGATGTGAAACAGTAATTGACCATTGTGGTAGATGAACAGAAAAAAGAACCGTGTCACTTAAACATGTCACCTAGCATTAAAAGCATCGATCAAAGCTCAAAATTCAAGTTATACAAAAAGTTCGTACATCAGTAATACCTCTATCCTCGAAGTTACTGTTCTCCAACAACAAATCCATGGTCACCTTTTTGCTCCCGTCCTTAGTTTGGCTGAGGCTTCCAAGGACACTTTATAAACACAAAGATAAAAGAACAAAAGAAATCAGATTTCATGATCCACTCAATATATATTGTTCATTGGAATATGACGTGCCTGGAACATTACTTCTATGGCTGCTTTGACATCAATCGTACCAACAATTGCTCCTCAAGGAAAGTACAGAGAAAAAATCAGTATTACATAAATATGTGTACAAAAGGTTGAAAACCAACAGTTAGGCCCTTAATCAGATTTCTGAAAAGGTTAACCATATATCATCCATATTATAAGTAATAGACGCAATATTTTGTTGTAAAAGACACCAAGTAGAATAACCTTTCTCGAATAAAATTCTATACCTTTTTTTTAAGTGCAATAGTCCTTCCAAGGCGACTTGAGAAGACATCTTGCAACTGCTAGTAATTATAAGGGCGAAAACAAAGCCTTTGAATCCACGTACGACTTCAATAATGGAGAAGCAACTTCTCTGAAAGATCAATGGCAGTAACGATTCCTGCATTTTGATTTGTTGAAAAGAAATAACATTCAAACCGAGAGTGATATTACCGCTTGGAAGAACTATTTTGAGAATAAATTTACTACCTGCTACAAACAACTTAGAATTTCGCTTCGTAGACCAATCAAGAATGTTTTATAAAACTTCCTATCTTAAAGACAGATATCACTGAAAAAAGTAAGGCATATGATATACATAGAGGAATAAGAAAAATTACAACCTGCATACAACAAAAGTTGGAAATATGCACATAAAGTGACAAAAAAAATTATCTACTAGTTTTTGGTAGCAAATATATCGAGTTTTCCAATGACTAAATTACGTGAAGGCGCCAACGTAAATAACATAATACATGATCACTCAAGCATCTAACCAAATCCAAATTTGTTTCCATAACAAGCCTTGAAAAAATGATATCTGTTTTCAAAATCTCATAGAATCCTTAGCAACTAGATTACTAAATCCAATTTCATAAGTGTACCAAGGCCCGGAATTTAGCAACATTAGTGGGCAAAACCAAACAAAAAATCCCGGATCTGAAAAATCCCTCCACAATTGACAATTCTATCATCCGATTCATTGCAAATAAGGAATACTTTTTTCACTCTAATCAATTCTATCATCGCATTCACTGCAAATCCATTTGATAGCCAACCTTAAATTTGTAGTCTCCTTCAAATTTTCTTTTGTTACTATCGAGCTCGAATTCTAATATTATCACATTAGGAAGCAATCGTTCAATCCTAAGAGTTTCTTTTTTCCCCCTCAAACTCTTTGTGAAACCAGAACTTCAACCTATCCTAAACATTGTGGAAAGGATATAGGACCGTGTCAAGAGTTCTGGTGGAAGAGATTTCAGACCTCCCTTGCAATTTCTCTTTCTCGTAACAAGTGGATTAAAATTCCCCCCACATATTGAATGCAGCCAACTCATTTAGAGGCTAAGCACATACTTGATCTTTGAATTGTTTCATCTATCAAAGCAGCCCAAATCGTCCAAGCATGAACTTAACTGTAAACAAAAGGCTAGGTTTTAATCCATTTCCACCAAGCTTCCTGTTTCCTCCATGATTTGCAAAAAGTTATGAGCCAAGCTCAGTCCAAACCCATTACTTTCCAACTTAGAAACACGTTTATCAACATTCTCATTGAACCCAATCTCCATATTTTCAATAATAGAAGTCTATGCCTGATAAAAAAACAACACCTCTAGACACCATTTCCTTTCAATACCTCCTTTACATTCATATATTAACCAATAATAGCCTCAGTTTCACTAAAATCTACTAAAGGGCAACAAGAAAGATATGGATCATACCAAAAGTTTGTATTATCACGATTAACCGGCCATTATTTTTTGCTAAACAATGTTTCCCAAATCTCATTAAACTACCCAAGAAAAATTGAACCGACCTACCTTCACTTCATCGTTGTAGAGAATCTCATCATTGAGATTTTGCTCTTTTATAGTATATCCCCTCATCGACTTTCAGAAAAAGTTTCATTATGTAATCTTCGCACAAACTTATATAGAACTTTAATACCCGTTAAGACACCTTCCTTATGAAGATGTACAGAAAAAAAACCTCCATAATAACCACTATTTAGAATATACAATCTTCATTTGCATTCAACAAATCTGGAATTGCTAAAGAAAGATGAGAAATATGCTTCCTAAAAAACCCTTTTTATAACTAATATTCCACCGATCGACAGAAATGTAATTTCCTTACTATTTTTTTTTCATCGGTAAATAAGACATAGTATTAGATTAGAAAATACAGGGGTACAAGTACACAAAATGTGTACTAGGATGGTAAAAAAAAACCCTCCATCAGAATAAACAACATATAGGACACAAAAAAGCAAGCTACATCAGGATCCCTCCCCCCTTCACAGATCTGAGCAACTTTTGCAACCCGACAAGTCTTCTGGAAGCATCTTATTTCCCAAAGATTGGACGGATACCCATACTAGGTCCCTCATAGATTTCCCCTTCGACCACCCCCATGCCTCCAAAGTCATTCTAAAATCTCAAGGTCTAGCCCAGGATAGTTCCATTCTCTTACATACCATGTTCCAAAGCCCATAGTAATTTCATTACAATTGGCTTTCCTCAAAATCTTGTTTTTTTTTTCCTGCGACAAGTCTATAGAAGGAATCCCACTCGAAAGGAAATGACCATGTTGAAAACTAATAAGATTAGTAAGTGTTTGAATTATACAGGGTCACTCTCTAAAGAGGTAGTAAACAACTCTTCCTTGCATTTTATTTAGTATGCTGATGATTATGGTCCGTCTTAAAATACTTCTTTGTAGATGTTGGAGACTTAAAAGGGAGTCCTTTAAGGCTTTGATGTGACATCCAGCCTCAAATTCAGCCTTCACGACAACAAAGTTACAAAAATCAGACGATAAAAAGAGAGGATCCTCCGCAGGGAACTAAGACAGTGCTCAAATAGTAAATGAGGGACTTCTTCATTTTTCTTGCCTTGAGATTCCTTAGTGGTCATAGCTAATGCCAAAAAGATCCAAATAGAGTTGTGGAGAATACGGACACGAAACTTATTACTTGTATGAAGCCATTTCCTTTTTCTTAAAGGCTCATATTATTTTGATCCAGAGTGCTTCCCATGCCTTCTTATCTTCTGCCCGCCATTATCTTTTAAACTTCGGAAACATTAAAATTTTAAATAACAAAAAAAAAAAAAAAACAAAAACAAAACAATACTGGGTTTCTATGATTCTATGTACAGCTTCGGTTATGGGAGAAAAATTCAAGATGAAGGCATTAAAATTATTTTAAGAAATATCAATAAACATAAGATAATATGGAAATGACATTAAAATTGAATGACGAGAGATATAAAATAAAAATATTTGTGGAGAAGAGACACAGATCTAAAACATCGTGCCAAAAGAAAACTGGAGTAAAAACATCAAAAAAGCTAAAAACAAAAAAAAAAAAAGTTGAAATAAAGCTTTTTCCAAATAGTACTAATGATGGAACAAATACTAAAAATGAATTTAAAAAGCGACATTAATTAAATATATAAAAAAACACCGGAAATTATCGTAAATGAAGACAGAAAACTATTTAAACACATACAATAGACTAATAAAACTACAAAATAGAAATAAATGCAAAGAAATTCAACAAATGAAAGCAATTGGAAGACATGCATAGAAAGCAAAATGATGCGGTCATTACAAAACATAGCTTTATATAAGTCAAAATTAGTTTTGAATCATTTTTTTCAGAAGAAATTGCGATAAATTAACGGTTTATCAAATAATTATAAAATTAGGAATAATTTAAAAACACAATTAAAAACAAGTGATGGTTTGCTGTTCAATTTTTATTTTGACCGAATTTCCCCTAAATAGTCCATTTCCAAAATAGGTGTGTGCCCTATGATGACGTGGTGTGTGTCCTATCCTATGACAATGTGGAGTGTTCCCTATAATCTTGTGGGGTGTGGCCTATGATGATGTGCGTATTCCCTATGATGATATGGCACATGACCTACAATGATAGCATTAATGTCCTAAGATGAATTTGGCATTCGATCAGCCTAAAAATTATAACAACAAACCACGACTTATTTCAAAATATTTTTTTAAAAGTATTGCTAAAATTTGATTATGTCAAAGATAGGAAGCTATTGATAAAAAATTTGTTTTGTGATCGAGTATGATCTCACCCATCATTGTGGGTTTTTATTTTCTAGGGTGCGAATCTATTCACACTCATCGATTCTTAATTAGATCCTACATTCTAGGACAAGTCTTTGATTTTAATTCCTAAAGCTTGTGAACTAATACTTGGTTTAATTTATTTCGTTTTATTTATGGCTGAACCCGATTCTGAATGTTCTCGGGCTGCCTACGTACCCAAACTTGGGATCAAGCTATATCGTAGTTCAATTAGATATTTTGGCGTAATAAACCATATGGAGGCTGGTTTTTTTGCAACAAAATAAATATGATTCTAATGATGGGTGAATGTTTTTTCATCCAACGTAGTGGGGTTCTTTTTTTTGGGGTGCGTACCCATTCGAGTTCGTTGATTCTTAATTACAAGCTACATTGGATGAAAAGCTAATTCTCAAACCTTGTGAAATAATACTTGGTTTAATTTATTTCATTTTATTTATGATTGAACCCGATTTTTAATATTTTTGGGCTGGCTACGGACCCAACCTTGGGATCAAGCCATATCGTAGTTCAATTAGGTATTCTAGCATAATACTGGATTTTTTCGCTCCACCCTCAATAAATAAAAAAGGAAACGAGAATATTAAATTTTAGCAAAACAAAATTGCATGGGAAGAATACCATCAAACTAAATACACCATAAGATATTAAAGAATATAAAAGACAAAAAATCTTTGCTAAGGGACATGGCAGACCTTAAAAAGATAAGCCAAAGAAAATTGCAAATAAGAGTCGAATCAAGTTGAAATAAATCAAAAGAAAAAGAAAATGACAAATAAGTGTAAATCTGAAAAAAAGTGGAAAAATAAAAGTTGTACTCATACGAACTTTAAAAAGAAACCAAAATAGAAAGTAAAAATCAGCAAAATTTAAAAAGAAAGCTTATTAGAAAACAAGAGAAACATAATTATTTACCAAAACGATCACATAAAAGAAATCTGAATAGAAAATAAAAATTAAAGCCCTTAAAGCATAGAAAAGGAGGAAAAACATTTAAATCCTAATAAATATAAAGATATTAGACTAAAATCCGTGAAAAGAACAAAGTGAACTTAGATAATTACAAAATCAAAAAAATTGAGTAAATCATTAGAGACTCTAACATGCCATGCTTTCAATCCTTACTCCTAAGGTAATAGGCCTATCGGATAAAGACATTACAGACTCCAAATCCTTTGCATCGAAGATCCTGCAATGTACTTGTTAAACTATTAGCCAAGAGTTTAAAAGAAGTTATGCTTAACGTCATTGGCGAATTTCAATAGACAACTGCGACTAGTAAACACATTCTATATGGGAACCCTTACAATCAGTCTAATACCAGCACTTTAAGGGAAACAAGGGAGCGCTATTTGAAAATTTTGTCATTAAATGCATTTGGTAATGTAGACTGAAAATTTATATGCTATGTCACGAGGAAGAAGTAGATTGAGTAAGTAGAGAAGGCAGGTGAGACTTATATTTCTATTGCATTATTCTAAGCTCTACTTCATAATTTTATTGCATATTATTTTTGGAAAATCGAATGGTTGGGACTAGGAGATTCCCTATCCAAATAAATGTTACATCTTTGTTTTATGGTTCTATGTCCTTCTTAGGGAACCAAACTAACTTAGGCTTGATTTTTGGATTTAAATAGGTGAGATGGCCATCATATGTCCCTCCTTTTTAAGAATCTTACGTGGAAGAAAGGGTTAATAGTACAAAACACTCTAGCATCTAATCAAATACCTATCATTTTCCATTATATTTGGCTTCAGTAATAAAATGCAAACAAGAGCCTTAGAGATTTTGTAGGCAACCAAATCACGAAATCCAATCTCAAAAGCGTACCACGGCCAATCCAAAAAGGCTCAAAATCCAGCAAATATTTGTGGCCAAGAGAATACAATAAATCCCATATCTGGAAAAACACCCCACCGTCGACCCATGATTTGTAAACCCATCTGATAGCCAACCTTATCAGATCTGCTAAATCAGTATAATCTCCTTAAAATTTCATTTTGCTTTCCTCAAAGTCAGAATTCTAATTCTATAAGAATGGGAAGCAATCCCTCAATCATAACAAGTAGATTGATGACCCGTTAAATCTTTGTCAAACCAGAACATCAACCTGTCAAGAATCTAGTGGAATGGATATATCATCCTGTTAGGGTTTGCCCCCTTGCAATTTGTCTCACACGTGACAAGTCGGTCAAATTCCCTACACTACGTGAATGCAACCATCTCATTTAGGTACTAAGCACATGCCTATTTTTGAATTTTTTCATCTATCAAATTAACTATCCAAGCATGAACCAGAATTCTAGTTGGTATATGAAGGGTCTTAATAATCCACTTCCACCAAGCTTCCTCTTTACTCTGTGATATGGAAAATTTATAAGCAAGATTAGTCCAAACAAACAAGTTTCAAATTTTCAAACATGTCTTCCAACATAAATATTGATTCTAGTCTCCGTATGCGCAATACTACCATCCCATGCCCAATAAAAAAATACCCTCTTCCAGACATTTTTCCCATTTTAATACCTCATTTACATTCATATGTGCTTACCAATAACATCCTCATTTTCAATATAATCTACAAGGCATTCAGAAAATTACGGATGATGCCATTATCCATCACTATAAAACCAAGCTCAATTCTCATCGAACTAGCCCAAAAATATTGCACCTACCTACCTTCGCCTCATCATTGTAAAGAATTCCATCATGGAGATTTTAATCTCTAATACAAGCATCTTCCCTTGTCGAATATCAAAAGATGTTTCACTACCCAAAGTTCTCATGACCTTAGAGAGAACTTCAACCCCCCCACCCGTCTTAAACCTTAATCCTTGTGAAGACATACAGAAAAAAAAAACCGCCATGCTGTTTTCTCTGTCACTGTACCATTTTCATGTCCACTCAAGAAATCTGAAATTTCTGAAGAATGATGAAATTGTATGCTTGATACAATGCCCTAAAATGATTAACATTCCACCCTTCGATTAGCTATGCAAAATTTCCTAGTAATGGATTTCCACAAAATCTTGCTTTTGATTTTCTAAGACGAGTCTACACTACTGAAGACCACCCACTAAAAAGGAAAAGATCATGCTGAAATCAAATAACATTAAAGACTGTTTCAGTTATAGTAGGCCATCTTCTTAGAAGGTATAAAATAACCTGTTCCTTACATTCTCTTTAGGATGCTGATGACTCTATTCTATTTCTTAAAGCTACTTTGTATGTGCCGAAGCCACAAAATAGGATCCTTAAGATTTTGAGGTGGCATTTAGCTTCCAAATCAACCTCCGCAATATCTAAGTCATAAAAAGTGGACAGCAAACGAGGTATTTTGGAGGGAACCAGGACTATACTTAAATGACAAGTGAAGGACCTTTTTTTCTAGCTCAGGTATTCCTTATTGGCCAGAACTACTGCCAAGAAGACCCTATATGGTTTTGGAGAATATGGACAAGAATCTTTCCACTCATACAAAGCCATTTTCTTTCTTCAACAGCTCATGTGACTTGGATCAGGGGAGCTTTCCATACCATACCAATCTTCAGCTTTAAAATTTAGTAAAGCTTGAAATGTGTCAAATGGATTGAAAGAATAAATCACGACCAAAAGAAAAAAATTGCAACACATGCCAAATATTTAGATGATATAATGCCAGGTATCTATAATATACAGTCACATATAAGCCGTAAAAAATCTGCTGCAGATAACAAAGACATGATAAAAGGTTAGTTGAAAATCAAAGAATAAATATATCTAGGAATGAAAATTTTAAATTTGTCACAGGTACTTCCCTGACCAAGGTAGCTGCTTATTGTGGTCTGTGCGAATGCAACATAATCACTGGCATAACATAAAAAAAAACCAATCAAAACGTGGAGCTACTAAGCTCTTTGATAATAGTATAAACTCCTAAGTTCCCTTAAAACTCGGGAACTATACATGTGCTTGTGATTCCATAATTGAATTTCAGAGTTGATTTATTGCTAATTTTTCATAAGTCAACATGGTCTATTCAATTGCTTTAAATGTTATTAGAAAATAAAAAAATAGACTTGCACCCTACTTATAGAGTTAGAAATTTTCTTTCAACTCAACCAAGCAGTGCAAGCAAGTCCTAATAACTAATACATCAAAGCTAGTGGAAAATATTATTTTGGATACCTCTTCTAACGATACTGACCACGGAAAGTTGAGCTGCAACTTCTGCAACTTATTCTTAGGTCTTGGTTCACATATAATGATCCTGTATTCTCCAAGCTTATAGCTGTGAAATAGAAGGGCATGAAAACGAGAAGTTCTAATCATTTTTTAAGCTCCCTATAGCTTCTCATTAATTATACAAGATCAATGAATTACAGAGTAATATATAGGCAATGGCACTACTACATGTTATCACAAGGAACTTAGCAAAAATGCAGTATTTTCTTAACATGGCTTACCTGGCACTTTGCGATTCCCGCATTTTGACTTCTAGAAAAGATCAAAAAAATTTTTGGTATTTTCAAACGAAGAGTGATATTATAGAAAGGAAAAAGCTTTGTGAGAAAGAATTTACTGCCTATTACAAAGAAGTTAGGATTTGGCTACGTTAGACCAATCAAGAATGTTATATAAAACCTGCTATCCAAAGACAAATATCGTTAAAAATATAAGGCTTATAACAAGTATAGGAAAAATAAAAATGACAACCAGAATACAACAATTTTAAGAAATATGCATAAAAAGTGAAAACAATTATCTTATAGTTTTTGGCAGCAAGAGAATCGAGTTTGCGGATCAGTAAAATACAGGAAGGGGCTAACGTAAATAACATAATACATGATCACTCTAGCATCTAACCAAATCCATATCGTTTCTATAATAAGCCTTAAACCAATGACAACTAGTTTAAGAATCTAATGGAATAATCCAATGTCATAAGCGTACCAAGGCCCGAAATTCAGCAACATTAGTGGGAAAAACCAAACAAAAAATCCCAAATCTAAAAGATCCCCCCACAACTGACAATCCTATCATCCGATTTTCTGCAAATAAGGAATACTTTTAACTCTAATCAATTCTATCATCGTACTAATTGCAAATCCATCTAATAGCCAACCTTAAATTTGTAAAGCCTCCTTCAAATTTTACTTTGGTTCTCTGGAGCTAGAGTTCTAATACTATCAAATTAGGAATCAATCCCTCAATCATATGAGTTCTTTATTTTTTCTCTCAAACTCTTTGTCAAACGAGAACTTCAACCTAACCTAAATATCGTAGAAATGATATAAGACCATGTCAAGAGTTCTCATGCAAGAGATTTCTGACCTCTCTTGAAATTTCCCTTTCTCATAACAAGTGGATTGAAATCCCCCCCACTTATTGAATGCAGCCAACTCATTTAGAGGCTGGGCACATTCCTGATCTTTGAATTGTTTCATCTATCAAAGTAGCATAAACCGTCCAAGCATGAACTTAATTGTTGACAAAAGGCTTGCGTTCTAATCCATTTCCATCAAGTTTCCTGTTTACTCCATGATCTGCAGACGTTATGAGCCAAGCTCAATCCGAACAGCCAGTACTTTCAGTCTTGGGATTTTACATACTCCCCTCCTGCAAAAAAAAAATTTGTCCTCGAAATTTCACATTATGCTACCATCCAAATGTTTCCAATTCATGATGTAATAACCAAATTCGAATAAGTTTCCTTCGTCTCATCCTCTTTTTCCCAAACACCTACTTACGCCATTCTATTTCATAGCACTTGTTTCTTTCATTTGAACCAGCTTCTTCTCGTATACAATTCTGTAGACCTTTGCACCATCTTGCACACTAATTTTATCCCAACTCTCAATTACACATCCTTGCACTCCAAGTATAAGGCAGTCTCATCTCTTCTCTCCACTAACTCTCTAGTGTGCCTCAATCCGAATCTGATATTTATCTCTCCCATGAATACTAAATCAAATCATCCTCCACCCGACCCGTGCTAAAATCAATCCCCCACAAAGAGTATTGAACTCTTCTACAACTCCACGACAAAATATAAATAGAACAACAAGAATTCTATGAGCCGAGTACTAATAATGAAATATAGAATTAAATTTTAATATTGCAATAATTCCATCCATCTCGCTCATTTCATAATAAAATCCTACTGAATATAAAATATATCACCAATTCTTGCAATCTGAAAATCTCTCAACTCATCTTAGTAGAACAACGTCACACTACTTGAATACCAACACAACAACTAACCATTCTTGAGAATGCAAAAATCTTGAAGTACCAACCAATACTCTTCCTTGTGGCATTCACACATAATCCGACAATCTCGAAAAACACTTTAATAAATAGAGGTCCTATATTACCGAAGGCACATCCAATTCTGGAGCTGCAGACAATCATAGTTTTTTTTTTAATTTTTTATTGGAAACATCTATCACTAAACAAAATTCTATAGCCTTCATCCTTAAGATCAACAAAACAGCAATCCAGAGTAAATTCTCTATAATCTTCTCCTTCCGGCTTCCTTCGAAACAAGATGCACCTCAACTCTCTAGTTATAATATCTCCACTCAATCCTGTAGAGATAAGGTCTCCGAAATTTCACTGAAAACATCACAGCCGAAACCAATTCAGAATGCATCTCACTAATTATAGAAATCCTCACTACCAAAAGCACAACAAAAACTGAAACTATAGAAAATTGTAACCTCAATCCCTGAAAATAATTCTCACCTCTATCACCACATAAATTTTTACTGCTTTTTTTATTAGAATTGGTAGCAAAGCTACAATCCGAAAGAAATTCTCTATAAACCTCTCACTATGTTTTTCTTGCGATAACATGCTCCTCAAATTATTATGATTAGAGTATACCTCAAACTTTATTTCTCAAAGGTAATTCCACCAAATATTTAAATGTGGGCATCATATTTGCAAATAATAAATCCCGACAGAGACGGTACTCCTCATGATATTTCATCCCTTATTCTAAATCCACTACACTTCCACTGTGCATTCATTAATTTCTAAATCATCAATCCATCCTCAATAAATTTAATCACTTATAATCTCTTATTGCGATATTCATACTCACTAACAAACTACTAAAATTACTCAGAAAAGAACATTATGACTTGCCGTCACCCATCCTTTCATATATGTGCACCTATATGAAGAACAGAGAAGAAATCATGTAGATACCCTTCTGACCTAAATTATACAAAATAGCATATACACACAGCTCTTTTTTCACATACTTATAAGTTTATATTAGGATACATACCCCATTTGTATAAAGCTTAATACCCAAGTATGTGTTCAGCATTGGCCGATGCCTTACACTACTCAAGTATAGCTATATACATCTGGCTCATCATCCAATTAAGCATACAATAGCATGCATGCTTAATCAACCATCACCAATTTCATGTTTCCAATATGATCTACAATAATTGAGATTTATCTCACATCTCCAAAATTTCCGTTTTACCGTTTATCGCAAAATCCACTTCTCAAGGTCTTCAATTTCCTTCTTAATAGAACTGCACTGACCTTTCTCTAATCATACAAAAGTAATATTAATACTCTACATCATAAATAACAATCCATACCGTCACATATAGATCTAATGTAAGGGAAAAGGTAACTTACCTTTAACAATAATAAATATTGCTATAGCTGTAGAAGGAACACTCTCAAACTAAATTCCTGCTTTAAAGGTGCTATCTAACGAGCACACAACCCCCAAGGCCATCCTAGGGTTTCCTATTTCTATATCATGTTTCCTTTCAAAACTCTGATATTCTCTGATACCATTTGGATCGGGGGGTTGCAATGTGCTTCCCAATAACATCCTAATTTTCAATATCATCTATACGAAGGTAATAAGAAAATTATGGATCACGCCATTATCTATAGTACAAAAATCAAGCTCAATTCTCATCAAACTGCCCCAAAAGAAAATTTGAACTTAGCTACCTTCGCTTCATCATTGCAAAGAATTCCGTTATGGAGATTTTAATCTCTAATACAAGTATCCTTGCCCATCGAATAGCCAAAATCCATTAATTACGCAAGCTTCTCATAACCTTAGATAGATCACAAACCCCCCATCCCCCAACCAACCCACCCGTCTTAAACCTTAATCCTTGTGAAGGCATGTTGAAAAAACCGCCATGCAACCTACTATTTCACCGTACCATTTTCATGTTCACTCAACAAATTTGAAATTATTGAAGAATCACGAAATTATATGCTTGACAAAACACCAAAAAAACGATTAACATTCCACCCATGGATAGCAATGTAATTTTCATACAAATGGATTTCCTCTAAATCTTGTTTTTGATAATCTAAGACAAGTCTATATAAGACTTCCCATCCAAAAGGAAAAGACCATGTTGAAAGCCAACATAACATGAAAGATTGTTTCAGTTATACAAGGCCATCTTCTTGGAAGGTATGAAACAACCTGTTCCTTACATTCTCTTCAGGATGCTGATGATTCTATTCTATTTCCTAATGCAACTTCGTATGTGCCAAAGCCTTAGAATAGGTTCCCTAAGCTTTTGAGGTGTCATCTAGCCACGAATTCAAACTCAAAAATATCTAAGTCATAAAAAATGGACAGCAAAGGAGGTGTTTCGGAGGGAACCAGGACTATACTCAAATGACAAGTTAATGACCTCCTTTTTTTTCAAGCTCTGGTATTCCTTAGTAGCCAGTACTACTGCCACGAAGACTCCTTTTATGGTTTTGGTAAATATCGACAAGAAGCTTTCCCCTGGTACAAAGCCATTTTCTTTCTTCAACAGCACATGTGACTGTGACTTTGATCAAGAGATCTCCCGTACCGTACCAATCTTCAGCTTTAAAATTTAGTAAACCTTGAAATATTTCAAATGAATTGGAAGAATAAATCATGAGCAAAAGAAATATTCGCATACAAGCATAAAATTTAGTTGCTATAATGGCAAATATCTATAATATACAATTACATATAAGTCGTAAAAAATCTATTGTGCATAACAAAGACACTTAATGAAAGGTTACTTGAAAATCAAACAATAAATATATCTGGGAATGAAATTTTTAAATTTTTCACAGGTACTTCCCTGACCAAGGTAGATCCTTACTGTTTGCCAGTGGGAATCCAACATAATCACTGCCATAACATAAGAAGAAAAGAAAAACCAATCAAATGGTGGAGCTGTTAGGCTGTTTGATAATCGTATAAACTCCACGGTTTCCTTAAAACTTGAGAACTGTACATGTGCTTGTGATTCATTAACTGATTTTCACAGCTGATTTATTGATAATTTGTCATTAGCCCACAAGGTCCATTCAGCTCCTTTAAATGTTATTCAAATAAAAGAAAATAGACATGCACCCTAAGTATAGACTTAGAAATTTCTCTTTCAGCTAAACCAAGCAGCCCAAGAAAGCACTTCAAACTAACACATCAATCTAGTTGAAAATATTATTTTGGATACCTCTTCTAATGATACTGGCCCCAGAAAGCTGAGCAACAACTTCTGCATCCTATTCTTACAGGTTCACACATAATGATCCTGCATTCTCCGAGCTTACAACTGCAAATAGAAGGGCATGAAAACGAGACGTTTCAATCGTTTTGTAAGCACCCTTTAGCCTTCATTTATTATGCAAGATTGACGAATTAAGGAATAATACATAGGCAATGGCACTACTACATGTTATCACAAGGTAACTTAGGAAAAATGAAATATTTTCTTAACATGGCTTACCCAGCATTTAGAAGTGTATCCTATCCAGAAAATTCTTCCTTATTGCTATAACAGAGATGTGAAACAGTAATTGACAACTGTGGCAGATGAAGAGAAAAAAGAAACGTGTCATTTAAACATGTCACCTAGCATTAAAAGCATGGATCAAAGCTCTAAGTTATACAAAAAGTTCGTATATCAGTGATACCTCCATCCTCGAAGTTACTGTTCTCCAACTAGAAATCCATGGTTGTTTTTTTGTTCCCACCCTTCATTTGGCTCACGCTTCCAAGGACACTTGATAAAAACAAAGATAAAAGAATAACGGAAATGAGATTTCATGATTCACTCAATATATATGGCTTCAGCTCACTTGAATATGACGTACTTGGAACGTTACTTGCATGGCTGCTTTGACATCATTCGTACCAACAATTGCTTTTCCTGGAAAGTGTAGGGGAAAAATCCCTGTTGCCTAAATAGGTGTACAAAAGGTCGAAAACCAACAGTTAGGCCCTTCATCAGATTTTTAAAAAGGGTAACCATATTTCATCCATATTATTAAGTAATAGACGCAATATTTTACTGTCAAAGATACCAAGTAGATTAACTTTTCTCGAAGAAAATTCTTTACCTTGTTTTTAAGCGCAACAGTCCCCTTCAAGTCGACTTGAGACAACTTCTTGCAACTGCTAATAATTTTAACGGCCAAAACAAAGCCTCTGAATCCACAAACGGCTTCAACTATGGGGAAGCAACTTCTCTGGATTATCAATGATCTTAGCAATTCCTGCATTCAGATTTATAGAAAAGAAATAACAAAATTTTAGGTGATTTTCAAACCGAGAGTGATATTACAGCTTGGAAGAAGCATTGTGAGAATAAATTTACTACCTATTACAAACAAACCTAGGACTTGGCTTTGTAGACCAAACAAGAATGTCGTATAAAACCTACTATCTAAAAGACATATATCGTTGAAAATATAAGGCTTATAACATGTATAGGAAAAAATAAAATGACAACACATACAACAACAGTAAGAAATATGCATAAAAAGTAAAAAAAAAAAATTTTTACTGGTTTTTTGTAGCAAGAAA
This sequence comes from Buxus sempervirens, assembly GCA_947561395.2. Classification (NCBI taxonomy): domain Eukaryota; kingdom Viridiplantae; phylum Streptophyta; class Magnoliopsida; order Buxales; family Buxaceae; genus Buxus; species Buxus sempervirens. Next base: position 31,443,427 of record OX387192.1, read on the forward strand.
ATCAAAATTTTCAATGAGTAAAACAGAGGAAGGCGCTGACATAAATAACATATTACATGATCACTCTAGCATCAAACCAAATCCATATTTCTTTCCATAATAAGCCTTTAAACAATGATATCTGGTTTTAGAATCTCATAGGACCCTTAGAAAAAGGATTACTAAATCCAATGTAATAAGCGTACCAAAGCCCGAAATTCAGCAACATTAGTGGGCAAAACCAAACAAAAATCCCGGATTTGAAAAATACCCCACGGCTGACAATTCTACCATTCGATTCATTGAAAATAAGGAATACTTTTTCACTGTAATCAATTCCATGATCGTACTCATTGAAAATCGATCTGATAGCCAACCTTAAGTCTATACATTCTCCATCAAATTTCTTTTGGTTCTCTCGAGCTAGAGTTCTAATATTATCAAATTAGGAAGCAATCCCTCAGTCACATGAGTTCTTTTTTTTTTTGTTTAACTCAAACTCTTTGTGAAACCAGAACTTCAACTTATCCTAAATATCGTGGACAGGATATAGGACCGTGGTAAGAGTTTTGATGGAAGAGATTTCTGACATTCCTTGCAATTTCCATTTCTCGTAACGAGTTGATTGAAATTCCCCACACTTATTGAACGCTGCCAACGCATTTAGAGGCTAAGCACATTCCTGATCTTTGAATTGTTCAATCTATAAAAGTAGCATAAACCGTCCAAGCATGAACTTAATTGTAGACAAAAGGCTAGGGTTCTAATCCATTTCCATCAAGCTTGGTGTTTACTCCATGATCTGCAGACGTTATGAGCCAAGCTCAGTCAAAACAGCAATTACTTTCCAACTTAGGAACAAGCTTAATTTTTTTCCAGGGTTCTAATCAATTTCCATCGAGATTCCTATTTACTCCATGATCTGTAGACTTTATGAGCTAAGCTCAATCCAAACAGCCATTACTTTCCGACTTAGGAACAAGTTTATCAACATTCTCATAAAATAACCTCCATGATAACCACTATTTAGAATATACCATCTTCATTTGCACTTAACGAATCTAGAATTGTTCAAGAAAGATGCGAAATATGCTTTATAAAAAACTCATATTATAATTAATATTCCAAACAATAGTAGAAATGTAATCTCCCTAATATTGGCTTTCCTCAAAATCTTGTTCTTGATTTCATGCAAAAAGTCTACTGAAGACCTCTCACTCGAAAGGAAATGATTATGTTGAAAGCCAATAAGATTAGTGAGAGTTTCTGTTATATAGTTTCACACTCTAAAGAGGTATTAAACAACTCTTCCTTGCATTTTATTTACTATGCTGATGATTATGTTCCGTCTCTAAATACTTCTTTGTAGTTGTTGGAGCCTTAAAAGCGAGTCCTTTAAGCTTTTGAGGTGACATCTAGTCTCAAAGTCAGCCTTTCACAACAGCAAAGTCATAAAAATCAGGCGATAAAAAGAGAGGATCTTCTGCAGGGAACTAAGACAGTGCTCAAATGATAAATTAGGGACTTTTTCATTTTTCTTGCCTTGAAATTCCTTAGTGGTCATAGCTACTGCCAAAAAGATCCAAATATAGTTGTGGAGAATACAGACACGAAATTATCACTTGTACGAAGCCATATCCTCTTCTTAAAGGGTCATATTATTTTGACCCAGAGTGCTTCCCAGGCCTTCTTATCTTTTGCCCACCATTATCTTTTAAACTTCCAAGATTCTATGTATCGCTTCGATTATGGGGAGAAAAATTCAAGATGAAGGCATTAAAATTATTTGAAGAAATACAAATAAACATAAGATAATATGGAAATGACAAATTAAAATTGAATGACGAGAGATATAAAATAAAAATATTTGTTGAGAAGAGCCACAGATCTAAAACACCGTGCCAAAAGAAAACAAGAGTAAACATATCGAAAAAAGAAAATGGCTAAAAATAAAAATAAGTTGAAACAAAGCTTTTTCCAAATAATCCTAATGATTGAACAAATACTAAAAGTGAATTTAAAAGGCGACATAAATTAAAGATATAAAAAAACACAGAAAATTATCGTAAATGAAGAAAGAGTAAAACTATTTAGACATAAAAAAAAGCTAATAAAACTACAAAATAGAAATAAATACAAAGAAATTCAACAAAAGAAAGCAATTGGAAGACAAGCAATGAAAGCAAAATTATGCGGACATTATAAAAAATTAGCTTTATATAAGTCAAAATTAGGTTTCAATCATTTTTTTAGAATAAACTACGATAAATTAACGGTTTATCAAATAATTAGAAAATTAGGAATAATTTTAAAAACACAATTCAAAACAAGCGATGGTTTGCTCTTCAATTTTTATTTTGACCGAATTTTTCCTAAATAGTCTATTCCAAAATAGGTGTGTGCCCTATGATGACGTGATGTGTGTCCTATGACAGTGTGGAGTGTTTCCTATAATCATGTGGTGTGTGGTCTATGATGATGTGCGTATTCCCTATGATGATATGGCGCATAACCTACAATGACAGCATGCATTCCCTAATATGAATTTGGAATTCGATCAACGTAAAAATTATAACAACAAACCACGAATTATTTCAAAATATATTTTAAAAGTATTGCAAAAATTTTATTATTCCAAAGATAGGCAGCTGTTGATAAAAAATTTGTTCTGTGATCGAGCATGATCTATCCCATCATTGTGGGTTTTTATTTTTTGGGGTACGAATCTATTCACACTCATCGATTCTTGATTATATCCTATATTCGAGGACGAGTCTTTGATTTTATTTCCGAAAGCTTGTGAAATAATACTTGGTGTAATTTATTTCATTTTATTTGTGGCTGAACCCGATTCTGAATGTTATCGAGCTGGCTACGTACCCAAACTTGGGATCAAGCTATATCGTAGTTCAATTAGGTATTTTGGTGTAGTAAACCATATGGGGGCTGGTTTTTTCGAAACACAATAAATATGATTCTAATGATGGGTGAAAGCTTTTTCATCCACCGTGGAAGGCTTTTTTTTTCTGGGGAGCGAACCCAAAATATAATACTTGGTTTCATCCACCATAGAAGGCTTCTTTTTTCTGGGGTGAGAACCCCAGAAAATTACTTGGTTTTTTCAAGATTGTTGATTCTTAATTACAACCTACATTGGATGACAAGCTAAATCTCAAAGCTTGTCAAGTAATACTAGGTTTAATTTATTTCATTTTATTTATAACTGAACCCGATTTTTAATATTTTCGGGCTGCCTACGTACCCAAACTTGGGATCAAGCCATATCGTAGTTCAATTAGGTATTCTAGCATAATACTGGTTTTTTTCGCTACACCATAAATAAATAAAAAAGGAAATGAGAATATTAAATTTTAGCAAAACAAGATTGCAAAAAGAAACCTATATAAAAATTAAAAATAAAGAAACCAATATAAAAATCAGTAATAAAGACATTAAGTCATAAAACATAGGAGAAATTATTAAATGGCAACAAAAATAAGAAAAGACAAATCAAAATATATAAGAATACAAATAAATATCAAGAAATATGGCAAACGAAATCCGTGAAAAACAAAAAACAAAGTGAATTTATAAGAATGTTAAATTGCCGAAGTAAAACCAGAACATCAACCTGTCAAGAATGTAGTGGATTGGATATATCATCCTGTTAGGGTTCGCCCCCTTACAATTTGTCTCACACATAAAGAGTCGGTTAAATTCTCCAAACTATGTGAATGGAGTCATCTCACTCAGGTACTAAGCACATGCCTATTTTTGAATTGTTTCATTTATCAAATTAACTGTTCAAGCATGAACTAGAATTCTAGTTGGAATACGAAGGGACCTAAGAATCCACTTCCACCAAGCTTCCTCTTTGCTCGGTGATATGAAAAATTTATAAGCAAGATAAGTCCAAAAAAACACCTTTCAAATTTTCAAACAAGTCTTCCAACATAAATATTGATTCTAGTCTCCTTATGCACAATAACAAGCATCTTAAGCCCAATAAAAAACAACCCTCTTCTAGACATTGTTTTCATTTAGTACCTCCTTTACATTCATATATGCTTACCAATAACATCCTCATTTTCAATATAATCTACAAGGCAATAAGAAAATTACGGATCATGCCATTATCCATCACGTTAAAAACCAAGCTTAATTCTCATCAAACTAGCCCAAAAATATTGCACCTAACTACCTTTGCTTCATCCTTGTAAAGAATTCCATCATGGAGATTTTAATCTCTAATACAAGAATCTCCCCTTGTAGAATATCAAAAGATGTTTCATTACCCAAAGTTCTCATGACCTTCGAGAGAACTTCAACCCCCCCACCCGTCTTAAACCTTAATCCTTTTGAAGACATATAGAAAAAAAAAACCGCCATGTTGCTTTCTATGTCATTGTACCATTTTCATATCCACTCAAGAAATCTGAAATTTCTGAAGAAAGATGAAATTGTATGCTTGATACAATGCCCTAAAATGATTAACATTCCACCCTTCGATTAGCTATGCAAAATTTCCTAGTAATGGATTTCCACAAAATCTTGTTTTTGATTTTCTAAGACAAGTCTACACTACAGAAGACCACCCACTCAAAAGGAAAAGATCATGCTGAAATCAAATAACATTAAAGACTGTTTCAGTTATAGTAGGCCATCTTCTTAGAAGGTATAAAATAACCTTTTCCTTACATTCTCTTTAGGATGCTGATGACTCTATTCTATTTCTTAAAGCTACTTTGTATGTGCCAAAGCCACAAAATAGGATCCTTAAGATTTTGAGGTGGCATTTAGCCTCCAAATCGACCTCCCCAATATCTAAGTCATAAAAAGTGGACAGCAAACGAGGTATTTTGGAGGGAACCAGGACTATACATAAATGACAAGTTAAGGACCTTTTTTTTCTAGCTCAGGTATTCCTTGTTGGCCAGAACTACTGCCAAGAAGACCCTATATGGTTTTGGAGAATATGGACAAGAATCTTTCAACTCATACAAAGTCATTTTCTTTCTTCAACAGCTCATGTGACTTGGATCAGCGAAGCTTTGCATACCGTACCAATCTTCATCTTTAAATTTTACGAAAGCTTGAAATATTTTAGATGGATTGGAAGAATAAATCACGACCAAAAGAAAAAAATTGCAACACATGCCAAATATTTAGATGATATAATGCCAAATGTCTATAATATACAGTCACATATAAGCCGTAAAAAATCTGCTGCAGATAACAAAGACATGATAAAAGGTTAGTTGAAAATCAAAGAATAAATATATCTAGGAATGAAAATTTTAAATTTGTCACAGGTACTACCCTGACCAAGGTAGCTGCTTATTGTGGTCCGTGCGAATGCAACATAATCACTGGCATAACATAAAATAAAACCAATCAAAACGTGGGGCTACTAAGCTCTTTGATAATAGTATAAACTCCAAAGTTCCCTTAAAACTCGGGAACTATACATGCGCTTGTAATTCGATAATTGAATTTCACAGTTGATTTATTGGTAATTTTTCATAAGTCAACATGGTCTATTCAATTGCTTTAAATGTTATTAAAAAATAAAAAAATAGACTTGCACCCTACTTATAGAGTTGGAAATTTTCTTTCAATTCAACCAAGCAGCCCAAGCAAGTCCTACAAACTAATACATCAAAACTAGTGGAAAATATTATTTTGGATACCTCTTCTAACGATACTGACCACGGAAAGTTGAGCTGCAACTTATTCTTAGCTCCTGGTTCACATATAATGATCCTGTATCCTCCAAGCTTACAGCTGGAAAATAGAAGGCATGAAAACGAGAAGTTTTAATCATTTTTTAAGCTCCCTATATATTCTATTTAATGATGCACGATCAATGAATTACGGAGTAAAATGCAGGCAATGGCACTACTACATGTTATCACAAGGTAACTTAGCGAAAATGCAATATTTTCTTAACATGGCGTACCTAGAACTTAGAAGTGTATCCCATCCAAGACACGGTTCCCAATTGCTCTAACAGAGATGTGAAACAGTAATTGACAATTGTGTTAGATGAACAGAAGAAAGAACCGTGTCACTTAAACATGTCACCTAGCATTAAAAGCATCGATCAAAGCTCAAAATTCAAGTTATACAAAAAGTTCGTACATCAGTAATACCTCTATCCTCGAAGTTACTGTTCTCCAACAACAAATCCATGGTCACCTTTTTGCTCCCGTCCTTCGTTTGGCTGAGGCTTCCAAGGACACTTTATAAATACAAAGATAAAAGAACAAAAGAAATCAGATTTCATGATCCACTCAATATATATGGTTCACTGGAATATGACGTGCCTGGAACATTACTTCTATGACTGCTTTGACATCAATCGTACCAACAATTGCTCCTCAGGGAAAGTACAGAGAAAAAATCAGTATTACATAAATATGTGTACTAGGATGGTACAAGAACACAGAATGTACAAGAACACAGAATGTGTACTAGGATGGTAAAAAAACACCCTCCATCAGAATAAACAACATATAGGACACAAAACAGCAGACTACATCAGGATCACTCCCCCCTTCACAGATCTGAGCAACTTTTGCAACCCGACAAGTCTTCTGGAAGCATCTTATTTCCCAAAGATTGGACGGATACCCATATTAGGTCCATTATAGATTTCCCCTTCGACCACCCCCATGCCTCCAAAGTCATTCTAAAATCTCAAGGTTTAGCCCAGGATAGTTCCATTCTCTCACATACCATGTTCCAAAGCCCATAGTAATTTCATTACAATTGGCTTTCCTCAAAATGATGTTTTTTTTTTCCTGCGACAAGTCTATGGAAGGAATCCCACTCAAAAGGAAATTATCATGTTGAAAACTAATAGGATTAGTAAGTGTTTGAATTATACAGGGTCACTCTCTAAAGAGGTAGTAAACAACTCTTCCTTGCATTTTATTTAGTATGCTGATGATTATGGTCTGTCTTAAAATACTTCTTTGTAGATGTTGGAGCCTTAAAAGGGAGTCCTTTAAGGCTTTGATGTGACATCCAGCCTCAAAGTCAGCCTTCACAACAACAAGGTTACAAAAATCAGGCGATAAAAAGAGAGGATCCTCCGCAGGGAACTAAGACAGTGCTTAAATAGAAAATGAGGGACTTCTTCATTTTTCTTGCCTGGAAATTCCTTAGTGGTCATAGCTAATGCCAAAAAGATCCAAATAGAGTTGTGGAGAATACGGACACGAAACTTATTACTTGTATGAAGCCATTTCCTTTTTCTTAAAGGCTCATATTATTTTGATCCAGAGTGCTTCCCATGCCTTCTTATCTTCTGCCCGCCATTATCTTTTAAACCTCGGAAACATTAAAATTTTAAATAACAAAAAAAAAAAACAAAAACAAAACAATACTGGGTTTCTATGATTCTATGTACAGCTTCGGTTAAGGGAGAAAAATTCAAGATGAAGGCATTAAAATTATTTTAAGAAATATAAATAAACATAAGATAATATGGAAATGACATTAAAATTGAATGACGAGAGATATAAAATAAAAATATTTGTGGTGAAGAGCCACAGATCTAAAACATCCTGCCAAAAGAAAACTGGAGTAAAAACATCAAAAAAAGCTAAAAACAAAAAAAGTTGAAATAAAGCTTTTTCCAAATAGTACTAATGATGGAACAAATACTAAAAAAGAATTTAAAAAGCGACATTAATTAAATATATAAAAAACACCGAAAATTATCCTAAATGAAGACAGAGAAAACTATTTAAACACATACAATACGCTAATAAAACTACAAAATCGAAATAAATGCAAAGAAATTCAACAAATGAAAGCAATTGGAAGACATGCATAGAAAGCAAAATGATGCGGTCATTACAGAAACTTAGCTTTATATAAGTCAAAATTAGTTTTGAATCATTTTTTTGAGAAGAAACTACGATAAATTAACGGTTTATCAAATAATTATAAAATTAGGAATAATTTAAAAACACAATTAAAAACAAGTGATGGTTTGCTGTTCAATTTTTATTTTGACCGAATTTCCCCTAAATAGTCTATTTCCAAAATAGGTGTGTGCCCTATAATGACGTGATGTGTGTCCTATCCTATGACAATGTGGAGTGTTCCCTATAATCTTGTGGGCTGTGGCCTATGATGATGTGCGTATTCCCTATGATGATATGGCACATGACCTACAATGATAGCATGCATGTCCTAAGATGAATTTGGAATTCGATCAGCCTAAAAAATATAACAACAAACCACGACTTATTTCAAAATATTTTTTTAAAACTATTGCTAAAATTTGATTATGTCAAGGATAGGCAGCTATTGATAAAAAAATTGTTTTGTGATCGAGTATGATCTCACCCATCATTGTGGGTTTTTATTTTCTAGGGTGCGAATCTATTCACACTCATCTATTCTTAATTATATCCTACATTCTAGGACAAGTCTTTGATTTTAATTCCTAAAGCTTGTGAACTAATACTTGGTTTAATTTATTTCGTTTTATTTATGGCTGAACCCGATTCTGAATGTTATCGGGCTGCCTACGTACCCAAACTTGGGATCAAGCCATATCGTAGTTCAATTAGGTATTTTGGTGTAATAAACCATATGGAGGCTGGTTTTTTCGCAAATAAATAAATATGATTCTAATGATGGGTGGATTTTTTTTCATCCACCGTAGTGGGCTTCTATTTTCTGGGGTGCGTACCCATTCGAGTTCGTTGATTCTTAATTACAAGCTACATTGGATGACAAGCTATTTCTAAAACCTTGTTAAATAATACTTGGTTTAATTTATTTCATTTTATTTATGACTGAACCCGATTTCTAATATTTTTGGGCTGCCTACGGACCCAACCTTGGGATCAAGCCATATCGTAGTTCAATTAGGTATTCTAGCATAATACTGGATTTTTTCGCTAAATAAAAAAGGAAATGAGAATATTAAATTTTAGCAAAACAAAATTGCATGGGAAGAATACCATCAAACTAAATACACCATAAGATATTAAAGAATATAAAAGACAAAAAATCTTTGCTAAGGGACTTGGCAGACCTTAAAAAGAAAAGCCAAAGAAAATTGCAAATAAGAGTCGAATCAAGTTGAAATAAATCAAAAAAAAAAAAGAAAAAGAAAATGACAAATAAGTGTAAATCTGAAAAAAAGTGGAAAAATAAAAGTTGTACTCATACGAACTTTAAAAAGAAACCAAAATAGAAAATAAAAATCAGAAAAATTTAAAAAGAAAGCTTAATAGAAAACAAGAGAAATATAATTATTTACCAAAACGATCACATAAAAGAAATCTGAATAGAAAATAAAAATTAAAGCCCTTAAAGCATAGAAAAGGAGGAAAAACATTTAAATCCTAATAAATATAAAGATATTAGACTAAAATCCGTGAAAAGAACAAAGTGAACTTAGATAATTACCAAATCAAAAAAATTGAGTAAATCATTAGAGACTCTAACATGCCATGCTTTCAACCCTTACTCCTAAGGTAATAGGCCTAACGGATAAAGACATTACAGACTCCAAATCCTTTGCATCGAAGATCCTGCAATGTACTTGTTAAACTATTAGCATAGAGTTTAAAACAAGTTATGCTTAACGTTATTGGCGAATTTCAATAGACAACTGCGACTAGTAAACACATTCTATATGGGAACCCTTACAATCAGTCTAATACCAGCACTTTAAGGGAAACAAGGGAGCGCTAATTGAAAATTTTGTCATTAAATGCATTTGCTAATGTGGACTGAAAATTTCTATGCTATGTCACGAGGAAGAAGTAGATTGAGTAAGTAGAGAAGGCAGGTGAGACTAAAATTTCCACGGCATCATTCTAAGCTCTAATTCATAATTTTGTTGCATATTATTTCTGGAAAATCGAATGGTTGGGACTAGGAGATTCCCTATCCAAATAAATGTTACATCTTCGTTGTATGGTTCTATGCCCTTCGTAGGGAACCAAACTAACTTAGGCTTGATTTTTGGATTTAAATAGGTGAGATGGCCATCATATGTCCCTCCTTTTTAAGAATCTTACGTGGAAGAAAGGGTTAATAGTACAAAACATTCTAGTATCTAATCAAATACCTATCATTTTCCATTATATTTGGCTTCAGTAATAAAATGTAAACAAGAGCCCTAGAGATTTTGTAGGCAACCAGATCACGAAATCCAATCTCAAAAGCGTACCACGGCCAATCCAAAAAGGCTCAAAATCTAGCAAATATTTGTGGCCAAGAGAATACAATAAATCCCATATCTGGAAAAACACCCCACCGTCGACCCACGATTCGTAAACCCATCAGATAGCCAACCTTATAAGATCTGCTAAATCAGTACAATCTCCTTAAAATTTCATTTTGCTTTTCTCAAAGTCAGAATTCCAATTCTATCAGAATGGGAAGCAATCCCGAAATCATAACAATTAGATTGATGACCTCTTAAATCTTTGTCAAACCAGAACATCAACCATTCAAGAATGTAGTGGAATGGATATATCATCCTGTTAGGGTTTGCCCCCTTGCAATTTGTCTCACACATGACAAGTCGGTCAAATTCCCTACACTACGTGAATGAAACCATCTCATTTAGGTACTAAGCACATGCCTATTTTTGAATTGTTACATCTATCAAATTAACTATCCAAGCATGAACCAGAATTCTAGTTGGTATATGAAGGGTCCTAATAATCCACTACCACCAAGCTTCCTCTTTACTCTGTGATATGGAAAATTTATAAGCAAGATTAGTCCAAACAAACAAGTTTCAAATTTTCAAACAAGTCTTCCAACATAAATATTGATTCTAGTCTCCGTATGCACAATACTACCATCTTATGCCCAATAAAAAAATAAACTCTTCCAGACGTTTTTCCCATTTTAATACCTCATTTACATTCATATGTGCTTTCCAATAACATCCTCATTTTCAATATAATCTACAAGGCAATAAGAAAATTACGGATAATGCCATTATCCATCACTATAAACCCAAGCTCAATTCTCATCGAACTAGTCCAAAAATATTGCACCTACCTACCTTCGATTCATCGTTGTAAAGAATTCCATCATGGAGATTTTAATCTCTAATACAAGCATCTCCCCTTGTCGAATATCAAAAGATGTTTCATTACCCAAAGTTCTCATGACCTTCGAGAGAACTTCAACCCCCCCACCCGTCTTAAACCTTAATCCTTTTGAAGATATATAGAAAAAAAAAAACCGCCATGTTGCTTTCTATGTCATTGTACCATTTTCATATCCACTCAAGAAATCTGAAATTTCTGAAGAATGATGAAATTGTATGCTTGATACAATGCCCTAAAATGATTAACATTCCACCCTTCGATTAGCTATGCAAAATTTCCTAGTAATGGATTTCCACAAAATCTTGCTTTTGATTTTCTAAGAGAAGTCTACACTACAGAAGACCACCCACTCAAAAGGTAAAGATCATGCTGAAATCAAATAACATTAAAGACTGTTTCAGTTATAGTAGGCCATCTTCTTAGAAGGTATAAAATAACCTGTTCCTTACATTCTCTTTAGGATGCTGATGACTCTATTCTATTTCTTAAAGCTACTTTGTATGTGCCGAAGCCACAAAATAGGATCCTTAAGATTTTGAGGTGGCATTTAGCCTCCAAATCAACCTCCACAATATCTAAGTCATAAAAAGTGGACAGCAAACGAGGTATTTTGGAGGGAACCAGGACTATACTTAAATGACAAGTTAAGGACCTTTTTTTTCTAGCTCAGGTATACCTTGTTGGCCAGAACTACTGCCAAGAACACTCTATATGGTTTTGGAGAATATGGACAAGAATCTTTCCACTCATACAAAGTCATTTTCTTTCTTCAACAGCTCATGTGACTTGGATCAGAGGAGATTTCCATACCGTACAAATCTTCATCTTTAAAATTTACGAAAGCTTGAAATATATTAGATGGATTGGAAGAATAAATCACGACCAAAAGAAAAAAATTGCAACACATGCCAAATATTTAGATGATATAATGCCAGATATCTATAGTATACAGTCACATATAAGCCGTAAAAAATCTGCCGCAATTAATAAAGACATGATAAAAGGTTAGTTGAAAATCAAAGAATAAATATATCTAGGAATGAAAATTTTAAATTTGTCACAGGTACTTCCCTGACCAAGGTAGCTGCTTATTGTGGTCCGTGCGAATGCAACATAATCACTGGCATAACATAAAATAAAACCAATCAAAACGTGGGGCTACTAAGCTCTTTGATAATAGTATAAACTCCTAAGTTCCCTTAAAACTCGGGAACTATACATGTGCCTGTGATTCGATAATTGAATTTCACAGTTGATTTATTGGTAATTTTTCATAAGTCAACATGGTCTATTCAATTGCTTTAAATGTTTTTAAAAAATAAAAAAATAGACTTGCACCCTACTTATAGAGTTAGAAATTTTCTTTCAACTCAACCAAGCAGCCCAAGCAAATCCTAAAAACAAATACATCAAAGCTAGTGGAAAATATTATTTTGGATACCTCTTCTAACGATACTGACCACGGAAAGTTGAGCTGCAACTTCTGCAACTTATTCTTAGGTCTTGGTTCACATATAATAATCCTGTATTCTCCAAGCTTACAGCTGTGAAATAGAAGGGCATGAAAACGAGAAGTTCTAATCATTTTTTAAGCTCCCTATAGCTTCTCATTAATTATACAAGATCAATGAATTACAGAGTAATATATAGGCAATGGCACTACTACATGTTATCACAAGGAACTTAGCAAAAATGCAGTATTTTCTTAACATGGCTTACCCGGCACTTAGCGATTCCCGCATTTTGATTTCTAGAAAAGATCAAACAAATTTTTGGTATTTTCAAACGAAGAGTGATATTACAGAAAGGAAAAACCTTTGTGAGAAAAAATTTAATACCTATTACAAAGAAGTTAGGATTTGGCTACGTTAGACCAATCAAGAATGTTATATAAAACCTGCTATCCAAAGACAAATATCGTTAAAAATATAAGGCTTATAACAAGTATAGGAAAAATAAAAATGACAACCAGAATACCACAATTGTAAGAAATATGCATAAAAAGTGAAAACAGTTATCTTATAGTTTTTGGCAGCAAGAGAATCGAGTTTGCGGATCAGTAAAATACAGGAAGGGGCTAACGTAAATAACATAATACATGATCACTCTAGCATCTAACCAAATCCGTATCGTTTCTATAATAAGCCCTAAAACAATGACAACTAGTTTCAGAATCTAATGGAATAATCCAATGTCATAAGCGTACCAAGGCCCGAAATTCAGCAACATTAGTGGGAAAAACCAAACAAAAAATCCCGAATCTGAAAGATCCCCCCACAACTGACAATCCTATCATCCGATTTTCTGCAAATAAGGAATACTTTTAACTCTAATCAATTCTATCATCGTACTAATTGCAAATCCATCAAATAGCCAACCTTAAATTTGTAAAGTCTCCTTCAAATTTTACTTTGGTTCTCTGGAGCTAGAGTTCTAATACTATCAAATTAGGAATCACTCCCTCAATCATATGAGTTCTTTATTTTTTCCCTCAAACTCTTTGTCAAACGAGAACTTCAACCTATCCTAAACATCATAGAAATGATATAAGACCATGTCAAGAGTTCTGATGCCAAAGATTTCTGACCTCTCTTGAAATTTCCCTTTCTCATTACAAGTGGATTGAAATCCCCCCCACTTATTGAATGCAGCCAATTCATTTAGAGGCTAGGCACATTCCTGATCTTTGAATTGTTTCATCTATCAAAGTAGCATAAACCGTCCAAGCATGAACTTAATTGTTGACAAAAGGCTTGCGTTCTAATCCATTTCCATCAAGTTTCCTGTTTACTCCATGATCTGCGGACGTTATGACCCAAGCTCAATCCAAACAACCAGTACTTTCAGTCTTGGGATTTTACATACTTCCCTCCTGCAAAAAAAAAAAATTTGTCCTCGAAATTTCACATTATGCTACCATCCAAATGTTTCCAATTCATGATGTAATAACCAAATCCGAATAAGTTTCCTTCGTCTCATCCTTTTTTTCCCAAACACCTACTTACGCCATTCTATTTCATAGCACTTGTTTCTTTCATTTGAACCAGCTTCTTCTTGTATACAATTCTGTAGACCTTTGCACCATCTTGCACACTAATTTTATCCCAACTCTCAATTACACATCCTTGCACTCCAAGTATAAGGCAGTCTCATCTCTTCTCTCCACTAACTCTCTAGTGTGCCTCAATCCGAATCTGATATTTATCTCTCCCATGAATACTAAATCAAATCATCCTCCACCCGACCCGTGCTAAAATCAATCCACCACAAAGAGTATTGAACTCTTCTACAACTCCATGACAAAATATAAATAGAACAACTAGAATTCTATGAGCCGAGTACTAATAGTGAAATATAGAGTTAAATTTTAATATTGAAATAATTCCATCCATCTCGCTCATTTCATAATAAAATCCTACTGAATATAAAATATATCACCAATTCTTGCAATCTGAAAATCTCTCAACTCATCTTATTAGAACAACGTCACACTACTTGAATACCAACACAACAACAAACCATTCTTGAGAATACCAAAATCTTGAAGTACCAACCAATACTCTTCCTTGTGGCATTCACACATAATCCGACAATCTCGAAAAACACTTTAATAAATAGAGGTCCTCAATTTCCGAAGGCACATCCAATTCTGGAGCTGCAGACAATCATAGTTTTTTTTTTTTAGTTTTTTATTGGAAACATCTATGACTGAAAAAAATTCTATAGCCTTCATCCTTGAGATCAACAAAACAGCAATCCAGAGTGAATGCTCTATAATCCTATGCTTCCGGCTTCCTTCGAAACAAGATGCACCTCAACTCTCTAGTTATAATATCTCCACTCAATCCTTTAGAGATAAGGTCTCCGAAATTTCACTGAAAACATCACAGCCGAAACCAATTCTGAATGCATGTCACTAATTATAGAAATCCTCACAACCAAAACCACAACCAAAACTGAAACTATAGACAATTGTAACTTCAATTCCTGAAAATAATTCTCACCTCTATCACCACATAAATTTTTACTGCTTTCTTTATTAGAATTGGTAGCAAAGCTACAACCCGAAAGAAATTCTCTATAAACCTCTCACTATGTTTTTCTTGTGATAACATGCTCCTCAAATTATTAAGATTAGAGTATACCTCAAACTTTATTTCTCAAAGGTAATTCCACCAAATATTTAAATGTGGGCATCATATTTGCCAATAATAAATCCCGACAGAGAGGGTACTCCTCATGATATTTCATCCCTTATCTTCTAAATCCACTACACTTCCACTGTGCATTCATTAATTTCTAAATCATCAATCCATCCTCAATAAATTTAATCACTTATAATCTCTAATTACGATATTCATACTCACTAACAAAACACTAAAATTACTCAGAAAAGAACATTATGACTTGCCGTCACCCATCCTTTCATATATGTGCACCTATATGAAGAACAGAGAAGAAATCATGTAGATACCCTTCTGACCTAAATTATACAAAATAGCATATACACACCGCTCTTTTTTCACATACTTATAAGTTTATATTAGGATACATACCCCATTTGTATAAAGCTTAATACCCAAGTATGTGTTCAGCATTGGCCGATGCCTTACACTACTCAAGTATAGCTATATACATCTGGCTCATCATCCAATTAAGCATACAATAGCATGCATGCTTAATCAACCATCACCAATTTCATGTTTCCAATATCATCTACAATAATTGAGATTTAACTCACATCTCCAAAATTACCATCTCACCGTTTATCGCAAAATCCACTTCTCAAGGTCTTCAATTTCCTTCTTAATAGAACTTCACTGACCTTTCTCTAATCATGCAAAAGTAATATTAATAATCTACATCATAAATAACAATCCATACCGTCACTTATAGATCTAATGTAAGGGAACAAGTAACTTTCCTTTAAATATAATAAATATTGCTATAGCTGTAGAAGGAACACTCTCAACCTAAATTCCTGCTTTAAAGGTGCTATCTAACGAGCACACAACCCCCAAGGCCATCCTAGGGTTTCCTATTTCTATGTCATGTTTCCTTTCAAAACTTTGATATTCTCTGATACCATCTGGATCGGGGCGTTGCAATGTGCTTCCCAATAACATCTTAATTTTCAAAATCATCTATACGAAGGTAATAAGAAAATTATGGATCACGCCATTATCCATTAGTACAAAATCAAGCTCAATTCTCATCAAACTGCCCCAAAAGAAAATTTGAACTTCGCTACCTTTGCTTCATCATTGCAAAGAATTCCGTTATGGAGATTTTAATCTCTAATACAAGTATCCCTGCCCATCGAATATCAAAAGACATTTAATTACGCAAGCTTCTCATAACCTTAGATAGATCACAAACCCCCCCTTCCCCCAACCAACCCACCCGTCTTAATCCTTAATCCTTGTGAAGGCATGTTGAAAAAACCACCATGCAACCTACCATTTCACCGTACCATTTTCATGTTCACTCAACAAATTTGAAATTATTGAAGAATGACGAAATTATATGCTTGACAAAACACCTTAAAAACGATTAACATTCCACCCATGGATAGCAATGTAATTTTCCTACAAATGGATTTCCTCTAAATCTTGTTTTTGATAATCTAAGACAAGTCTATATAAGACTTCCCATCCAAAAGGAAAAGACCATGTTGAAAGCCAATATAACATGAAAGATTGTTTCAGTTATACAAGGCCATCTTCTTGGAAGGTATGAAACAACCTGTTCCTTACATTCTCTTCAGGATGCTGATGATTCCATTTTATTTCCTAATGCAACTTCGTATGTGCCAAAGCCTTAGAATAGGTTCCCTAAGCTTTTGAGGTGTCATCTAGCCACGAATTCAACCTCAAAAATATCAAAGTCATAAAAAATGGGCAGCAAAGGAGGTGTTTCGGAGGGAACCAGGACTATACTCAAATGACAAGTTAATGGCCTCCTTTTTTTCAAGCTTTGGTATTCCTTAGTAGCCAGTACTACTGCCAAGAAGACCCCTTTTATGGTTTTGGTAAATATCGACAAGAAGCTTTCCCCTGGCACAAAGCTATTTTCTTTCTCCAACAGCACATGTGACTTTGACCAAGAGATCTCCCGTACCGTACCAATCTTCAGCTTTAAAATTTGGTAAACCTTGAAATATTTCAAATGGATTGGAAGAATAAATCATGTGCAAAAGAAATATTGGCATACAAGAATAAAATTTAGTTGCTATAATGGCAAATATCTATGATATACAATTACATATAAGCCGTAAAAAATATATTGTGGATAACAAAGACACTTAATGAAAGGTTACTTGAAAATCAAACAATAAATATATCTGGGATTGAAAATTTTAAATTTTTCACAGGTACTTCCCTGACGAAGGTAGCTCCTTACTGTCTGCCAGCGGGAATCCAACATAATCACTGCCATAACATAAGAAGAAAAGAAAAACCAATCAAATCGTGGAGCTGTTAGGCTGTTTGAGAATAGTATAACCTCCACGGTTTCCTTAAAACTTGAGAACTGTACATGTGGTTGTGATTCAATAACTGATTTTCAACGCTGATTTATTAATAATTTATCATAAGCCCACGAGGTCCATTCAGCTCCTTTAAATGTTATTCAAATAAAAGAAAATAGACATGCACCCTAAGTATAGACTTAGAAATTTCTATTTCAACTAAACCAAGCAGCCCAAGCAAGCACTTCAAACTCACACATCAATCTAGTTGAAAATATTATTTTGGATCCCTCTTCTAATGATACTGGCCCCAGAAAGCTGAGCAACAACTTCTGCATCCTATTCTTACATGTTCACACATAATGATCCAGCATTCTCCGAGCTTACAACTGCAAATAGAAGGGCATGAAAACCAGAAGTTTCAATCGTTTTGTAAGCACCCTTTAGCCTTCATTTATTATGCAAGATTGACGAATTAAAGAATAATACATAGGCAATGGCACTACTACATGTTATCACAAGGTAACTTAGGAAAAATGAAATATTTTCTTAACATGGCTTACCCAGCATTTAGAAGTGTATCCTATCCAGAAAATTCTTCCTTATTGCTATAACAGAGATGTGAAACAGTAATTGACAACTGTGGCCGATGAAGAGATAAAAGAAACGTGCCATTTAAACATGTCACCTAGCATTAAAAGCATCGATCAAAGCTCTAAGTTATACAAAAAGTTCGTATACCAATGATACCTCCATCCTCGAAGTTACTGTTCTCCAACAAGAAATCCATGGTTGCTTTTTTGTTCCCGCCCTTCATTTGGCTAACGCTTCCAAGGACACTTGATAAAAACAAAGATAAAAGAATAACGGAAATGAGATTTCATGATTCACTCAATATATATGGCTTCAGCTCACTTGAATATGACGTACTTGGAACGTTACTTGCATGGCTGCTTTGACATCATTCGTACCAACAATTGCTTTTCCTGGAAAGTGTAGGGGAAAAATCCCTGTTGCCTAAATAGGTGTACAAAAGGTCGAAAACCAACAGTTAGGCCCTTCATCAGATTTTTAAAAAGGGTAACCATATTTCATCCATATTATTAAGTAATAGACGCAATATTTTACTGTCAAAGATACCAAGTAAATTAACTTTTCTCGAAGAAAATTCTTTACCTTGTTTTTAAGCGCAACAGTCCCTTCAAGTCGACTTGACACAACTTCTTGAAACTACTAATAATTTTAACGGCCAAAACAAAGCCTCTGAATCCACAAACGGCTTCAACTATGGGGAAGCAACTTCTCTGGATTATCAATGATATTAGCAATTCCTGCATTCAGATTTATAGAAAAGAAATAACAAAATTTTAGGTGATTTTCAAACCGAGAGTGATATTACAGCTTGGAAGAAGCATTGTGAGAATAAATTTACTACCTATTACAAACAAACTTAGGACTTGGCTTTGCAGACCAGACAAGAATGTCGTATAAAACCTGCTATCTAAAAGACATAAATCGTTGAAAATATAAGGCTTATAACATGTATAGGAAAAAATAAAATGACAACACATACAACAACAGTAAGAAATATGCATAAAAAGTAAAAAAAACAAAATTTTACTGGTTTTTGGTAGCAAGAAAATCAAATTTTTCAATGAGTAAAACAGAGGAAGGCGCTGACATAAATAACATAATACATGATCACTCTAGCATCAAACCAAATCCATATTTCTTTCCATAATAAGCCTTTAACCAATGATATCTGGTTTAGGAATCTCATAGGACCCTTAGAAAAAGGATTACTAAATCCAATGTCATAAGCATACCAAAGCCCGAAATTCAGCAACATTAGTGGGCAAAACCAAACAAAAAATCCCGGATTTGAAAAATACCCCACGGCTGACAATTACTTTCCAACTTAGGAACAAGCTTAATTTTTGTCCAGGGTTCTAATAAATTTCCATCGAGATTCCTATTTACTCCATGATCTATAGACGTTATGAGCTAAGCTCAGTCCAAACAGCCATTACTTTCCAACTTAGGAACAAGTTTATCAACATTCTCATAAAATAACCTCCATGATAACCATTATTTAGAATATACCATCTTCATTTGCACTTAACGAATCTAGAATTGTTCAAGAAAGATGCGAAATATGCTTTATAAAAAACTCATATTATAATTAATATTCCAAACAATAGTAGAAATGTAATCTCCGTAATATTGGCTTTCCTCAAAATCTTGTTCTTGATTTCATGCAAAAAGTCTACTGAAGACCTCCCACTCGAAAGGAAATGATTATATTGAAAGCCAATAAGATTAGTGAGAGTTTCTGTTATATAGTTTCACACTCTAAAGAGGTATTAAACAACTCTTCCTTGCATTTTCTTTAGTATGCTGATGATTATGTTTCGTCTCTAAATACTTCTTTGTAGTTGTTGGAGCCTTAAAAGTGAGTCCTTTAAGGTTTTGAGGTGACATCTAGTCTCAAAGTCAGCCTTTCACAACAGCAAAGTCATAAAAATCAGGCGATAAAAAGAAAGGATCTTCTGCAGGGAACTAAGACAGTGCTCAAATGATAAATTAGGGACTTTTTCATTTTTCTTGCCTTGAAATTCCTTAGTGGTCATAGCTACTGCCAAAAAGATCCAAATATAGTTGTGGAGAATACGGACACGAAATTATCACTTGTACGAAGCCATATCCTTTTCTTAAAGGCTCATATTATTTTGACCCAGAGTGCTTCCCAGGCCTTCTTATCTTTTGCCCACCATTATCTTTTAAACTTCCAAGATTCTATTTATCGCTTCGATTATGGGAGAAAAATTCAAGATGAAGGCATTAAAATTATTTGAAGAAATACCAATAAACATAAGATAATATGGAAATGACAAATTAAAATTGAATGACGAGAGATATAAAATAAAAATATTTGTTGAGAAGAGCCACAGATCTAAAACACCGTGCCAAAATAAAACTAGAGTAAACATATCAAAAAAATAAAAAAGCTAAAAACAAAAATAAGTTGAAACAAAGCTTTTTCCAAATAATACTAACGATTGAACAAATACTAAAAGTGAATTTAAAAAGCGACATGAATTAAACATATAAAAAAACACAGAAAATTATCGTAAATGAAGAAAGAGTAAAACTATTTAGACATAAAAAAGAGCTAATAAAACTACAAAATAGAAATAAATACCAAGAAATTCAACAAATGAAAGCAGTTGGAAGACAAGCAATGAAAGCAAAATTATGCGGACATTATAAAAAATTAGCTTTATATAAGTCAAAATTAGGTTTTAATCATTTTTTTAGAATAAACTACGATAAATTAACGGTTTATCAAATAATTAGAAAATTAGGAATAATTTTAAAAACACAATTCAAAACAAGCGATGGTTTGCTCTTCAATTTTTATTTTGACCGAATTTCCCCTAAATAGTCTATTTCCAAAATAGGTGTGTGCCTATGATGACGTGATGTGTGTCCTATGACAGTGTGGAGTGTTTCCTATAATCTTGTGGTGTGTGGTCTATGATGATGTGCGCATTCCCTATGATGATATGGCGCATAACCTACAATGATAGCATGCATGCCCTAATATGAATTTGGAATTCGATCAACGTAAAAATTATAACAACAAACCACGACTTCTTTCAAAATATATTTTTAAAAGTATTGCTAAAATTTTATTATTCCAAAGATAGGCAGTTGTTGATAAAAATTTGTTTTGTGATCGAGCATGATCTTTCCCATCATTGTGGGTTTTTATTTTCTGGGGTACGAATCTATTCACACTCATCGATTCTTGATTACATCCTACATTCGAGGACGAGTCTTTGATTTTATTTCCGAAAGCTTGTGAAATAATACTTGGTTTAATTTATTTCATTTTATTTGTGGATGAACCCGATTCTTAATGTTATCGGGCTGGCTACGTACCCAAACTTGGGATCAAGCTATATCGTAGTTCAATTAGGTATTTTGGTGTAGTAAACCATATGGGGGCTGGTTTTTTCGAAACACAATAAATATGATTCTAATGATGGGTGAAAGCGTTTTCATCCACTGTGGAAGGCTTCTTTTTTCTGGGGAGCGAACCCCAAATGTAATACTTGGTTTCATCCACCACAGAAGGCTTCTTTTTTCTGGGGTGAGAACCCCAGAAAAATACTTGGTTTTTTCAAGATTGTTGATTCTTAATTACAACCTACATTGGATGACAAGCTAAATCTCAAAGCTTGTCAAATAATACTTGGTTTAATTTATTTCATTTTATTTATAATTGAACCCGATTTTTAATATTTTCGAGCTGCCTACGTACCCAAACTTGGGATCAAGCCATATCGTAGTTCAATTAGGTATTTTGGCATAATACTCGTTTTTTTCGCTACACCATAAATAAATAAAAAAGGAAATGAGAATATTAAATTTTAGCAAAAAAAGATTGCGAAAAGAAACCTATATAAAAATTCAAAATAAAGAAACCAATATAAAATTCAGCAATAAAGACATTAAGTCATAAAACATAGGAGAAATTATTAAATGGCAACAAAAACAAGAACAGACAAATCAAAAGATATAAGAATACAAATAAATATCAAGAAATATGGCAAACGAAATCCGTGAAAAACAAAAAACAAAGTGAATTTATAAGAATGTTAAATTGCCGAAGTAAAACCAGAACATCAACCTGTCAAGAATGTAGTGGATTGGATATATCATCCTGTTAGGGTTCGCCCCCTTACAATTTGTCTCACACATAAAGAGTCGGTTAAATTCTCCAAACTATGTGAATGGAGTCATCTCACTTAGGTACTAAGCACATGCCTATTTTTGAATTGTTTCATCTATCAAATTAACTGTTCAAGCATGAACTAGAATTCTAGTTGGAATACGAAGGGTCCTAAGAATCCACTTCCACCAAGCTTCCTCTTTGCTCGGTGATATGAAAAATTTATAAGCAAGATAAGTCGAAACAAACACCTTTCAAATTTTCAAACAAGTCTTCCAACATAAATATTGATTCTAGTCTCCTTATGCACAATACAAGCATCTTAAGCCCAATAAAAAACAACCCTCTTCTAGACATTGTTTTCATTTAGTACCTCCTTTATATTCATATATGCTTACCAATAACATCCTCATTTTCAATATAATCTACAAGGCAATAAGAAAATTACGGATCATGCCATTATCCATCACTATAAAACCAAGCTTAATTCTCATCAAACTAGCCCAAAAATATTGCACCTAACTACCTTTGCTTCATCCTTGTAAAGAATTCCATCATGGAGATTTTAATCTCTAATACAAGAATCTCCCCTTGTCGAATATCAAAAGATGTTTCATTACCCAAAGTTCTCATGACCTTAGAGAGAACTTCAACCCCCCCCCCCCCCCCCCCCCACCCGTCTTAAACCTTAATCCTTGTGAAGACATATAGAAAAAAATAACAGCCATGCTGCTTTCTATGTCACTGTACCATTTTCATGTCCACTCAAGAAATCTGAAATTTCTGAAGAATGATGAAATTGTATGCTTGATACAATGCCCTAAAATGATTAACATTCCACCCTTCGATTAGCTATGCAAAATTTCCTAGTAATGGATTCCCACTAAATCTTGTTTTTGATTTTCTAAGACAAGTCTACACTACAGAAGACCACCCACTAAAAAGGAAAAGATCATGCTGAAATCAACTAACATTAAAGACTGTTTCAGTTATACTAGGCCATCTTCTTAGAAGGTATAAAATAACCTTTTCCTTACATTCTCTTTAGGATGCTAATGACTCTATTCTATTTCTTAAAGCTACTTTGTATGTGCCGAAGCCACAAAATAGGATCCTTAAGATTTTGAGGTGACATTTAGCCTCCAAATCAACCTCCACAATATCTAAGTCATAAAAAGTGGACAACAAACGAGGTCTTTTGGAGGGAACCAGGACTATACTTAAATGACAAGTTAATGACTTTTTTTTTTTTGCTCAGGTATTCCTTATTGGCCAGAACTACTGCCAAGAAGACCCTATATGGTTTTGGAGAATATGGACAAGAATCTTTTCACTCATACAAAGCCATTTTCTTTCTTCAACAGCTCATGTGACTTGGATCAGGGGAGCTTTCCATACCGTACCAATCTTCATCTTTAAAATTTACGAAAGCTTGAAATATTTTAGATGGTTGGAAGAATAAATCACGACCAAAAGAAAAAAATTGCAACACATGCCAAATATTTAGATGATATAATGCCAGATATCTATAATATACAGTCACATATAAGCCGTAAAAAATCTGCTGCAGATAACAAAGACATGATAAAAGGTTAGTTGAAAATCAAAGAATAAATATATCTAGGAATGAAAATTTTAAATTTGTCACAGGTACTTCCCTGACCAAGGTAGCTGCTTATTGTTGTCCGTGCGAATGCAACATAATCACTGGCATAACATAAAAAAAACCAATCAAAACGTGGGGCTACTAAGCTCTTTGATAATAGTATAAACTCCAAAGTTCCCTTAAAACTCGGGAATTGTACATGTGCTTGTGATTCAATAATTGAATTTCACATTTGATTTATTGGTAATTTTTCATAAGTCAACATGGTCTATTCAATTGTTTTAAATGTTATTAAAAAATAAAATAATAGACTTGCACCCTACTTATAGAGTTAGAAATTTTCTTTCAACTCAACCATGCAACCCAAGCAAGTCCTACAAACTAATACATCAAAGCTAGTGGAAAATATTATTTTGGATACCTCTTCTAACGATACTGACCACGGAAAGTTGAGCTGCAACTTATTCTTAGCTCCTGGTTCACATATAATGATCCTGTATCCTCCAAGCTTACAGCTGGAAAATAGAAGGCATGAAAACGAGAAGTTTTAATCATTTTTTAAGCTCCCTATATATTCTATTTAATTATGCACGATCAATGAATTACGGAGTAATATGCAGGCAATGGCACTACTACATGTTATCACAAGGTAACTTAGTGAAAATGCAATATTTTCTTAACATGGCTTACCTAGAACTTAGAAGTGTATCCCATGCAAGACACGGTTCCCTATTGCTCTAACAGAGATGTGAAACAGTAATTGACAATTGTGTTAGATGAACAGAAAAAAGAACCGTGTCACTTAAACATGTCACCTAGCATTAAAAGCATCGATCAAAGCTCAAAGTTCAAGTTATACAAAAAGTTCGTACATCAGCAATACCTCTATCCTCGAAGTTACTGTTCTCCAACAACAAATCCATGGTCACCTTTTTGCTCCCGTCCTTAGTTTGGCTGAGGCTTCCAAGGACACTTTATAAATACAAAGATAAAAGAACAAAAGAAATCAGATTTCATGATCCACTCAATATATATGGTTCACTGGAATATGACGTGCCTGGAACATTACTTCTATGGCTGCTTTGACATCAATCGTACCAACAATTGCACCTCAGGGAAAGTACAGAGAAAAAATCATTATTACATAAATATGTGTACAAAAGGTTGAAAACCAACAGTTGGGCCCTTAATCAGATTTCTGAAAAGGTTAACCATATATCATCCATATTATAAGTAATAGACGCAATATTTTGTTGTAAAAGACACCAAGTAGAATAACCTTTCTCGAATAAAATTCTATACCTTTTTTTTAAGTGCAATAGTCCCTCCAAGGTGACTTGAGAAGACATCTTGCAACTGCTGGTAATTATAAGGGCGAAAACAAAGCCTTTGAATCCACGTACGACTTCAATAATGGGGAAGCAACTTCTCTGAAAGATCAATGGCAGTAACGATTCCTGCATTTTGATTTGTTGAAAAGAAATAACATTCAAACCGAGAGTGATATTACCGCTTGGAAGAACTATTGGTAGAATAAATTTACTACCTGCTACAAACAACTTAGAATTTCGCTTCGTAGACCAATCAAGAATGTTTTATAAAACTTCCTATCTTAAAGACAGATATCACTGAAAAAAGTAAGGCATATGATATATATAGAGGAATAAGAAAAATGACAACCTGCATACAACAAAAGTTGGAAATATGCACATAAAGTGACAAAAAAAATTATCTACTGGTTTTTGGTAGCAAATATATCGAGTTTTCCAATGACTAAATTACGTGAAGGCGCCAACGTAAATAACATAATACATGATCACTCAAGCATCTAACCAAATCCAAATTTGTTTCCATAACAAGCCTTGAAAAAATGATATCTGTTTTCAAAATCTCATAGAATCCTTAGCAACTAGATTACTAAATCCAATTTCATAAGTGTACCAAGGCTCGGAATTTAGCAACATTAGTGGGCAAAACCAAACAAAAAATCCCGGATCTGAAAAATCCCTCCACAACTGACAATTCTATCATCCGATTCATTGCAAATAAGGAATACTTTTTTCACTCTAATCAATTCTATCATCGCATTCACTGCAAATCCATCTGATAGCCAACCTTAAATTTGTAGTCTCCTTCAAATTTTCTTCTGTTACTATCGAGCTCGAATTCTAATATTATCACATTAGGAAGCAATCGTTCAATCCTTAGAGTTTCTTTTTTCCCCCTCAAACTCTTTGTGAAACCAGAACTTCAACCTATCCTAAACATTGTGGAAAGGATATAGGACCGTGTCAAGAGTTTTGGTGGAAGAGATTTCAGACCTCCCTTGCAATTTCTCTTTCTCGTAACAACTGGATTAAAATTCCCCCAACATATTGAATGCAGCCAACTCATTTAGAGGCTAAGCACATACCTGATCTTTGAATTGTTTCATCTATCAAAGCAGCACAAATCGTCCAAGCATGAACTTAACTGTAAACAAAAGGCTAGGTTTTAATCCATTTCCACCAAGCTTCCTGTTTCCTCCATGATTTGCAAAACGTTATGAGCCAAGCTCAGTCCAAACCCATTACTTTCCAACTTAGAAACTCGTTTATCAACATTCTCATTGAACCCAATCTCCATATTTTCAATAATAGAAGTCTATGCCTGATAAAAAAACAACACCTCTAGACACCATTTCCTTTCAATACCTCCTTTACATTCATATATTAACCAATAATAGCCTCAGTTTCACTAAAATCTACTAAAGGGCAAAAAGAAAGATATGGATCATACCAAAAGTTTGTATTATCACGATTAACCGGCCATTATTTTTTGCTAAACAATGTTTCCCAAATCTCATTAAACTACCCAAGAAAAATTGAACCGACCTACCTTCACTTCATCGTTGTAGAGAATCTCATCACTGAGATTTTGCTCTTTTATAGTATATCCCCTCATTGACTTTCAGAAAAAGTTTCATTATGTAATCTTCGCACAAACTTATATAGAACTTTAATACCCCTAAAAACACCTTCCTTATGAAGACGTACAAAAAAAAACCTCCATAATAACCACCATTTAGAATATACCATCTTCATTTGCATTCAACAAATCTGGAATTGCTAAAGAAAGATGAGAAATATGCTTCCTAAAAAACTCTTTTTATGACTAATATTCCACCGATCGACAGAAATGTAATTTCCTTACTATTTTTTTTTCATCAGTAAATAAGACATAGTATTAGATTACAAAATATAGGGGTACAAGTACACAGAATGTGTACTAGGATGGTAAAAAAACACCCTCCATCAGAATAAACAACATATAGGACACAAAACAGCAAGCTACCTCAGGATCCCTCCCCCCTTCACAGATCTAAGCAACTTTTGCAACCCGACAAGTCTTCTGGAAGCATCTTATTTCCCAAAGATTGGACGGATACCCATACTAGGTCCCTCATAGATTTCCCCTTCGACCACCCCCATGCCTCCAAAGTCATTCTAAAATCTCAAGGTTTAGCCCAGGATAGTTCCATTCCCTCACATACCATGTTCCAAAGCCCATAGTAATTTCATTACGATTGGCTTTCCTCAAACTCTTCCTTGCATTTTATTTAGTATGCTGATGATTATGGTCCATCTTAAAATACTTCTTTGTAGATGTTGGAGCCTTAAAAGGGAGTCTTTTAAGGCTTTGATGTGACATCCAGCCTCAAAGTCAGCCTTCACAAATACAAAGTTACAAAAATCAGGCGATAAAAAGAGAGGATCCTCCGCAGGGAACTAAGGCAGTGCTCAAATAGTAAATGAGGGACTTCTTCATTTTTCTTGCCTTGAAATTCCTTAGTGGTAATAGCTAATGCCAAAAAGATCCAAATAGAGTTGTGGAGAATACGGACACGAAACTTATTACTTGTATGAAGCCATTTCCTTTTTCTTAAAGGCTCATATTATTTTGATCCAGAGTGCTTCCCATGCCTTCTTATCTTCCGTCCGCCATTATCTTTTAAACTTCGGATACAATAAACACAAGATAATATGGAAATGACATATGTATAGCTTCGGTTATGGGAGAAAAATTCAAGATGAAGGTATTAAAATTATTTTAAGAAATATCAATAAACACAAGATAATATGGAAATGACATTAAAATTGAATGACGAGAGATATAAAATAAAAATATTTGTGGAGAAGAGCCACAGATCTAAAACATCGTGCCAAAAGAAAACTGGAGTAAAAACATCAAAAACGCTAAAAACAAAAAAAAAGTTGAAATAAACCTTTTTCCAAATAGTACTAATGATGGAACAAATACTAAAAATGAATTTAAAAAGCGACATTAATTAAATATATAAAAAAAACACCGGAAATTATCGTAAACGAAGACAGAGAAAACTATTTAAACACATACAATATGCTAATAAAACTACAAAATAGAAATAAATGCAAAGAAATTCAACAAATGAAAGCAATTGGAAGACATGCATAGAAAGCAAAATGATGCGGTCATTACAAAAACTTAGCTTTATATAAGTCAAAATTAGTTTTGAATCACTTTTTTTAGAAGAAACTGCGATAAATTAACGGTTTATCAAATAATTATAAAATTAGGAATAATTTAAAAACACAATTAAAAACAAGTGATGGTTTGCTGTTCAATTTTTATTTTGACCGAATTTCCCCTAAATAGTCTATTTCCAAAATAGGTGTGTGCCCTATGATGACGTGGTGTGTGTCCTATCCTATGACAATGTGGAGTGTTCCCTATAATCTTGTGGGGTGTGGCCTATGATGATGTGCGTATTCCCTGTGATGATATGGCACATGACCTAAAATGATAGCATGCATGTCCTAAGATGAATTTGGAATTCGATCAGCCTAAAAATTATAACAACAAATCATGACTTATTTCAAAATATTTTTTTAAAAGTATTGCTAAAATTTGATTATGTCAAAGATAGGCAGCTATTTATAAAAAATTTGTTTTGTGATCGAGAATAATCTCACCCATCATTGTGGGTTTTTATTTTCTAGGGTGCGAATCTATCCACACTCATCGATTCTTAATTATATCCTACATTCTAGGACAAGTCTTTGATTTTAATTCCTAAAGCTTGTGAACTAATACTTGGTTTAATTTATTTCATTTTATTTATGGCTGAACCCGATTCTGAATGTTATCGGGCTGCCTACGTACCCAAACTTGGGATCAAGCCATATCGTAGTTCAATTAGGTATTTTGGTGTAATAAACCATATGGAGGCTGGTTTTTTCGCAACAAAATAAATATGATTCTAATGATGGGTGAATGTTTTTTCATCCACCGTAGTGGGCTTCTTTTTTCTGGGGTGCGTACCCATTCGAGTTCGTTGATTCTTAATTACAAGCTACATTGGATGACCAGCTAATTCTCAAACCTTGTGAAATAATACTTGGTTTAATTTATTTCATTTTATTTATGACTGAACCCGATTTTTAATATTTTTGGGCTGCCTACGGACCCAACCTTGGGATCAAGCCATATCGTAGTTCAATTAGGTATTCTAGCATAATACTGGATTTTTTCGCTACACCCTAAATAAATAAAAAAGGAAATGAGAATATTAAATTTTAGCAAAACAAAATTGCATGGGAAGAATGCCATCAAACTAAATATACCATAAGATATTAAAGAATATAAAAGACAAAAAATCTTTGCTAAGGGACTTGGCAGACCTTAAAAAGAAAAGCCAAAGAAAATTGCAAATAAGAGTTGAATCAAGTTGAAATAAATCAAAAAAAAAAAAAGAAAAAGAAAATGACAAATAAGTGTAAATCTCAAAAAAAGTGGAAAAATAAAAGTTGTACTCATACGAACTTTAAAAAGAAACCAAAATAGAAAATAAAAATCAGCAAAATTTAAATGGAAAGCTTATTAAAAAACAAAAGAAACATAATTATTTACCAAAAAGATGACATGAAAGAAATCTAAATAGAAAATAAAAATTAAAGCCCTTAAAGCATAGAAAAGGAGGAAAAACATTTAAATCCTAATAAATATAAAGATGTTAGACTAAAATCCGTGAAAAGAACAAAGTGAACTTAGATAATTACCAAATCACAAAATTGAGTAAATCATTAGAGACTCTAACATGCCATGCTTTCAACCCTTACTCCTAAGGTAATAGGCCTATCGGATAAAGACATTACAGACTCCAAATCCTTTGCATCGAAGATCTTGTAATGTACTTGTCAAACTATTAGCCAAGAGTTTAAAAGAAGTTATGTTTAACGTCATTGGCGAATTTCAATAGACAACTGCGACTAGTAAACACATTCTATATGGAAACCCTTACAATCAGTCTAATACTAGCACTTTAAGGGAAACAAGGGAGCGCTATTTTAAAATTTTGTCATTAAATGCATTTGCTAATGTAGACTGAAAATTTATATGCTATGTCACGAGGAAGAAGAACATTGAGTAAGTAGAGAAGGCAGGTGAGACTTAAATTTCTATGGCATCATTCTAAGCTCTACTTCATAATTTTATTGCATATTATTTTTGGAAAATCGAATGGTTGGGACAAGGAGATTCCCTATCCAAATAAATGTTACATCTTTGTTTTATGGTTCTATGTCCTTCGTAGGGAACCAAACTAACTTAGGCTTGATTTTTGGATTTAAATAGGTGAGATGGCCATCATATGTCCCTCCTTTTTAAGAATCTTACGTGGAAGAAAAGGTTAATAGTACAAAACACTCTAGCATCTAACCAAATACCTATCATTTTCCATTATATTTGGCTTCAGTAATAAAATGTAAACAAAAGCCTTAGAGATTTTGTAGGCAACCAGATCACAAAATCCAATCTCAAAAGTGTACCACGGCCGATCCAAAAAGGCTCAAAATCCAGCAAATATTTGTGGCCAAGAGAATACAATAAATCCCATATCTGGAAAAACACCCCACCGTCAACCCACAATTCGTAAACCCATCTGATAGCCAACCTTATAAAATCTGCTAAATCAGTACAATCTCCTTAAAATTTCATTTTGCTTTTCTCAAAGTCAGAATTCTAATTCTATCAGAATAGGAAGCAATCCTTCAATCATAACAAGTAGATTGATGACCCCTTAAATCTTTGTCAAACCAGAACATTGACCTGTCAAGAATGTAGTGGAATGGATATATCATCCTTTTAGGGTTTGCCCCCTTGCAATTTGTCTCACACATAACAAGTCGGTCAAATTCCCTACACTACGTGAATGCAACCATCTCATTCAGGTACTAAGCACATGCCTATTTTTGAATTGTTTCATCCATCAAATTAACTATGCAAGCATGAACCAGAATTCTAGTTGGTATATGAAGGGTCCTAATAATCCACTTCCACCAAGCTTCCTCTTTACTCTGTGATATGGAAAATTTATAAGCAAGATTAGTCCAAACAAACAAGTTTCAAATTTTCAAACAAGTCTTCCAACATAAATATTGATTCTAGTCTCCGTATGCACAATACTACCATCTTATGCCCAATAAAAAAATACCCTCTTCCAGACATTTTTCCAGTTTTAAAACCTCCTTTACATTCATGTGTGCTTACCAATAACATCCTCGTTTTCAATATAATCTACAAGGCAATAAGAAAATTACGGATCATGCCATTATCCATCACTATAAAACCAAGCTCAATTCTCATCGAACTAGCCCAAAAATATTGCACCTACCTACCTTCGCTTCATCATTGTAAAGAATTCCATCATGGAGATTTTAATCTCTAATACAAGCATCTCCCCTTGTCGAATATCAAAAGATGTTTCATTACCCAAAGTTCTCATGACCTTAGAGGGAACTTCAACCCCCCCACCCATCTTAAACCTTAATCCTTGTGAAGACATATAGAAAAAAAAAACCGCCATGCTGCTTTCTATGTGACTGTACCATTTTCATGTCCACTCAAGAAATCTGAAATTTCTGAAGAATGATGAAATTGTATTCTTGATACAATGCCCTAAAATGATTAACATTCCACCCTTCGATTAGCTATGCAAAATTTCCTAGTAATGGATTTCCACAAAATCTTGCTTTTGATTTTCTAAGACAAGTCTACACTACAGAAGACCACCCACTAAAAAGGAAAAGATCATGCTGAAATCAAATAACATTAAAGACTGTTTCAGTTATACTAGGCATCTTCTTAGAAGGTATAAAATAACCTGTTCCTTACATTCTCTTTAGGATGCTGATGACTTTATTCTACTTCTTAAAGCTACTTTGTATGTGCCGAAGCCACAAAATAGGATCCTTAAGATTTTGAGGTGACATTTAGCCTCCAAATCAACCTCCACAATATCTAAGTCATAAAAAGTGGGCAGCAAACGAGGTATTTTGGAGGGAACCAGGACTATACTTAAATGACAAGTTAAGGACCTTTTTTTTCCAGCTCAGGTATTCCTTATTGGCCAGAACTACTGCCAAGAAGACCCTATATGGTTTTGGAGAATATGGACAAGAATCTTTTCACTCATACAAAGCCATTTTCTTTCTTCAACAGCTCATGTGACTTGAATCAGGGGAGCTTTCCATACCGTACCAATCTTCATCTTTAAAATTTACGAAAGCTTGAAATATTTTAGATGGATTGGAAGAATAAATCACGACCAAAAAAAAAAAAATTGCAACACATGCCAAATATTTAGATGATATAA
This sequence comes from Buxus sempervirens, assembly GCA_947561395.2. Classification (NCBI taxonomy): domain Eukaryota; kingdom Viridiplantae; phylum Streptophyta; class Magnoliopsida; order Buxales; family Buxaceae; genus Buxus; species Buxus sempervirens. The sequence goes on from OX387192.1 coordinate 31,475,992, forward strand.
TACCAGATATCTATAATATACAGTCACATATAAGCCGTAAAAAATCTGCAGCAGATAACAAAGACATGATAAAAAGGATAGTTGAAAATCAAAGAATAAATATATCTAGGAATGAAAATTTTAAATTTGTCACAGGTACTTCCCTGACCAAGGTAGCTGCTTATTGTGGTCCGTGCGAATGCAACATAATCACTGGCATAACATAAAAAAAACCAATCAAAAAGTGGAGCTACTAAGCTCTATGATGATAGTATAAACTCCAAAGTTCCCTTAAAACTCGGGAAGTATACATGTGCTTGTGATTCGATAATTGAATTTCACAGTTGATTTATTGGTAATTTTTCATAAGTCAACATGGTCTATCCAATTGCTTTAAATGTTATTAAAAAATAAAAAAATAGACTTGCACCCTACTTATAGAGTTAGAAATTTTCTTTCAACTCAACCAAGCAGCCCAAGGAAGTCCTACAAACAAATACATCAAAGCAAGTGGAAAATATTATTTTGGATACCTCCTCTAACGATACTGACCACGGAAAGTTGAGCTGCAACTTCTGCAACTTATTCTTAGGTCTTGGTTCACATATAATGATCCTGTATTCTCCAAGCTTACAGCTGTGAAATAGAAGGGCATGAAAACGAGAAGTTCTAATCATTTTTTAAGCTCCCTATAGCTTCTCATTAATTATACAAGATCAATGAATTACAGAGTAATATATAGGCAATGGCACTACTACATGTTATCACAAGGAACTTAGCAAAAATGCAGTATTTTCTTAACATGGCTTACCCGGCACTTAGCGATTCCCACATTTTGATTTCTAGAAAAGATCAACAAAATTTTTGGTATATTCAAACGAAGAGTGATATTACAGAAAGGAAAAAGCATTGTGAGAAAAAATTTACTACCAATGACAAAGAAGTTAGGATTTGGCTACGTTAGACCAATCAAGAATGTTATATAAAACCTGCTATCCAAAGGCAAATATCGTTAAAAATATAAGGCTTATAACAAGTATAGGAAAAATAAAAATGACAACCAGAATACAACAATTGTAAGAAATATGCATAAAAAGTGAAAACAGTTATCTTAAAGTTTTTGGCAGCAAGAGAATCGAGTTTGCGGATGAGTAAAATACAGGAAGGGGCTAACGTAAATAACATAATACATGATCACTCTAGCATCTAACCAAATCCATATCGTTTCTACAATAAGCCTTAAACCAATGACAACTAGTTTCAGAATCTAATGGAATAATCCAATGTCATAAGCGTACCAAGGCCCGAAATTCAGCAACATTAGTGGGAAAAACCAAACAAAAAATCCCGAATCTGAAAGATCCCCCCACAACTGACAATCCTATTATCCAATTTTCTGCAAATAAGGAATACTTTTAACTCTAATCAATCCTATCATCGTACTAATTGCAAATCCATCAAATAGCCAACCTTAAATTTGTAAAGTCTCCTTCAAATTTTACATTGGTTCTCTGGAGCTAGAGTTCTAATACTATCAAATTAGGAATCAATCCCTCAATCATATGAGTTCTTTATTTTTTCTCTCAAACTCTTTGTCAAACGAGAACTTCAACCTATCCTAAATATCGTAGAAATGATATAAGACCATGTCAAGAGTTCTGATGCAAGAGATTTCTGACCTCTCTTGAAATTTCCCTTTCTCATAACAAGTGGATTGAGAAAGGGAATGCAGCCAACTCATTTCGAGGCTAGGCACATTCCTGATCTTTGAATTGTTTCATCTATCAAAGTAGCATAAACCATCCAAGCATGAACTTAATTGTTGACAAAAGGCTTGTGTTCTAATCCATTTCCATCAAGTTTCCTGTTTACTCCATGATCTGCAGACGTTATGAGCCAAGCTCAATCCAAACAGCCAGTACTTTCAGTCTTGGGATTTTACATACTTCCCTCCTGCAAAAAAAAAAAATTTGTCCTCGAAATTTCACATTATGCTACCATCCAAATGTTTCCAATTCATGATGTAATAACCAAATCCGAATAAGTTTCCTTCGTCTCATCCTCTTTTTCCCAAACACCTACTTACGCCATTCTATTTCATAGCACTTGTTTCTTTCATTTGAACCAGCTTCTTCTTGTATACAATTCTGTAGACCTTTGCACCATCTTGCACACTAATTTTATCCCAACTCTCAATTACACATCCTTGCACTCCAAGTATAAGGCAGTCTCATCTCTTCTCTCCACTAACTCTCTAGTGTGCCTCAATCCGAATCTGATATTTATCTCTCCCATGAATACTAAATCAAATCAGCTTCCACCCGACCCGTGCTAAAATCAATCCACCACAAAGAGTATTGAACTCTTCTACAACTCCATGACAAAATATAAATAGAACAACTAGAATTCTATGAGCCGAGTACTAATAATGAAATATAGAATTAAATTTTAATATTGCAATAATTCCATCCATCTCGCTCATTTCATAATAAAATCCTACTGAATATAAAATATATCACCAATTCTTGCAATCTGAAAATCTCTCAACTCATCTTAGTAGAACAACTTCACACTACTTGAATACCAACACAACAACTAACCATTCTTGAGAATGCCAAAATCTTGAAGTACCAACCAATACTCTTCCTTGTGGCATTCACACATAATTCGACAATCTTGAAAAACACTATAATAAATAGAGGTCCTCAATTACCGAAGGCACATCCAATTCTGGAGCTGCAGACAATCATAATTTTTTTTTATTTTTTATTGGAAACATCTATCACTGAATAAAATTCTATAGCCTTCATCCTTCAGATCAACAAAACAGCAATCCAGAGTGAATTCTCTATAATCCTCTCCTTCCGGCTTCCTTCGAAACAAGATGCACCTCAACTCTCAAATTATAATATCTCCACTCAATCCTCTAGAGATAAGGTCTCCGAAATTTCACTGAAAACATCACAGCCGAAACCAATTCAGAATGCATCTTACTAATTATATAAATCCTCACTACCAAAAGCACAACCAAAACTGAAACTATAGACAATTGTAACTTCAATTCCTGAAAATAATTCTCACCTCTATCACCACATAAATTTTTACTGCTTTCTTTATTAGAATTGGTAGCAAAGCTACAATCCGAAAGAAATTCTCTATAAACCTCTCACTATGTTTTTCTTGTGATAACATGCTCCTCAAATTATTATGATTAGAGTATACCTCAAACTTTATTTCTCAAAGGTAATTCCACCAAATATTTAAATGTGGGCATCATATTTGCCAATAATAAATCCCGACAGAGAGGGTACTCCTCATGATATTTCATCCCTTATCTTCTAAATCCACTACACTTCCACTGTGCATTCATTAATTTCTAAATCATCAATCCATCCTCAATAAATTTAATCACTTATAATCTCTAATTACGATATTCATACTCACTAACAAAACACTAAAATTACTCAGAAAAGAACATTATGACTTGCCGTCACCCATCCTTTCATATATGTGCACCTATATGAAGAACAGAGAAGAAATCATGTAGATACCCTTCTGACCTAAATTATACAAAATAGCATATACACACCGCTCTTTTTTCACATACTTATAAGTTTATATTAGGATACATACCCCATTTGTATAAAGCTTAATACCCAAGTATGTGTTCAGCATTGGCCGATGCCTTACACTACTCAAGTATAGCTATATACATCTGGCTCATCATCCAATTAAGCATACAATAGCATGCATGCTTAATCAACCATCACCAATTTCATGTTTCCAATATCATCTACAATAATTGAGATTTAACTCACATCTCCAAAATTACCATCTCACCGTTTATCGCAAAATCCACTTCTCAAGGTCTTCAATTTCCTTCTTAATAGAACTTCACTGACCTTTCTCTAATCATGCAAAAGTAATATTAATAATCTACATCATAAATAACAATCCATACCGTCACTTATAGATCTAATGTAAGGGAACAAGTAACTTTCCTTTAAATATAATAAATATTGCTATAGCTGTAGAAGGAACACTCTCAACCTAAATTCCTGCTTTAAAGGTGCTATCTAACGAGCACACAACCCCCAAGGCCATCCTAGGGTTTCCTATTTCTATGTCATGTTTCCTTTCAAAACTCTGATATTCTCTGATACCATCTGGATTGGGGCATTCCAATGTGTTTCCCAATAACATCCTAATTTTCAATATCATCTATAGGAAGGTAATAAGAAAATTATGGATCACGCCATTATCCATTACTACAAAATCAAGCTCAATTCTCATCAAACTGCCCCAAAAGAAAATTTGAACTTAGCTACCTTTGCTTCATCATTGCAAAGAATTCCTTTATGGAGATTTTAATCTCTAATACAAGTATCCCTGCCCATCGAATATCAAAAGACCATTAATTACGCAAGCTTCTCATAACCTTAGATAGATCACAAACCCCCCGTCCCCCAACCAACCCACCCGTCTTAAACCTTAATCCTTGTGAAGGCATGTTGAAAAAACCGCCATGCAACCTACTATTTCACCGTACCATTTTCATGTTCACTCAACAAATTTGAAATTATTGAAGAATGACGAAATTATATGCTTGAACAAACACCCTAAAAACGATTAACATTCCACCCATGGATAGCAATGTAATTTTCCTACAAATGGATTTCCTCTAAATCTTGTTTTTGATAATCTAAGACAAGTCTATATAAGACTTACCATCCAAAGGGGAAAGACCATGTTGAAAGCCAATATAACATGAAAGATTGTTTCAGTTATAGAAGGCCATCTTCTTGGAAGGTATAAAACAACCTGTTCCTTACATTCTCTTCAGGATGCTGATGATTCTATTCTATTTCCTAATGATAATTCGTATGTGCCAAAGCCTTAGAATAGGTTCCCTAAGCTTTTGAGGTGTCATCGAGCCACGAATTCAACCTCAAAAATATCTAAGTCATAAAAAATGGGCAGCAAAGGAGGTGTTTCGGAGGGAACCAGGACTATACTCAAATGACAAGTTAATGACCTCCTTTTTTTCAAGCTCTGGTATTCCTTAGTAGCCAGTACTACTGCCAAGAAGACCCCTTTTATGGTTTTGGTAAATATCGACAAGAAGCTTTCCCCTGGCACAAAGCTATTTTCTTTCTCCAACAGCACATGTGACTTTGACCAAGAGATCTCCCGTACCGTACCAATCTTCAGCTTTAAAATTTGGTAAACCTTGAAATATTTCAAATGGATTGGAAGAATAAATCATGTGCAAAAGAAATATTGGCATACAAGAATAAAATTTAGTTGCTATAATGGCAAATATCTATAATATACAATTACATATAAGCCGTAAAAAATCTATTGTGGATAACAAAGACACTTAATGAAAGGTTACTTGAAAATCAAACAATAAATATATCTGGGATTGAAAATTTTAAATTTTTCACAGGTACTTCCCTGACGAAGGTAGCTCCTTACTGTCTGCCAGCGGGAATCCAACATAATCACTGCCATAACATAAGAAGAAAAGAAAAACCAATCAAATCGTGGAGCTCTTAGGCTGTTTGATAATAGTATAACCTCCACGGTTTCCTTAAAACTTGAGAACTGTACATGTGGTTGTGATTCAATAACTGATTTTCACAGCTGATTTATTGATAATTTGTCATAAGCCCACGAGGTCCATTCAGCTCCTTTAAATGTTATTCAAATAAAAGAAAATATACATGCACCCTAAGTATAGACTTAGAAATTTCTCTTTCAACTAAACCAAGCAGCCCAAGCAAGCACTTCAAACTCACACATCAATCTAGTTGAAAATATTATTTTGGATACCTCTTCTAATGATAATGGCCCCAGAAAGCTGAGCAACAACTTCTGCATCCTATTCTTACAGGTTCACACATAATGATCCTGCATTCTCCGAGCTTACAACTGCAAATAGAAGGGAATGAAAACGAGAAGTTTCAATCGTTTTGTAAGCACCCTTTAGCCTTCATTTATTATGCAAGATTGACGAATTAAAGAATAATACATAGGCAATGGCACTACTACATGTTATCACAAGGTAACTTAGGAAAAATGAAATATTTTCTTAACATGGCTTACCCAGCATTTAGAAGTGTATCCTATCCAGAAAATTCTTCCTTATTGCTATAACAGAGATGTGAAACAGTAATTGACAACTGTGGCAGATGAAGAGATAAAAGAAACGTGTCATTTAAACATGTCACCTAGCATTAAAAGCATCGATCAAAGCTCTAAGTTATACAAAAAGTACGTATATCAATGATACCTCCATCCTCGAAGTTACTGTTCTCCAACTAGAAATCCATGGTTGCTTTTTTGTTCCCACCCTTCATTTTGCTGAAGCTTCCAAGGACACTTGATAAAAACAAAGATAAAAGAATAACGGAAATGAGATTTCATGATTCACTCAATATATATGGCTTCAGCTCACTTGAATTTGACGTACTTGGAATGTTACTTGCATGGCTGCTTTGACATCATTCGTACCAACAATTGCTTTTCCTGGAAAGTGTAGGGGAAAAATCCCTGTTGCCTAAATAGGTGTACAAAAGGTCGAAAACCAACAATTAGGCCCTTCATCAGATTTTTAAAAAGGGTAACCATATTCCATCCATATTATTAAGTAATAGACGCAATATTTTACTGTCAAAGATACCAAGTAGATTAACTTTTCTCGAAGAAAATTCTTTACCTTGTTTTTAAGCGCAACAGTCCCTTCAAGTCGACTTGAGACAACTTCTTGCAACTGCTAATAATTTTAACGGCCAAAACAAAGCCTCTGAATCCACAAACGGCTTCAACTATGGGGAAGCAACTTCTCTGGATTATCAATGATATTAGCAATTCCTGCATTCAGATTTATAGAAGAGAAATAACAAAATTTTTGGTGATTTTCAAACCGAGAGTGATATTACAGCTTGGAAGAAACATTGTGAGAATAAATTTACTACCTATTACAAACAAACCTAGGACTTGGCTTTGTAGACCAAACAAGAATGTCGTATAAAACCTGCTATCTAAAAGACATATATCGTTGAAAATATAAGGCTTATAACATGTATAGGAAAAAATAAAATGACAACACATACAACAACAATAAGAAATATGCATAAAAAGTAAAAAAAAAAATTTTACTGGTTTTTGGTAGCAAGAAAATCAAAATTTTCAATGAGTAAAACAGAGGAAGGCGCTGACATAAATAACATAATACATGATTACTCTAGCATCAAACCAAATCCATATTTCTTTCCATAATAAGCCTTTAACCAATGATATCTGGTTTTAGAATCTCATAGGACCCTTAGAAAAAGGATTACTAAATCCAATGTCATAAGCGTACCAAAGCCCGAAATTCAGCAACATTAGTGGGCAAAACCAAACAAAAATCCCGGATTTGAAAAATACCCCACGGCTGACAATTCTACCATTCGATTCATTGAAAATAAGGAATACTTTTTCACTCTAATCAATTCCATGATCGTACTCATTGAAAATCGATCTGATAGCCAAGCTTAAGTCTATACATTCTCCATCAAATTTCTTTTGGTTCTCTCGAGCTAGAGTTCTAATATTATCAAATTAGGAAGCAATCCTTCAGTCACATGAGTTCTTTTTTTTTTTATCTCAAACTCTTTGTGAAACCAGAACTTCAACTTATCCTAAATATCGTGGACAGGATATAGGACCGTGGTAAGAGTTTTGATGGAAGAGATTTCTGACCTTCCTTGCAATTTCCCTTTCTCATAACAAGTTGATTGAAATTCCCCACACTTATTGAACGCTGCTAACTCATTTAGAGGCTAAGCACATTCCTGATCTTTGAATTGTTCAATCTATAAAAGTAGCATAAACCGTCCAAGCATGAACTTAATTGTAGACAAAAGGCTAGGGTTCTAATCCATTTCCATCAAGCTTGGTGTTTACTCCATGATCTGCAGATGTTATGAGCCAAGCTCAGTCAAAACAGCAATTACTTTCCAACTTAGGAACAAGCTTAATTTTTGTCCAGGGTTCTAAGCAATTTCCATCGAGATTCCTATTTACTCCATGATCTGTAGACTTTATGAGCTAAGCTCAGTCCAAACAGCCATTACTTTCCAACTTAGGAACAAGTTTATCAACATTCTCATAAAATAACCTCCATGATAACCACTATTTAGAATGTACCATCTTCATTTGCACTTAACGAATCTAGAATTGTTCAAGAAAGATGCGAAATATGCTTTATAAAAAACTCATATTATAATTAATATTCCAAACAATAGTAGAAATGTAATCTCCCTAATATTGGCTTTCCTCAAAATCTTGTTCTTGATTTCATGCAAAAAGTCTACTGAAGACCTCCCACTCGAAAGGAAATGAATATGTTGAAAGCCAATAAGATTAGTGAGAGTTTCTGTTATATAGTTTCACACTCTAAAGAGGTATTAAACAACTCTTCCTTGCATTTTCTTTAGTATGCTGATGATTATGTTCCGTCTCTAAATACTTCTTTGTAGTTGTTGGAGCCTTAAAAGCGAGTCCATTAAGGTTTTGGGGTGACATCTAGCCTCAAAGTCAGCCTTTCACAACAGCAAAGTAATAAAAATCAGGCAATAAAAAGAGAGGATCTTCTGCAGGGAACTAAGACAGTGCTCAAATGATAAATTAGGGACTTTTTCATTTTTCTTGCCTTGAAATTCCTTAGTGGTCATAGCTACTGCCAAAAAGATCCAAATATAGTTGTGGAGAATACGGACACGAAATTATCACTTGTACGAAGCCATATCCTTTTCTTAAAGGCTCATATTATTTTGACCCAGAGTGCTTCCCAGGCCTTCTTATCTTTTGCCCACCATTATCTTTTAAGCTTCCAAGATTCTATGTATCGCTTCGATTATGGGAAGAAAAATTCAAGATGAAGGCATTAAAATTATTTGAAGAAATACCAATAAACATAAGATAATATGGAAATGACAAATTAAAATTGAATGACGAGAGATATAAAATAAAAATATTTGTTGAGAAGAGCCACAGATCTAAAACACCGTGCCAAAAGAAAACTAGAGTAAACATATCAAAAAATAAAAAAGCTAAAAACAAAAATAAGTTGAAACAAAGCTTTTTCCAAATAATACTAACGATTGAACAAATACTAAAAGTGAATTTAAAAAGCGACATGAATTAAACATATAAAAAAACACAAAAAATTATCGTAAATGAGGAAAGAGTAAAACTATTTAGATATAAAAAAGAGCTAATAAAACTACAAAATAGAAATAAATACCAAGAAATGCAACAAATGAAAGCAATTGGAAGACAAGCAATGAAAGCAAAATTATGCGGACATTATAAAAAATCAGCTTTATATAATTCAAAATTAGGTTTCAATCATTTTTTTTAGAACAAACTACAATAAATTAACGGTTTATCATATAATTAGAAAATTAGGAATAATTTTAAAAACACAATTCAAAACAAGCGATGGTTTGCTGTTCAATTTTTATTTTGACCGAATTTCCCCTAAATAGTCTATTTCCAAAATAGGTGTGTGCCCTATGATGACGTGGTGTGTGTCCTCTCCTATGACAGTGTGGAGTGTTCCCTATAATCTTGTGGTGTGTGGCCTATGATGATGTGCATATTCCCTTTGATGATATGGCACATGACCTACAATGATAGCATGTATGTCCTAAGATGAATTTGGAATTCGATCAGCCTAAAAATTATAACAACAAACCACGACTTATTTCAAGCATGATCTCACCCATCATTGTGGGTTTTTATTTTCTAGGGTGCGAATCTATTCACACTCATCGATTCTTAATTATATCCTACATTGGAGGACAAGTCTTTGATTTTAATTCTTAAAGCTTGTGAAATAATACTTGGTTTAATTTATTTCATTTTATTTCTGGCTGAACCCGATTCTGAATGTTATCGGGCTGCCTACGTACCCAAACTTAGGATCAAGCCATATCGTAGTTCAATTAGGTATTTTGGTGTAATAAACCATATGGAGGCTAGTTTTTTTGCAACACAATAAATATGATTCTAATGATGGGTGAATGTTTTTTCATCCACCGTAGTGGACTTCTTTTTTCTGGGGTGCGTACCCATTCGAGTTCGTTGATTCTTAATTACAAGCTACATTGGATGACAAGCTAATTCTCAAATCTTGTGAAATAATACTTGGTTTAATTTATTTCATTTTATTTATGACTGAACCCGATTTTTAATATTTTTGGGCTGCCTATGGACCCAAACTTGGGATCAAGCCATGTTGAAGTTCAATTAGGTATTCTAGCATAATACTGGATTTTTTCGCTACACTCTAAATAAATAAAAAAGGAAATGAGAATATTAAATTTTAGCAAAACAAAATTGCATGGGAAGAATACCATCAAACTAAATATACTATAAGATATTAAAGAATATAAAAGACAAAAAATCTTTGCTAAGGGACTTGTCAGACCTTAAAAAGAAAAGCCAAAGAAAATTGCAAATAAGAGTCGAATCAAGTTGAAATAAATAAAAAAAAATGAAAATGACAAATAAGTGTAAATCTAAAAAAAAGTGGAAAAATAAAAGTTGTACTCATACGAACTTTAAATAGAAACCAAAATAGAAAATAAAAATCAGCAAAATTTAAATGGAAAGCTTATTAAAAAACAAAAGAAACATAATTATTTACCAAAAAGATCACATAAAAGAAATCTGAATAGAAAATAAAAATTAAAGCCCTTAAAGCATGACAAAGGAGGAAAAACATTTAAATCCTAATAAATATAAAGATATTAGACTAAAATCCGTGAAAAGAACAAAGTGAACTTAGATAATTACCAAATCACAAAATTGAGTAAATCATTAGAGACTCTAACATGCCATGCTTTCAACCCTTACTCCTAAGGTAATAGGCCTATCGGATAAAGACATTACAGACTCCAAATCCTTTGCATCGAAGATCTTGTAATGTACTTGTTAAACTATTAGCCAAGAGTTTAAAAGAAGTTATGCTTAACGTCATTGGCGAATTTCAATAGACAACTGCGACTAGTAAACACATTCTATATGGGAACCCTTACAATCAGTCTAATACCAGCACTTAAAGGGAAACAAGGGAGCGCTATTTGAAAATTTTGTCATTAAATGCATTTGCTAATGTAGACTGAAAATTTATATGCTATTTCACGAGGATGAAGTGGATTGGGTAAGTAGAGAAGGCAGGTGAGACTTAAATTTCTATGGCATCATTCTAAGCTCTACTTCATAATTTTATTGCATATTATTTTTGGAAAATCGAATGGTTGGGACAAGGAGATTCCCTATCCAAATAAATGCTACATCTTTGTTTTATGGTTCTATGTCCTTCGTAGGGAACCAAACTAACTTAGGCTTGATTTTTGGATTTAAATAGGTGAGATGGCCATCATATGTTCCTCCTTTTTAAGAATCTTACGTAGAAGAAAGGGTTAATGGTACAAATCATTCTAGCATCTAATCAAATACCTATCATTTTCCATTATATTCCGCTTCAGTAATAAAATGTCAACAAGAACCTTAGAGATTTTTTAGGCAACCAAATCACGAAATCAAATCTCAAAAGTGTACCACGGCCCATCCAAAAAGGCTCAAAAAACAGCAAATATTTGTGGCCAAGACAATACAATAAATCCCATATCTGGAAAAACACCCCACCGTCGACCCACGATTCGTAAACCCATTTGATAGCCAACCTTATAAGATCTGCTAAATCTGCACAATCTCCTTTAAATTTTATTTTGCTTTTCTCAAAGTCAGAATTCTAATTCTATCAGACTAGGAAGCAATCCCTCAATCATAACAAGTAGATTGATGACCCCCTTAAATCTTTCACAAACCAGAACATCAACCTGTCAAGAATTTAGTGGAATGGATTTATCATCTTGTTAGGGTTCGTCCCCCTGCAATTTGTCTCACACATAACAAGTCGGTTAAATTCTCCCCACTATGTGAATGCAACCATCTCATTTAGGTACTAAGCACATGCCTATTTTTGAATTGTTTCATCTATCAAATTAACTGTCCAAGCATGAACTAGAATTCTAGTTGGAATATGAAGGGTCCTAATAATCCACTTCCACCAAGCTTCCTCTTTACTCTGTGATATGGAAAATTTATAAGCAAGATTAGTCCAAACAAACAAGTTTCAACTTTTCAACAAGTCTTCCAACATAAATATTGATTCTAGTCTCCATATGCACAATACTAGCATCTTATGCCCAATAAAAAAACAACCCTCTTCTAGACATTGTTTCCATTTTAATACCCCCTTTACATTCATATATGCATACCAATAAAATCCTCATTTTCAATATAATCTACAAGAAGGCAATAAGAAAATTACAGATCATGCCATTATCCATCACTATAAAACCAAGCTCAATTCTCATCAAACTAGCCCGAAAAAATTGCACTTACCTACCTTTGCTTCATCATTGTAAAGAATTCCGTCATGGAGATTTTAATCTCTAATACAAGTATCTCCCCCTGTCGAATATCAAAAGATGTTTCATTGCCCAAAGTTCTCATGACCTTAGAGAAAACTCAACACCCCCCCCCCCCCCCACCCGTCTTAAACCTTAATCCTTGTGAAGGCATATAGAAAAAAAAAACCGCCATGCTGCTTACTATTTCACTGTACCATTTTCATGTCCACTCAACAAATCTGAAATTTCTGAAGAATGATGAAATTGTATGCTTGATAAAATGCCCTAAAATGATTAACATTCCACCCATTGATTAGCAATGCAAATTTTCCTACTAATGGATTTCTACTAAATCTTGTTTTTGATTTTCTAAGACAAGTCTATAGAAGACCTCCCACTAAAAAGGAAAAGATCGTGCTGAAAGCAAATAACATGAAAGACTGTTTCAGTTATACTAGGCCATCTTCTTAGAAGGTATAAAATAACCCGTTCCTTACATTCTCTTCAGGATGCTGATGACTCTATTCTATTTCTTAAAGCTACTTTGTATGTGCCGAAGCCACAAAATAGGATCCTTAAGATTTTGAGGTGGCCTTTAGCCTCGAAATCAACCTCCAAAATATCTAAGTCATAAAAAGTGGACAGCAAATGAGGTATTTTGGAGGGAACCAGGACTATACTTAAATGAAAAGTTAAGGACCTCCTTTTTTTTCTAGCTCAGGTATTCCTTATTGGCCAGAACTACTGCCAAGAAGACCCTATATGGTTTTGGAGAATATGGACAAGAATCTTTCCACTCATACAAAGCCATTTTCTTTCATCAACAGCTCATGTGACTTTGATCAGGGGAGCTTTCCATACCGTACCAATCTTCAGCTTCAAAATTTAGTAAAGCTTGAAATATTTCAAATGGATTGGAAGAAGAAATCATGACCAAAAGAAAAAAATTGCAACACATGCCAAATATTTAGATGATATAATGCCAGATATCTATAATATACAGTCACATATATGCTGTAAAAAATCTGCTGCAAATATCAAAGACATGATAAAAGGTTAGTTGAAAATCCAATAATAAATATATTTGGCAATGAAAATTTTAAATTTGTCACAGGTACTTCCCTGACCAAGGTAGCTCCATATTGTGGTCCGTGCAAATGCAACATAATCACTGGCATAACATAAAACAAAACCAATCAAAACGTGGAGCTACTAAGCTCTTTGATAATAGTATAAACTCCAATGTTCCCTTAAAACTCGGGAACTATACATGTGCTTGTGATTTAATAATTGAATTTCACAGTTGATTTATTGGTAATTTGTCATAAGTCCACATGGTCTACTCAATTGCTTTAAATGTTATTAAAAAATAAAAAAATAGATATGCACCCTAATTATAGAGTTAGAAATTTTACCAAGCAGCCCAAGCAAGTCCTACAAACTAATACATCAAAGCTAGTGGAAAATATTATTTTGGATAACTCTTCTAACGATACTGACCACGGAAAGTAAAATACCATGGAGAAAGAAAATTGAAGTAAAAAGATCAAAAAAAAGATCTAAAGCTAAAAACAAAAAATATATTGATATAAAGCTTTGCCAAAAATAATAATAATGGAAAAAATACTAAAACGAATTTAAAAAAAGAATGTGAATAAAATAAAAAAAAAAGCATCTAAAAATTATCGTAAATGAAGAATGAGTGTAAAAAACTATTCAGAGACATGTAAAAAGCTAATAAAACTACAAAAAAGAAATAAATAACAAGAAATCCAACAAATCAAATCTATTGTAACACAAGCATAGAAAGCAAAAATATGAGAGTACAATAAAAAAAATAGCTTTAAATAAGCCAAAATTAGGTTTTGATCATAATTTCTAAAATAAACTACAATAATTTACGCTTTATCAAATAATTATAAAATTAGGAATAATTTTAAAAACACAATTAAAAACAAGTGATGGGTTGCTATTCAATTTTTACGTTGACCGAATCACCCCTTAAAGGTCTATTTCCTAAATAGTTGTGTGCCCTATTTTGGCATGATCTATGCCCTATGATAGCATGGAGTGTTCCCTATAATTGTATGGCGTGTGGCCTATGAAAATGTGTTGTATTCCCTATGATGATTTGGTGCATGACCTACGATGATACCATGCGTGCCCTAAGATGAATTTGCAATTTGATCAACATAAAATTTATAACAAACCACCACTTATTTAGAAATATTTTTTAAAAAATATTGCTAATATTTAATTGTTTCAAAGATGGGCAGCAAATGTAGAAAATCAACAAATCCTAAAATTAAAAGAAAATGAAAATACCATTGAAGAAACAAACTAAGAAGGAAAAAGTTTTCAAAGGACGTGTTAAAAGTAAATGGGAAAAGACATCAAAGAGCATCAAATAATAAAAAGAACACTTTTATGACGTTTTTATTTACACCATAAATAAATAAAAAAGGAAATGAGAATAATAAATTTTAAGAAAAAAAATTTTATAATGAACCTATATAAAAATTTGAAGTAAAGACTTAAGTCCCAAAAAAAGGAAAATTTATTAAATCACAACAAAAACATGAAAAAACTAATTAAATTTACGAGAATACCAATAAATATCAAGAAATGCGGCTAATGAATTATGAGAAAGCAAAAAACAAAGTTAATGTATAAGGTTACAAAATCACAAAAGTGAAAAATGAATAAGTGACTAAATGAAAACAAAACTAAAAAAAACGTGTTCAAACTGAATGGTTAAACAAATAAAAGAACATGAGAGAATGAAAATAGTTTTAAGCTTCGATTCATATCTTAAAGAAAGAAAAATAAAAGGAAAAGAAGGAGATTGTTATTTGTAATTTTACATTTGCATTTGTTTGTCTAAATTTTCATTGTCATATAAATATTTCTTCTTTTTCTTATCTGTTCATGTTTTCTACAATAGATTTTTAACGTAGATTTCAATTTACATTTACTTTAGTAAATTTTCGTACTTCTTTTTTATTAAGCTTTACACTCACATACCATTTCTAATTTTAATGATCTGATTCGTATTCCTTGTTTTTGAAATCCGTAGCAAGATTTACCCTCATTTGTACTTTTTATTTTCTTGAATTTCACACTTAATTAAATTAGACAGAATTTCCCACTTTGATTTGACTTTGTTTTTTTAGGATATGATAGAAAGCTTAATAATAATTTTGATTCTCTCACATTCTTAGGTATATTTACCATTCAACTTGATGAAATTAGTGAAAGAGAAAATGAATTAAAAAAATATTAATTTACAAAATTGAAAAATGAATAAATTGTTGAAAAATCAAAAGAAGGAAAAGATATGGGAAGAACAAGAATTTAAAGTATAAAAATACTAGTTAAGCTTCCAGTAATACATAATAAATACATAAAAATCAACCGAAAAAATAAATAAAAGTCAAATCAGATTAATAATAAATCAAGAAAACCAGAAAAGATAAATAAATGTAAAGCTTAATGAAAAACAAAAAACATATATCAAGAAATTCAGCTAAACAAAGTGAATGTATAAAATTACAAAAGCAAAATCTAAAGAATATAATAGACTAAAATTACTGTCTTAAAACTTCAAACAGTACTTTTAAATGGCAAACCTAAGCAGAAAACACAAAATGAAAATGGCAAATAAGAGCTAAATCAAGTTGAAAATAAATCAATAAAATTGAAAAAGACAAAGAAGTGTAAATCTATTTAAAATTGGAAAAACAAACATGTACCCAAAAGAACTTTAAAAAGACAAAGTGAATGTAGATAATTACTAAATCGCAGAAATGAAAGGTTAAGTAAATCATTTATTTTGACAAGGTTTCCATATAGTGATTGGATGGCCCCTTTTTTTGGCTTTGCCAACATGCCACACTTTTCACCCTTACTTCTAAGGTGTTAGGGCTATCGGATAAAAAAAAATAGAGACTCCAAATCCTGTAAAATACTTTTTAATGTATTAGCCAAAAGGTTAAACGAAGATATCTTTAACATCATTGGAGAATTTCAATAGACTAATGTGACTAGTAAACACATTCTATACGGGAACCCTTATAATCAGTCATAATACCAATACTCCAACGGAAACAAGGGACTGCTATTTGCAAGATGGGTCATTAAATGCATTAAATCATGTAGACTGAGAATTGTTTTGCAATATCATGAGGAAGATAGGGTTCGAGAATTAGTAGAGAAGGCACGTGAGACTTCTATTTCTATGGCATCATTGTAAGCTCTACTTCATAATTTTACTGCAAATTATTTCTCTTTGAAGGGTTGGGACAAGGATATTCGAAATCTCTATATACGTTCATCTTTGTACGAAGGCTCTATGCCCTTCACAGGGAACCAACAGACATAGGCCTCCTTTTTCTATTTAAATTAGGTCAAGATGGCCATTGTATGTCCTGTTTCTTAAGAAGCTTAACTAGAAGAAAAGAGTTAATATAAATATGATACCCAATCACTCTAGGATCTAATCAAATGCATAGATCTTTCCATACTAAGCCAAGAACCAATGATATCAGGCTTCAGTAGCAAAATAAAAACAAGAACCTTAAAGATTCCTTAGCAACTGGATTACTGAATACAATATCATAATCGTACCAAAGCCATCGAAAAAGGCTCAAAATCTAGCAATATTGGAGGCAAAAAATCCCGTATCTGGAAAAACTCCCCACAGCCGACACCAGGATTCATAAACCAACATGATATCCAACATTATAAGATCTGCTAAATCAGTACAATTTCCTTTAAATTTTCTTTTGTTTTCTCAAGACTGATTTCTAATATTATTAGACTAGGAATCAATCCTTCAATCATAAGAATTGGTTTTTTATTTTATTTTTTATGCCCTGAAATAATTGCCAAACCAGAACTTCAACTTGTCCGCAATGCAGTGGAATGGTTATATCACCATTTTAGAGTTCTGATGAAAGAAATTCCAGACTTCCCTTGCAATTTGTCTTACACATATCAGGCTGGTTAAAAATTAGAATTCCCCCCACTATGTGAATGCAACCAACTCATTTAGCGAATAAGCACATACCAGATTTTTGAATTGTTTCATATATCAAATTAGCAATCTAAGCATGACTTTAATTATAGATGGAAGGTTAAGGATCCTAATCTACTTCCATCAAGCTCGTAAATACCAATACTCATGACAGTAGGGTAGAAACATACCAGAGCGGTAATTGGGTTGAAGACGACGTGAAAATTCGATGGCCGGCCGTTGAAGACGACGGTCGTGATTGGGTTGCCGTGGATGCAATCGTAGCAGAGATGGATCAGAACTAAAGCAACCAGCATTCAAGTCCAGAAAAGTAGAAAACCAATTTTTCCGCCCTAACCCTTTGGATCCTAAAGATCGTCGATGAAACGCTTCTAGAGTTTCCGACCGTTAGGCGACGCGCCCCGAACATCGACGGATCTTCCAGAACCATGCCATCTAAACCGTCTTTTTATTGTTTGGTAACACATCTAAACCGTCTTAAAATTTGAAATTTGAAATCATTACACCCTCAAATCTTTCCCCACAAGCGTGCCTTAAACGCAATGCGCAGTCTACATACAAATTTAAGTGATATGTTTTAAAAATAATTAAAATTCAGTCATACAAAAGCCATAAAAATTAAATTATTTTTATAAATATTTCCTATAAATTAAAACATGGAACATTACTGATTAAATTTTAATTATATATAAAATTATCAATAAAAATTAATTTCCCTGGAAAATTGATTATTTTTAAAAAGCATCATTAAAAACCAATTTTAATGAGAATTAGTGATACTTTGTTAAAAAATTTTGAATCAATGCCTTTTTTTCAATTTTTCAAAAAATGCCCTCAACTTAAGTATAAAAGAATTTCTTTGTTATCTTGTTATAAAGAGATTAAGAAGTATTTTAAAAGCAATTTTGAAAGACATTCTGGTGAACAGCAAACTGAAACTCATTCTCAATTATTCTTTAAGAGTGTCACTAATTCTCAATTACTCATTCTCAATTATTCTTTATAATTATCACTAATTCTCAATTACCAAAAACTTGATGATTGAATTGAGATCATTTTTAAAAAGTATGGACCGAACGATATTTACTTAAAACATCACTCAAGAGAAACAAAATAACAAACACGAGATACACCGTGAAATGCAGGTGATTGATTTGCACAATTCAAAATTTTCCGCTGATCAACCAATCTATAATCCCCAAACTGTAAGAGACAAGACAAAAAGAATTGGAGAATGAAAAGCGAACACTAAAAGCATCTCGTAGAAGGTTTTCTTAACAACGTTGAGCGGCAACAATGCAGTCTTGAAATCTCTCAAAACACCTGTAAAAAACTGGATTCGACAGCCCCAATCCCTGAATCATGATGCAAGCCACCTAATCAAAAGGTGGCCGCACGGATCCAAACACAAATCTACTAATTAACCATTCAACTTATCACCCCAGCGCTGCAGCCCAGATTACGGTTGTAATAGAAATTACAGTATGTATTGATTAATTTTCAACTCTGTAATCGTAAAATAAATTTCTCTTCTAAACAAGAATTATGCGGGAGTTGGAGCAGCTCCTGGTTTGTCAGTTTCCATGGGCTCGGCAGCAGCTGGCGGTGCCTCGTGACTTCCTTCGGCTGTAGTCTCAGTGCCTTTTTCCCCAGCATGGGTTTGGGGTTCAGCACTTCGACCAGGAGGTGTTGGTGGCGTCTCGGTAGGTGTCTGCGGCTTCACAGGCTTCGGCTTTGTCATAATGGGCCTGCAAAACCTGTTCCAAACAAAGTTTTACTGTTCGTTCTCTTTAAGATATTGCAAGAGAAACATATCTTTTAAAAGCTAGAACGAACACACATGCTAGGTGACAAACTTTCACACAACATAAATGACTGACGAATATAGAGGAAAATTTTTAAACTTACGCAACATAATATGTAATTTTGCTTCCAATATAACCATACAAAAATATAGTTCTTAAATACAATTAATCTAGAGAAATTGATTTTATGTAATAAAAGTAAAAACTTCCAACACCAAGAAGACGTCCATGACTTTAATGTTAAAAATTTCAGCTAACCACAAGAAAAGGGCCTCAAGTATAATCAAATTAAAGTGTAAATATTAAATTTTAGAACACAAAGCAATTTCACAATCATACATGTAACAAAAAGAACAGGACCCTAAAAAAGGGCCCACTTGAAGGATTCTCTATGCAAAGATTCAGCAGATCAGATGGCATTAACAGTATGATTTGACAAAGATTTTTGTTGAGAACGAGGGGACTAAAAAAGTGAAGAACATGTATTGCAGCCCAAAAGGAGGCAATCTAAAACTACCAAAACAACTCGGATCAGTTGTGTTTGCCTTTTTCCCCTTTATTTTTGCTTCAGTTGTATGTTTTGTTTCCACAGAAGGGTTTGCAAGGAGGAAGAGGATGAGGGGGGAGGGGGTTTGTGTGGGTTGTCTTTGTGCATGTGGTGGGGTGGGGGCCGCGGGGTGTGTGGGGGGTGACATTCAAGGCTGATATGAGGTTGTTCTGTTGAGGTGTGATGAAGTCAAGAAAACAAATAAATACAAGGAAAAAATAAGGAGAAAACAGCATCAAATGAAGACGACAACAAAACAGGCATAGGAGAGTTCAAATGCACCTGTCAAGTGCTTCGGCCTTTCTTTTAACATCAGCCAATAGCAGAATTGGAGTTGCATACTTAGGAAGCGTGTCTTGTTGCTGCTTTTTCTCCCTTAACCATGCCTCTGCTTCCACACACTCATTCATGACCTAACAGGCAAACAAGTCCAATTCAACATAGTACCTCGTTGACAGCATCTAATCTGAGGGAGAGAGAGAGAGAGAGAGAGAGAGAGTGTGTGTAGCACACACTCAAAACACATAGGAAAAAGGAATCCAGAAGTACCTTTTGCTTATCAGTCATATCAATGTGATCAAATTTAGGATCGGGCGACAAAGCTGCCTCCCTATAACTATTGATACAATATACAAGCTGATCTATTGCAGGTCCTCGCTCTGAGTTCTCTTTGTACCGCTCTTCAATGGGATCACCTTGCTGCAAGATAACACGATCAAAAGCAAACATGTCAAATGTTAAGAAAAATAAAGGGGGGAAGGGGAAAGATATACTCAAGGTTAATAGCAAAAAGAACAAGTTACCTTCTTGAGCTCCTCAAGCTTGGCAAGATAAACACCCTTGGTTTCATCCTCACCCTCTTCATACAACCAATCTTCCACCTCCTGGAGTTTTGCAATCAGCCCATCTCTCTCTGAACTAGTTACGAACTCCTGATATTTATCATTAAGCTGGAAGACCAGAAAGAAATTATGAATTCTGAACCCATAAAGTAATTAAGGGTAAACATATTCCAGGAAGATCTCAATTACCTTGTTTCTCATGTCGTAAACATATGCCTCCACAGCATTTTTCCTATCTTTAGTTTCTTCCATTATTCGGTCTTGTAAAGCCATTTCAAACTCCTTCTCCACTGCCTTCTGCACATCTACAGGTATCATTCCACCATAAACCAGCTCCACCACAGGGACATTTGTCTTCTTTACCTTCTTCTTTGGGACCTCAACCTGCAGACAAGGAACTGAGTTGTTTAGGAGCCACCGAACAATAAGATATACCAACAGACATAAATAAAAGAGTTTAATTAAATAACAAATATTTGTGATTGAAGCTTGGATTGAGGCACCATCAGATTATAACTATCTATACTGGAAACATTTTCTAAAATGTAAATAAATTAAATAGTAAAAATATATGTACCAAGGAGGTCTATCATTGCCACTATTTACATGTTATGGTCTACTATAAGACAATTAATATATTTAAGTACCTTGCAAACTTACCAAGACAAAGTAACAGATGTTATTTCAAATTTTGGGCTAAAAAAATTCATTTTTAAAGCTTCACTAACAACTTCTGGTTAACAATGTGATTTTAAAATTATTTATGTGTCCACAAGACAACTTTCCACATAAATGATAAAAGATAAGTTGTTTTCAGTAACACTTCCTTCTTAGAAACCTTTTTCAGACTCTTGTGGAATTTATCCTATTTTACAACAGATTATTGGAATAAATGAAATTGTTAAAAAAAAAGTATTTACTTTAGAAACCAGTATAGGACAGCAATTATAACTGCCATAAATATTAATCAGAATGCCAAGTAATGACCAAAAACCAAATTCAAAATAAATGCCTGAATTCCAACTAGTTGGTGGTGGCAAGAAGAATCATGTTTAGCTGTATTGGCTATGGAAGACTATATCTTCAACAACATTTTCATGGTCAGTATCATGCCCCAGTGAAGGATAACGGTTTTATCAAGTTACCAGTTGACATAATTATTGTGACATTGGTAATGAACCATTCTTAATTGACTACTTCTTTATAACCATAAAAGAAAATTGTTCATATTTTACTTATAAAATATTAAAAAAGAAAAAGGAAGGATCAGCATTATCTGATAAGCAACAGGTTACCAGCAAAAGATACGCTCACTTATGGGATAAAGCTTTCAAAATTGAAAAATTAAAAACAAACCCTCCCCCCCAAAAATAAAACCCACCAAAAAAAGAGAAAAAAAAAAGGGTGAGGCTTTATCCCAACTACCTATGGTCGGCAAAAATGAACCTTTCCGCAAATTTGTATCAGCACAGTTTCTATGTTCATGTCCATCTAACACAGACAGAAGACAAACAGCCACATGATAAATATCAAAACTAGCATTATTTCATCATGCGGAATCAAGAAAGCGAAAAACCTCATGTCAAATGATAACAAAGATATGAGAAATTTGAAAAATAAATCACGTAAAACTCAAATTTTTATCTTCATCAAAACGTAACTCAACCACTTTGCTTATGAACCCAGATAGTCATCAATAGAGCTGTAAGTTTGGCACAGACAGCCCGAAGCCCGCCCAACCCAGCCCGCATAACAACCCGATTTAAGAAATAAGTTTGGTTTTGGGTTTGGGCCGGGCTCAATCTTGAGCCCGAAGTTGAGTTTGGGCTGGGCTCGGGCTCACAAGGTACAACCCGAAAAAACCCGAATAACTTGAAATATATATACCACTAAATCCCCCTCCTGCAAACCTCCATATGATTGTCTCCTGCAAATCTAAAAGTTTCTCGTCTTCTCCCATATCTCTACTATGAAAGTTGGAATTGCTCGCCCCTCTCACTGACTCACTGTCCCTCTCTTCTATTATCACTACCTCACATCTCAAAGACAACCTAGCTAAAGAAACCCCCAACAAAAGAGCTCGATCGGCAGGAGCTAGCAATACAATTGCCGTCGGAGTCGCCGTCAATACAGTGGGATACAGTTCATGCAGCAAGGGATTTGTGATTGCTCGCAAGGGATTTGCGATACAGTTCCATCTCTCACAAGTCACAAGGGATTTGCGATTGCTATTTTTGTCAAATCGAGCATCTCTCTTTAAATTGGGTATCTCATCTTTCCCCATTTGTTCACTGCTTTCAGGTACTGTTTAATTCTTCTCTTTTCTAGTACTCGATCTGGATGAGATCCATTAATGTGTGCTTGGGAGGGTTTGTTTCTCTTCCTCTGCTATGCACCATATAATCTAAAACTATTTACCCCTCTTTGACTGCAAAGTTAGTTCAGATATTTCAATCCTCAGTCTTTTACTGCTAGATGCAAAATTTCATTAAAATTTGATTTCCGATAAAGTAGCAAAACAGAAAATCTTGTTACTTTAGTAGTATTTTATTTTATGTTATTTTTAACATCAATATATATCCCCTAAAATCTTTATTTATTGTTCTTGTTTGGTCATATGCAAATGAGTTATGTGTTTCTTACATAATTTCGTGGTTCTAATATTTGAAACGTAGATTCTAACTCAGCCAAAAAAAAAAAAGTAGATTCTAAAGCAATTGGAAGAGATAGGAAACATGAATATTAAGTCTATTTAAAATTAATAAATTTGATTGATTTTGTAAAAGGTATTATTTTTAGATTAAGGTTTGAATACTTAAACAATGTGAAAATGCAATGAAACTAATTCTGAAATTTCAAATGGGGTAGGCCCTGTATGCAATATTACAATTTTTGTGAAACAGTGATTGAGTGGGAAATGTAGGGATGCCTTGCTAATCAAGTATCATTGTATCAAGTAGAAAAAAAATTTGGGCTGGCCCGAACCCAACCCGAACTTAAGAAATAATTTTAGGGTTGGGTTTGGGCTCAAAGAGTTTGGGTTAAGGCGGGCCAAGGAGAGTTTGGGTTCACCAATTTTAGTTAGGGTTGAACCCGAACTCATTGAAACCCAGCCCAGCCCGCCCTACTTACAGCTCTAGTCATCAATAGTGTGTGCATTTAAGGTATTCAACTTATAAAAACAATGCTGAAAGGGGAGGAGAATAGATAAAACATGAGCTGAACTCCAAATAACCAACTGCCTAGAAGTATAGAAGGAGAAACCAAAATAAAGAAGTATAATGACAGGAGTGATCAACCAAAGGTATCTGACCTTAGCATCCGTTTCCATCTGCACGGGCTTCTCTTCTGACTCACAAACACCATTTTCAGCCCCAGATGCATCAGTGGCTTCTTTTGCATCCTGCATATTTGCATCACCATCACCACTACTAGCAGGAGCTGCATCATTTGGAGTTCCATCAGTCTCCATCTTCATAGCTTCCTTTGCTGGCTCGTTTGCAACTGGAACCTCAACTTCCTCTTCTTCAAGGAGCTAGAAAATTTAAAGAATAAATTAAATAAAAATGAATAACTTTAATAAGACCAAATGATGTACCACTGTGATAACAGTAGAAGAGAACATACCACTGCGGATTCAACTGACACAATCCCATGTAGACTTAAGCAAACTTTCACTTTCAGTTTTGCGCGTTCGCCCTTTGAGGACTTAAAAGGACCAATCTGTACAAGGTGTGACAATTCTGTTATTAATAATAGAAAGCAATAAAATTGTTACAAACAGGATAAAGTGTATGAAATAAAGTGGGAGCCTGGGAGAAAATTTAAGAGTAAGCACCTCTAACATACCGTATATGTGCTGATCTTTCCTGGTACTTGCACTTCATTAGTATCGGCATAAAAAACATCAATTGAGAATGAGCCAGATCTGTAGAACGTCAAAGCCTTGATGCTAGGTATCGGATTTCCCTTTGGAAAAACAATCGTACTTTGTTGACTATCTGCTGCTTCATTCTGTGAATCAGGTGAAGATCCACTCCAAGACAAGGCAATTGGGAATGGGAAGTTCTCATTGACCTTCAAGGAAAAAAAAAAAAAAGGATGAATAATGAAGTGGTTTCTGAATCATGAAGTGGTTTCACCCTTTTGCTTGACTTCAACAAGGATGAATAATTTCTGTCATTCGAACTACAACAATCCTCTTGAATTCGTTTCAGACGAGGAACAAGTGGCCGCATAGCTGGTGTGACTGGCCCTAAGATATCAGGAACATTTTCGGTACCCAAGGGACAACCTTGCTTAACAGTGTCAAAATCAAAAGCACTTTCTTTTTGTGAGTGTTGGGAAGATGTTCCTTGTTTAGGCACTCCTTGACCACCTCTAATGGTATTAGATACTGAGCAGACATTTGAGGAACCATTGTCAACTTCACTTCTGAAAAATTACAAAAAATATGATATTAGATGCAAACCAACATTAATGATGTATACTCAGATACACGTGCAGATTGAAATACAAGTGAAAAAAAAATTACATTAGTGGATGAATGCTTTATCAATCATACTCTTTAACATGAAGAACTAAACAGACAAGTGCATGCACATTACAGCCCTAAAAAAAGGCTTCCAATTGGATTCTTCTAAGCATAACCTCCATTGACTAAAACTATAAATTTAACAGCAGATAGATCAACTTAACTCCAGTTAATGACATCATATCATGTGCAACATATGACAGAATGTTTACCACTAATGCATGGTTAAGATCAGAGAAATACTACAGAGTGTGGATATAATAAAGACAGTAAGATTGACTAGACCATCAATCAAGTAGAAGTAAATATCATAATGTAAATGAGTACGAGATAGAGAGAGAGCGAGAGAGAGAGAGAGAGAAGAAGAAGTTTTGTACTTGTATATATCTTGATATATACATGAACTCCGTTAAAATGAGAAAAAACATTCCAAAACCATAAATGCAACGCATACGACCTGAGGCTATAACCAGAAGTGAACCTAAAAATTTTATCGAGAGAAAATTTATCATAAGGATGTACCTCTCTCGTGAAACACTCTGTTCACCGACCTTCGCAGATTTATGCATTATACTCGAGAACAATGAAGGCCTAGCCTGATCATCTGCCGCAAAAAGCTGACGCGGTAACTTTTCCGGCGGAGTATCGGTTCCTATAACTTCCTCACAAGAAGAATCGCTTGCCTGTCCAGCCACGGTGAGGTTCTGCTTCCGTTGCTTCACCGGAAACTGATCGGGATGTTGGCCGTTGAGCCTTTCGACAAATTGCAGTCGGTCGGATTTCCGGTTGTCCGGCGACGGTTTCTGCAGAAACGATAGTATAGATGTCTGGCGCTGCATTTTCGATCTTAGAAGAAAAATCAAAGAAGGAGACAGTTCCAAGTGAAAGTTTTGGGGAAATCAGGGCTACTTCAATCGTCTAAAATGGAGGGACCTCGACAAGCATTTGGCGCCACTTTTTTTGGGCTGCATAGCTCGAGAGGACGTAACGGGAATTTCAGCCGACAGCGGATTGTCATCGGGCCTCGACGGGCATCTGCAACTTTAAAATTAAAACTTTTTTTCGGGTATATTACAGAAACATCCTTCAATGTTTGCACTAATATTACATACCGCTCTTTCGGTTTCTGAAATAACACTTTTCCACCAAAATTTGTAAAAAAGTTTTGCTAGCTACCCCTTCATTAAGTTACAGTCAATGGCTAGTGTAATACTTATGAGTTTTGATACTTATGAGTTTTGATATCTACTTATGGAGGGGGAAAGTATAATTTCAGAAACGAAAAGAAAGGTTCTTGTGGTTAGTGTATAGCTCAAGGGGAGAGCATTTCGCCTCCTACCACTCGGTGGTGTGATCCGTGATACACTAAAAGAACGAGTGTTTTTGGTTTTCAGATTTCAAAATGGATAATGATTTCGTCTAACACGATGGAAAATAAAACAATAAAGCAAGTACAGGTGTGGAAGAACAGTTAACTATAAAGCAATCTCTTAGTATATCACGGATCGTACCACCGAGTGGTAGGAGACGAAACGCTCTCGCTCAAGGGAGGTTTTTATAATTTGCTTTATTCTTTTCTTTATTTTATATATTTCATACTCATGGAACTTGTAGATTTACACCTAAAATACATTAGGTTCGTATAAAATTGTTCTTCAAGGCTTGAAATTGTCTACCGCCATTAGTTAAAACTATAAATGCTTTTGGAGCATCCAATGTTGCAGCTTTTTAACTTTTGGAAATGTAAAAAAATAAAAGGAAAAAAAAATTTCCTGGGAAAAAAGCCTAACCTTGAGATGCTCCTCGTGAAATCATCTAGCTTGTGTTACATGTATTACAGTTGTAACTTGTAAGTGGCAACAAACAATATCATCTTATGCATTGAAGCTAATATAGACGTAGAAATCAGTGCAAATGTTGTTAAGAAATGCCTTAATAGTAGGAGAGAACTTACGAAAAGGAAATGTATTGAAGCTAATATGCACGTGGAAATTAGTTTGTCCTCTAATAATCAAACTACTTATGTGAATGTTGTTAAGAAATGCCTCACCAATGGTAGAGAACTTGGGGAAAAGAAGTGTGCCCTTAAGCCGTAGGTTGCCCTGGTATTGGTATTAAGACTTGAGAGTACTAATCATCAGTTTAAGGAACGTAGGCTCTTCACTAAAGCATAAGAGCGGACACAAGACATATTTGGAACATAGGTGGTTTTTTTGCCCTTTTTCCTTTTTTTTGCTGGTTTCGGCGGCGAGGGGAAGGGGATTTGGACACGTGTGAGCTGTAGACACTTGTCTAGGTTGGAGGTAGACCCTTGAGTACGTGGCTGAACTTGAAAGTCGATTTGCTTAAGGCAGGAGTTGAACCCTAATCTAGGCTACGATGAGCATGAGACCTCACTGCCATGGTGCGCGACACATTCATAAGTTTGGTTATCATAACCAAGGTTTTCAATTTCGATGGGAGTGCCGATCTTTGAAAAAATTGTCACGATCGTCACGCTGGCAATGTGCCAATGAAATGCCGGAAAAATCAAAAAGGCAAAAAATTGGGGGAAAATTTATTTTTTTTATTCTGTCGAAATTTCATTGGCAAGGCGTAAAAAAGCGCTGATGAAATTTTCAAAAAATCAAATTTTTTTTCTCTTTATCGCAAAAAATAAATTTTTTGCTTGTTTCGCCCCATTTCACTCGGCACACCGCCATTTTTTGTCGGCACACCAAAAAAAATCGTCGATTTTTAAATAGCCAACTTTTTTGTGTTGAAACACATTGACACTTGAAAACCTTGATCATAACCACGACCACAAACTGAACAATCATAAAGATAAGGAAGCCTAAAACTAATTAAGCCTTCATAGGCTTGACTCGTGCTTTCAACCGTTCAACAAACTTTAGTATGGGACTGAACTTGAAAGCCCATTTTCTTTGTTTCAAATTAATGGCGGTAACCAAAAGACCCTGTAATGGAATTTTTGTTATTTTCTTGTAGATTAATCAAATTTACGCAATCATGCAACCTAAACGGTTATTTCTTCACTTGTTTCTAAAAGCAGAAAAACAAATTGAAAAGTTTTTGGTTTCCATATTGTTTTTATAAAAAAACGTTACTAAACAGCCTCCCAATGACTTGACTAATGGAAATTTGAAAATAACATTTGAATTGATGCTAAAGTTATGTTTGATTTGACTTAACGGATGGTAAGTTTTATGCTGATCAAAAGGTCTGGAACTGAAGAACACTGACTGCATAATGAGAAACAAGGCTTCCTCATAATCCAGTTTCTCGTCATCCAAATGCAGCCAGGGGGGCCACAACTGAACCAGGGCACGGCCAGTCACCTTACTGCATTATATAGAAGCAGCCGATGGTGATACCATCACCAAAAGATCCTGTACCTTCAACTACACGATATAACTAAAAGTTGACCTGCATGACCACAATTATAAAAATTAAGAGCAAACAAGCTCACAAACAGCCCACCAACATAACCAGACCCAAATATATGAAAACTCAATCCAGGCACAACAACTCTCATGAACTAAATCCAAACCAACCTTGACCATTGCAGAACCTATTATCATCTTATTCCCCTGTTTTCACTTTCTTGCTCCTTTGTCTCTGTGTTGTGCTTTGCAGAACCTACAGCCATCTCCTGATCTTTGCTCTCCCCTACATTTAACTTCTCTAGTAAGGTCCGGTGCGGAGTTGGCATCTTGCTCTCTCCAGCACTCTTCCCTTGGGATTCAGCAACTTATTTTATTGTTTCCTTGAAAGTCTTGCAGTATAAAAAAGAAGACGAGAATCAGTAACTGAATGGAAAAAAAAAGTTACAATGAGAAAGAAAAAACTACATCCTATTTCCATTGAGAAACGGTGATTATCCATTTGTCTAGTACTTTCATCAATCCATTGTTATCATTAGCAAGACAATCCATAATACAACAAAAAAATCTCTAGACACCTCAGCAGAGAAAACAGCAACAATAACCTTCATATAGTAACATTAATAGAGCTTCCATAAAATCATACAAAAACTACATGATTAGCAACAGAACTGCTGTACCCATCCAAATGTACAATACCCGTGGCCATCAAGGATCCTCTCTTCCCACAATTCCTTCCTAGCCAATGTGGAGTGCTGGTGGCAAGCTATTCATTTTTACAGGCACTACTTTTGCACTTCAACTCTGAAGATTGGTTAGGCATTGCTTGGATATTATTTTATATGCAAATTTATTTATTTATTATTTTTTGACAAACAAAAGCTTCACAGAAAGCACATATGACTGCCATTTCGATAAATGTTGTACTTTCCTTTTTGAGCCATTTGTATTGTCAGGAAAGATCTCCTGAACTATGGTATGGGCTAATTAAACTCCTTGAGACATTTTCAGCTCCTTTCAAATTTTTTTAAAATATATATCCAAGGGAGTCAGGCAACGGCATTATTTAGAGGTAAAGTATATCAAGATGATCTGGACATGCACAATATATACCTACTTGC
The DNA here is from genome assembly GCA_947561395.2 of Buxus sempervirens. Classification (NCBI taxonomy): domain Eukaryota; kingdom Viridiplantae; phylum Streptophyta; class Magnoliopsida; order Buxales; family Buxaceae; genus Buxus; species Buxus sempervirens. The sequence continues at coordinate 31,505,714 of OX387192.1, forward strand.
ATCCATGAGAAGAAACAAAGACCTAAAAAGCACAAAGGAAAACCAAGGAGCAACTAGTTGGAGACGTAGAGTCGGACAAAAAGGACCTAAAATAGAAAATCTGACTAAAGATACGGTTTCTAACATGTTATAAAGAGAAAATAGGATCCAAATTGTTGAACCTAATTAGTTAGTATATGAAACTAAACCCAAGCAGTAGGATCCATGTTGCTGAACCTAATTGGTTGCTATATTAAACTGGAGTTCCGCGTTTACTTACCCAAAAGAGAAGTGGTTGAATTGAGCAACTAGTATCTTGTCGATGGATGACTTAAGCAACCTCCATAATATAAAAATGACATGAGGTGTAAACTGAATAAGTAGCTACTTACTGTTTTTTTATTTTCTCTAATGGTAATTCTAGAGCTCTTGATTAAGATTATTTCCTACTCCAAACAGGTAATGTGAATAATCTATATTACTCCCTTGAGTGGAAATTGATTTATAATTCAAAACTGCAAGACAAGGCACAATTAGGTCCATATTTCAGTCCTACTGTTCGGTAAACAAAATCTAGAAGTCAAACCAGTCAACTTGGAAGGAACTGTTTGACCATAGTGGTTATGATAAAAATTCTGGATGCTTAGAGGCAGTTGCAAATTCAAAAGCAGTGTAATTGCCGAAGCTTATACATCATAGAATTTGGAAGAGACGCAGTCAAGTTATTAAGATTGAGAATGACTACACTGGAGGTACAACAGAAAATTAATGCTACCGAAAGATTCAAGAACAACAAACTAGAAGAAAAAGTGTAGGAGCAGAATCCGAAAAGAGGGCCTATCCAAGCAACAAAATTTAGAGATATGATCCATCAAGGAAGACCTGTAGCAAAACGTTGTTTATGTCTTTCTTTTTCTTTTTATGAAAGTAATGGGCTTCCATCAGTTAGCAAACAGGGACCCCTTCTCTCTTTCTCTCTCACTCAATCACACACACACACACTGATGCACATACTCTTTAACTCTTACCATCTATAAAAGCATGGATGCGGCCAGATATTCCCCACTGGAAAAGCAAAATATGGAGATGGGAGAAGAATTTAAATGATATTTAAGACAGACATCTTGATGATTGCCTAGAATTAGATCATTCTCATAGGCACACACACGTACACGTACGCACGTGCACAAAGCATGAATATCATTGTTTTTTGCATATGTCATCCAAACACACACCCATCCCCCACACCCCCACACCCCCACCCACCACAACTAACAAACCCCCCAAACCCCAATTCTTCTTTCTAACTGTTTCTGCCTACAAATGTTGACATTTTAATATATTTTTCCATCAAGAAAAACCAAGTTCGGAAGCTTAGAAAAAAATGGACTTCCCGACCTCCCCAGAAGTTGTTCAACAAAATTAAATTCAGGTTTCAAAGTTCTGACAAATCTTTGCTTGATGACTAACTCTATTGTTGAAAACGTACACCAATAATTATAGTTTCTAACAAGGTTCAATTTTGGCTTCTGGGTAGATACCATTCTAGCCCTATCCCCCCTATCCCCATATAGCCTCCCTCTACATGTGCTTAATAAGCAAGCTTAAAACTTTTGACAAGCAAAACACCATTTGCTTGCAAAAGGGTGCATAGAGACAAGGGGACATGGACTTCAAATACATTGACAACTTATGGAGTATTGATGATCAAATCCTAGTAGCATACATACCACAATTAATACATCAAGCAATATAAATATCAATATTATAATTAATCAGCTCCTCGCGAATGAAATGATTAAATAATATTCCAGATATACATGTATTAATAATACACTGAATCATGAGATTCTCTCACGTAGGAATTTTTATATCTTGTTTGTATATATCACTAGACATTTATTTCTACTTATAGATAATGTATTTTTATTTTATTTTATAACGAATATGTATTTTAACCTTCATTGAATCACCTAAAAATTATCAATCCAAGCAATCCAATAAGTCTTTCGTGGGCGAATATTTACTCTTTCAATATCTGTTTCAGTCGTAGGGTCTGCCTATGACTTCTCAGAATAAATGAATTGGTGCCTGGTTCGTTCCGCCATCCCAACAATGAATCATTAGTATTCATTTTCAATAGAATCTTCTGCAGTCATGGAATGTAACCAGAAACACTACATGCACTTCTTCAGTTGGTAACCATAAGAAAGCTAAGTTCTTTTTTTTTTTGATAATTTATAAAGGAATTCATTAAATATCAAAATAGAAAGATAAAGATACAAGCAGTCCATGAGACAATGGACCTGAGAAACAGAGCAAAGGAATGTAACACAGCAAAGACCCTACGATATTGAAGCAGTCCATGAGACAATGGACCTGAGATACAAGGCGAAGGAATGTAACACAGCAAAGACAGTGCCAAAACAGCAATCACACCCTATAAACTTATCTCACTTAATAGCAAGAGACTTCCACTAAATACCAATCTCTGGTGTTGATATACCATGAAACTCCTTTCTAATACTTATTCAGGATGATGCTAACATAATAACCACCTCCTGCATTACCTCAGCCAAAACATGAATATCCTAAAAAATTCTGAAATTCCTAGTGTTCCACACAGCCCATAAAGTAGAGAAGAACACTGCACTAAACATCACACAGCCTAATCGTGTGAGGAAGGGGAACTACCACAAATAGGCATGTTTCATCCATATTATAAGTAATAGACGCAATATTTTACTATCAAAGATACCAAGTAGATTAACCTTTCTCGAAGAAAATCCTAAACCTTGTTTTTTAGTGCAACAGTCCCTTCAAGGCGTTTGGAGATGACTTTTTGCAATTGCTGATAATTATAAGGGCCAAAACAAAGCCTCTGAATCCACATACGGCTCCAAATATGGTGAAGCAACTTCTCTAAAGATCAATGGTATTAGCGATTCCTGCATTTTGATTGTAGACAAGAAATAACAAAATTTTTGGTGATTTACAATCTGAGAGTGATATTACAGCTTTGAAGAAGCATTGTGAGAATAAATTTACTACCTATTACAAAAAAACTTAGAATTTGGTTTTGTAGACCAAACAAGAATGTTGTATAAAACCAACTATCTAAAAGACAAATATCCTTGAAAATATTAAGGCTCATAACATGTATGTGGAAAAAATGAGAACCAACATACAACAAATGTAACAAATATGCATAAAAAGTGAAAAGAAATTATTTACTGGTTTTTGGTAGCAAGAAGACCAAGTTTGCCAATGAGTAAAATACAGGAAGACGCTCACGTAAATAACATAATACGTGATCACTCTAGCATCTAACCAAATCCATACCTGTTTCCATAATAAGCCTTAAACCAATGATATCTGGTTTCAGAATCTCATAGAATCCTTAGCAACCAGATTATTGAATCCAATGTCATAAGCGTTCCAATGCCTGAAATTCAGCACATTAGTGGGCAAGCCCAAACAAAAAATCCCGGATCTGAAAATCCCCCCACAGCTGACAATTCTTCCATCCGATTCATTGCAAACAAGGAATACTTTTTCACTATAAAAAATTCTATCACCGTACTCATTGCAAATTCATCTGATAGCCAACCTTAAATAAGTAAAGTCTTCTCCAAATTTTCTTTTGGTTCTCTCGAGCTAGAGTTATTATATTATCATATTAGGAAGCAATCCCTAAATCATAACAACTCTGTTTTATTTTTTTCCCACAAACTCTTTGTAAAACCAGAATTTCAACCTATCCTAAATATCGTGGAAAGGATAAAGGATCACGTCAAGATTTTTTATGGAAGAGATTTCTGACATCCCTTGCAATTTCCCTTTCCCATAACAAATGGATTGAAATTCCCCCCACTAATTGAATGTAGCCAACTCATTTAGAGGCTAAGCACATACCTCAACTTTGAATTGCTTCATCTATCAAAGCAATGTAAACTGTCCAAGCATGAACTTAATTGTAGACAAAAAGCCAGTGTTCTAATCCATTTCCATCAAGCTTCCTCTTTACTCTATGATCTGCAGACGTTATGAGACAAGGTTAGTCCAAATAGCCATTACGTTCCAACTAGGGCTGGCAATGGGTCGGATATATATCCGAATCCGATCAGAAAATCCTGAATTCGGATATGAGATATAGATCCATGGTTCGAATACCAATATCGGATTTCAGATCCGACCGAATTCGAATCTGTCCATATCCGATCCGAATAGGATCTGAACCGAAATCAACATATACTTTTCATTAAACTATTGGTAAACTCTGTACAAACCATGGTTGAACTATCCTTACTCATGTCTTGCTTTAATATTTATAAGGCTCATTAGTTTTGATAATTAAAATTTGCTTTAATATTTAAACTTGACTTTTGAGTTTTAAGTTCAAATCGGTTATAATTCGGATTTCGGTTATTTATTTGGTCGAATTTCGAATTCGGATACAGTATATAAATTCGGTTTCAAATTCGGATTCACATATAAAAAATCCGTCGGATTTCGGATCGAATTCGGATATCGGATTTTTATTTTCGGTTCGGATTCGGATCATGGCAGATCCATACCGTATTCGACCCGTTGTCAGCCCTAGTTCCAACTTAGGAACAAGTTTATCAACATTCTCATTGAACCCAATCTCCATATCCACAATATTAGAAGTTTATTCTCGTCAAAAACAACACTTCTAGACACCATTTCCTATCAATAGCTCCTTTACATTCATATAATCACCAATGCACTTTCACTATAATCTACAAAAGGGCAATAAGAAAGCTATGGATCATGCCAAAAGTTTGTATTATCATGATCAACATGTCATTATTTATTGCTAAACAATGTTTCCCAAATCTCATTAAGCCACCAAAGAAAAATTGAACCGAACTATCTTCACTTCATCATTATAGAGAATCTCATCATTGAGATTCTACTCTTTTATAGGATATCCCCTCGTCGACCTTCAGAAAAATGTTTTATTATGTAAACTTCGCACGAACTCATATAGAACTTTAATACCGATTAAAAGATCTTCTTCCTCATGAAGACGTATAGAAAAAAATCTCCATGATAACCCCTATTTAGAATTTACCATCTCCATTTTCACTCAACAAATATGAAATTGCTGAAGAATATACCATGTCCAGACACATGTATAAAGCTAATAAAACTACAAAATAGAAATAAATACTGAGAAATTCAACAAATGAAAGCAATTGCAAGAGAAGCATAGAAAGCAAAATCATGAGGACATTATAAAAAATTAGCTTTAAATAAGTCAAAATTAGGTTTCAATCATATATTTTAGAATAAACTACTATAAATTGAAGTTTTATCAAATAATTATAAAGTTAGGAATAATTTTAAAAACTCAATTAATAGCAAGTGATGGTTTGCTGTTCAATTTTTATTTTGACCGAATTACCCCTAAATAGTCTATTTCCTACATAGGTGTGTGCCCTACGATTACGTGGTGTGTGTCCTATGATAGTGTGGAGTGTTCCTTATAATCATGTGGTGTGTGGCCTACGATGATGTGCACATTCCCCACGATGATATGGTGCATGACCTACGATGATAGCATGTATGCTCTAAGATGAATTAGGAATTTGATCAACATAAAAATTATAACAACAAACCACGACTTATTTCAAAATATATTTTTTTAAAAGTATTGTAAAATTTAATTATTTCAAAGATAGGCAGCTATTGATCAAATTTTTGATTTTTTATCGAACTTGAGCTCATCCATCATTGAGGGTTTTTTATTTTTTGGGGTGCGAACTCATTCAGGCTTGTCGATTCTTAATTATATCCTACATTGGAGGACAAGCCTTTGATTCTAATTCCCAAAGCTTCTGAAATAATACTTGGTTTAATTTATTTCATTTTATTTATGGCTGAACCTGATTGTGAATGTTATCCGGCTACCTACATACCCAAACTTGGGATCAAGCAATGTCGTAGTTCAATTAGGTATTTTGCCGTAATAAACCATATGGGGGCTGGTTTTTTTGCTAAACCATAAATATGATTCCCATGATGGGTGAATGTTTTTTCCCCTATCATCGTGGGTTTTTATTTTCTCGGGTGTGAACCCATTCAAGCTCATCGATACTTAATTACATCATACATTGGAGGACATGCCTTTGATTCTAATTCTCAAAGCTTGTGAAATAATACTTGGTTTAATATATTTCATTTTATTTATGGCTGAACTCAATTTTTAATGATATCGGGCTGCCTACGTACCCAAACTTGGGATCAAGCCATATCGTAGTTCAATTAGGTATCTTGGCATAATAGACCATATGGGAGGCTGGTTTTTTTGCTACACCATAAATAAATAAAAAAGGAAATGAGAATAATAAAATTTAGCAAAACAAAGTTGTAGAAAGAAACTTATATAAAAATCCAAAATAAAGAAACCTATATAAAAATCCGGAATAAAGTTATTAAATCATAAAAAGGAAGAAAATTATTAATTCGTAACAAAAAAAATGGAAAGACAAATCAAAATATATAGGAATACAAATAAATATGAAGAAATAAGGCAAATGAAATCCGTAAAAAACAAAAAACAAAGTGAATGTATAAGAACGCTAAATTGCCGAAGTGAAACATGAATAAATGATTAAAGGCAAACAAGGATAAAAAAGGAAAATGGCATGGGAAAAACATTCTCAAACTGAATGGTAAACAAATTAGAGAACATCCGAGAAGCAAAATAGTTTGAGGCTTCGCTGCATATTTTAAAGACATAAAAATCAAAGGTAAATGAAAGATATTGTTATTTTTATTTTTATATTCTAATTTTCTTTTATATATTCTCATTGTTATTTACATATTTCTCATCTTTTTTTTTTATTTCTTCATGTTTTTCACTAAAGATTTTCTATGTAGGTTTCCCTTTTAAGTTTATTTTATTAAATGTTCATATTTCTTTTTACATTAAGCTTCATCATGTATCAGTTCTAATTTTAATTCTTTGTTTCTAAACTCCCTCGATAGATGCTTACATTTAATCTTTATATCAGTATTTACAATGTTTTTTGCTTTTTATTTTATTGAATTTCGCACTTGATTAATTGTATATCCCCCCCCCCTCCGCCCTTTTTCATTTTCGGGGATCTTCTATTTTGAGATGACCATGTACATTCTCCTTCGTCTTTAATATCAGATCATCATTATCATTACTCTTAAAAAAATGAATATAAAAGACGAAAAGTCCTTGTTAAGGGTCTTAGAAGACCTTAAACAAAAAAGCCAAAGGAAAAGGCAAATAAGAGTCAAATCAACTTGAAAATCAATAAAGAAATTGAAAATGACAAATAAGTGAAAATCTCAATAAAAGTTGTACTCGTACGAACTTTAAAAAGAAACCAAAATAGAAAATGAAAATAAAAAAAAAATTAAAAAGGAAAGCCCATTAAAAGAATAAGGTAACATAATTATTTACCAAAACAATCACATAAAAGAAACCTAAATAGAAAAAGAAAACAGCTCTTAAAGCATAACAAAGAGGAAGAACAATTAAATCCTAATAAATATAAAGATATTCAGAGACGAAAATTTGTAAAAAGGACAAAGTGAATTTAGATAATTACAAAATCGCAAAATTGTGAAGTTGGATACATCGCTAGAGACTCCAACATGCCATGCTTTCCACCCTTACTCCAAAGGTATTAGGGTTATCGGATAAAGACATTACAGACTCCAAATCCTTTGCATCACAAATCTTGTAATATGTTTGTTAAGGTACGAGCCAAAAGGTTAAATCCTTAACGACATAGGCGAATTTCAATAGACTACTATGACTAGTAAACACATTCTATACGGGAACCCTTACAACAAGTCTAATACCAGCACTCCAAGGGAAACAAGGGAGTGCTATTTGCAAGATGGGTCTTTGAATGCATTTGATCTTGTAGACTAAGATTTTTTGTGCTACGTCACGAGGAAGATAAGGTTTGAGTAAGTAGAGAGGGCGCGTGAGACTTCTATTTCTATTGCATCATTCTTAGCTCTATTTCACAATTATATTGAATATTATTTTTGGAAAATCAAATCGTTGGGACAAGGAGATTTTCCATATATGAACATCTTTGCTACAAAGGCTCTATGTCCTTTTAGCAGGGAACAAAACAGACTTAGGCCTGGTTTTTTGAATTAAACAAGGTGAGATGGCCGTCATAGGTCCCTTCTTCTTAAGAAGCTTAACTAGAAGGAAAGGGTTAAAATAATACCAATCACTCTAGTGTCTAATCAAATGCCTATTTCTTTACATAATATCTAGCTTTAGTAATAAAATGTAAACAAGAACCTTAGAAATTTGTTGGTTGTTAATCACAGAATCCAATATCAAAACCGCAACAAGGCCCATCCAAAAAGGCTCAAAATCCAGCAAATATTTGTGGCCAAAACAAAACAATAACTCCAATATCTGGAAAAAATCCCCACCGTCGACCCACGATTCGCAAACCCATCTGATAGCCAACCTTATAAGATTTGCTAAATAAGTACAATCTCCTTTAAATTTTATTTTGCTTTGCTCAAGTCAGAGTTATAATTTGATTACATTAGGAAGCAATCCCTCAATCATAACAAGTGGGTCGTTGCCCCTTGAATCTTTGTCAAATAGAACATCAACCTGTCAAGAATGTAGTGGAATGGATATATCACCCAGTTAGAGTTTGCCTCCTTTGCAATTTGTCTCACACATAACAAGTCAGTTTAAATTCTACCCAGTATGTGAATGCAGCCATCTCATTTAGCAACTAAGCACATGCTTGATTTTTGAATTGTTTCATCTATCATATTAAATTTCCAAGCATGAACGATAATTGTAGTTGGAAGATTAAGGGTCCTAATAATCCACTTCCACCAAGCTTCCTCTTTACTCCGTGATTGGAAAAATTTATAAGCAAGCTTAGTCCAAATAAAAACTTTCCAATTTTCAAACACGTCTTCCAACACTAGTATTGATTCTAATCTCTATATGCACAATTTATGCCCAATCAAAACAACCCTCTTCTAGATACCGTTTCTACTTAATACCACCTTACATTCATGTGTGTAAAATCCCGAATTTTAATTTCATTAAAATTTGGGATTTTACATACTCCCCTCCTTCAAAAAAAATTTTGTCCTCGAAATTTCACATTATGCTACCATCCAAATGTTTCCAATTCATGATGTAATAACCAAATCCGAATAAGTTTCCTTCGTCTCATCCTCTTTTTCCCAAACACCTACTTACGCCATTCTATTTCATAGCACTTGTTTCTTTCATTTGAACCAGCTTCTTCTCGTATACAATTCTGTAGACCTTTGCACCATCTTGCACACTAATTTTATCCCAACTCTCAATAACACATCCTTGCACTCCAAGTATAAGGCAGTCTCATCTCTTCTCTCCACTAACTCTCTAGTGTGCCTCAATCCGAATCTGATATTTATCTCTCCCATGAATACTAAATCAAATCAGCCTCCACCCGACCCGTGCTAAAATCAATCCACTACAAAGAGTATTGAACTTTCTACAACTCCACGACAAAATATAAATAGAACAACAAGAATTCTATGAGCCGAGTACTAATAATGAAATATAGAATTAAATTTTAATATTGCAATAATTCCATCCATCTCGCTCATTTCATAATAAAATCCTACTGAATATAAAATATATCACCAATTCTTGCAATCTGAAAATCTCTCAACTCATCTTAGTAGAACAACGTCACACTACTTGAATACCAACACAACAACTAACCATTCTTGAGAATGCCAAAATCTTGAAGTACCAACCAATACTCTTCCTTGTGGCATTCACACATAATCCGACAATCTCGAAAAACACTTTAATAAATAGAGGTCCTCAATTACCGAAGGCACATCCAATTCTGGAGCTGCAGACAATCATAGTTTTTTTTTTATTGGAAACATCTATCACTGAACAAAATTCTATAGCCTTCATCCTTAAGATAAACAAAACAGCAATCCAGAGTGAATTCTCTATAATCCTCTCCTTCCGGCTTCCTTCGAAACAAGATGCACCTCAACTCTCTAATTATATTATCTCCACTCAATCCTCTAGAGATAAGGTCTCCGAAATTTCACTGAAAACATCACAGCCGAAACCAATTCAGAATGCATCTCACTAATTATAGAAATCCTCACTACCAAAAGCACAACAAAAACTGAAACTATAGACAATTGTAACCTCAATCCCTGAAAATAATTCTCACCTCTATCACCACATAAATTTTTACTGCTTTTTTTATTAGAATTGGTAGCAAAGCTACAATCCGAAAGAAATTCTCTATAAACCTCTCACTATGCTTTTCTTGCGATAACATGCTCCTCAAATTATTATGATTAGAGTATACCTCAAACTTTATTTCTCAAAGGTAATTCCACCAAATATTTAAAAGTGGGCATCATATTTGCCAATAATAAATCCCGACAGAGAAGGTACTCCTCATGATATTTCATCCCTTATTCTAAATCCACTACACTTCCACTGTGCATTCATTAATTTCTAAATCATCAATCCATCCTCAATAAATTTAATCACTTATAATCTCTTATTGCGATATTCATACTCACTAACAAACTACTAAAATTACTCAGAAAAGAACATTATGACTTGCCGTCACCCATCCTTTCATATATGTGCACCTATATGAAGAACAGAGAAGAAATCATGTAGATACCCTTCTGACCTAAATTATACAAAATAGCATATACACACCGCTCTTTTTTCACATACTTATAAGTTTATATTAGGATACATACCCCATTTGTATAAAGCTTAATACCCAAGTATGTGTTCAGCATTGGCCGATGCCTTACACTACTCAAGTATAGCTATATACATCTGGCTCATCATCCAATTAAGCATACAATAGCATGCATTCTTAATCAACCATCACCAATTTCATGTTTCCAATATCATCTACAATAATTGAGATTTATCTCACATCTCCAAAATTTCCGTTTTACCGTTTATCGCAAAATCCACTTCTCAAGGTCTTCAATTTCCTTCTTAATAGAACTTCACTGACCTTTCTCTAATCATACAAAAGTAATATTAATACTCTACATCATAAATAACAATCCATACCATCACATATAGATCTAATGTAAGGGAACAAGTAACTTACCTTTAACAATAATAAATATTGCTATAGCTGTAGAAGGAACACTCTCAACCTAAATTCCTGCTTTAAAGGTGCTATCTAACGAGCACACAACCCCCAAGGCCATCCTAGGGTTTCCTATTTCTATGTCATGTTTCCTTTTAAAACTCTGATATTCTCTGATACCATCTGGATCGGGGGGTTGCAATGTGCTTCCCAATAACATCCTAATTTTCAATATCATCTATATGAAGGTAATAAGAAAATTATGGATCACGCCATTATCCATTAGTACAAAAATCAAGCTCAATTCTCATCAAACTGCCCCAAAAGAAAATTTGAACTTAGCTACCTTCGCTTCATCATTGCAAAGAATTCCGTTATGGAGATTTTAATCTCTAATACAAGTATCCCTGCCCATCGAATATCCAAAGACCATTAATTACGCAAGCTTCTCATAACCTTAGATAGATCACAAACCCCCCTTCCCCCAACCAACCAACCCGTCTTAAACCTTAATCCTTGTGAAGGCATGTTGAAAAAACCGCCATGCAACCTACTATTTCACCGTACCATTTTCATGTTCACTCAACAAATTTGAAATTATTGAAGAATGACGAAATTATATGCTTGACAAAACACCCTAAAAACGATTAACATTCCACCAATGGATAGCAATGTAATTTTCCTACAAATGGATTTCCTCTAAATCTTGTTTTTGATAATCTAAGACAAGTCTATATAAGACTTCCCATCCAAAAGTAAAAGACCATGTTGAAAGCCAATATAACATGAAAGATTGTTTCAGTTATACAAGGCCATCTTCTTGGAAGGTATGAAACAACCTGTTCCTTACATTCTCTTCAGGATGCTGATGATTCTATTCTATTTCCTAATGCAACTTCGTATGTGCCAAAGCCTTAGAATAGGTTCCCTAAGCTTTTGAGGTGTCATCTAGCCACGAATTCAAACTCAAAAATATCTAAGTCATAAAAAATGGACAGCAAAGGAGGTGTTTCGGAGGGAACCAGGACTATACTCAAATGACAAGTTAATGACCTCCTTTTTTTCAAGCTCTGGTATTCCTTAGTAGCCAGTACTACTGCCACGAAGACTCCTTTTATGGTTTTGGTAAATATCGACAAGAAGCTTTCCCCTGGTACAAAGCCATTTTCTTTCTCCAACAGCACATGTGACTGTGACTTTGATCAAGAGATCTCCCGTACCGTACCAATCTTCAGCTTTAAAATTTAGTAAACCTTGAAATATTTCAAATGAATTGGAAGAATAAATCATGTGCAAAAGAAATATTGGCATACAAGCATAAAATTTAGTTGCTATAATGGCAAATATCTATAATATACAATTACATATAAGCCGTAAAAAATCTATTGTGCATAACAAAGACACTTAATGAAAGGTTACTTGAAAATCAAACAATAAATATATCTGGGAATGCAATTTTTAAATTTTTCACAGGTACTTCCCTGACCAAGGTAGCTCCTTACTGTCTGCCAGTGGGAATCCAACATAATCACTGCCATAACATAAGAAGAAAAGAAAAACCAATCAAATGGTGGAGCTGTTAGGCTGTTTGATAATAGTATAAACTCCATGGTTTCCTTAAAACTTGAGAACTGTACATGTGCTTGTGATTCATTAACTGATTTTCACAGCTGATTTATTGATAATTTGTCATAAGCCCACCAGGTCCATTCAGCTCCTTTAAATGTTATTCAAATAAAAGAAAATAGACATGCACCCTAAGTATAGACATAGAAATTTCTCTTTCAACTAAACCAAGCAGCCCAAGCAAGCACTTCAAACTAACACATCAATCTAGTTGAAAATATTATTTTGGATACCTCTTCTAATGATACTGGCCCCAGAAAGCTGAGCAACAACTTCTGCATCCTATTCTTACAGGTTCACACATAATGATCCTGCATTCTCCGAGCTTACAACTACAAATAGAAGGGCATGAAAACGAGAAGTTTCAATCGTTTTGTAAGCACCCTTTAGCCTTCATTTATTATGCAAGATTGACGAATTAAAGAATAATACATAGGCAATGGCACTACTACATGTTATCACAAGGTAACTTAGGAAAAATGAAATATTTTCTTAACATGGCTTACCCAGCATTTAGAAGTGTATCCTATCCAGAAAATTCTTCCTTATTGCTATAACAGAGATGTGAAACAGTAATTGACAACTGTGGCAGATGAAGAGATAAAAGAAACGTGTCATTTAAACATGTCACCTAGCATTAAAAGCATCGATCAAAGCTCTAAGTTATACAAAAAGCTCGTATATCAATGATACCTCCATCCTCGAAGTAACTGTTCTCCAACTAGAAATCCATGGTTGCTTTTTTGTTCCCACCCTTCATTTTGCTGAAGCTTCCAAGGACACTTGATAAAAACTAAGATAAAAGAATAACGGAAATGAGATTTCATGATTCACTCAATATATATGGCTTCAGCTCACTTGAATATCACGTACTTGGAACGTTACTTGCATGGCTGCTTTGACATCATTCGTACCAACAATTGCTTTTCCTGGAAAGTGTAGGGGAAAAATCCCTGTTGCCTAAATAGGTGTACAAAAGGTCGAAAACCAACAGTTAGGCCCTTCATCAGATTTTTAAAAAGGGTAACCATATTTCATCCATATTATTAAGTAATAGACGCAATATTTTACTGTCAAAGATACCAAGTAGATTAACTTTTCTCGAAGAAAATTCTTTACCTTGTTTTTAAGCGCAACAGTCCCCTTCAAGTCGACTTGAGACAACTTCTTGCAACTTCTCTGGATCCACAAACGGCCAAAACAAAGCCTCTGAATCCACAAACGGCTTCAACTATGGGGAAGCAACTTCTCTGGATTATCAATGATATTAGCAATTCCTGCATTCAGATTTATAGAAAAGAAATAACAAAATTTTTGGTGATTTTCAAACCGAGAGTGATATTACAGCTTGGAAGAAGCATTGTGAGAATAAATTTACTACCTATTACAAACAAACTTAGGACTTGGCTTTGTAGACCAAACAAGAATGTCGTATAAAACCTGCTATCTAAAAGACATAAATCGTTGAAAATATAAGGCTTATAACATGTATAGGAAAAAATAAAATGACAACACATACAACAACAGTAAGAAATATGCATAAAAAGTAAAAAAAACAAAATTTTACTGGTTTTTGGTAGCAAGAAAATCAAATTTTTCAATGAGTAAAACAGAGTAAGGCGCTGACATAAATAACATAATACATGATCACTCTAGCATCAAACCAAATCCATATTTCTTTCCATAATAAGCCTTTAAACAATGATATCTGGTTTTAGAATCTCATTGGACCCTTAGAAAAAGGATTACTAAATCCAATGTCATAAGCGTACCAAAGCCCGAAATTCAGCAACATTAGTGGGCAAAACCAAACAAAAATCCCGGATTTGAAAAATACCCCACGGCTGACAATTCTACCATTCGATTCATTGAAAATAAGGAATACTTTTTCACTCTAATAAATTCCATGATCGTACTCATTGAAAATCGATCTGATAGCCAACCTTAAGTCTATACATTCTCCATCAAATTTCTTTTGGTTCTCTCGAGCTAGAGTTCTAATATTATCAAATTAGGAAGCAATCCCTCAGTCACATGAGTTCTTTTTTTTTTTTTTGAACTGAAACTCTTTGTGAAACCAGAACTTCAACTTATCCTAAATATCGTGGACAGGATATAGGACCGTGGTAAGAGTTTTGATGGAAGAGATTTCTGACATTCCTTGCAATTTCCCTTTCTCATAACGAGTTGATTGAAATTCCCCACTCTTATTGAACGCTGCCAACGCATTTAGAGGCTAAGCACATTCCTGATCTTTGAATTGTTCAATCTATAAAAGTAGCATAAACCGTCCAAGCATGAACTTAATTGTAGACAAAAGGCTAGGGTTCTAATCCATTTCCATCAAGCTTGGTGTTTACTCCATGATCTGCAGACGTTATGAGCCAAGCTAAGTCAAAAAAGCAATTACTTTCCAACTTAGGAACAAGCTTAATTTTTTTCCAGGGTTCTAATCAATTTCCATCGAGATTCCTATTTACTCCATGATCTGTAGACTTTATGAGTTAAGCTCAGTCCAAACAGCCATTACTTTCCAACCTAGGAACAAGTTTATCAACATTCTCATAAAATAACCTCCATGATAACCACTATTTAGAATATACCATCTTCATTTGCACTTAACGAATCTAGAATTTTTCAAGAAAGATGCGAAATATACTTTATAAAAAACTCATATTATAATTAATATTCCAAACAATAGTAGAAATGTAATCTCCCTAATATTGGCTTTCCTCAAAATCTTGTTCTTGATTTCATGCAAAAAGTCTAGTGAAGACCTCCCACTCGAAAGGAAATGAATATGTTGAAAGCCAATAAGATTAGTGAGAGTTTCTGTTATATAGTTTCACACTCTAAAGAGGTATTAAACAACTCTTCCTTGCATTTTCTTTAGTATGCTGATGATTATGTTCCGTCTCTAGATACTTCTTTGTTGTTGTTGGAGCCTTAAAAGCGAGTCCTTTAAGGTTTTGAGGTGACATCTAGCCTCAAAGTCAGCCTTTCACAACAACAAAGTAATAAAAATCAGGCGATAAAAAGAGAGGATCTTCTGCAGGGAACTAAGACAGTGCTCGAATGATAAATTAGGGACTTTTTCATTTTTCTTGCCTTGAAATTCCTTAGTGGTCATAGCTACTGCCAAAAAGATCCAAATATAGTTGTGGAGAATACGGACACGAAATTATCACTTTTACGAAGCCATATCCTTTTCTTAAAGGCTCATATTATTTTGACCCAGAGTGCTTCCCAGGCCTTCTTATCTTTTGCCCACCATTATCTTTTAAACTTCCAAGATTCTATGTATCGCTTCGATTATGGGGAGAAAAATTCAAGATGAAGGCATTAAAATTATTTGAAGAAATACCAATAAACATAAGATAATATGGAAATGACAAATTAAAATTTAATGACGAGAGATATAAAATAAAAATATTTGTTGAGAAGAGCCACAGATCTAAAACACAGTGCCAAAAGAAAACAAGAGTAAACATATCAAAAAAATAAAAAGGCTAAAAACAAAAATAAGTTGAAACAAAGCTTTTTCCAAATAATACTAATGATTGAACAAATACTAAAAGTGAATTTAAAAGGCGACATGAATTAAACATATAAAAAAACACAGAAAATTATCGTAAATGAAGAAAGAGTAAAACTATTTAGACATAAAAAAAAGCTAATAAAACTAAAAAATAGAAATAAATACAAAGAAATTCAACAAAAGAAAGCAATTGGAAGACAAGCAATGAAAGCAAAATTATGCGGACATTATAAAAAATTAGCTTTATATAAGTCAAAATTAGGTTTCAATCATTTTTTTAGAATAAACTACGATAAATTAACGGTCTATCAAATAATTAGAAAATTAGGAATAATTTTAAAAACACAATTCAAAACAAGCGATGGTTTGCTGTTCAATTTTTATTTTGACCGAATTTCCCCTAAATAGTCTATTCCGAAATAGGTGTGTGCCCTATGATGACGTGATGTGTGTCCTATGACAGTGTAGAGTGTTTCCTATAATCATGTGGTGTGTGGTCTATGATGATGTGCATATTCCCTATGATGATATGGCGCATAACTTACAATGACAGCATGCATGCCCTAATATGAATTTGGAATTCGATCAACGTAAAAATTATAACAACAAACCCCGACTTATTTCAAAATATATTTTTAAAAGTATTGGAAAAATTTTATTATTCCAAAGATAGGCAGCTGTTGATAAAAAATTTGTTTTGTGATCGAGCATGATCTATCCCATCATTGTGGGTTTTTATTTTTTGGGGTACGAATCTATTCACACTCATCAATTCTTGATTATATCCTATATTCGAGGACGAGTCTTTGATTTTATTTCTGAAAGCTTCTCAAATAATACTTGGTTTAATTTATTTCATTTTATTTGTGGCTGAACCCGATTCTGAATGTTATCGGGCTGGCTACGTACCCAAACTTGGGATCAAGCTATATCGTAGTTCAATTAGGTATTTTGGTGTAGTAAACCATATGGGGCTGGTTTTTTCGAAACACAATAAATATGATTCTAATGATGGGTGAAAGCTTTTTCATCCACCGTGGAAGGCTTCTTTTTTCTGGGGAGTGAACCCAAAATATAATACTTGGTTTCATCCACCATAGAAGGCTTCTTTTTTCTGGGGTGAGAACCCCAAAAAATTACTTGGTTTTTTCAAGATTGTTGATTCTTAATTACAACCTACATTGGATGACAAGCTAAATCTCA
Source organism: Buxus sempervirens (assembly GCA_947561395.2). NCBI lineage: Eukaryota > Viridiplantae > Streptophyta > Magnoliopsida > Buxales > Buxaceae > Buxus > Buxus sempervirens. The sequence goes on from OX387192.1 coordinate 31,523,213, forward strand.
AAGCTTGTCAAGTAATACTTGGTTTAATTTATTTCATTTTATTTATAACTGAACCCGATTTTTAATATTTTCGGGCTGCCTACGTACCCAAACTTGGGATCAAGCCATATCGTAGTTCAATTAGGTATTCTAGCATAATACTGGTTTTTTTTGCTACACCATAAATAAATAAAAAAGGAAATGAGAATATTAAATTTTAGCAAAACAAGATTGCAAAAAGAAACCTATATAAAAATTCGAAATAAAGAAACCAATATAAAAATCAGCAATAAAGACATTAAGTCATAAAACATAGGACAAATTATTAAATGGCAACAAAAACAAGAAAAGACAAATCAAAATATATAAGAATACAAATAAATATCAAGAAATATGGCAAACGAAATCCGTGAAAAACAAAAACAAACTGAATTTATAAGAATGTTAAATTGCCGAAGTAAAATAAGAACATCAACCTGTCAAGAATGTAGTGGATTGGATATATCATCCTGTTAGGGTTCGCCCCTTTACAATTTGTCTCACACATAAAGAGTCGGTTAAATTCTCCAAACTATGTGAATGGAGTCAACTCACTTAGGTACTAAGCACATGCCTATTTTTGAATTGTTTCACCTATCAAATTAACTGTTCAAGCATGAACTAGAATTCTAGTTGGAATACGAAGGGTCCTAAGAATCCACTTCCACCAAGCTTCCTCTTTGCTCTGTGATATGAAAAATTTATAAGCAAGATAAGTCCAAACAAACACCTTTCAAATTTTCAAACAAGTCTTCCAACATAAATATTGATTCTAGTCTCCTTATGCACAATACTAGCATCTTAAGCCCAATAAAAAACAACCCTCTTCTAGACATTGTTTCCATTTTAGTACCTCCTTTACATTCATATATGCTTACCAATAACATCCTCATTTTCAATCTAATCTACAAGGCAATAAGAAAATTACGGATCATGCCATTATCCATCACTATAAAACCAAGCTTAATTCTCATCAAACTAGCCCAAAAATATTGCACCTAACTACCTTTGCTTCATCCTTGTAAAGAATTCCATCATGGAGATTTTAATCTCTAATACAAGAATCTCCCCTTGTAGAATATCAAAAGATGTTTCATTACCCAAAGTTCTCACGACCTTAGAGAGAATTTCACCCCCCCCACCCGTCTGAAACCTTAATCCTTGTGAAGACATATAGAAAAAAATAACAGCCATGCTACTTTCTATGTCACTGTACCATTTTCATGTCCACTCAAGAAATCTGAAATTTCTGAAGAATGATGAAATTGTATGCTTGATACAATGCCCTAAAATGATTAACATTCCTCCCTTCGATTAGCTATGCAAAATTTCCTAGAACTGGATTTCCACAAAATCTTGCTTTTGATTTTCTAAGACAAGTCTACACTACAGAAGACCACCCACTAAAAAGGAAAAGATCATGCTGAAATCAAATAACATTAAATACTGTTTCAGTTATACTAGGCCATCTTCTTAGAAGGTATAAAATAACCTGTTCCTTACATTCTCTTTAGGATGCTGATGACTCTATTCTATTTCTTAAAGCTACTTTGTATGTGCCAAAGCCACAAAATAGGATCCTTAAGATTTTGAGGTGGCATTTAGCCTCCAAATCAACCTCCCCAATATCTAAGTCATAAAAAGTGGACAGCAAACGAGGTATTTTGGAGGGAACCAGGACTATGCTTAAATGACAAGTTAAGGACCTTTTTTTTCTAGCTCAGGTATTCCTTGTTGGCCAGAACTACTGCCAAGAAGACCCTATATGGTTTTGAAGAATATGGACAAGAATCTTTCCACTCATACAAAGTCATTTTCTTTCTTCAACAGCTCATGTGACTTGGATCAGGGGAGCTTTCCATACCGCAATCTTCATCTTTAAATTTTACGAAAGCTTGAAATATTTTAGATGGATTGGAAGAATAAATCACGACCAAAAGAAAAAAATTGCAACACATGCCAAATATTTAGATGATATAATGCCAGATATCTATAATATACAGTCACATATAAGCCGTAAAAAATCTGCTGCAGATAACAAAGACATGATAAAAGGTTAGTTGAAAATCAAAGAATAAATATATCTAGGAATGAAAATTTTAAATTTGTCACAGGTACTTCCCTGACCAAGGTAGCTGCTTATTGTGGTCCGTGCGAATGCAACATAATCACTGGCATAACATAAAAAAAAACCAATCAAAACGTGCAGCTACTAAGCTCTTTGATAATAGTATAAACTCCAAAGTTCCCTTAAAACTCGGGAACTATACATGTGCTTGTGATTCCATAATTGAATTTCATAGATGATTTATTGGTAATTTTTCATAAGTCAACATGGTCTATTCAATTGCTTTAAATGTTATTAAAAAATAAAAAAATAGACTTGCACCCTACTTATAGAGTTAGAAATTTTCTTTCAACTCAACCAAGCAGCCCAAGCAAGTCCTAAAAACTAATACATCAAAGCTAGTGGAAAATATTATTTTGGATACCTCTTCTAACGATACTGACCAGGGAAAGTTGAGCTGCAACTTATTCTTAGCTCCTGGTTCACATATAATGATCCTGTATTCTCCAAGCTTACAGCTGGAAAATAGAAGGCATGAAAACGAGAAGTTTTAATCATTTTTTAAGCTCCCTATATATTCTATTTAATGATGCACGATCAATGAATTACGGAGTAATATGCAGGCAATGGCACTACTACATGTTATCACAAGGTAACTTAGCGAAAATGCAATATTTTCTTAACATGGCTTACCTAGAACTTAGAAGTGTATCCCATCCAAGACACGGTTCCCTATTGCTCTAACAGAGATGTGAAACAGTAATTGACAATTGTGTTAGATGAACAGAAAAAAGAACCGTGTCACTTAAACATGTCACCTAGCATTAAAAGCATCGATCAAAGCTCAAAATTCAAGTTATACAAAAAGTTCGTACATCAGTAATACCTCTATCCTCGAAGTTACTGTTCTCCAACAACAAATCCATGGTCACCTTTTTGCTCCCGTCCTTCGTTTGGCTGAGGCTTCCAAGGACACTTTATAAATACAAAGATAAAAGAACAAAAGAAATCAGATTTCATGATCCACTCAATATATATGGTTCACTGGAATATGACGTGCCTGGAACATTACTTCTATGGCTGCTTTGACATCAATCGTACCAACAATTGCTCCTCAAGGAAAGTACAGAGAAAAAATCAGTATTACATAAATATGTGTACTAGGATGGTACAAGAACACAGAATGTACAAGAACACAGAATGTGTACTAGGATGGTAAAAAAACACCCTCCATCAGAATAAACAACATATAGGACACAAAACAGCAGACTACATCAGGATCACTCCCCCCTTCACAGATCTGAGCAACTTTTGCAACCCGACAAGTCTTCTGGAAGCATCTTATTTCCCAAAGATTGGACGGATACCCATATTAGGTCCCTTATAGATTTCCCCTTCGACCACCCCCATGCCTCCAAAGTCATTCTAAAATCTCAAGGTTTAGCCCAGGATAGTTCCATTCTCTCACATACCATGTTCCAAAGCCCATAGTAATTTCATTACAATTGGCTTTCCTCAAAATCTTTTTTTTTTTCCTGCGACAAGTCTATGGAAGGAATCCCACTCGAAAGGAAATTATCATGTTGAAAACTAATAGGATTAGTAAGTGTTTGAATTATACAGGGTCACTCTCTAAAGAGGTAGTAAACAACTCTTCCTTGCATTTTATTTAGTATGCTGATGATTATGGTCCGTCTTAAAATACTTCTTTGTAGATGTTGGAGCCTTAAAAGGGAGTCCTTTAAGGCTTTGATGTGACATCCAGCCTCAAAGTCAGCCTTCACAACAACAAAGTTACAAAAATCAGGCGATAAAAAGAGAGGATCCTCCGCAGGGAACTAAGACAGTGCTTAAATAGAAAATGAGGGACTTCTTCATTTTTCTTGCCTTGAAATTCCTTAGTGGTCATAGCTAATGCCAAAAAGATCCAAATAGAGTTGTGGAGAATACGGACACGAAACTTATTACTTGTATGAAGCCATTTCCTTTTTCTTAAAGGCTCATAATATTTTGATCCAGAGTGCTTCCCATGCCTTCTTATCTTCTGCCCGCCATTATCTTTTAAACTTCGGAAACATTAAAATTTTAAATAACAAAAAAAAAAAAACAAAAACAAAACAATACTGGGTTTCTATGATTCTATGTATAGCTTCGGTTATGGGAGAAAAATTCAAGATGAAGGCATTAAAATTATTTTAAGAAATATCAATAAACATAAGATAATATGGAAATGACATTAAAATTGAATGACGAGAGATATAAAATAAAAATATTTGTGGAGAAGAGCCACATATCTAAAACATAGTGCCAAAAGAAAACCGGAGTAAAAACATAAAAAAAAACTAAAAACAAAAAAAAAAGTTGAAATAAAGCTTTTTCCAAATAGTACTAATGATGGAACAAATACTAAAAAAGAATTTAAAAAGCGACATTAATTAAATATATAAAAAACACCGAAAATTATCCTAAATGAAGACAGAGAAAACTATTTAAACACATACAATACGCTAATAAAACTACAAAATAGAAATAAATGCAAAGAAATTCAACAAATGAAAGCAATTGGAAGACATGCATAGAAATCAAAATGATGCGGTCATTACAAAAACTTAGCTTTATATAAGTCAAAATTAGTTTTGAATCATTTTTTTTAGAAGAAACTACAATAAATTAACGGTTTATCAAATAATTATAAAATTAGGAATAATTTAAAAACACAATTAAAAACAAGTGATGGTTTGCTGTTCAATTTTTATTTTGACCGAATTTCCCCTAAATAGTCTATTTCGAAAATAGGTGTGTGCCCTATGATGACGTGATGTGTGTCCTATCCTATGACAATGTAGAGTGTTCCCTATAATCTTGTGGGCTGTGGCCTATGATGATGTGCGTATTCCCTATGATGATATGGCACATGACCTACAATGATAGCATGCATGTCCTAAGCTGAATTTGGAATTCGATCAGCCTAAAAAATATAACAACAAACCACGACTTATTTCAAAATATTTTTTTAAAAGTACTGCTAAAATTTGATTATGTCAAAGATAGGCAACTATTGATAAAAAAATTGTTTTGTGATCGAGCATGATCTCACCCATCATTGTGGGTTTTTATTTTCTAGGGTGCGAATCTATTCACACTCATCGATTCTTAATTATATCCTACATTCTAGGACAAGTCTTTGATTTTAATTCCTAAAGCTTGTGAACTAATACTTGGTTTAATTTATTTCGTTTTATTTATGGCTGAACCCGATTCTGAATGTTATCGGGCTGCCTACGTACCCAAACTTGGGATCAAGCCATATCGTAGTTCAATTAGGTATTTTGGTGTAATAAACCATATGGAGGCTGGTTTTTTCGCAAATAAATAAATATGATTCTAATGATGGGTGAATTTTTTTTCATCCACCGTAGTGGGCTTCTTTTTTCTGGGGTGCGTACCAATTCGAGTTCGTTGATTCTTAATTACAAGCTACATTGGATGACAAGCTAATTCTAAAACCTTGTTAAATAATACTTGGTATAATTTATTTCATTTTATTTATGACTGAACCCGATTTCTAATATTTTTGGGCTGCCTACGAACCCAACCTTGGGATCAAGCCATATCGTAGTTCAATTAGGTATTCTAGCATAATACTGGATTTTTTCGCTGCACCCTAAATAAATAAGAAAGAAATGAGAATATTAAATTTTAGCAAAACAAGATTTCATGGGAAGAATACCATCAAACTAAATATACCATAAGATATTAAAGAATATAAAAGACAAAAAATCTTTGCTAAGGGACTTGGCAGACCTTAAAAAGAAAAGCCAAAGAAAATTGCAAATAAGAGTCGAATCAAGTTGAAATAAATCAAAAAAAAAAATGAAAAAGAAAATGACAAATAAGTGTAAATCTCAAAAAAAGTGGAAAAATAAAAGTTGTGCTCATACGAACTTTAAAAAGAAACCAAAATAGAAAATAAAAATCAGCAAAATTTAAAAAGAAAGCTTATTAGAAAACAAGAGAAAGATAATTATTTACCAAAACGATCACATAAAAGAAATCTGAATAGAAAATAAAAATTAAAGCCCTTAAAGCATAACAAAGGAGGAAAAACATTTAAATCCTAATAAATATAAAGATATTAGACTAAAATCCGTGAAAAGAACAAAGTGAACTTAGATAATTACCAAATCAAAAAAATTGAGTAAATCATTAGAGACTCTAACATGCCATGCTTTCAACCCTTACTCCTAAGGTAATAGGCCTATCGGATAAAGACATTACAGACTCCAAATCCTTTGCATCGAAGATCCTGCAATGTACTTGTTAAACTATTAGCCAAGAGTTTAAAACAAGTTATGCTTAACGTTATTGGCGAATTTCAATAGACAACTGCGACTAGTAAACACATTCTATATGGGAACCCTTACAATCAGTCTAATACCAGCACTTTAAGGGAAACAAGGGAGCGCTAATTGAAAATTTTGTCATTAAATGCATTTCCTAATGTGGACTGAAAATTTATATGCTATGTCACGAGGAAGAAGTAGATTGAGTAAGTAGAGAAGGCAGGTGAGACTAAAATTTCCACGGCATCATTCTAAGCTCTACTTCATAATTTTGTTGCATATTATTTCTGGAAAATCGAATGGTTGGGACAAGGAGATTCCCTATCCAAATAAATGTTACATCTTCGTTGTATGGTTCTATGCCCTTCGTAGGGAACCAAACTAACTTAGGCTTGATTTTTGGATTTAAATAGGTGAGATGGCCATCATATGTCCCTCCTTTTTAAGAATCTTACGTGGAAAAAAGGGTTAATAGTACAAAACATTCTAGCATCTAATCAAATACCTATCATTTTCCATTATAATTGGCTTCAGTAATAAAATGTAAACAAGAGCCCTAGAGCTTTTGTAGGCAACCAGATCACGAAATCCAATCTCAAAAGCGTACCACGGCCAATCCAAAAAGGCTCAAAATCTAGCAAATATTTGTGGCCAAGAGAATACAATAAATCCCATATCTGGAAAAACACCCCATCGTCGACCCACGATCCGTAAACCCATCAGATAGCCAACCTTATAAGATCTGCTAAATCAGTACAATCTCCTTAAAATTTCATTTTGCTTTTCTCAAAGTCAGAATTCTAATTCTATCAGCATGGGAAGCAATCCCGAAATCATAACAATTAGATTGATGACCCCTTAAATATTTGTCAAACCAGAACATCAACCATTCAAGAATGTAGTGGAATGGATATATCATCCTGTTAGGGTTTGCCCCCTTGCAATTTGTCTCACACATGACAAGTCGGTCAAATTCCCTACACTACGTGAATGCAACCATCTCATTTAGGTACTAAGCACATGCCTATTTTTGAATTGTTACATCTATCAAATTAACTATCTAAGCATGAACCAGAATTCTAGTTGGTATATGAAGGGTCCTAATAATCCACTTCCACCAAGCTTCCTCTTTACTCTGTGATATGGAAAATTTATACGGAAGATTAGTCCAAACAAACAAGTTTCAAATTTTCAAACAAGTCTTCCAACATAAATATTGATTCTAGTCTCCGTATGCACAATACTACCCATCTTATGCCTAATAAAAAAATACCCTCTTCCAGACGTTTTTCCCATTTTAATACCTCCTTTACATTCATATGTGCTTTCCAATAACATCCTCATTTTCAATATAATCTACAAGGCAATAAGAAAATTACGGATAATGCCATTATCCATCACCATAAAACCAAGCTCAATTCTCATCGAACTAGTCCAAAAATATTGCACCTACCTACCTTCGCTTCATCGTTGTAAAGAATTCCATCATGGAGATTTTAATCTCTAATACAAGCATCTCCCCTTGTCGAATATCAAAAGATGTTTCATTACCCAAAGTTCTCATGACCTTCGAGAGAACTTCAACCCCCCCACCCGTCTTAAACCTTAATCCTTGTGAAGACATATAGAAAAAAAAAAACCGCCATGCTGCTTTCTATGTCACTGTACCATTTTCATGTCCACTCAAGAAATCTGAAATTTCTGAAGAATGATGAAATTGTATGCTTGATACAATGCCCTAAAATGATTAACATTCCACCTTTCGATTAGCTATGCAAAATTTACTAGTAATGGATTTCCACAAAATCTTGCTTTTGATTTTCTAAGAGAAGTCTACACTACAGAAGACCACCCACTAAAAAGGAAAAGATCATGCTGAACTCAAATAACATTAAAGACTGTTTCAGTTATAGTAGGCCATCTTCTTAGAAGGTATAAAATAACCTGTTCCTTACATTCTCTTTAGGATCCTGATGACTCTATTCTATTTCTTAAAGCTACTTTGTATGTGCCGAAGCCACAATATAGGATCCTTAAGATTTTGAGGTGGCATTTAGCCTCCAAATCAACCTCCACAATATCTAAGTCATAAAAAGAGGACAGCAAACGAGGTATTTTGGAGGGAACAGGGACTATACTTAAATGACAAGTTAAGGACCTTTTTTTTTCTAGCTCAGGTATACCTTGTTGGCCAGAACTACAGCCAAGAAAACCCTATATGGTTTTGAAGAATATGGACAAGAATCTTTCCACTCATACAAAGTCATTTGCTTTCTTCAACAGCTCATGTGACTTGGATCAGGGGAGATTTCCATACCGTACCAATCTTCATCTTTAAAATTTACGAAAGCTTGAAATATTTTAGATGGATTGGATGAATAAATCACGACCAAAAGTAAAAAATTGCAACACATGCCAAATATTTAGATGATATAATGCCAGATATCTATAATATACAGTCACATATAAGCCGTAAAAAATCTGCTGCAGATAACAAAGACATGATAAAAGGTTAGTTGAAAATCAAAGAATAAATATATCTAGGAATGAAAATTTTAAATTTGTCACAGGTACTTCCCTGACCAAGGTAGCTGCTTATTGTGGTCCGTGCGAATGCAACATAATCACTGGCATAACATACAAAAATACCAATCAAAACGTGCAGCTACTAAGCTCTTTGATAATAGTATAAACTCCAAAGTTCCCTTAAAACTCGGGAACTATACATGTGCTTGTGATTCCATAATTGAATTTCATATATGATTTATTGGTAATTTTTCATAAGTCAACATGGTCTATTCAATTGCTTTAAATGTTATTAAAAAATAAAAAAATAGACTTGCACCCTACTTATAGAGTTAGAAATTTTCTTTCAACTCAACCAAGCAGCACAAGCAAGTCCTAAAAACTAATACATCAAAGCTAGTGGAAAATATTATTTTGGATACCTCTTCTAACGATACTGACCACGGAAAGTTGAGCTGCAACTTCTGCAACTTATTCTTAGGTCTTGGTTCACATATAATGATCATGTATTCTCCAAGCTTACAGCTGTGAAATAGAAGGGCATGAAAACGAGAAGTTCTAATCATTTTTTAAGCTCCCTATAGCTTCTCATTAATTATACAAGATCAATGAATTACAGAGTAATATATAGGCAATGGCACTACTACATGTTATCACAAGTAGCTTAGCAAAAATGCAGTATTTTCTTAACATGGCTTACCCCGGACTTAGCGATTCCCGCATTTTGATTTCTAGAAAAGATCAAACAAATTTTTGGTATTTTCAAACGAAGAGTGATATTACAGAAAGGAAAAACCTTTGTGGGAAAAAATTTAATACCTATTACAAAGAAGTTAGGATTTGGCTACGTTAGACCAATCAAGAATGTTATCTAAAACCTGCTATCCAAAGACAAATATCGTTAAAAATATAAGGCTTATAACATGTATAGGAAAAATAAAAATGACAACCAGAATACAACAATTGTAAGAAATATGCATAAAAAGTGAAAACAGTTATCTTATAGTTTTTGGCAGCAAGAGAATCGAGTTTGAGGATGAGTAAAATACAGGAAGGGGCTAACGTAAATAACATAATACATGATCACTCTAGCATCTAACCAAATCCGTATCGTTTCTATAATAAGCCCTAAAACTATGACAACTAGTTTAAGAATCTAATGGAATAATCCAATGTCATAAGCGTACCAAGGCCCGAAATTCAGGAACATTAGTGGGAAAAACCAAGCAAAAAATCCCGAATCTGAAAGATCCCCCCACAACTGACAATCCTATCATCCGATTTTCTGCAAATAAGGAATACTTTTAACTCTAATCAATTCTATCATCGTACTAATTGCAAATCCATCAAATAGCCAACCTTAAATTTGTAAAGTCTCCTTCAAATTTTACTTTGGTTCTCTGGAGCTAGAGTTCTAATACTATCAAATTAGGAATCACTCCCTCAATCATATGAGTTCTTTATTTTTTCCCTCAAACTCTTTGTCAAACGAGAACTTCAACCTATCCTAAACATCGTAGAAATGATATAAGACCATGTCAAGAGTTCTGATGCCAGAGATTTCTGACCTCTCTTGAAATTTCCCTTTCTCATTACAAGTAGATTGAAATCCCCCCCACTTATTGAATGCAGCCAACTCATTTAGAGGCTAGGCACATTCCTGATCTTTGAATTGTTTCATATATCAAAGTAGCATAAACCGTCCAAGCATGAACTTAATTGTTGACAAAAGGCTTGCGTTCTAATCCATTTCCATCAAGTTTCCTGTTTACTCCATGATCTGCAGATGTCATGAGCCAAGCTCAATCAAAACAGCCAGTACTTTTAGTCTTGGGATTTTACATACTCCCCTCCTGCAAAAAAAAAATTTGTCCTCGAAATTTCACATTATGCTACCATCCAAATGTTTCCAATTCATGATGTAATAACCAAATCCGAATAAGTTTCCTTCGTCTCATCCTCTTTTTCCCAAACTCCTACTTACGCATTTCTATTTCATAGCACTTGTTTCTTTCATTTGAACCAGCTTCTTCTCGTATACAATTCTGTAGACCTTTGCACCATCTTGCACACTAATTTTATCCCAACTCTCAATAACACATCCTTGCACTCCAAGTATAAGGTAGTCTCATCTCTTCTCTCCACTAACTCTCTAGTGTGCCTCAATCCGAATCTGATATTTATCTCTCCCATGAATACTAAATCAAATCAGCCTCCACCCGACCCGTGCTAAAATCAATCCACCACAAAGAGTATTGTACTCTTCTACAACTCCATGACAAAATATAAATAGAACAACTAGAATTCTATGAGCCGAGTACTAATAATGAAATATAGAATTAAATTTTAATATTGAAATAATTCCATCCATCTCCCTCATTTCATAATAAAATCCTACTGAATATAAAATATATCACCAATTCTTGCAATCTGAAAATCTCTCAACTCATCTTATTAGAACAACGTCACACTACTTGAATACCAACACAACAACTAACCATTCTTGAGAATACCAAAATCTTGAAGTACCAACCAATAGTCTTCCTTGTGGCATTCACACATAATCCGACAATCTCGAAAAACACTTTAATAAATAGAGGTGCTCAATTACCGAAGGCACATCCAATTCTGGAGCTGCAGACAATCATAGTTTTTTTTTTAAGTTTTTTGTTGGAAACATCTATGACTGAAAAAAATTCTATAGCCTTCATCCTTGAGATCAACAAAACAGCAATCCAGAGTGAATGCTCTATAATCCTCTCCTTCCGGCTTCCTTAGAAACAAGATGCACCTCAACTCTCTAGTTATAATATCTCCACTCAATCCTTTAGAGATAAGGTCTCCGAAATTTCACTGAAAACATCACAGCCGAAACCAATTCTGAATGCATGTCACTAATTATAGAAATCCTCACTACCAAAACCACAACCAAAACTGAAACTATAGACAATTGTAACTTCCATTCCTGAAAATAATTCTCACCTCTATCACCACATAAATTTTTACTGCTTTCCCTATTAGAATTGGTAGCAAAGCTACAATCCGAAAGAAATTCTCTATAAAACTCTCACTATGTTTTTCTTGTGATAACATGCTCCTCAAATTATTATGATTAGAGTATACCTCAAACTTTATTTCTCAAAGGTAATTCCACCAAATATTTAAATGTGGGCATCATATTTGCCAATAATAAATCCCGACAGAGAAGGTACTCCTCATGATATTTCATCCCTTATCTTCTAAATCCACTACACTTCTACTGTGCATTCATTAATTTCTAAATCATCAATCCATCCTCAATAAATTTAATCACTTATAATCTCTTATTACGATATTCATACTCACTAACAAAATACTAAAATTACTCAGAAAAGAACATTATGACTTGCCGTCACCCATTCTTTCATATATGTGCACCTATATGAAGAACAGAGAAGAAATCATGTAGATACCCTTCTGACCTAAATTATACAAAATAGCATATACACACCGCTCTTTTTTCACATACTTATAAGTTTATATTAGGATACATACCCCATTTGTATAAAGCTTAATACCCAAGTATGTGTTCAGCATTGGCCGATGCCTTACACTACTCAAGTATAGCTATATACATCTGGCTCATCATCCAATTAAGCATACAATAGCATGCATGCTTAATCAACCATCACCAATTTCATGTTTCCAATATCATCAACAATAATTGAGATTTATCTCACATCTCCAAATTTCCGTTTTGCCGTTTATCGCAAAATCCACTTCTCAAGGTCTTCAATTTCCTTCTTAATAGAACTTCACTGACCTTTCTCTAATCATACAAAAGTAATATTAATACTCTACATCATAAATAACAATCCATACCGTCACATATAGATCTAATGTAAGGGATCAAGTAACTTACCTTTAACAATAATAAATATTGCTATAGCTGTAGAAGGAACACTCTCAACCTAAATTCCTGCTTTAAAGGTGCTATCTAACGAGCACACAACCCCCAAGGCCATCCTAGGGTTTCCTATTTCTATGTCATGTTTCCTTTCAAAACTTTGATATTCTCTGATACCATCTGGATCGGGGGGTTGCAATGTGCTTCCCAATAACATCTTAATTTTCAAAATCATCTATACGAAGGTAATAAGAAAATTATGGATCACGCCATTATCCATTAGTACAAAATCAAGCTCAATTCTCATCAAACTGCCCCAAAAGAAAATTTGAACTTCGCTACCTTTGCTTCATCATTGCAAAGAATTCCGTTATGGAGATTTTAATCTCTAATACAAGTATCCCTGCCCATCGAATATCAAAAGACCATTAATTACGCAAGCTTCTCATAACCTTAGATAGATCACAAACCCCCCTTCCCCCAACCAACCCACCCGTCTTAACCCTTAATCCTTGTGAAGGCATGTTGAAAAAACCGCCATGCAACCTACTATTTCACCGTACCATTTTCATGTTCACTCAAAGAATTTGAAATTATTGAAGAATAACGAAATTATATGCTTGACAAAACACCTTAAAAACAATTAACATTCCACCCATGGATAGCAATGTAATTTTCCTACAAATGGATTTCCTCTAAATCTTGTTTTTGATAATCTAAGACAAGTCTATAGAAGACTTCCCATCCAAAAGGAAAAGACCATGTTGAAAGCCAATATAACATGAAAGATTGTTTCAGTTATACAAGGCCATCTTCTTGGAAGGTATGAAACAACCTGTTCCTTACATTCTCTTCAGGATGCTGATGATTCTATTCTATTTCCTAATGCAACTTCGTATGTGCCAAAGCCTTAGAATAGGTTCCCTAAGCTTTTGAGGTGTCATCTAGCCATGAATTCAACCTCAAAAATATCTAAGTCATAAAAAATGGGCAGCAAAGGAGGTGTTTCGGAGGGAACCAGGACTATACTCAAATGACAAGTTAATGACCTCCTTTTTTTCAAGCTCTAGTATTCCTTAGTAGCCAGTACGACTGCCAAGAAGACCCCTTTTATGGTTTTGGTAAATATCGACAAGAAGCTTTCCCCTGGTACAAATCTATTTTCTTTCTCCAACAGCACATGTGACTTTGACCAAGAGATCTCCCGTACCGTACCAATCTTCAGCTTTAAAATTTGGTAAACCTTGAAATATTTCAAATGGATTGGAAGAATAAATCATGTGCAAAAGAAATATTGGCATACAAGAATAAAATTTAGTTGCTATAATGGCAAATATCTATAATATATACAATTACATATAAGCCATAAAAAATCTATTGTGGATAACAAAGACACTTAATGAAAGGTTACTTGAAAATCAAACAATAAATATATCTGGGATTGAAAATTTTAAATTTTTCACAGGTACTTCCCTGACGAAGGTAGCTCCTTACTGTCTGCCAGCGGGAATCCAACATAATCACTGCCATAACATAAGAAGAAAAGAAAAACCAATCAAATCGTGGAGCTGTTAGGCTGTTTGATAATAGTATAAACTCCACGGTTTCCTTAAAACTTGAGAACTGTACATGTGCTTTTGATTCAATAACTGATTTTCACAGCTGAATTATTGATAATTTGTCATAAGCCCACAAGGTCCATTCAGCTCCTTTAAATGTTATTCAAATAAAAGAAAATAGACATGCACCCTAAGTATAGACTTAGAAATTTCTCTTTCAACTAAACCAAGCAGCCCAAGCAAGCACTTCAAACTAACACATCAATCTAGTTGAAATTATTATTTTGGATACCTCTTCTAATGATAATGGCCCCAGAAAGCTGAGCAACAACTTCTGCATCCTATTCTTACAGGTTCACACATAATGATCCAGCATTCTCCGAGCTTACAACTGCAAATAGAAGGGAATGAAAACGAGAAGTTTCAATCGTTTTGTAAGCACCCTTTAGCCTTCATTTATTATGCAAGATTGACGAATTAAAGAATAATACATAGGCAATGGCACTACTACATGTTATCACAAGGTAACTTAGGAAAAATGAAATATTTTCTTAACATGGCTTACCCAGCATTTAGAAGTGTATCCTATCCAGAAAATTCTTCCTTATTGCTATAACAGAGATGTGAAACAGTAATTGACAACTGTGGCAGATGAAGAGATAAAAGAAACGTGCCATTTAAACATGTCACCTAGCATTAAAAGCATCGATCAAAGCTCTAAGTTATACAAAAAGTTCGTATATCAATGATACCTCCATCCTCGAAGTTACTGTTCTCCAACAAGAAATCCATGGTTGCTTTTTTGTTCCCGCCCTTCATTTGGCTAACGCTTCCAAGGACACTTGATAAAAACAAAGATAAAAGAATAACGGAAATGAGATTTCATGATTCACTCAATATATATGGCTTCAGCTCACTTGAATATGACGTACTTGGAACGTTACTTGCATGGCTGCTTTGACATCATTCGTACCAACAATTGCTTTTCCTGGAAAGTGTAGGGGAAAAATCCCTGTTGCCTAAATAGGTGTACAAAAGGTCGAAAACCAACAGTTAGGCCCTTCATCAGATTTTTAAAAAGGGTAACCATATTTCATCCATATTATTAAGTAATAGACGCAATATTTTACTGTCAAAGATACCAAGTAGATTAACTTTTCTCGAAGAAAATTCTTTACCTTGTTTTTAAGCGCAACAGTCCCTTCAAGTCGACTTGACACAACTTCTTGAAACTGCTAATAATTTTAACGGCCAAAACAAAGCCTCTGAATCCACAAACGGCTTCAACTATGGGGAAGCAACTTCTCTGGATTATCAATGATATTAGTAATTCCTGCATTCAGATTTATAGAAAAGAAATAACAAAATTTTTGGTGATTTTCAAACCGAGAGTGATATTACAGCTTGGAAGAAGCATTGTGAGAATAAATTTACTACCTATTACAAAAAAACTTAGGACTTGGCTTTGTAGACCAAACAAGAATGTCGTATAAAACCTGCTATCTAAAAGACATAAATCGTTGAAAATATAAGGCTTATAACATGTATAGGAAAAAATAAAATGACAACACATACAACAACAGTAAGAAATATGCATAAAAAGTAAAAAAAACAAAATTTTACTGGTTTTTGGTAGCAAGAAAATCAAAATTTTCAATGAGTAAAACAGAGTAAGGCGCTGACATAAATAACATAATACATGATCACTCTAGCATCAAACCAAATCCATATTTCTTTCAATAATAAGCCTTTAACCAATGATATCTGGTTTTAGAATCTCATAGGACCCTTAGAAAAAGGATTACTAAATCCAATGTCATAAGCGTACCAAAGCCCGAAATTCAGCAACATTAGTGGGCAAAACCAAACAAAAAATCCCGGATTTGAAAAATACCCCACGGCTGACAATTACTTTCCAACTTAGGAACAAGCTTAATTTTTGTCCAGGGTTCTAATAAATTTCCATCGAGATTCCTATTTACTCCATGATCTGTAGACGTTATGAGCTAAGCTCAGTCCGAACAGCCATTACTTTCCAACTTAGGAACAAGTTTATCAACATTCTCATAAAATAACCTCCATGATAACCATTATTTAGAATATACCATCTTCATTTGCACTTAACGAATCTAGAATTGTTCAAGAAAGATGCGAAATATGCTTTATAAAAAACTCATATTATAATTAATATTCCAAACAATAGTAGAAATGTAATCTCCCTAATATTGGCTTTCCTCAAAATCTTGTTCTTGATTTCGTGCAAAAAGTCTACTGAAGACCTCCCACTCGAATGGAAATGATTATGTTGAAAGCCAATAAGATTAGTGAGAGTTTCTGTTATATAGTTTCACACTCTAAAGAGGTATTAAACAACTCTTCCTTGCATTTTCTTTAGTATTCTGATGATTATGTTTTGTCTCTAAATACTCCTTTGTAGTTGTTGGAGCCTTAAAAGTGAGTCCTTTAAGGTTTTGAGGTGACATCTAGTCTCAAAGTCAGCCTTTCACAACAGCAAAGTAATAAAAATCAGGCGATAAAAAGAAAGGATCTTCTGCAGGGAACTAAGACAGTGCTCAAATGATAAATTAGGGACTTTTTCATTTTTCTTGCCTTGAAATTCCTTAGTGGTCATAGCTACTGCCAAAAAGATCCAAATATAGTTGTGGAGAATACGGACACGAAATTATCACTTGTACGAAGCCATATCCTTTTCTTAAAGGCTCATATTATTTTGACCCAGAGTGCTTCCCAGGCCTTCTTATCTTTTGCCCACCATTATCTTTTAAACTTCCAAGATTCTATGTATCGCTTCGATTATGGGAGAAAAATTCAAGATGAAGGCATTAAAATTATTTGAAGAAATACCAATAAACATAAGATAATATGGAAATGACAAATTAAAATTGAATGACGAGAGATATAAAATAAAAATATTTGTTGAGAAGAGCCATAGATCTAAAACACCGTGCCAAAAGAAAACTAGAGTAAACATATCAAAAAAATAAAAAAGCTAAAAACAAAAATAAGTTGAAACAAAGCTTTTTCCAAATAATACTAACGATTGAACAAATACTAAAAGTGAATTTAAAAAACGACATGAATTAAACATATAAAAAAACACAAAATTATCGTAAATGAGGAAAGAGTAAAACTATTTAGACATAAAAAAGAGCTAATAAAACTACAAAATAGTAATAAATACCAAGAAATTCAACAAATGAAAGCAATTGGAAGACAAGCAATGAAAGCAAAATTATGCGGACATTATAAAAAATTAGCTTTATATAAGTCAAAATTAGGTTTTAATCATTTTTTTAGAATAAACTACGATAAATTAACGGTTTATCAAATAATTAGAAAATTAGGAATAATTTTAAAAACACAATTCAAAACAAGCGATGGTTTGCTGTTCAATTTTTATTTTGACCGAATTTCCCCTAAATAGTCTATTTCCAAAATAGGTGTGTACCTATGATGACGTGATGTGTGTCCTATGACAGTGTGGAGTGTTTCCTATAATCTTGTGGTGTGTGGTCTATGATGATGTGTGCATTCCCTATGATGATATGGCGCATAACCTACAATGATAGCATGCATGCCCTAATATGAATTTGGAATTCGATCAACGTAAAAATTATAACAACAAACCACGACTTATTTCAAAATATATTTTTAAAAGTATTGCTAAAATTTTATTATTCCGAAGATAGGCAGCTGTTGATAAAAATTTTTTTTGTGATCGAGCATGATCTTTCCCATCATTGTGGGTTTTTATTTTCTTGGGTACGAATCTATTCACACTCATCGATTCTTGATTATATCCTACATTCGAGGACGAGTCTTTGATTTTATTTCCAAAAGCTTGTGAAATAATACTTGGTTTAATTTATTTCATTTTATTTGTGGCTGAACCCGATTCTTAATGTTATCGGGCTGGCTATGTACCCAAACTTGGGATCAAGCTATATCGTAGTTCAATTAGGTATTTTGGTGTAGTAAACCATATGGGGGCTGGTTTTTTCGAAACACAATAAATATGATTCTAATGATGGGTGAAAGCGTTTTCATCCACTGTGGAAGGCTACTTTTTTCTGGGGAGCGAACCCCAAATGTAATACTTGGTTTCATCCACCACAGAAGGCTTCTTTTTTCTGGGGTGAGAACCCCAGAAAAATACTTGGTTTTTTCAAGATTGTTGATTCTTAATTACAACCTACATTGGATGACAAGCTAAATCTCAAAGCTTGTCAAATAATACTTGGTTTAATTTATTTCATTTTATTTATAATTGAACCCGATTTTTAATATTTTCGGGTTGCCTACGTACCCAAACTTGGGATCAAGCCATATCGTAGTTCAATTAGGTATTTTGGCATAATACTCGTTTTTTTCGCTACACCATAAATAAATAAAAAAGGAAATGAGAATATTAAATTTTAGCAAAAAAAGATTGCAAAAAGAAACCTATATAAAAATTCGAAATAAAGAAACCAATATAAAATTCAGCAATAAAGACATTAAGTCATAAAACATAGGAGAAATTATTAAATGGCAACAAAAACAAGAACAGACAAATCAAAAGATATAAGAATACAAATAAATATCAAGAAATATGGCAAACGAAATCCGTGAAAAACAAAAAAAAAAGTGAATTTATAAGAATGTAAAATTGCTGAAGTAAAAACAGAACATCAACTTGTCAAGAATGTAGTGGATTGGATATATCATCCTGTTAGGGTTCGCCCCCTTACAATTTGTCTCACACATAAAGAGTCGGTTAAATTCTCCAAACTATGTGAATGGAGTCATCTCACTTAGGTACTAAGCACATGCCTATTTTTGAATTGTTTCATCTATCAAATTAACTGTTCAAGCATGAACTAGAATTCTAGTTGGAATACGAAGGGTCCTAAGAATCCACTTCCACCAAGCTTCCTCTTTGCTCGGTGATATGAAAAATTTATAAGCAAGATAAGTCCAAACAAACACCTTTCAAATTTTAAAACAAGTCTTCCAACATAAATATTGATTCTAGTCTCCTTATGCACAATACAAGCATCTTAAGCCCAATAAAAAACAACCCTCTTCTAGACATTGTTTCCATTTAGTACCTGCTTTATATTCATATATGCTTACCAATAACATCCTCATTTTCAATATAATCTACAAGGCAATAAGAAAATTACGGATCATGCCATTATCCATCACTATAAAACCAAGCTTAATTCTCATCAAACTAGCCTAAAAATATTGCACCTAACTACCTTTGCTTCATCCTTGTAAAGAATTCCATCGTGGAGATTTTAATCTCTAATACAAGAATCTCCCCTTGTCGAATATCAAAAGATGTTTCATTACCCAAAGTTCTCATGACCTTAGAGAGAACTTCAACCCCCCGACCCGTCTTAAACCTTAATCCTTGTGAAGACATATAGAAAAAAATAACAGCCATGCTGCTTTCTATGTAACTGTACCATTTTCATGTCCACTTAAGAAATCTGAAATTTCTGAAGAATGATGAAATTGTATGCTTGATACAATGCCCTAAAATGATTAACATTCCACCCTTCGATTAGCTATGCAAAATTTCCTAGTAATGGATTCCAACTAAATCTTGTTTTTGATTTTCTAAGACAAGTCTACACTACAGAAGACCACCCACTAAAAAGGAAAAGATCATGCTGAAATCAACTAACATTAAAGACTGTTTCAGTTATACTAGGCCATCTTCTTAGAAGGTATAAAATAACCTTTTCCTTACATTCTCTTTAGGATGCTGATGACTCTATTCTATTTCTTAAAGCTACTTTGTATGTGCCGAAGCCACAAAATAGGATCCTTAAGATTTTGAGGTGACATTTAGCCTCCAAATCAACCTCCACAATATCTAAGTCATAAAAAGTGGACAACAAACGAGGTATTTTGGAGGGAACCAGGACTATACTTAAATGACAAGTTAATGACTTTTTTTTTCTTGCTCAGGTATTCCTTATTGGCCAGAACTACTGCCAAGAAGACCCTATACGGTTTTGGAGAATATGGACAAGAATCTTTTCACTCATACAAAGCCATTTTCTTTCTTCAACAGCTCATGTGACTTGGATCAGGGGAGCTTTCCATACCGTACCAATCTTCATGTTTAAAATTTACGAAAGCTTGAAATATTTTAGATTGTTGGAAGAATAAATCACGACCAAAAGAAAAAAATTGCAACACATGCCAAATATTTAGATGATATAATGCCAGATATCTATAATATACAGTCACATATAAGCCGTAAAAAATCTGCTGCAGATAACAAAGACATGATAAAAGGTTAGTTGAAAATCAAAGAATAAATATATCTAGGAATGAAAATTTTAAATTTGTCACAGGTACTTCCCTGACCAAGGTAGCTGCTTATTGTGGTCCGTGCGAATGCAACATAATCACTGGCATAACATACAAAAAAACCAATCAAAACGTGCAGCTACTAAGCTCTTTGATAATAGTATAAACTCCAAAGTTCCCTTAAAACTCGGGAACTATACATGTGCTTGTGATTCCATAATTGAATTTCATAGATGATTTATTGGTAATTTTTCATAAGTCAACATGGTCTATTCAATTGCTTTAAATGTTATTAAAAAATAAAAAAATAGACTTGCACCCTACTTATAGAGTTAGAAATTTTCTTTCAACTCAACCAAGCAGCCCAAGCAAGTCCTAAAAACTAATACATCAAAGCTAGTGGAAAATATTATTTTGGATACCTCTTCTAACGATACTGACCAGGGAAAGTTGAGCTGCAACTTATTCTTAGCTCCTGGTTCACATATAATGATCCTGTATTCTCCAAGCTTACAGCTGGAAAATAGAAGGCATGAAAACGAGAAGTTTTAATCATTTTTTAAGCTCCCTATATATTCTATTTAATTATGCACGATCAATGAATTACGGAGTAATATGCAGGCAATGGCAACTATTACATGTTATCACAAGGTAACTTAGCGAAAATGCAATATTTTCTTAACATGGCTTACCTAGAACTTAGAAGTGTATCGCATCCAAGACACAGTTCCCTATTGCTCTAACAGAGATGTGAAACAGTAATTGACAATTGTGTTAGATGAACAGAAAAAAGAACCGTGTCACTTAAACATGTCACCTAGCATTAAAAGCATCGATCAAAGCTCAAAATTCAAGTTATACAAAAAGTTCGTACATCAGCAATACCTCTATCCTCGAAGTTACTGTTCTCCAACAACAAATCCATGGTCACCTTTTTGCTCCCGTCCTTAGTTTGGCTGAGGCTTCCAAGGACACTTTATAAATACAAAGATAAAAGAACAAAAGAAATCAGATTTCATGATCCACTCAATATATATGGTTCACTGGAATATGACGTGCCTGGAACATTACTTCTATGGCTGCTTTGACATCAATCGTACCAACAATTGCACCTCAGGGAAAGTACAAAGAAAAAATCAGTATTACATAAATATGTGTACAAAAGGTTGAAAACCAACAGTTGGGCCCTTAATCAGATTTCTGAAAAGGTTAACCATATATCATCCATATTATAAGTAATAGACGCAATATTTTGTTGTAAAAGACACCAAGTAGAATAACCTTTCTCGAATAAAATTCTATACCTTTTTTTTAAGTGCAATAGTCCCTCCAAGGCGACTTGAGAAGACATCTTGCAACTGCTGGTAATTATAAGGGCGAAAACAAAGCCTTTGAATCCACGTACGACTTCAATAATGGGGAAGCAACTTCTCTGAAAGATCAATGGCAGTAACGATTCCTGCATTTTGATTTGTTGAAAAGAAATAACATTCAAACCGAGAGTGATATTACCGCTTGGAAGAACTATTGGTAGAATAAATTTACTACCTGCTACAAACAACTTAGAATTTCGCTTCGTAGACCAATCAAGAATGTTTTATAAAACTTCCTATCTTAAAGACAGATATCACTGAAAAAAGTAAGGCATATGATATATATAGAGGAATAAGAAAAATGACAACCTGCATACAACAAAAGTTGGAAATATGCACATAAAGTGACAAAAAAAATTATCTACTGGTTTTTGGTAGCAAATATATCGAGTTTTCCAATGACTAAATTACGTGAAGGCGCCAACGTAAATAACATAATACATGATCACTCAAGCATCTAACCAAATCCAAATTTGTTTCCATAACAAGCCTTGAAAAAATGATATCTGTTTTCAAAATCTCATAGAATCCTTAGCAATTAGATTACTAAATCCAATTTCATAAGTGTACCAAGGCCTGGAATTTAGCAACATTAGTGGGCAAAACCAAACAAAAAATCCCGGATCTGAAAAATCCCTCCACAACTGACAATTCTATCATCCGATTCATTGCAAATAAGGAATACTTTTTTCACTCTAATCAATTCTATCATCGCATTCACTGCAAATCCATCTGATAGCCAACCTTAAATTTGTAGTCTCCTTCAAATTTTCTTTTGTTACTATCGAGCTCGAATTCAAATATTATCACATTAGGAAGCAATCGTTCAATCCTTAGAGTTTCTTTTTTCCCCCTCAAACTCTTTGTGAAACCAGAACTTCAACCTATCCTAAACATTGTGGAAAGGATATAGGACCGTGTCAAGAGTTCTGGTGGAAGAGATTTCAGACCTCCCTTGCAATTTCTCTTTCTCGTAACAACTGGATTAAAATTCCCCCAACATATTGAATGCAGCCAATTCATTTAGAGGCTAAGCACATACCTGATCTTTGAATTGTTTCATCTATCAAAGCAGCACAAATCGTCCAAGCATGAACTTAACTGTAAACAAAAGGCTAGGTTTTAATCCATTTCCACCAAGCTTCCTGTTTCCTCCATGATTTGCAAAACGTTATGAGCCAAGCTCAGTCCAAACCCATTACTTTCCAACTTAGAAACTCGTTTATCAACATTCTCATTGAACCCAATCTCCATATTTTCAATAATAGAAGTCTATGCCTGATAAAAAAACAACACCTCTAGACACCATTTCCTTTCAATACCTCCTTTACATTCATATATTAACCAATAATAGCCTGAGTTTCACTAAAATCTACTAAAGGGCGAAAAGAAAGATATGGATCATACCAAAAGTTTGTATTATCACGATTAACCGGCCATTATTTTTTGCTAAACAATGTTTCCAAAATCTCATTAAACTACCCAAGAAAAATTGAACCGACCTACCTTCACTTCATCGTTGTAGAGAATCTCATCATTGAGATTTTGCTCTTTTATAGTATATCCCCTCATCGACTTTCAGAAAAAGTTTCATTATGTAATCTTCGCACAAACTTATATAGAACATTAATACCCCTAAAAACACCTTCCTTATGAAGACGTACAGAAAAAAACCTCCATAATAACCACCATTTAGAATATACCATCTTCATTTGCATTCAACAAATCTGGAATTGCTAAAGAAAGATGAGAAATATGCTTCCTAAAAAACTCTTTTTATGACTAATATTCCACCGATCGACAGAAATGTAATTTCCTTACTATTTTTTTTTCATCAGTAAATAAGACATAGTATTAGATTAGAAAATATAGGGGTACAAGTACACAGAATGTGTACTAGGATGGTAAAAAAACACCCTCCATCAGAATAAACAACATATAGGACACAAAACAGCAAGCTACATCAGGATCCCTCCCCCCTTCACAGATCTGAGCAACTTTTGCAACCCGACAAGTCTTCTGGAAGCATCTTATTTCCCAAAGATTGGACGGATACCCATATTAGGTACCTCATAGATTTCCCCTTCGACCACCCCCATGCCTCCAAAGTCATTCTAAAATCTCAAGGTTTAGCCCAGGATAGTTCCATTCTTTCACATACCATGTTCCAAAGCCCATAGTAATTTCATTACGATTGGCTTTCCTCAAACTCTTCCTTGCATTTTATTTAGTATGCTGATGATTATGGTCCGTCTTAAAATACTTCTTTGTAGATGTTGGAGCCTTAAAAGGGAGTCCTTTAAGGCTTTGATGTGACATCCAGCCTCAAAGTCAGCCTTCACAAATACAAAGTTACAAAAATCAGGCGATAAAAAGAGAAGATCCTCCGCAGGGAACTAAGGCAGTGCTCAAATAGTAAATGAGGGACTTCTTCATTTTTCTTGCCTTGAAATTCCTTAGTGGTAATAGCTAATGCCAAAAAGATCCAAATAGAGTTGTGGAGAATACGGACACGAAACTTATTACTTGTATGAAGCCATTTCCTTTTTCTTAAAGGCTCATATTATTTTGATCCAGAGTGCTTCCCATGCCTTCTTATCTTCCCTCCGCCATTATCTTTTAAACTTCGGATACATTAAAATTTTAAATAACAAAAAAAAAACAAAAAACAAAACAATACTGGGTTTCTATGATTCTATGTATAGCTTCGGTTATGGGAGAAAAATTCAAGATGAAGGCATTAAAATTATTTTAAGAAATATCAATAAACACAAGATAATATGGAAATGACATTAAAATTGAATGACGAGAGATATAAAATAAAAATATTTGTGGAGAAGAGCCACAGATCTAAAACATCGTGCCAAAAGAAAACTGGAGTAAAAACATCAAAAACAAAAAAAAAGTTGAAATAAACCTTTTTCCAAATAGTACTAATGATGGAACAAATACTAAAAATGAATTTAAAAAGCGACATTAATTAAATATATAAAAAAACACCGGAAATTATCGTAAACGAAGACAGAGAAAACTATTTAAACACATACAATATGCTAATAAAACTACAAAATAGAAATAAATGCAAAGAAATTCAACAAATGAAAGCAATTGGAAGACATGCATAGAAAGCAAAATGATGCGGTCATTACAAAAACTTAGCTTTATATAAGTCAAAATTAGTTTTGAATCACTTTTTTCAGAAGAAACTGCGATAAATTAACGGTTTATCAAATAATTATAAAATTAGGAATAATTTAAAAACACAATTAAAAACAAGTGATGGTTTGCTGTTCAATTTTTATTTTGACCGAATTTCCCTTAAATAGTCTATTTCCAAAATAGGTGTGTGCCCTATGATGACGTGGTGTGTGTCCTATCCTATGACAATGTGGAGTGTTCCCTATAATCTTGTGGGCTGTGGCCTATGATGATGTGCGTATTCCCTATGATGATATGGCACATGACCTAAAATGATAGCATGCATGTCCTAAGATGAATTTGGAATTCGATCAGCCTAAAAATTATAACAACAAACCATGACTTATTTCAAAATATTTTTTTAAAAGTATTGCTAAAATTTGATTATGTCAAAGATAGGCAGCTATTGATAAAAAATTTGTTTTGTGATCGAGAATAATCTCACCCATCATTGTGGGTTTTTATTTTCTAGGGTGCGAATCTATCCACACTCATCGATTCTTAATTATATCCTACATTCTAGGGCAAGACTTTGATTTTAATTCCTAAAGCTTGTGAACTAATACTTGGTTTAATTTATTTCATTTTATTTATGGCTGAACCCGATTCTGAATGTTATCGGGCTGCCTACGTACCCAAACTTGGGATCAAGCCATATCGTAGTTCAATTAGGTATTTTGGTGTAATAAACCATATGGAGGCTGGTTTTTTCGCAACAAAATAAATATGATTCTAATGATGGGTGAATGTTTTTTCATCCACCGTAGTGGGCTTCTTTTTTCTGGGGTGCGTACCCATTCGAGTTCGTTGATTCTTAATTACAAGCTACATTGGATGACAAACTAATTCTCAAACCTTGTGAAATAATACTTGGTTTAATTTATTTCATTTTATTTATGACTGAACCCGATTTTTAATATTTTTGGGCTGCCTATGGACCCAACCTTGGGATCAAGCCATATCGTAGTTCAATTAGGTATTCTAGAGTAATACTGGATTTTTTCGCTACACCCTAAATAAATAAAAAAGGAAATGAGAATATTAAATTTTAGCAAAACAAAATTGTATGCGAAGAATACCATCAAACTAAATATACCATAAGATATTAAAGAATATAAAAGACAAAAAATCTTTGCTAAGGGACTTGGCAGACCTTAAAAAGAAAAGCCAAAGAAAATTGCAAATAAGAGTTGAATCAAGTTGAAATAAATCAAAAAAAAAGAAAAAGAAAATGACAAATAAGTGTAAATCTCAAAAAAAGTGGAAAAATAAAAGTTGTACTCATACGAACTTTAAAAAGAAACCAAAATAGAAAATAAAAATCAGCAAAATTTAAATGGAAAGCTTATTAAAAAACAAAAGAAACATAATTATTTACCAAAAAGATCACATAAAAGAAATCTAAATAGAAAATAAAAATTAAAGCCCTTAAAGCATGACAAAGGAGGAAAAACATTTAAATCCTAATAAATATAAAGATGTTAGACTAAAATCCGTGAAAAGAACAAAGTGAACTTAGATAATTACCAAATCACAAAATTGAGTAAATCATTAGAGACTCTAATATGCCATGCTTTCAACCCTTACTCCTAAGGTAATAGGCCTATCGGATAAAGACATTACAGACTCCAAATCCTTTGCATCGAAGATCTTGTAATGTACTTGTTAAACTATTAGCCAAGAGTTTAAAAGAAGTTATGCTTAACATCATTGGCGAATTTCAATAGACAACTGCGACTAGTAAACACATTCTATATGGAAACCCTTACAATCAGTCTAATACTATCACTTTAAGGGAAACAAGGGAGAGCGCTATTTTAAAATTTTGTCATTAAATGCATTTGCTAATGTAGACTGAAAATTTATATGCTATGTCACGAGGAAGAAGAACATTGAGTAAGTAGAGAAGGCAGGTGAGACTTAAATTTCTATGGCATCATTCTAAGCTCTACTTCATAATTTTATTGCATATTATTTTTGGAAAATCGAATGGTTGGGACAAGGAGATTCCCTATCCAAATAAATGTTACATCTTTGTTTTATGGTTCTATGTCCTTCGTAGGGAACCAAACTAACTTAGGCTTGATTTTTGGATTTAAATAGGTGAGATGGCCATCATATGTCCCTCCTTTTTAAGAATCTTACGTGGAAGAAAGGGTTAATAGTACAAAACACTCTAGCATCTAACCAAATACCTATCATTTCCATTATATTTGGCTTCAGTAATAAAATGTAAACAAGAGCCTTAGAGATTTTGTAGGCAACCAGATCACAAAATCCAATCTCAAAAGCGTACCACGGCCGATCCAAAAAGGCTCAAAATCCAGCAAATATTTGTGGCCAAGAGAATACAATAAATCCCATATCTGGAAAAACACCCCACCGTCAACCCACGATTAGTAAACCCATCTGATAGCCAACCTTATAAAATCTGCTAAATCAGTACAATCTCCTTAAAATTTCATTTTGCTTTTCTCAAAGTCAGAATTCTAATTCTATCAGAATAGGAAGCAATCCCTCAATCATAACAAGTAGATTGATGACCCCTTAAATCTTTGTCAAACCAGAACATCGACCTGTCAAGAATGTAGTGGAATGGATATATCATCCTGTTAGGGTTTGCCCCCTTGCAATTTGTCTCACACATAAAAAGTCGGTCAAATTCCCTACACTACGTGAATGCAACCATCTCATTTAGGTACTAAGCACATGCCTATTTTAGAATTGTTTCATCCATAACTATCCAAGCATGAACCAGAATTCTAGTTGGTATATGAAGGGTCCTAATAATCCACTTCCACCAAGCTTCCTCTTTACTCTGTGATATGGAAAATTTATAAGCAAGATTAGTCCAAACAAACAAGTTTCAAATTTTCAAACAAGTCTTCCAACATAAATATTGATTCTAGTCTCCGTATGCACAATACTAGCATCTTATGCCCAATAAAAAAATACCCTCTTCCAGACATTTTTCCCATTTTAATACCTCCTTTACATTCATGTGTGCTTACCAATAACATCCTCGTTTTCAATATAATCTACAAGGCAATAAGAAAATTACGGATCATGCCATTATCCATCACTATAAAACCAAGCTCAATTCTCATCGAACTAGCCTAAAAATATTGCACCTACCTACCTTCGCTTCATCATTGTAAAGAATTCCATCATGGAGATTTTAATCTCTAATACAAGCATCTCCCCTTGTCGAATATCAAAAGATGTTTCATTACCCAAAGTTCTCATGACCTTAGAGAGAACTTCAACCCCCCCACCCGTCTTAAACCTTAATCCTTGTGAAGACATATAGAAAAAAAAAACCGCCATGCTGCTTTCTATGTCACTGTACCATTTTCATGTCCACTCAAGAAATCCGAAATTTCTGAAGAATGATGAAATTGTATTCTTGATACAATGCCCTAAAATGATTAACATTCCACCCTTCGATTAGCTATGCAAAATTTCCTAGTAATGGATTTCCACAAAATCTTGCTTTTGATTTTCTAAGACAAGTCTACACTCCAGAAGACCACCCACTAAAAAGGAAAAGATCATGCTGAAATCAAATAACATTAAAGACTGTTTCAATTATACTAGGCATCTTCTTAGAAGGTATAAAATAACCTATTCCTTACATTCTCTTTAGGATGCTGATGACTTTATTCTACTTCTTAAAGCTACTTTGTATGTGCCGAAGCCACAAAAAAGGATCCTTAAGATTTTGACGTGACATTTAGCCTCCAAATCAACCTCCACAATATCTAAGTCATAAAAAGTGGACAGCAAACGAGGTATTTTGGAGGGAACCAGGACTATACTTAAATGACAAGTTAAGGACCTTTTTTTCCAGCTCAGGTATTCCTTATTGGCCAGAACTACTGCCAAGAAGACCCTATATGGTTTTGGAGAATATGGACAAGAATCTTTTCACTCATACAAAGCCATTTTCTTTCTTCAACAGCTCATGTGACTTGAATCAGGGGAGCTTTCCATACCGTACCAATCTTCATCTTTAAAATTTACGAAAGCTTGAAATATTTTAGATGGATTGGAAGAATAAATCACGACCAAAAAAAAAAAAAAATTGCAACACATGCCAAATATTTAGATGATATAATGCCAGATATCTATAATATACAGTCACATATAAGCCGTAAAAAATCTGCAGCAGATAACAAAGACATGATAAAAAGGATAGTTGAAAATCAAAGAATAAATATATCTAGGAATGAAAATTTTAAATTTGTCACAGGTACTTCCCTGACCAAGGTAGCTGCTTATTGTGGTCCGTGCGAATGCAACATAATCACTGGCATAACATAAAAAAAAACCAATCAAAAAGTGGAGCTACTAAGCTCTTTGATGATATTATAAACTCCAAAGTTCCCTTAAAACTCGGGAAGTATACATGTGCTTGTGATTCGATAATTGAATTTCACAGTTGATTTATTGGTAATTTTTCATAAGTCAACATGGTCTATCCAATTGCTTTAAATGTTATTAAAAAATAAAAAAATAGACTTGCACCCTACTTATAGAGTTAGAAATTTTCTTTCAACTCAACCAAGCAGCCCAAGGAAGTCCTACAAACAAATACATCAAAGCTAGTGGAAAATATTATTTTGGATACCTCCTCTAACGATACTGACCACGGAAAGTTGAGCTGCAACTTCTGCAACTTATTCTTAGGTCTTGGTTCACATATAATGATCCTGTATTCTCCAAGCTTACAGCTGTGAAATAGAAGGGCATGAAAACGAGAAGTTCTAATCATTCTTTAAGCTCCCTATAGCTTCTCATTAATTATACAAGATCAATGAATTACAGAGTAATATATAGGCAATGGCACTACTACATGTTATCACAAGGAACTTAGCAAAAATGCAGTATTTTCTTAACATGGCTTACCCGGCACTTAGCGATTCCCGCATTTTGATTTCTAGAAAAGATCAACAAAATTTTTGGTATATTCAAACGAAGAGTGATATTACAGAAAGGAAATATGCATAAAAAGTGAAAACAGTTATCTTATAGTTTTTGGCAGCAAGAGAATCGAGTTTGCGGATGAGTAAAATACAGGAAGGGGCTAACGTAAATAACATAATACATGATCACTCTAGCATCTAACCAAATCCATATCGTTTCTATAATAAGCCTTAAACCATTGACAACTAGTTTCAGAATCTAATGGAATAATCCAATGTCATAAGCGTACCAAGGCCCGAAATTCAGCAACATTAGTGGGAAAAACCAAACAAAAAATCCCGAATCTGAAAGATCCCCCCACAACTGACAATCCTATCATCCGATTTTCTGCAAATAAGGAATACTTTTAACTCTAATCAATCCTATCATCGTACTAATTGCAAATCCATCTAATAGCCAACCTTAAATTTGTAAAGTCTCCTTCAAATTTTACTTTGGTTCTCTGGAGCTAGAGTTCTAATACTATCAAATTAGGAATCAATCCCTCAATCATATGAGTTCTTTATTTTTTCTCTCAAACTCTTTGTCAAACGAGAACTTCAACCTATCCTAAATATCGTAGAAATGATATAAGACCATGTCAAGAGTTCTGATGCAAGAGATTTCTAACCACTCTTGAAATTTCCCTTTCTCATAACAAGTGGACTGAGAAAGGGAATGCAGCCAACTCATTTAGAGGCTAGGCACATTCCTGATCTTTGAATTGTTTCATCTATCAAAGTAGCATAAACCATCCAAGCATGAACTTAATTGTTGACAAAAGGTTTGCGTTCTAATCCATTTCCATCAAGTTTCCTGTTTACTCCATGATCTGCAGACGTTATGAGCCAAGCTCAATCCGAACAGCCAGTACTTTCAGTCTTGGGATTTTACATACTTCCCTCCTGCAAAAAAAAAAAATTTGTCCTCGAAATTTCACATTATGCTACCATCCAAATGTTTCCAATTCATGATGTAATAACCAAATCCGAATAAGTTTCCTTCGTCTCATCCTCTTTTTCCCAAACACCTACTTACGCCATTCTATTTCATAGCACTTGTTTCTTTCATTTGAACCAGCTTCTTCTTGTATACAATTCTGTAGACCTTTGCACCATCTTGCACACTAATTTTATCCCAACTCTCAATTACACATCCTTGCACTCCAAGTATAAGGCAGTCTCATCTCTTCTCTCCACTAACTCTCTAGTGTGCCTCAATCCGAATCTGATATTTATCTCTCCCATGAATACTAAATCAAATCAGCCTCCACCCGACCCGTGCTAAAATCAATCCACCACAAAGAGTATTGAACTCTTCTACAACTCCATGACAAAATATAAATAGAACAACTAGAATTCTATGAGCCGAGTACTAATAATGAAATATAGAATTATATTTTAATATTGCAATAATTCCATCCATCTCGCTCATTTCATAATAAAATCCTACTGAATATAAAATATATCACCAATTCTTGCAATCTGAAAATCTCTCAACTCATCTTAGTAGAACAACGTCACACTACTTGAATACCAACACAACAACTAACCATTCTTGAGAATGCCAAAATCTTGAGGTACCAACCAATACTCTTCCTTGTGGAATTCACACATAATTCGACAATCTCAAAAAACACTTTAATAAATAGAGGTCCTCAATTACCGAAGGCACATCCAATTCTGGAGCTGCAGACAATCATAGTTTTTTTTTTTTTTATTGGAAACATCTATCACTGAATAAAATTCTATAGCCTTCATCCTTAAGATCAACAAAACAGCAATCCAGAGTGAATTCTCTATAATCCTCTCCTTCCGGCTTCCTTCGAAACAAGATGCACCTCAACTCTCTAATTATAATATCTCCACTCAATCCTGTAGAGATAAGGTCTCCGAAATTTCACTAAAAACATCACAGCCGAAACCAATTCAGAATGCATCTTACTAATTATAGAAATCCTCACTACCAAAAGCACAACCAAAACTGAAACTATAGACAATTGTAACTTCAATTCCTGAAAATAATTCTCACCTCTATCACCACATAAATTTTTACTGCTTTCTTTATTAGAATTGGTAGCAAAGCTACAATCCGAAAGAAATTCTCTATAAACCTCTCACTATGTTTTTCTTGTGATAACATGCTCCTCAAATTATTATGATTAGAGTATACCTCAAACTTTATTTCTCAAAGGTAATTCCACCAAATATTTAAATGTGGGCATCATATTTGCCAATAATAAATCCCGACAGAGAGGGTACTCCTCATGATATTTCATCCCTTATCTTCTAAATCCACTACACTTCGACTGTGCATTCATTAATTTCTAAATCATCAATCCATCCTCAATAAATTTAATCACTTATAATCTCTCATTACGATATTCATACTCACTAACAAAATACTAAAATTACTCAGAAAAGAACATTATGACTTGCCGTCACCCATCCTTTCATATATGTGCACCTATATGAAGAACAGAGAAGAAATCATGTAGATACCCTTCTGACCTAAATTATACAAAATAGCATATACACACCGCTCTTTTTTCACATACTTATAAGTTTATATTAGGATACATACCCCATTTGTATAAAGCTTAATACCCAAGTATGTGTTCAGCATTGGCCGATGCCTTACACTACTCAAGTATAGCTATATACATCTGGCTCATCATCCAATTAAGCATACAATAGCATGCATGCTTAATCAACCATCACCAATTTCATGTTTCCAATATCATCTACAATAATTGAGATTTAACTCACATCTCCAAAATTACCATCTCACCGTTTATCGCAAAATCCACTTCTCAAGGTCTTCAATTTCCTTCTTAACAGAACTTCACTGACCTTTCTCTAATCATGCAAAAGTAATATTAATAATCTACATCATAAATAACAATCCATACCATCACATATAGATCTAATGTAAGGGAACAAGTAACTTACCTTTAACAATAATAAATATTGCTATAGCTCTAGAAGGAACACTCTCAACCTAAATTCCTGCTTTAAAGGTGCTATCTAACGAGCACACAACCCCCAAGGCCATCCTAGGGTTTCCTATTTCTATGTCATGTTTCCTTTCAAAACTCTGATATTCTCTGATACCATCTGGATCGGGGCGTTCCAATGTGCTTCCCAATAACATCCTAATTTTCAATATCATCTATAGGAAGGTAATAAGAAAATTATGGATCACGCCATTATCCATTACTACAAAATCAAGCTCAATTCTCATCAAACTGCCCCAAAAGAAAATTTGAACTTAGCTACCTTTGCTTCATCATTGCAAAGAATTCCTTTATGGAGATTTTAATCTCTAATACAAGTATCCCTGCCCATCGAATATCAAAAGACCATTAATTACGCAAGCTTCTCATAACCTTAGATAGATCACAAACCCCCGGTCCCCCAACCAACCCACCCGTCTTAAACCTTAATCCTTGTGAAGGCATGTTGAAAAAACCGCCATGCAACCTACTATTTCACCGTACCATTTTCATGTTCACTCAACAAATTTGAAATTATTGAAGAATGACGAAATTATATGCTTGAACAAACACCCTAAAAACGATTAACATTCCATCCATGGATAGCAATGTAATTTTCCTACAAATGGATTTCCTCTAAATCTTGTTTTTGATAATCTAAGACAAGTCTATAGAAGACTTACCATCCAAAAGGGAAAGACCATGTTGAAAGCCAATATAACATGAAAGATTGTTTCAGTTATACAAGGCCATCTTCTTGGAAGGTATAAAACAACTTGTTCCTTACATTCTCTTCAGGATGCTGATGATTCTATTCTATTTCCTAATGCAACTTCGTATGTGCCAAAGCCTTAGAATAGGTTCCCTAAGCTTTTGAGGTGTCATCTAGCCACGAATTCAACCTCAAAAATATCTAAGTCATAAAAAATGGGCAGCAAAGGAGGTGTTTCGGAGGGAACCAGGACTATACTCAAATGACAAGTTAATGACCTCCTTTTTTTCAAGCTTTGGTATTCGTTAGTAGCCAGTACTACTGCCAAGAAGACTCCTTTTATGGTTTTGGTAAATATCGACAAGAAGCTTTCCCCTGGTACAAAGCCATTTTCTTTCTCCAACAGCACATGTGACTTTGATCAAGAGATCTCCCGTACCGTACCAATCTTCAGCTTTAAAATTTAGTAAACCTTGAAATATTTCAAATGGATTGGAAGAATAAATCATGAGCAAAAGAAATATTGGCATACAAGCATAAAATTTAGTTGCTATAATGGCAAATATCTATAATATACAATTACATATAAGCCGTAAAAAATCTATTGTGGATAACAAAGACACTTAATGAAAGGTTACTTGAAAATCAAACAATAAATATTTCTTAGAATGAAAATTTTAAATTTTTCACAGGTACTTCCCTGACCAAGGTAGCTCCTTACTGTCTGCCAGTGGGAATCCAACATAATCACTGCCATAACATAAGAAGAAAAGAAAAACCAATCAAATCGTGGAGCTGTTAGGCTGTTTGATAATAGTATAAACTCCACGGTTTCCTTAAAACTTGAGAACTGTACATGTGCTTTTGATTCAATAACTGATTTTCACAGCTGAATTATTGATAATTTGTCATAAGCCCACAAGGTCCATTCAGCTCCTTTAAATGTTATTCAAATAAAAGAAAATAGACATGCACCCTAAGTATAGACTTAGAAATTTCTCTTTCAACTAAACCAAGCAGCCCAAGCAAGCACTTCAAACTAACACATCAATCTAGTTGAAATTATTATTTTGGATACCTCTTCTAATGATAATGGCCCCAGAAAGCTGAGCAACAACTTCTGCATCCTATTCTTACAGGTTCACACATAATGATCCTGCATTCTCCGAGCTTACAACTGCAAATAGAAGGGAATGAAAACGAGAAGTTTCAATCGTTTTGTAAGCACCCTTTAGCCTTCATTTATTATGCAAGATTGACGAATTAAAGAATAATACATAGGCAATGGCACTACTACATGTTATCACAAGGTAACTTAGGAAAAATGAAATATTTTCTTAACATGGCTTACCCAGCATTTAGAAGTGTATCCTATCCAGAAAATTCTTCCTTATTGCTATAACAGAGATGTGAAACAGTAATTGACAACTGTGGCAGATGAAGAGATAAAAGAAACGTGCCATTTAAACATGTCACCTAGCATTAAAAGCATCGATCAAAGCTCTAAGTTATACAAAAAGTTCGTATATCAATGATACCTCCATCCTCGAAGTTACTGTTCTCCAACAAGAAATCCATGGTTGCTTTTTTGTTCCCGCCCTTCATTTGGCTAACGCTTCCAAGGACACTTGATAAAAACAAAGATAAAAGAATAACGGAAATGAGATTTCATGATTCACTCAATATATATGGCTTCAGCTCACTTGAATATGACTTACTTGGAACGTTACTTGCATGGCTGCTTTGACATCATTCGTACCAACAATTGCTTTTCCTGGAAAGTGTAGGGGAAAAATCGCTGTTGCCTAAATAGGTGTACAAAAGGTCGAAAACCAACAATTAGGCCCTTCATCAGATTTTTAAAAAGGGTAACCATATTCCATCCATATTATTAAGTAATAGACGCAATATTTTACTATCAAAGATACCAAGTAGATTAACTTTTCTCGAAGAAAATTCTTTACCTTGTTTTTAAGCGCAACAGTCCCTTCAAGTCGACTTGAGACAACTTCTTGCAACTGCTAATAATTTTAACGGCCAAAACAAAGCCTCTGAATCCACAAACGGCTTCAACTATGGGGAAGCAACTTCTCTGGATTATCAATGATATTAGCAATTCCTGCATTCAGATTTATAGAAGAGAAATAACAAAATTTTTGGTGATTTTCAAACCGAGAGTGATATTACAGCTTGGAAGAAACATTGTGAGAATAAATTTACTACCTATTACAAACAAACCTAGGACTTGGCTTTGTAGACCAAACAAGAATGTCGTATAAAACCTGCTATCTAAAAGACATATATCGTTGAAAATATAAGGCTTATAACATGTATAGGAAAAAATAAAATGACAACACATACAACAACAATAAGAAATATGCATAAAAAGTAAAAAAAAAATTTTACTGGTTTTTGGTAGCAAGAAAATCAAATTTTTCAATGAGTAAAACAGAGGAAGGCGCTGACATAAATAACATAGTACATGATCACTCTAGCATCAAACCAAATCCATATTTCTTTCCATAATAAGCCTTTAACCAATGATATCTGGTTTTAGAATCTCATAGGACCCTTAGAAAAAGGATTACTAAATCCAATGTCATAAGCGTACCAAAGCCCGAAATTCAGCAACATTAGTGGGCAAAACAAAACAAAAATCCCGGATTTGAAAAATACCCCACGGCTGACAATTCTACCATTCGATTCATTGAAAATAAGGAATACTTTTTCACTCTAATCAATTCCATGATCGTACTCATTGAAAATCGATCTGATAGCCAACCTTAAGTCTGTACATTCTCCATCAAATTTCTTTTGGTTCTCTCGAGCTAGAGTTCTAATATTATCAAATTAGGAAGCAATCCTTCAGTCACATGAGTTCTTTTTTTTTTTTATCTCAAACTCTTTGTGAAACCAGAACTTCAACTTATCCTAAATATCGTGGACAGGATATAGGACCGTGGTAAGAGTTTTGATGGAAGAGATTTCTGACCTTCCTTGGAATTTCCCTTTCTCATAACAAGTTGATTGAAATTCCCCACACTTATTGAACGCTGCTAACTCATTTAGAGGCTAAGCACATTCCTGATCTTTGAATTGTTCAATCTATAAAAGTAGCATAAACCGTCCAAGCATGAACTTAATTGTAGACAAAAGGCTAGGGTTCTAATCCATTTCCATCAAGCTTGGTGTTTACTCCATGATCTGCAGACGTTATGAGCCAAGCTCAGTCAAAACAGCAATTACTTTCCAACTTAGGAACAAGCTTAATTTTTGTCCAGGGTTCTAATCAATTTCCATCGAGATTCCTATTTACTCCATGATCTGTAGACTTTATGAGCTAAGCTCAGTCCAAACAGCCATTACTTTCCAACTTAGGAACAAGTTTATCAACATTCTCATAAAATAACCTCCATGATAACCTCTATTTAGAATGTACCATCTTCATTTGCACTTAACGAATCTAGAATTATTCAAGAAAGATGCGAAATATGCTTTATAAAAAACTCATATTATAATTAATATTCCAAACAATAGTAGAAATGTAATCTCCCTAATATTGGCTTTCCTCAAAATCTTGTTCTTGATTTCGTGCAAAAAGTCTACTGAAGACCTCCCACTCGAAAGGAAATGAATATGTTGAAAGCCAATAAGATTAGTGAGAGTTTCTGTTATATAGTTTCACACTCTAAAGAGGTATTAAACAACTCTTCCTTGCATTTTCTTTAGTATGCTGATGATTATGTTCCGTCTCTAGATACTCCTTTGTAGTTGTTGGAGCCTTAAAAGTGAGTCCTTTAAGGTTTTGAGGTGACATCTAGTCTCAAAGTCAGCCTTTCACAACAGCAAAGTAATAAAAATCAGGCGATAAAAAGAAAGGATCTTCTGCAGGGAACTAAGACAGTGCTCAAATGATAAATTAGGGACTTTTTCATTTTTCTTGCCTTGAAATTCCTTAGTGGTCATAGCTACTGCCAAAAAGATCCAAATATAGTTGTGGAGAATACGGACACGAAATTATCACTTGTACGAAGCCATATCCTTTTCTTAAAGGCTCATATTATTTTGACCCAGAGTGCTTCCCAGGCCTTCTTATCTTTTGCCCACCATTATCTTTTAAACTTCCAAGATTCTATGTATCGCTTCGATTATGGGAGAAAAATTCAAGATGAAGGCATTAAAATTATTTGAAGAAATACCAATAAACATAAGATAATATGGAAATGACAAATTAAAATTGAATGACGAGAGATATAAAATAAAAATATTTGTTGAGAAGAGCCATAGATCTAAAACACTGTGCCAAAAGAAAACTAGAGTAAACATATCAAAAAAATAAAAAAGCTAAAAACAAAAATAAGTTGAAACAAAGCTTTTTCCAAATAATACTAACGATTGAACAAATACTAAAAGTGAATTTAAAAAACGACATGAATTAAACATATAAAAAAACACAAAATTATCGTAAATGAGGAAAGAGTAAAACTATTTAGACATAAAAAAGAGCTAATAAAACTACAAAATAGAAATAAATACCAAGAAATGCAACAAATGAAAGCAATTGGAAGACAAGCAATGAAAGCAAAATTAT
The DNA here is from genome assembly GCA_947561395.2 of Buxus sempervirens. Taxonomy (NCBI): domain Eukaryota; kingdom Viridiplantae; phylum Streptophyta; class Magnoliopsida; order Buxales; family Buxaceae; genus Buxus; species Buxus sempervirens. The sequence continues at coordinate 31,561,777 of OX387192.1, forward strand.
GCGGACATTATAAAAAATCAGCTTTATATAATTCAAAATTAGGTTTCAATCATTTTTTTAGAACAAACTACAATAAATTAACGGTTTATCATATAATTAGAAAATTAGGAATAATTTTAAAAACACAATTCAAAACAAGCCATGGTTTGCTGTTCAATTTTTATTTTGACCGAATTTCCCCTAAATAGTCTATTTCCAAAATAGGTGTGTGCCCTATGATGACGTGGTGTGTGTCCTATCCTATGACAGTGTGGAGTGTTCCCTATAATCTTGTGGTGTGTGGCCTATGATGATGTGCATATTCCCTTTGATGATATGGCACATGACCTACAATGATAGCATGCATGTCCTAAGATGAATTTGGAATTCGATCAGCCTAAAAATTATAACAACAAACCACGACTTATTTCAAGCATGATCTCACCCATCATTGTGGGTTTTTATTTTCTAGGGTGCGAATCTATTCACACTCATCGATTCTTAATTATATCCTACATTCTAGGGCAAGACTTTGATTTTAATTCCTAAAGCTTGTGAACTAATACTTGATTTAATTTATTTCATTTTATATATGGCTGAACCCGATTCTGAATGTTATCGGGCTACCTACGTACCCAAACTTGGGATCAAGCCATATCGTAGTTCAATTAGGTATTTTGGTGTAATAAACCATATGGAGGTTGGTTTTTTCGCAACACAATAAATATGATTCTAATGATGGGTGAATGTTTTTTCATCCACCGTAGTGGACTTCTTTTTTCTGGGGTGCGTACCCATTCGAGTTCGTTGATTCTTAATTACAAGCTACATTGGATGACAAGCTAATTCTCAAATCTTGTGAAATAATACTTGGTTTAATTTATTTCATTTCATTTATGACTGAATCCGATTTTTAATATTTTTGGGCTGCCTATGGACCCAAACTTGGGATCAAGCCATGTCGAAGTTCAATTAGGTATTCTAGCATAATACTGGATTTTTTCGCTACACTCTAAATAAATAAAAAAGGAAATGAGAATATTAAATTTTAGCAAAACAAAATTGCATGGGAAGAATACCATCAAACTAAATATACTATAAGATATTAAAGAATATAAAAGACAAAAAATCTTTGCTAAGGGACTTGTCAGACCTTCAAAAGAAAAGCCAAAGAAAATTGCAAATAAGAGTCGAATCAAGTTGAAATAAATAAAAAAAAATGAAAATGACAAATAAGTGTAAATCTAAAAAAAAGTGGAAAAATAAAAGTTGTACTCATACGAACTTTAAATAGAAACCAAAATAGAAAATAAAAATCAGCAAAATTTAAATGGAAAGCTTATTAAAAAACAAAAGAAACATAATTATTTACCAAAAAGATCACATAAAAGAAATCTGAATAGAAAATAAAAATTAAAGCCCTTAAAGCATGACAAAGGAGGAAAAACATTTAAATCCTAATAAATATAAAGATATTAGACTAAAATCCGTGAAAAGAACAAAGTGAACTTAGATAATTACCAAATCACAAAATTGAGTAAATCATTAGAGACTCTAAAATGCCATGCTTTCAACCCTTACTCCTAAGGTAATAGGCCTATCGGATAAAGACATTACAGACTCCAAATCCTTTGCATCGAAGATCCTGTAATGTACTTGTTAAACTATTAGCCAAGAGTTTAAAAGAAGTTATGCTTAACGTCATTGGCGAATTTCAATAGACAACTGCGACTAGTAAACACATTCTATATGGGAACCCTTACAATCAGTCTAATACCAGCACTTAAAGGGAAACAAGGGAGCGCTATTTGAAAATTTTGTCATTAAATGCATTTGCTAATGTAGACTGAAAATTTATATGCTATTTCACGAGGATGAAGTGGATTGGGTAAGTAGAGAAGGCAGGTGAGACTTAAATTTCTATGGCATCATTCTAAGCTCTACTTCATAATTTTATTGCATATTATTTTTGGAAAATCGAATGGTTGGGACAAGGAGATTCCCTATCCAAATAAATGCTACATCTTTGTTTTATGGTTCTATGTCCTTCGTAGGGAACCAAACTAACTTAGGCTTGATTTTTGGATTTAAATAGGTGAGATGGCCATCATATGTCCCTCCTTTTTAAGAATCTTACGTAGAAGAAAGGGTTAATGGTACAAATCATTCTAGCATCTAATCAAATACCTATCATTTTCCATTATATTCCGCTTCAGTAATAAAATGTCAACAAGAACCTTAGAGATTTTTTAGGCAACCAAATCACGAAATCAAATCTCAAAAGCGTACCACGGCCCATCCAAAAAGGCTCAAAAAACAGCAAATATTTGTGGCCAAGACAATACAATAAATCCCATATCTGGAAAAACACCCCACCGTCGACCCACGATTCGTAAACCCATTTGATAGCCAACCTTATAAGATCTGCTAAATCTGCACAATCTCCTTTAAATTTTATTTTGCTTTTCTCAAAGTCAGAATTCTAATTCTATCAGACTAGGAAGCAATCCCTCAATCATAACAAGTAGATTGATGACCCCCTTAAATCTTTCACAAACCAGAACATCAACCTGTCAAGAATGTAGTGGAATGGATTTATCATCTTGTTAGGGTTCGTCCCCTTGCAATTTGTCTCACACATAACAAGTCGGTTAAATTCTCTCCACTATGTGAATGCAACCATCTCATTTAGGTACTAAGCACATGCCTATTTTTGAATTGTTTCATCTATCAAATTAACTGTCCAAGCATGAACTAGAATTCTAGTTGGGATATGAAGGGTCCTAATAATCCACTTCCACCAAGCTTCCTCTTTACTCTGTGATATGGAAAATTTATAAGCAAGATTAGTCCAAACAAACAAGTTTCAACTTTTCAACAAGTCTTCCAACATAAATATTGATTCTAGTCTCCATATGCACAATACTAGCATCTTATGCCCAATAAAAAAACAACCCTCTTCTAGACATTGTTTCCATTTTAATACCCCCTTTACATTCATATATGCTTACCAATAAAATCCTCATTTTCAATATAATCTACAAGAAGGCAATAAGAAAATTACAGATCATGCCATTATCCATCACTATAAAACCAAGCTCAATTCTCATCAAACTAGCCCCAAAAAATTGCACTTACCTACCTTCGCTTCATCATTGTAAAGAATTCCGTCATGGAGATTTTAATCTCTAATACAAGTATCTCCCCCAGTCGAATATCAAAAGATGTTTCATTGCCCAAAGTTCTCATGACCTTAGAGAAAACTTCAACACCCCCCCACCCGTCTTAAACCTTAATCCTTGTGAAGGCATATAGAAAAAAAAAACCGCCATGCTGCTTACTATTTCACTGTACCATTTTCATGTCCACTCAACAAATCTGAAATTTCTGAAGAATGATGAAATTGTATGCTTGATAAAATGCCCTAAAATGATTAACATTCCACCCATTGATTAGCAATGCAAATTTTCCTACTAATGGATTTCTACTAAATCTTGTTTTTGATTTTCTAAGACAAGTCTATAGAAGACCTCCCACTAAAAAGGAAAAGATCGTGCTGAAAGCAAATAACATGAAAGACTGTTTCAGTTATACTAGGCCATCTTCTTAGAAGGTATAAAATAACCCGTTCCTTACATTCTCTTCAAGATGCTGATGACTCTATTCTATTTCTTAAAGCTACTTTGTATGTGCCGAAGCCACAAAATAGGATCCTTAAGATTTTGAGGTGGCCTTTAGCCTCGAAATCAACCTCCAAAATATCTAAGTCATAAAAAGTGGACAGCAAATGAGGTATTTTGGAGGGAACCAGGACTATACTTAAATGAAAAGTTAAGGACCTCCTTTTTTTTCTAGCTCAGGTATTCCTTATTGGCCAGAACTACTGCCAAGAAGACCCTATATGGTTTTGGAGAATATGGACAAGAATCTTTCCACTCATACAAAGCCATTTTCTTTCATCAACAGCTCATGTGACTTTGATCAGGGGAGCTTTCCATACCGTACCAATCTTCAGCTTCAAAATTTAGTAAAGCTTGAAATATTTCAAATGGATTGGAAGAAGAAATCACGACCAAAAGAAAAAAATTGCAACACATGCCAAATATTTAGATGATATAATGCCAGATATCTATAATATACAGTCACATATATGCTGTAAAAAATCTGCTGCAAATATCAAAGACATGATAAAAGGTTAGTTGAAAATCCAATAATAAATATATTTGGCAATGAAAATTTTAAATTTGTCACAGGTACTTCCCTCACCAAGGTAGCTCCATATTGTGGTCCGTGCAAATGCAACATAATCACTGGCATAACATAAAACAAAACCAATCAAAACGTGGAGCTACTAAGCTCTTTGATAATAGTATAAACTCCAATGTTCCCTTAAAACTCGGGAACTATACATGTGCTTGTGATTTAATAATTGAATTTCACAGTTGATTTATTGGTAATTTGTCATAAGTCCACATGGTCTATTCAATTGCTTTAAATGTTATTAAAAAATAAAAAAAATAGATATGCACCCTAATTATAGAGTTAGAAATTTTACCAAGCAGCCCAAGCAAGTCCTACAAACTAATACATCAAAGCTAGTGGAAAATATTATTTTGGATACCTCTTCTAACGATACTGACCACGGAAAGTAAAATACCATGGAGAAAGAAAATTGAAGTAAAAAGATCAAAAAAAAGATCTAAAGCTAAAAACAAAAAATATATTGATATAAAGCTTTGCCAAAAATAATAATAATGGAACAAATACTAAAACGAATTTAAAAAAAGAATGTGAATAAAATAAATAAAAAAAGCATCTAAAAATTATCGTAAATGAAGAATGAGTGTAAAAAACTATTCAGAGACATGTAAAAAGCTAATAAAACTACAAAAAAGAAATAAATAACAAGAAATCCAACAAATCAAATCTATTGTAACACAAGCATAGAAAGCAAAAATATGAGAGTACAATAAAAAAAATAGCTTTAAATAAGCCAAAATTAGGTTTTGATCATAATTTCTAAAATAAACTACAATAATTTACGCTTTATCAAATAATTATAAAATTAGGAATAATTTTAAAAACACAATTAAAAACAAGTGATGGGTTGCTATTCAATTTTTACTTTGACCGAATCACCCCTTAAAGGTCTATTTCCTAAATAGTTGTGTGCCCTATTTTGGCATGATCTATGCCCTATGATAGCATGGAGTGTTCCCTATAATTGTACGGCGTGTGGCCTATGAAAATGTGTTGTATTCCCTATGATGATTTGGTGCATGACCTACGATGATACCATGCGTGCCCTAAGATGAATTTGCAATTTGATCAACATAAAATTTATAACAAACCACCACTTATTTAGAAATATTTTTTAAAAAATATTGCTAATATTTAATTGTTTCAAAGATGGGCAGCAAATGTAGAAAATCACCAAATCCTAAAATTAAAAGAAAATGAAAATACCATTGAAGAAACAAACTAAGAAGGAAAAAGTTTTCAAAGGACGTGTTAAAAGTAAATGGGAAAAGACATCAAAGAGCATCAAATAATAAAAAGAACACTTTTATGACGTTTTTATTTACAACATAAATAAATAAAAAAGGAAATGAGAATAATAAATTTTAAGAAAAAAAATTTTATAATGAACCTATATAAAAATCTGAAGTAAAGACTTAAGTCCCAAAAAAAGGAAAATTTATTAAATCACAACAAAAACATGAAAAAACTAATTAAATTTACGAGAATACCAATAAATATCAAGAAATGCGGCTAATGAATTATGAGAAAGCAAAAAACAAAGTTAATGTATAAGGTTACAAAATCACAAAAGTGAAAAATGAATAAGTGACTAAATGAAAACAAAACTAAAAAAAACGTGTTCAAACTGAATGGTTAAACAAATAAAAGAACATGAGAGAATGAAAATAGTTTTAAGCTTCGATTCATATCTTAAAGAAAGAAAAATAAAAGGAAAAGAAGGAGATTGTTATTTGTAATTTTACATTTGCATTTGTTTGTCTAAATTTTCATTGTCATATAAATATTTCTTCTTTTTCTTATCTGTTCATGTTTTCTACAATAGATTTTTAACGTAGATTTCAATTTACATTTACTTTAGTAAATTTTCGTACTTCTTTTTTATTAAGCTTTACACTCACGTACCATTTCTAATTTTAATGATCTGATTCCTATTCCTTGTTTTTGAAATCCGTAGCAAGATTTACCCTCATTTGTACTTTTTATTTTCTTGAATTTCACACTTAATTAAATTAGACAGAATTTCCCACTTTGATTTGACTTTGTTTTTTTAGGATATGATAGAAAGCTTAATAATAATTTTGATTCTCTCACATTCTTAGGTATATTTACCATTCAACTTGATGAAATTAGTGAAAGAGAAAATGAATTAAAAAAATATTAATTTACAAAATTGAAAAATGAATAAATTGTTGAAAAATCAAAAGAAGGAAAAGATATGGGAAGAACAAGAATTTAAAGTATAAAAATACTAGTTAAGCTTCCAGTAATACATAATAAATACATAAAAATCAACTGAAAAAATAAATAAAAGTCAAATCAGATTAATAATAAATCAAGAAAACCAGAAAAGATAAATAAATGTAAAGCTTAATGAAAAACAAAAAACATATATCAAGAAATTCAGCTAAACAAAGTGAATGTATAAAATTACAAAAGCAAAATCTAAAGAATATAATAGACTAAAATTACTGTCTTAAAACTTCAAACAGTACTTTTAAATGGCAAACCTAAGCAGAAAACACAAAATGAAAATGGCAAATAAGAGCTAAATCAAGTTGAAAATAAATCAATAAAATTGAAAAAGACAAAGAAGTGTAAATCTATTTAAAATTGGAAAAACAAACATGTACCCAAAAGAACTTTAAAAAGACAAAGTGAATGTAGATAATTACTAAATCGCAGAAATGAAAGGTTAAGTAAATCATTTATTTTGACAAGGTTTCCATATAGTGATTGGATGGCCCCTTTTTTTGGCTTTGCCAACATGCCACACTTTTCACCCTTACTTCTAAGGTGTTAGGGCTATCGGATAAAAAAAAATAGAGACTCCAAATCCTGTAAAATACTTTTTAATGTATTAGCCAAAAGGTTAAACGAAGATATCTTTAACATCATTGGAGAATTTCAATAGACTAATGTGACTAGTAAACACATTCTATACGGGAACCCTTATAATCAGTCATAATACCAATACTCCAACGGAAACAAGGGACTGCTATTTGCAAGATGGGTCATTAAATGCATTAAATCATGTAGACTGAGAATTGTTTTGCAATATCATGAGGAAGATAGGGTTCGAGAATTAGTAGAGAAGGCACGTGAGACTTCTATTTCTATGGCATCATTGTAAGCTCTACTTCATAATTTTACTGCAAATTATTTCTCTTTGAAGGGTTGGGACAAGGATATTCGAAATCTCTATATACGTTCATCTTTGTACGAAGGCTCTATGCCCTTCACAGGGAAGCAACAGACATAGGCCTCCTTTTTCTATTTAAATTAGGTCAAGATGGCCATTGTATGTCCTGTTTCTTAAGAAGCTTAACTAGAAGAAAAGAGTTAATATAAATATGATACCCAATCACTCTAGGATCTAATCAAATGCATAGATCTTTCCATACTAAGCCAAGAACCAATGATATCAGGCTTCAGTAGCAAAATAAAAACAAGAACCTTAAAGATTCCTTAGCAACTGGATTACTGAATACAATATCATAATCGTACCAAAGCCATCGAAAAAGGCTCGAAATCTAGCAATATTGGAGGCAAAAAATCCCGTATCTGGAAAAACTCCCCACAGCCGACACCAGGATTCATAAACCAACATGATATCCAACATTATAAGATCTGCTAAATCAGTACAATTTCCTTTAAATTTTCTTTTGTTTTCTCAAGACCGATTTCTAATATTATTAGACTAGGAATCAATCCTTCAATCATAAGAATTGGTTTTTTATTTTATTTTTTATGCCCTGAAATAATTGCCAAACCAGAACTTCAACTTGTCCGCAATGCAGTGGAATGGTTATATCACCATGTTAGAGTTCTGATGAAAGAAATTCCAGACTTCCCTTGCAATTTGTCTTACACATATCAGGCTGGTTAAAAATTAGAATTCCCCCCACTATGTGAATGCAACCAACTCATTTAGCGAATAAGCACATACCAGATTTTTGAATTGTTTCATATATCAAATTAGCAATCTAAGCATGACTTTAATTATAGATGGAAGGTTAAGGATCCTAATCTACTTCCATCAAGCTCGTAAATACCAATACTCATGACAGTAGGGTAGAAACATACCAGAGCGGTAATTGGGTTGAAGACGACGTGAAAATTCGATGGCCGGCCGTTGAAGACGACGGTCGTGATTGGGTTGCCCTGGATGCAGTCGTAGCAGAGATGGATCAGAACTAAAGCAACCAGCATTCAAGTCCAGAAAAGTAGAAAACCAATTTTTCCGCCCTAACCCTTTGGATCCTAAAGATCGTCGATGAAAACGCTTCTAGAGTTTCCGACCGTTAGGCGACGCGCCCCGAACATCGACGGATCTTCCAGAACCATGCCATCTAAACCGTCTTTTTATTGTTTGGTAACACATCTAAACCGTCTTAAAATTTGAAATTTGAAATCATTACACCCTCAAATCTTTCCCCACAAGCGTGCCTTAAACGCAATGCGCAGTCTACATACAAATTTAAGTGATATGTTTTAAACATAATTAAAATTCAGTCATACAAAAGCCATAAAACTTAAATTATTTTTATAAATATTTCCTATAAATTAAAACATGGAACATTACTGATTAAATTTTAATTATATATAAAAGTATCAATAAAAATTAATTTCCCTGGAAAATTGATTATTTTTAAAAAGCATCATTAAAAACCAATTTTAATGAGAATTAGTGATACTTTGTTAAAAAAATTTGAATCAATGCCTTTTTTTCAATTTTTCAAAAAATGCCCTCAACTTAAGTATAAAAGAATTTCTTTGTTATCTTGTTATAAAGAGATTAAGAAGTGTTTTAAAAGCAATTTTGAAAGACATTGTGGTGAACAGCAAACTAAACTCATTCTCAATTATTCTTTATAATTATCACTAATTCTCAATTACCAAGAACTTGATGATTGAATTAGGATCATTTTTAAAAAGTATGGACCGAACGATATTTACTTAAAACATCACTCAAGAGAAACAAAATAACAAACACGAGATACACCGTGAAATGCAGGTGATTGATTTGCACAATTCAAAATTTTCCGCTGATCAACCAATCTATAATCCCCACACTGTAAGAGACAAGACAAAAAGAATTGGAGAATGAAAAGCGAACACTAAAAGCATCTCGTAGAAGGTTTTCTTAACAACGTTGAGCGGCAACAATGCAGTCTTGAAATCTCTCAAAACACCTGTAAAAAACTGGATTCGACAGCCCCAATCCCTGAATCATGATGCAAGCCACCTAATCAAAAGGTGGCCGCACGGATCCAAACACAAATCTACTAATTAACCATTCAACTTATCACCCCAGCGCTGCAACCCAGATTACGGTTGTAATAGAAATTACAGTATGTATTGATTAATTTTCAACTCTGTAATCGTAAAATAAATTTCTCTTCTAAACAAGAATTATGCGGGAGTTGGAGCAGCTCCTGATTTGTCAGTTTCCATGGGCTCGGCAGCAGCTGGCGGTGCCTCGTGACTTCCTTCGGCTCTAGTCTCAGTGCCTTTTTCCCCAGCATGGGTTTGGGGTTCAGCACTTCGACCAGGAGGTGTTGGTGGCGTCTCGATAGGTGTCTGCGGCTTCACAGGCTTCGGCTTTGTCATAATGGGCCTGCAAAACCTGTTCCAAACAAAGTTTTACTGTTCGTTCTCTTTAAGATATTGCAAGAGAAACATATCTTTTAAAAGCTAGAACGAACACACATGCTAGGTGACAAACTTTCACACAACATAAATGACTGACGAATATAGAGGAAAATTTTTAAACTTACGCAACATAATATGTAATTTTGCTTCCAATATAACCATACAAAAATATAGTTCTTAAATACAATTAATCTAGAGAAATTGATTTTATGTAATAAAAGTAAAAACTTCCAACACCAAGAAGACGTCCATGACTTTAATGTTAAAAATTTCAGCTAACCACAAGAAAAGGGCCTCAAGTATAATCAAATTAAAGTGTAAATATTAAATTTTAGAACACAAAGCAATTTCACAATCATACATGTAACAAAAAGATCAGGACCCTAAAAAAGGGCCCACTTGAAGGATTCTCTATGCAAAGATTCAGCAGATCAGATGGCATTAACAGTATGATTTGACAAAGATTTTTGTTGAGAACGAGGGGACTAAAAAAGTGAAGAACATGTATTGCAGCCCAAAAGGAGGCAATCTAAAACTACCAAAACAACTCGGATCAGTTGTGTTTGCCTTTTTCCCCCTTTATTTTTGCTTCAGTTGTATGTTTTGTTTCCACAGAAGGGTTTGCAAGGAGGAAGAGGATGAGGGGGGAGGGGGTTTGTGTGGGTTGTCTTTGTGCATGTGGTGGGGTGGGGGCCGCGGGGTGTGTGGGGGGGTGACATTCAAGGCTGATATGAGGTTGTTCTGTTGAGGTGTGATGAAGTCAAGAAAAAAAATAAATACAAGGAAAAAATAAGGAGAAAACAGCATCAAATGAAGACGACAACAAAACAGGCATAGGAGAGTTCAAATGCACCTGTCAAGTGCTTCGGCCTTTCTTTTAACATCAGCCAATAGCAGAATTGGAGTTGCATACTTAGGAAGCGTGTCTTGTTGCTGCTTTTTCTCCCTTAACCATGCCTCTGCTTCCACACACTCATTCATGACCTAACAGGCAAACAAGTCCAATTCAACATAGTACCTCGTTGACAGCATCTAATCTGAGGGAGAGAGAGAGAGAGAGAGAGAGAGAGAGAGAGAGAGAGAGAGAGAGAGAGAGAGAGAGAGAGAGAGAGAGAGAGAGAGAGAGAGAGAGAGTGTGTAGCACACACTCAAAACACATAGGAAAAAGGAATCCAGAAGTACCTTTTGCTTATCAGTCATATCAATGTGATCAAATTTAGGATCGGGCGACAAAGCTGCCTCCCTATAACTATTGATACAATATACAAGCTGATCTATTGCAGGTCCTCGCTCTGAGTTCTCTTTGTACCGCTCTTCAATGGGATCACCTTGCTGCAAGATAACACGATCAAAAGCAAACATGTCAAATGTTAAGAAAAATAAAGGGGGGAAGGGAAAAGATATACTCAAGGTTAATAGCAAAAAGAACAAGTTACCTTCTTGAGCTCCTCAAGCTTGGCAATATAAACACCCTTGGTTTCATCCTCACCCTCTTCATACAACCAATCTTCCACCTCCTGGAGTTTTGCAATCAGCCCATCTCTCTCTGAACTAGTTACGAACTCCTGATATTTATCATTAAGCTGGAAGACCAGAAAGAAATTATGAATTCTGAACCCATAAAGTAATTAAGGGTAAACATATTCCAGGAAGATCTCAATTACCTTGTTTCTCATGTCGTAAACATATGCCCCCACAGCATTTTTCCTATCTTTAGTTTCTTCCATTATTCGGTCTTGTAAAGCCATTTCAAACTCCTTCTCCACTGCCTTCTGCACATCTACAGGTATCATTCCACCATAAACCAACTCCACCACAGGGACATTCGTCTTCTTTACCTTCTTCTTTGGGACCTCAACCTGCAGACAAGGAACTGAGTTGTTTAGGAGCCACCGAACAATAAGATATACCAACAGACATAAATAAAAGAGTTTAATTAAATAACAAATATTCGTGATTGAAGCTTGGATTGAGGCACCATCAGATTATAACTATCTATACTGGAAACATTTTCTAAAATGTAAATAAATTAAATAGTAAAAATATATGTACCAAGGAGGTCTATCATTGCCACTATTTACATGTTATGGTCTACTATAAGACAATTAATATATTTAAGTACCTTGCAAACTTACCAAGACAAAGTAACAGATGTTATTTCAAATTTTGGGCTAAAAAAATTCATTTTTAAAGCTTCACTAACAACTTCTGGTTAACAATGTGATTTTAAAATTATTTATGTGTCCACAAGACAACTTTCCACATAAATGATAAAAGATAAGTTGTTTTCAGTAACACTTCCTTCTTAGAAACCTTTTTCAGACTCTTGTGGAATTTATCCTATTTTACAACAGATTATTGGAATAAATGAAATTGTTAAAAAAAAAAGTATTTACTTTAGAAACCAGTATAGGACAGCAATTATAACTGCCATAAATATTAATCAGAATGCCAAGTAATGACCAAAAACCAAATTCAAAATAAATGCCTGAATTCCAACTAGTTGGTGGTGGCAAGAAGAATCATGTTTAGCTGTATTGGCTATGGAAGACTATATCTTCAACAACATTTTCATGGTCAGTATCATGCCCCAGTGAAGGATAACGGTTTTATCAAGTTACCAGTTGACATAATTATTGTGACATTGGTAATAAACCATTCTTAATTGACTACTTCTTTATAACCATAAAAGAAAATTGTTCATATTTTACTTATAAAATATTAAAAAAGAAAAAGGAAGGATCAGCATTATCTGATAAGCAACAGGTTACCAGCAAAAGATACGCTCACTTATGGGATAAAGCTTTCAAAATTGAAAAATTAAAAACAAACCCTCCCCCCCAAAAATAAAACCCACCAAAAAAAGAGAAAAAAAAAAGGGTGAGGCTTTATCCCAACTACCTATGGTCGGCAAAAATGAACCTTTCCGCAAATTTGTATCAGCACAGTTTCTATGTTCATGTCCATCTAACACAGACAGAAGACAAACAGCCACATGATAAATATCAAAACTAGCATTATTTCATCATGCGGAATCAAGAAAGCGAAAAACCTCATGTCAAATGATAACAAAGATATGAGAAATTTGAAAAATAAATCACGTAAAACTCAAATTTTTATCTTCATCAAAACGTAACTCAACCACTTTGCTTATGAACTCGGATAGTCATCAATAGAGCTGTAAGTTTGGCACGGACAGCCCGAAGCCCGCCCAACCCAGCCCGCATAACAACCCGATTTAAGAAATAAGTTTGGGTTTGGGCCGGGCTCAATCTTGAGCCTGAAATTGAGTTTGGGCTGGGCTCGGGCTCACAAGGTACAACCCGAAAGAACCCGAATAACCTGAAATATATATACCACTAAATCGCCCTCCTGCAAACCTCCATATGATTGTCTCCTGCAAATCTAAAAGTTTCTCATCTTCTCCCATATCTCTACTATGAAAGTTGGAATTGCTCGCCCCTCTCACTGACTCACTGTCCCTCTCTTCTATTATCAATACCTCACATCTCAAAGACAACCTAGCTAGAGAAACCCCCAACAAAAGAGCTCGATCGGCAGGAGCTAGCAATACAATTGCCGTCGGCGTCGCCGTCAATACAGTGGGATACAGTTCATGCAGCAAGGGATTTGTGATTGCTCACAAAGGATTTGCGATACAGTTCCATCTCTCACAAGTCACAAGGGATTTGCGATTGCTATTTTTGTCAAATCGAGCATCTCTCTTTAAATTGGGTATCTCATCTTTCCCCATTTGTTCACTGCTTTCAGGTACTGTTTAATTCTTCTCTTTTCTAGTACTCGATCTGGATGAGATCCATTAATGTGTGCTTGGGAGGGTTTGTTTCTCTTCCTCTGCTATGCACCATATAATCTAAAACTATTTACCCCTCTTTGACTACAAAGTTAGTTCAGATATTTCAATCCTCAGTCTTTTACTACTAGATGCAAAATTTCATTAAAATTTGATTTCCGATAAATTAGCAAAACAGAAAATCTTGTTACTTTAGTAGTATTTTATTTTATGTTATTTTTAACATCAATATATATCCCCTAAAATCTTTATTTATTGTTCTTGTTTGGTCATATGCAAATGAGTTATGTGTTTCTTACATAATTTCGTGGTTCTAATATTTGAAACGTAGATTCTAACTCAGCCAAAAAAAAAAAAAAAATAGATTCTAAAGCAATTGGAAGAGATAGGAAACATGAATATTAAGTCTATTTAAAATTAATAAATTTGATTGATTTTGTAAAAGGTATTATTTTTAGATTAAGGTTTGAATACTTAAACAATGTGAAAATGCAATGAAACTAATTCTGAAATTTCAAATGGGGTAGGCCCTGTATGCAATATTACAATTTTTGTGAAACAGTAATTGAGTGGGAAATCTAGGGATGCCTTGCTAATCAAGTATCATTGTATAAAGTAGAAAAAAAATTTGGGCTGGCCCGAACCCAACCCGAACTTAAGAAATAATTTTAGGGTTGGGTTTGGGCTCAAAGAGTTTGGGTTAAGGCGGGCCAAGGAGAGTTTGGGTTCACCAATTTTAGTTAGGGTTGAACTCGAACTCATTGAAACCCAGCCCAGCTCGCCCTACTTACAGCTCTAGTCATCAATAGTGTGTGCATTTAAGGTATTCAACTTATAAAAACAATGCTGAAAGGGGAGGAGAATAGATAAAACATGAGCTGAACTCCAAATAACCAACTGCCTAGAAGTATAGAAGGAGAAACCAAAATAAAGAAGTATAATGACAGGAGTGATCAACCAAAGGTATCTGACCTTAGCATCCGTTTCCATCTGCACAGGCTTCTCTTCTGACTCACGAACACCATTTTCAGCCCCAGATGCATCAGTGGCTTCTTTTGCATCCTGCATATTTGCATCACCATCACCACTACTAGCAGGAGCTGCATCATTTGGAGTTCCATCAGTCTCCATCTTCATAGCTTCCTTTGCTGGCTCGTTTGCAACTGGAACCTCAACTTCCTCTTCTTCAAGGAGCTAGAAAATTTAAAGAATAAATTAAATAAAAATGAATAACTTTAATAAGACCAAATGATGTACCACTGTGATAACAGTAGAAGAGAACATACCACTGCGGATTCAACTGACACAATCCCATGTAGACTTAAGCAAACTTTCACTTTCAGTTTTGCGCGTTCGCCCTTTGAGGACTTAAAAGGACCAATCTGTACAAGGTGTGACAATTCTGTTATTAATAATAGAAAGCAATAAAATTGTTACAAACAGGATAAAGTGTATGAAATAAAGTGGGAGCCTGGGAGAAAATTTAAGAGTAAGCACCACTAACATACCGTATCTGTGCTGATCTTTCCTGGTACTTGCACTTCATTAGTATCGGCATAAAAAACATCAATTGAGAATGAGCCAGATCTGTAGAACGTCAAAGCCTTGATGCTAGGTATCGGATTTCCCTTTGGAAAAACAATCGTACTTTGTTGACTATCTGCTGCTTCATTCTGTGAATCAGGTGAAGATCCACTCCAAGACAAGGCAATTGGGAATGGGAAGTTCTCATTGACCTTCAAGGAAAAAAAAAAAAAGGATGAATAATGAAGTGGTTTCTGAATCATGAAGTGGTTTCACCCTTTTGCTTGACTTCAACAAGGATGAATAATTTCTGTCATTCGAACTACAACAATCCTCTTGAATTCGTTTCAGACGAGGAACAAGTGGCCGCATAGCTGGTGTGACTGGCCCTAAGATATCAGGAACATTTTCGGTACCCAAGGGACAACCTTGCTTAACAGTGTCAAAATCAAAAGCACTTTCTTTTTGTGAGTGTTGGGAAGATGTTCCTTGTTTAGGCACTCCTTGACCACCGCTAATGGTATTAGATACTGAGCAGACATTTGAGGAACCATTGTCAACTTCACTTCTGAAAAATTACAAAAAATATGATATTAGATGCAAACCAACATTAATGATGTATACTCAGATACACGTGCAGATTGAAATACAAGTGAAAAAAAAATTACATTAGTGGATGAATGCTTTATCAATCATACTCTTTAACATGAAGAACTAAACAGACAAGTGCATGCACATTACAGCCCTAAAAAAAGGCTTCCAATTGGATTCTTCTAAGCATAACCTCCATTGACTAAAACTATAAATTTAACAGCAGATAGATCAACTTAACTCCAGTTAATGACATCATATCATGTGCAACATATGACAGAATGTTTACCACTAATGCATGGTTAAGATCAGAGAAATACTACAGAGTGTGGATATAATAAAGACAGTAAGATTGACTAGACCATCAATCAAGTAGAAGTAAATATCATAATGTAAATGAGTACGAGATAGAGAGAGAGCGAGAGAGAGAGAGAGAGAAGAAGAAGTTTTGTACTTGTATATATCTGGATATATACATGAACTCAGTTAAAATGAGAAAAAACATTCCAAAACCATAAATGCAACGCATACGACCTGAGGCTATAACCAGAAGTGAACCTAAAAATTTTATCGAGAGAAAATTTATCATAAGGATGTACCTCTCTCGTGAAACACTCTGTTCACCGACCTTCGCAAATTTATGCATTATACTCGAGAACAATGAAGGCCTAGCCTGATCATCTGCCGCAAAAAGCTGACGCGGTACTTTTCCGGCGGAGTATCGGTTCCTATAACTTCCTCACAAGAAGAATCGCTTGCCTGTCCAGCCACGGTGAGGTTCTGCTTCCGTTGCTTCACCGGAAACTGATCGGGATGTTGGCCGTTGAGCCTTTCAACAAATTGCAGTCGGTCGGATTTCCGGTTGTCCGGCGACGGTTTCTGCAGAAACGATAGTATAGATGTCTGGCGCTGCATTTTCGATCTTAAAAGAAAAATCAAAGGAGACAGTTCCAAGTGAAAGTTTTGGGGAAATCAGGGCTACTTCAATCGTCTAAAATGGAGGGACCTCGACAAGCATTTGGCGCCACTTTTTTTGGGCTGCAGAGCTCGAGAGGACGTAACGGGAATTTCAGCCGACAGCGGATTGTCATCGGACCTCGACGGGCATTTGCAATTTTAAAATTAAAACTTTTTTTCGGGTATATTACAGAAACATCCTTCAATGTTTGCACTAATATTACAAAATTTGTAAAAAAGTTTTGCTAGCTACCCCTTCATTAAGTTACAGTCAATGGCTAGTGTAATACTTATGAGTTTTGATACTTATGAGTTTTGATATCTACTTATGGAGGGGGAAAGTATAATTTCGGAAACGAAAAGAAAGGTTCTTGTGGTTAGTGTATAGCTCAAGGGGAGAGCATTTCGCCTCCTACCACTCGGTGGTGTGATCCGTGATACACTAAAAGAACGAGTGTTTTTGGTTTTCAGACTTCAAAATGGATAATGATTTCGTCTAACACGATAGAAAATAAAACAATAAAGCAAGTACAGGTGTGGAAGAACAGTTAACTATAAAGCAATCTCTTAGTATATCACGGATCGTACCACCGAGTGGTAGGAGACGAAACGCTCTCGCTCAAGGGAGGTTTTTATAATTTGCTTTATTCTTTTTTTTATTTTATATATTTCATACTCATGGAACTTGTAGATTTACACCTAAAATACATTAGGTTCGTATAAAATTGTTCTTCAAGGCTTGAAATTGTCTACCGCCATTAGTTAAAACTATAAATGCTTTTGGAGCATCCAATGTTGCAGCTTTTTAACTTTTGGAAATGTAAAAAAATAAAAGGAAAAAAAATTTTCCTGGGAAAAAAGCCTAACCTTGAGATGCTCCTCGTGAAATCATCTAGCTTGTGTTACATGTATTACAGTTGTAACTTGTAAGTGGCAACAAACAATATCATCTTATGCATTGAAGCTAATATAGACGTAGAAATCAGTGCAAATGTTGTTAAGAAATGCCTTAATAGTAGGAGAGAACTTACGAAAAGGAAATGTATTGAAGCAAATATGCACGTGGAAATTAGTTTGTCCTCTAATAATCAAACTACTTATGTGAATGTTGTTAAGAAATGCCTCACCAATGGTAGAGAACTTGGGGAAAAGAAGTGTGCCCTTAAACCAATCTTACGTAGGTTGCCCTGGTATTGGTATTAAGACTTGAGAGTACTAATCATCCGTTTAAGGAACGTAGGCTCTTCACTAAAGCATAAGAGGGGACACAAAAGACATATTTGGAACATAGGTGGGTTTTTTGCCCTTTTTCTTTTTTGTTGGTTTTGGCGGTGAGGGGAAGGGGATTTGGACACGTGTGAGCCATAGACACTTGTCTAGGTTGGAGGTAGACCCTTGAGTACGTGGCTGAACTTGAAAGTCGATTTGCTTAAGGCAGGAGTTGAACCCCAATCTAGGCTACGATGAGCATGAGACCTCACTGCTATGGTGCGCGGCACATTCATATGTTTGGTTATCATAGCCAAGGTTTTAAATTTCGATTTCGATGGGCGTGTTAGGGCTGTAAATGGATCGGATCATGACCCGTTTACCGTCCGTTTTCGATTAAATTATCCGATTTAATCGGATTTTTAACCGATTAAATGATCCGTTGGATCGGATTCGGATCCGATTTTCGGATCCGTTTATAATCGGATTCGGATTCGGATCAGAGCAATATCCGTCCGATTAAGATCCGAATCCGATTAAATAGGTGTAATGTATTTGTAAATTATATATGGTATTGAGGATAAGTAAGTAATTTTATGTTCTTTGTATAAAAACAACATTTGATTTTGCCCTAACACCAACACCCAAGTCTTTTGCCATTTTGCCCTAAACCCTAAAGCTCGAAGCCTCGAACAGGTTTGCCATTTTGCCCTAAACCCTAAAGCTCGAAGCCTCGAACAGGTTTGTCTGATATTGCTTCTTCTTCACGGTGTTATTTCTAAAACCAGAAATCCGAAAGATTTGTCTTTTGTCTTGAATCTCTCCGTTTCGTGGCAAAAGCTGTTCGCACACGGGAGTTACTTCCTTCGTTCTTCGTGAAGAAGATGTTCGTTTTCCCGAGAATCGCGATTTCAGTCGCAGAAAGTTTGATAAGTACTTCTCATCTGCTCTTCCTCTCATGAATCCGTTTTCGATGATCTAGAAGCCGATTTTTGGTTGCAGTCGAGTAGCTCTGCTCTGCACGAAGAAATGTCAGCAACGGTACTGAATCTGATTATTTGATTAGTTTTGGAGTTCTTCTTCGTTTTAGTCTCATCTTCCAGTATTTTGCTCTGCCAAGCAGGAAAAGTTGGAGTTCTTCGGCGATGAGAAATAGCAGGAAGGAGGAAAGCTTGGAATTTCTGAACTGAGAGTTTCAGATTCATCATCGGAATCTCCCGGTAAGAAATTCAAGTCTCAAGATATAAATGAAACTGTTCTAGGGTTTTCGTACTTGTCGTGTACGGAGTTTCATCCGATTAAATAGTTTCGTTTCGAGCTTTAATGTGTATTTCTATGCTTTCGGATGGGTTTGCTTTAAGGTTAGATATTCACGGCTGATTCAATTGATTCCTCTGAACCACTTTGAATAATATATTGTGAGGTATTGGTGTTGTTTCCGTTGAGATATTATGTTGTATCCTTTAAGTCGTTCATCTTCGCTCCCTTTTCTTACATGATTCAGTTTTTTGCAATTTCCTCGATTCATAATTTCTGTAAGGAGTTAACATCTCTTGAATCTGTGCTGCTCCATGTTCTCTTTTCTTGTATTAGTTTTTATGATACTCCTGAGAAAGGATGCTAGACTACCGACACATTGAATCAAACTAACTGAAGTTTCTGTAACTGTAAAAATGGGGTACTTCTCTAGCATTTATTTGGATCGTTCAAGGTAAAATGGCTCTAGTGCCACACCAAGTGTGCTAAGTTTTATTGCCATGTTCATATAAATACTTTCTTCTAATTGATTTGGGAATGCTCTAAAGAGATATGATTCCATAAAGTTAATACTCTAATGGGGAAGAGGTGGATAAATAACAGATGCCTATTGCAGATTCTTGCAAATGGTTGGAGATTTTAGGAAGGTGGAGATAATTGATCTAGAAAGTAATTGATCTAGAAAGAAGTCTGTGTCAGAGTTTTTTTTCTTTTTTGCCTTTTTAAAATGAACAATTAGACGTTTATAACATATCAGGGGATTTTGGAATTCAAAAAATCAATTGTGAATTTTGTGGAAGTTTGTTTTTGGTCATTATGTGCAGGATAGCTTCTTCTTCTTTTTTCTTATTTGGGGTGGTATATTGCAAATTTAATCTTATATTGATGCTTTTAACCTTATTTTGTACAAGTCTGAGCAGAACTTTCATTATGTTTTACAAATTTTTCAGCTGCATCTGCATTGGCTTCTTTTGTTTGTTAAATTGTAACTTAACAGAGTCTAGTAAATTAAATTCATAGATCTGAAACCGTTAGTGGGTTCTCCACCTATGTAGGAATCAATTGAACAATTTTAATTAAGGCTTCTTCAGAATTTGATGGTGTCCCTCTTATTTATGTTCTGCTTGAGGCAGTTATTTGTTTTTCCTTCTACTAGATCATTTACTGGCAACGCTATATCATTTCAAGTTGTGTAAACTGTTCCTATTGTTCTTTTGGGTCTTGCTTGATGTTTGCTTTTAGTTTGTATCCATTATAATTAAAATAACCCTAGTTGTTATCTCAACTCTCAACTCTAGTCAGTTTCCGTGAGCTTTCTTTTGTTTAGTTCTGTTTAACGTTAATTTGGGTTTTGGATTCTGCATTTTTTTATTACTCAGTTATTTAAGATCTTATTTGACTCTAAAGTCTAAACTACTGATGACTCTGCCACATGACTAAACATAGATAAAGATTGGAAGCCATAGAGTTGCAACTTAGAAGCTTAGGGAGCTCACAAGAGGTATACCTTTTTTCTTTAAACTTTTTTTCTTATATATTGCTCAGTTTTTTTTTTATGTCCTAGTAATTTTTCGAAACTTTGATACATGTGCTTAATGCACCCATCTTAGTATTTTAATGGTAATTTTGGGTTGTGCTTGTCTACTTAAATTACAAGTAATCCATTATGTGTTAATTAAATTTTTTTTTTGTATTGAAGGATAAATTGTTGAAATGTCTGATCCTATTACTATTGAGGATGAGATGGTAGAAGTAAAGGTCTCACCTGACCCAAATTTAAAGAGGCCTAGAAAATTAACATCAAAGGTGTGGGATGATTTTAAGAAGATCACAGGGGAAGATGGAGTTGAAATTGCTTCGTGTAATCATTGCAACAGAACATTTACTGGAGCAAGTAGTAGTGGCACAACACATTTAAAAAATCATTTGCATAGGTGTCCTAGGAGAAAACATGGAGATATAGGTCAGCAAATGTTAGCAATTACCAAGAGTAAGGGGAGTTCTAGTGGTGTGAGGAATTTTAAATTTGATCATGAAAGAAGTAGAATGGACTTGGTAAAGATGATTATTAAGCACGAATACAGTTTTAACATGGTTGAGCATGAGTATTTTCAGACTTTTGTTAACAACTTACAGCCAATGTTTAAAATGGTATCACGGAATACTATAAGGGCTGATGTTCTTGTTTTATACAAGGAAGAGAAGAAGAAGTTGTATGATTCTTTTGATCAACTGTCTTCTCGTGTTAGCTTGACTACAGATTTATGGACATCTAGTGAGCAAAACATTGGGTATTGTTGTGTGACAGTACACTTCATTGATGAAGGATGGGACTTGAAAAAGAAACTTCTGAGTTTTATATCTTTAGAGAGTCCACATGATGCAGAGACACTCGTTGGATTGATCAAAGATGTGGTTTTGGAGTGGAATATTGATAAAAAGTTGTTTTCTATAACTGTTGATAATGCTAGTGTGCGCACCCCGATTTCGGTCGCACGACGAGGCGCACGCAAAACGATGCGTGCCTCGGGATTTGTTTGGAGTCGCCACTGCCTGATGGGGTGCAGGCAGACACCTGGGTGCCTAGGTTTTTCTATTAGGCGGTCTGCGGCTTGAGATTCTAAGTAGGTTCTCGGTTGCGGTCTGGGGAAGTCCGTAGACACCCCAGTCCACCCCGTCAAGTGACGGGTCCCATAAGTTTCCCTGGTTTGAGTCAACTCAGTTGGTCTCTCACTCACCCGATTCCTAATCCAGCATTCAATTTTGGTTAAGTCTGGCGGGACCGCCAAAGTGGTGTGGGTCCCTTTACTTGATTTTATGTTCTTATTATTGAATGAAGTGAGTCTGATTGGGTGGGCCCCGTTGGAAGGCCCAGGGATCCCTTGGTGGGCTTGGTTGAGCCCACGTGTCCCTTGGTGGGCCTCAATCTAGCCTGAGAGGCCCTTTGGGCTTTGGTTCAAGTGAATTGATTTTACTTTAAAGTTTAAGTTGAATTTAAAGTGATTTCATGCCAAAAGTGGGCCGGGATTGCTTTGTGGGCCCTTGAGTGGGCCCACAGTTGTTTGCCAAGTGATTTCAGATTATCTTGATTAGCCTTTTGCAAAAATGGGCCAAGCATTGGGCTTGGGCTTGAAAGCCCAAGACTTCTTGAGTTAGGGTTTTGACACCCTAACCGTGGGCCCGATAGGCCCTGCCCGTGGTCTCGGCCAAACCACGTCCTATTTTAAGCATGCATGGCCCAATTAGGGCTTGGGTGGGCCTCAAGTGGTCTGGCCCACCCAAATATTTTATTTATCTTAATTAAGCAAAATAAATTGGTCGGGCTTGGTGGGCCCCGTTGGAAGGCTCACCGGAAATCAATTTGGACCGGGTCGGTCCATAGCCCATCTTGGGTCTCCGGGGGTTGTGTGGGCTCCTGTGTGAGCCCACAGTGGTTCAGGTGAGGCCCTTTGGCTCTCTTGAAGGTGTTTTGAGAATCAAAGGGGAAGCAAGGGGACCAAGGGTGTATCTCCCCCTTCCCAAGCAAGACAGAAAAATGAGTAGGGATCTACGTATCCCTACTTTAGTCCATGTTCTCAAAAGAAACAGGGCTTCCCATGTAAGAGATGGTAACAAGCCAAAAGCACACTTTAAATCTAAGATTGAGCTAATATGAACAAGAGGGGCACTTAGCACATCAAAGCTGATTTTCATGCATGTAAATTCATGCTGGATAATGAAATATAAAACTACCTAGACATATTTCTAGCAAACAAAGAAACTAGCATGCAAGTGAAAACTAAAACCTAAACACACAGGCATCCCATGCTATTTATAGCACCCTATCAATATATGCTATCTCATTATCCTAACAAAGACATTTAAAGAAGGGAAAAAGGGGGGTTACTCACGGGGTACAAAAGATTAGGCAGCCATGGGGGAACATACTCCCACCTTTGAATAAGACAACCAATGACAGCAAACATTATGTTAAGAAGCCATTAGAACATGCTTAAAATATCATGCTTAAAGTGGAACATTCTCCTCCTAGAAACCGGAGATATGCTCCCTTTACCAAGGGACTTTCTTATGCCGAAAATGATGAGCACAAGTGGAAGGAGAAGACATCAACATGCTTGGAAAAAGACAGGAAACATGCTAGAGAAGAAGACAACACTTTAACATGCTTGAAATGAGCCTATTTTCATTTATGTTGAACAACAAGTTGTGGGGAACATTACCTTAGGATTTAAAACCCTTTGTGATGAGTGTTGAACCCACTTGAAGCTCCAAGAGTTGCTGGAGCACCTCCTTCTCGCGCCGGCAGCAAGTGTTCTTCCCTTCCTTGCTTGGATGGAAATGAAGAGGAAGAAGTGAAGAATGGTAGGTGGACCAAGGTGATGTGCTTGGGAGAGATGGAGAAGAAGGATCTTGGAGAAGAAGATGGTGGGAGAGCAAGCTTGCTCCACCAAAAATGTGCTCAACCCCCCATACGTATGGGGGGTTGGTCTTTTTATAGTGGGGGTATGGGTATGCATGCATGTGATGTGCATGCATGCATAGGGGACATAATTATGGGGGAGAGAGAGAGATAGAAGGTTATGGATGGATGGCATGCATGTATGATGCACATGCATGCTCATCAATCATGAGAGAGAGGGGATGCATGCATGGGTGATGATGTATGATCATGGGGGGAGAGAGAGAGAGAGAGAGAGGGGTGCATGCATGGGTGATGCCCATGCATGCCCATAGGGGACATCAATCATGAGCAAATCTTAGTATTTGTGGATTGGTCCCTGGAACTTTGGATGTTTACAGATTTAATCCCTGATACTTTTGGATATTTACAGATTTAGTCCTTGATACTTTTGATATTTACAGATTTAGTCCCTGATACTTTTGGATATTTACAGATTGGTCCCTGGGATATTTTCTCAAGTTTTGATGCTTATGGATCTAGCCCCTGATACCCTTGGATATCTGCAGCTTTACCATTGAGATATTTTTCATTGATTTGGGTAATTACAGATTTAACCCCTGAGACCTTTTTGCTCTGTTGCTTGCCACGTGCGTAGACTTTTGCCACGTGTGCAGTTTTCCAACACGCTGCCCTAGAACTTCAACTGCTTACATCTTCTTCATCCGGACTCCGATTTGGGCAAACTTAATTGCGTTAGAATCATATCGGAGCCCTCTATCCAATGGCATGGGGGTAAGCACCTGGATCGGATTTTAGCAGAAAGTCAACTTTTGGTTTCGCCCAAGTTTGACTGCCCGCAGAACCTTCATCCGAACTCCGATTCCTGCAAACTCAGTTAAGCTGGAATCGTGTTGGGATCCTCTATCCAATGATATAAAGCAAGGCCTCTGGATCGGATTTTGGCAGAAAGTCAACTTTTGGCTTCGCTCAAGTTTGACCGCCCGCAGAACCTTCATCCGGACTCCGATTCCTGCACACTCAGTTGCGTTGGAATCATGTCGAGATTCTCTATCCAATGATATAAAGCAAGGTGGCCAAATATCACTTAATCAAAAAGTCAACTTTTTGTCCCCTCGGGGTTTGACTTTCTGCCAGGGTTTTGAGCTGTTTTTCTGTCTTTTAGCACATTTTTTTGTTTTCTTATTTTCTTTTATTTTCTTCTTTTTTTTTTCTTTTTTGGTTCGATCAAAATTTGGGTGCTTACAGCTAGTACGAATGATGCAATGGTCAGAGAGTTAAGAAGATGGCTTGAGGATCAGAATTTACTTCCTTTGGGTGGAAGTTTATTTCATATTCGTTGTAGTGCACACATTCTTAATCTTATTGTCCAAGATGGGTTACAAGAAATAAAAGAAATCATTAAGAATGTCAGGAAAAGTGTTCGGTATGTTAGATCAACACCTCAAAAGAAGCAAAAGTTTAAAAATGCCTTAAATCAAGTGAAGTTATTTGGGAGAAAAGGTGTTATTCTTGATGTGAAGACTAGGTGGAATTCCACTTTCTTGATGCTTGAGAGAGCACTAGAGTTGAGAGAGGCATTTGTTCGTCTCCAGCAAATTGATCGTGAATTCAATGTGAATTTATCCAAGGAAGAATGGGATACGGCTCAAGTTGTTTGTGGATGTTTGAAAGTGTTTTATGAAGTTACTTGTGCTTTTTCTGGTTACAAGTATCCAACTGCAAATCTATTTTTTCCTGATATCTGTAAGATTCACAAGCACTTGCTAGATATGGAGAAAAGTGAGCATGCATATGTTCGTGATATGGCCTTTAAAATGAAACTCAAATTTGAAAAATATTGGGATTCTTGCAGTTTGGTTTTGGCGATCGCTACTGTACTTGACCCAAGATTCAAGATGGATTTAGTTGAGTATTTTTATGGTGAACTTTATGGTACTAATGCTGATGTGTATGTAATGAGGATTCGCACTGCTGTTGTGGATCTTTTCATTGAGTATAGTGGTGATTCCCATAATGTGATGCAGTCTAGTTTTGATGTAAGTGATAGTACTTGTAGTAGCTTTCAGCCTCCATGCAATTCCTCAAGTAATGACATGCTTATGGGTTTTCAAAATTGGTATAAGAGTGTAAGAAGTGCTACTATCCGTGCTTCGGAAAAATCTGAACTTGACCGATACTTGGATGACACAATATTTCCTTGTAGTCAAGAATTTGATATTTTGGATTGGTGGCAAGTCAATAGTCCTAAATTTCCAGCACTTTCAAAGATGGCTCGTGATATTTTAGCAATCCCAGTTTCTACTGTCGCATCAGAGTCGACTTTTAGTGCTGGAGGTAGGCTTATTGATGACACTCGCAGCTCTTTGACCCCGGAGATAGTGGAGGCTTTGATCTGTGCACGTGATTGGTTGGAAGTTCCAAAGAAGAAAAGTAAGTATATAAGTATATTTAGTTTTCTATAGTATAATTCATTTTTTATCCTTTCAATTTTATTTGTTCATTTGCTTTTTTTTTTCTTAGACTCTGATGACAATGAATAGAGAATTCAATTGCATTTATCTTGAAAAGTAAGTATATAAGTATATTTGTTCATTTACTTTATTTGTTCATTTTTTCTAGCTTGCTTCTGTTTCTTAAATTTTATATGAATGTGCAGGAGAAGTCAAGATGGTGTTGCTTCCTTGCTGGATATATGAAGTAACAGAAGAAATAAAACTTTGTTTTAGTTATTAAGGAACTTTTTTTAAATGTTATCGTCTGGTCTTTTTTAGTGTTTGTTTAAGATGTTTTAAACTTCTCAAGTTCTCATGAAGTAACCTCCTATTATCCCAACTTTTTATTGTATAACTGTTTGAACTTCTTATCCCAAAATTTTATTTTATTTATGCTATGGTTATTTAACTGTTTTAGTGTGTTAGATTCTCCGTTATTCACTTTGTTTTAGAGTGTTAGATTCTCCCTTGGAAACTTTCTTTAGGTATTTCTCTGAGGAACCTGTTGCTGCTGCTTCATTTGGTCAGGTAATTCTCTCCTTAAAACAAATTTGAACTAGTAAGTGGTGCTCTAAGGTGAGAACCAGATTGAATGTGATCCATTCAAATTGAACCAGATTTAATTTACATGTGTCTCCTGTTTATTTTTAAAAAAAAAATTTTTTATTTTATTTTTTTGCTGCTTTTCATTTCAGATTCAAGGGGTTGAGAAACAGATGGAAAGGCTCTCTGATCTACTCCAGAAACTCAAGGTATGAATTATTTTTATCTCATAAAATAGGTGCTACTTTGTATCCATGGAGGCAGTTAGAAATGTGATTTTATGATGAAAAGCATGTCTTCCTGGTCCTACACCAGGGCTTACAGCACTTATATCACAGCCAGGCTTTCTATCTTCTCTTTGTATTTAAGTTTAATATCATTCCATCTGATCAAGGGGTGTAAAGCTCACATCTTTGTGCAAATTATAACAACAGTTCTACTATGAGCACAAGAAGTGACTAGGAAATAGTAGTAGAATTTTCACCTTGTTTGGTCCATATTCACATAATTTCACAAATTCAGCTCCATATGTGTCATTAGGATCAACAGGCTAAAAGTACTTCAAGATGCAGATTTTACACTGATTATTCAGGTGCAGTACTTTTGCAATATTATGGTTTTAACCAGGTCAATTAACTAATTTTAACTTACAACAGATTTCTAATATATATGCATATTTTTTTCCTGTCCTTTTCATTTACAGGATGCAAATGAGGAGTCAAAAGCTGCTACAAAAGCCTCAACAATGAAAGGCAAGACTCTTTTCCCTCATCTTAGTTTAATATGTACAAAGTCCCTGGAATTTATTAGAGCAAGAGTTAATTTCATGAGGCAGAATTGCCCGGGTAAATCTGAAAACGAGATTTAATTCCCTGACAAAGACCCAAGAGAAAGGATTTTCTGTTTAAAAGAGAGAAAAAAAATTTCTGTTTAATCGGCTTGGAAAGATACCTGAAACTCTGATAAATTCTTGAAAAACAGTTTCCACTGGAAACAACTTACTGTGCTTTTAGTGTTTCACATTTATCGTAGTTTCTTGTTTGCCATAACAGCTCTAAAATATTTTTAAAGCCTTTCAGCAATCAAGCAGCGAATGGAGAAAGATATTAATGAAGCCGGAAAGATAGTGCCTAGCATCAAAACAAAACTAGAAGCAATCAGCAAAGACGTACTACTCTATTCATTTTTTTCTGAAAACAAAAGCCTATTTTGCAAAAAATTGGTGTAACTGGTATATTAAGACTGTACTGACTCCCCCTTATCCTTCTCAAGAACATGGCCAACAGACAGAAGCCTGGTTGTGAAAAAGGAACTGCCATAGACAGGTCAAGGACAATTTTGACCAAGTGAGTTATGAATGCTGTTTTTAACTTCGGGTAGTTTCTACAAGCCCACTTTTAAACATGAATCCAAGAAGACAATGTACCAATTCTTTTCCTGAATTCCAGTGCATCTATGAAAAAGTTCAAGGATCTGATGACCGATTTTCAGGTATCATATTGATCATTTTTCAATTTTGGTCTCTTC
Organism: Buxus sempervirens; assembly: GCA_947561395.2. NCBI lineage: Eukaryota > Viridiplantae > Streptophyta > Magnoliopsida > Buxales > Buxaceae > Buxus > Buxus sempervirens. Next base: position 31,590,008 of record OX387192.1, read on the forward strand.
TTCTTTTTTGGTTAACCTTTCCTGTTTGTCATTTCATGTGTGAAACTCTGTTCTCAGAATCTCAGGCAAAAGATCCAAAATGAATACCATGAGGTTGTGGAAAGAAGGGTCATTACGTATATGCATGTATAATTATGTCTTTTGCTTTTCTTTAGTGAAAAGTGTTGCTTTTTCTTTGTTGTGTGGATATTCTTTAGGTTTCAAATTCAGTAGATCATGCCCAATCTAGGGCAACTTCACTTCAGAATGCAAAAAAAAAAAACAATAAAAAATGGTTGTGCATTGCTATATTCATTGCTAATAGTAGAAATTATAATGTTTACATAGGCAACTATAATGCTTGCACACTATTGGTGCTTATATAGGAAAAGGTAATCTTTGCAAAGAAGACATGAGTTAATATTCGCTTTTGAGTACATAAAACCATTTGTTAGAAGGACAGAAAACAGCAGCAATGTTATGTACCTTCATTGACATGTTCTGCTAGCTTTCTTTAAGCAAAATAAACTTTACCAGATATCATTATAATTAAAATGCATGGTTGTTCTCACCTAGGTGACAACTGCAGTGGATCACATTCAATTTGATGCTTTAAGCCACCTTAAAATTGTAAGTACTTGCTTAGCTTTCTTCACAGCATGACATTTTATATATTCAAGCTCTTTGAAATTATTGAATTTTGTATTGCAGGTAACCATGATACTATATGAAGTTTTCAGGTTACCAGGAGTAGAATTTTCATTGATAAAGAGGCTAGAGAATGAGAACCAAAACCCTTCATGCTGTAATTTTTTATGCTGTAATTTTTTATGCTGGAGTAGAACTATCAATTAGATGAAAGTTTATGCTGTAATTTTTTATGCGGTAATTTTTTATGTTGGAGCAGAACTTTCAATTAGACGAAATTTTATGCTGTAATTTTTTATGGGGAAAGCTGGAGTAGAACTTTTATGCTGTAATTTTTTCTAATTTTTTCATGCTGTAATGGTGAAATTTAAATGGATTTTCGGATCTCTTAACGGATTCGAATATTTAATCGAATTCGAATACAATCGGATACGAATACGGATGTAACATTTTTTATCGGATTCGGACTTGGTAGTGTATTTCAAATATCCGTCGAATATTTAAACGAATACAGATATCCTATTACTTAAACGGATTCGAATTCGGATTCAACAGGATTCGCTCCGTATTCGCTCCGTTTACAGTCCTACTACCCACAGATAACAATCATACCACAGACTATCAATTTGGGCCAATGCCCTTTATGCCGTACAGTTCGAATTGGGCCACTGCCCTCTTTTCAATTCTCATGGATTCTGGGCCAATGCCCTCCATTCAATATATCAATAACACTGGGCCATTGCCCTCTGTCAGTTCTCAATAATACTGGGCCACTGCCCTCTGTCAGTTCTCAATAATACTGGGCCACTGCCCTCTGTCAGTTCTCAATAACACTGGGCCACTGCCCTCATTCAGTTTTCAATAACACTGGGCCATTGCCCTCATATCATGATCATAATATATAGCATGCTAAGCAAATGGGCCAAAGCCCTAAATAAATTTACATGCAATTCAACACGGGTCAATGTCCTTCATATTATATACCAGTACTGGGCCGGAGCCCTTCATTCAATGTGTCAACATCCATGGCATGCTAGACGGGCAGGCAAATGCCCTAAATACACATTTCATGCATACAAGGTTCTCAAAATATCAAAATACAATTTACACATTATTCTTCGCATCTCATGGTTCACTTGGGTAACCTATGCCTCAATTCTTTGGAACACGTACAACTTGGTTTTGGTTTTTGTTTTCTACTTCTAATGGTTATTTGGAAGGTGCTCGATGTGACGGAATCAAATTATTCTATTCCTATAGTAATCTGGGACAGAAAACCTTTCTAAGACCTTATTGGGCAAAACGTACCCAAAATCTTTGTTATTTGGAATTTTGAGTTACTTCCAGTTGGAACACCTCCTAGACACCTAACTCTCACTTATACATAGGTGAGATTTGAATAAAAACAAAAAGTATTTCAATCTGGGCTAAAAGTGTAAATTTTAGAAATTCTGGTAAGGGCGCTCGATGAGTCGCTCGAACCGACTTCGAGCGGCCAAGGTTTAACTCTCGAGTTCTTCTGTTTTGACCTCTCGCTAGAACAAACGCTCGAGCGGCCATGACTTAAATATCTATCTAGACTACCTAAAACTAATGCTTGATTCCCGCTCGAGTGACTGCTCAAGCGGCTGGGTTTTCTCAGCAGCTTGCGAAATCCGAACTTTTGGGGATTTCGATTTTTCTGAAATTTGACTTGTTTTAGGTGTTTTTGGGTTCGAAATCTCTCCTAGCATGTGTAGGAACCTACTACCTACAAAATCCCTCAAATAGAACCCTCCTATTTGGCCTAGGACTCGTTTTCACCTCTCAACCCTAACATTAACCTAAACATGCGATTTTGGCCGAAAATTGAAAACAATGGGAAGGGTGGTGTTGCTTACCTCTTGCAAACTCTTTAGCAAGCTTTCTAGATCCCTTTGCAAGCCACAAACAGAACTTTGCTTGCCTCTTGGTTGATTTTTCCGGAAATCTCCACCAAAAACCCCAAACAAAAATGGGTTTTCTTGGGTTCTTCTTTTCTTTTTCTTGCCAACAACTCCTCCAATGGGTTGGAATAGGATGGGGGACGAAAATGGGGAAGGATGATGAAGAAGGAGATGAAGAGAAGGAGAGTGGGAGAGAGAAGAGGAAAAAGGGTTAGAAATGGGCGTTGGTCGTGAATGGCACTCTTTGGGCTATTTTTCCTCTTAAGTGACTCTCTAACAAGACACCAAAATTTCAAGTTTGCCACTCCTCCCTATATTGCACATAACCCACCACACTTAGCTATATTTTCTCACAATAGGAAGTCTCATTTAAAAAGATAGAAGTTGCTCACCCTCATAAGCCGCTGTCGAGCTGGGGCTGAGCCACTTTGCCTGGCTTTAGGCTTGGGTTCCTCCCACTTCACCTGCACATCACTCTCACAAGTTGGGGCGTGCAGGGGTATTAGGATGGGGTTTCACAAGTGACCACTATGATAGACTTGGAGGCAGGACCCCTCAACTCGTCCATGCCTATCATGGCAATTATTCTCATTTTTTCTCAATCAAGGACCGTCTATCTCCCCCTTCCTTCATGCTAGAGTGTTCATTCTGAGCTGAAAAACATCCCCATCAAAATCATTCCAAACTCGCTTTTTCTCTTTTTAACCTTCCATCAATCCTCACCTTCCTTCATACACCATCCAAGTTAAAAGTCCAACCTCCATCCCCGCACACACAAACACACATACACACACTCTCCCCTACATCTTTCTTCCTTTTTAAAAGATGCTAAAGAACAATGTTTACACCCTTTTCATTCCTTATTAATAGACAGACATTGGGATGAATGGGGATTAAAATAATAATAAGATTTTGTTTTGATTTGCATGGATGTTATAGCAACCGGCCATGAATAAGGCGAATTCTCTAGCCGAACCATCTCAATATTTTCCTTTCAAAATATTCTTCTCTTTCCTTCTTGGAAAGCACAGAGAGAGAGAGAGAGAGAGGGTTCGTATCTTTGTCCAATATTTCCACTAGATAAATGGATCGGACACTACTACATGACCTAGGCAAAATGGTGCTGAACTTGTTTTATGCCTTTGTTCATGTCACATTATTATAGAATATTTTGTTTTAGTTTTGGAACTTCTGAACCATGAAACAATTAAAATCTTTATTTTGAGTTGGGTGCAGAATAAAATAAGATGACATTATATAACAAATAAACACATGAATTATTTGCCCTTCGTAACAACTTTGGTTGGAACTGGACCTTACTGTTTGGAAGCAAGTATTATGGAAGTTTTCAAGTCATTTTTCCCCTTCTGGTAAACGGGGATCATCCCATTACTGGGTTACAAGACATATCCTTGGAAGATCTACCATCTAATCATCGTCAGAGGAGGCTCATTGTGGTGACAAAAGTCTAGATTTTGAGATTATTATATATTTATTAAACTCTTGTGGCCCAGTTTAAAATTTAAAATTCATTACGTAAGCCTAGATAAAGTGCATCTGTCCAAAGTCCCAGCCCCGACGCCCAAAGCCCTCTCCTTGGTGCATCTCTCTCACAACCTACTCCGTACCTTTTAAGTTCTTACTGGCATACACTGATAAATTATTAAGCTCAGTTGATGAGCAACTAGAATTGCAAAACCGGCTTATGCCGTGGGCCAATAAGATCGGAAATTTGGTGTGTCTCTTCTTTTTACTTTTTATATTTTATCGTTTTCTGATCTCTCCCTCTCTTCGTGTGTGATGAATACGAAATCACGAAGAGGATCTATGGATGCGATTAGGAAGAGTTCAAGAGAAATTTATGAAAGATATATGTATCTAAGAGTGCATGGAGAAGTTGTTGGGAAACTTACTGTTCTACATGTTCATATCTGCACTAGCCACCACTCATAGGATCAATTTTGAATTTTTTCATTCTCAACCCATGTTCTTCCAAAGTCCTTTTAGTCACCAAGTGTTTGACTCAAATTCTAAAAGAAAATTGGTTAGAATGTAAATCTTACAACGTATTTAGATTTTCTCAAAGGAAATGAATGACTCAAATACTAATAGGATTGTTTTGATAATTCATTTCAGTTGTTAAAGCATGAACTAGATTTTTGTGGGTGTTCATAGAGGATCAAAATCTGTATTTAAATTATGATATAATTTTAACAATAACTTTGTTAAAAGTTCCAGTTGAAGTTGATTTTTTTATTGAAACAACTCTGAAAAATGCTTGCATTCTTGTTTTGGTATTGAAAGATCTTTTTAAGAAATACTTGAGACTTATTTCTGGCTTGATATGAGATTCTTCCAAAAATTTCTCAGACTGTTGATTGGTATAGACAAATACATCTAGCCCTTTTAAACAAGCATAACCACACAGCTTCAGGTCATGACCGTCTCTGAATAATCATGCTCAAACATGTATGCCTTTTATGAATATGCAGATCCATATGATTCCTTGAAGAGGCCAACAATAATAAATTGAGGTAGCTCATTTGCTTGACAGTTGGAGATCGGACGAACAATCTCCTTCCAGGAAGTTTACAAAACCACTTCTTACTTCTGAAATGGGAAGTGCCACAAGTGGTACTCTCTATACGTTCCTAAGTTACTGGTTTATAATTGTAAAACCTACCTAATTCACCATCTTTTTTAAATTGCAGAATCTGGGATTGATTCCTTTACAGCAGATAAAGCTGCCAAAGTCTTTGTTGCTGGCCACTGTGGACTTGTTGGTTCTGCTGTTGTCAGGAAACTTCTCCATATTGGATTAACTAACCTTGTCCTCAGAACGCATAGTGAGCTTGACCTTACCAGACAGTCTGATGTCGAATCTTTCTTTGCCCAAGAAAAACCATGTTACGTTATCCTTTGTGCTGCCAAGGTTGGCGGGATTCATGCTAACAACACTTATCCTGCTGATTTTATATCCATCAATCTCCAGATTGAGACCAATGTGATTGATGCTTCATATAAAAATGGTGTTAGAAAGCTTCTGTTCCTTGGTTCATCTTGTATTTACCCCAAGTTTGCCCCACAGCCAATCACGGAAGATTCATTACTTACCGGACCCCTAGAGCCAACAAATGAGTGGTATGCTGTGGCAAAGATTGCTGGGATCAAGATGTGCCAAGCGTATCGGCTGCAGTATGGTTGGGATGCAATTTCTGGGATGCCTACTAATTTATATGGACCAAATGATAATTTTCATCCAGAGAATTCTCATGTGCTTCCAGCTTTGATGAGAAGATTCCATGAGGCCAAGGTTTCGGGAGCAAAGGAGGCAGTTGTATGGGGCACTGGATCACCACTGCGGGAGTTTCTCCATGTTGATGATCTGGCAGATGCTGTAGTTTTTCTGATGGAGAAGTACAGTGGTTTGGGGCATGTTAATATGGGTAGTGGGATAGAGGTGACAATAAAGGAGCTTGCAGAATTAGTAAAAGAGGTGGTTGGGTTCAAGGGAGAGCTCGTATGGGACTCTACAAAGCCAGATGGAACCCCAAGGAAGCTCATGGATAGCTCTAAGCTTGCGGGGTTAGGTTGGATCCCGAAGATCTCACTCCGAGATGGACTTGTTGATACCTACAAATGGTACCGGGAGAATTTCAATTAGTAACAAAGCTGTTGATGGCCTAATCTTTTGTATCATCTGTCCATGCGGTGTGAATTTATTTTTCAGAGGCAATTGGCATATCTTTTGCCGCCAATAATGTCAATTTATTCTTAGAAGTTGACTGTTGTGTTATCTTCGGGGTCATTACTGTTATCAGATTTATTAAACTGATATTCAACTGTAGTTATTGCCTTTGATTTCTGGTCCTGTTGATCTTGTTGTGTTTGCTGGTCTCTGATTTCTTGAGATTGCAATTGGATTGAGAAAATTGGGTTATACCATGTTTCTTGGAGATAGTGGAGAATCTTCATGTCATGCATTTGTCTTCTCATTCGTGTGTTATCTGGGTATCTTATCCTGTATTTTCCAAATTTGTATATACTTAAGTTATTGCTTATTTAGAACTTGATCTATAATATGACTTATTTTTTTGTGGTGTCTTACTGGTTTATCCATTCAGTATCTGCACTCTTGCATCACGTTCTTTTTTGGAGTTTACTGGTGAGGTATTGGAAGATGTGCTCACTTAGTGGTTTTGCTTCATATATTAGGTTACACATGCCGCTCATCATTTTGCTCTCATAGAAACTCTATGCTGACCTTTTTCTTGGATCTAGATAATCTCTTGTTAAGTTTCTCTGTGTAGTTAAATTGGGACCAATTAAAATGTATCATATCATATGAAATAAGGCTACTTAGTTGGATTTCAAATTTTAATCATATTAGTTTTGCACGAATCAACTGGCCAGCTTAGCAGTAATGTAGAATTTCAGATGAGATGTCATGCTTTCAAGTTAACTAAAGGAAGGTCATAACTTGAAAGGATACAGGTACCTTTTATCTTTACTCAATGAGGATATATTGACAAGATGGTGATGACTGGGCCTTCTTGGATTTCATATTTTATTCATATTAGTTGGATGAATCAACTGGCCAGCCTAGCCGTAATGTAGAATTTCAGATGACATGTCATGCTTTCAGGTTAACTGAAGGAAGGAAGCTCATAACTTGAAAGGATACAGGTCCTTTTTATCTTTACCCAATAAGGACATATGGACAAGATGGTGATGACTGGGCGTTTTTTTATTGTTGCTTTTAGTTGCCCCTCACCGGAATCCAGGACCCCAGGAAAGACGTGAGAATATTGCTTCGTCTGGGACTTGATGGATGTTGCCAAATGCCAATCAATAATATTTTCATCTTTCGAATTTTTCTTTTACTTATCTGTGTTTCTTAGAAAACTTGTAGCAGCCAAAAGGATGTCAGCTGGTCTCACCACCCAATAGGTTATTGTTATGCCTTGGAGATATTCTAGGCCAATAATAAGGCTACGGACTGTTCCATTTATTAATTTTTGTGAACCAAATAATAAGGGATACATCCCCCAAAATGTGTTGGATCTCCCTTTATTTATAATCTTTTCACGTAAGAGATTTAATTCGGTCATGTGACAGTTGTCATGAAGTCAAACATGTGTTTTGAATTACAGGCAATGTTCAATGAGTTCTCTACTGCAAATATACAGATTCATAAAGATTTCAGCGCGAAGCTTTCAGGTTATGGTTGTGTTAATCATGCTTCAGAAGCAGAGATCCCTCTAACAGTTCAACTGTAGGTGCTCTGGCTGAATGTAGCGATGTTGTTGATGTTTTCTATTTTTATTTTTCCTTACCTATGGTCATTTTTTCCCTCTACAACGAAAGGTTTCTTTGAACTGTAATTACGATATCAAATAAGTGTAAAAATTTTGATTTTTTGATTTTTCAGGCATTAGCAAATCTTTCATTGGAAACATTAACATTGGAGAAAGGATTGCTCACCCCCAAGAGCAATGTATGGAATTTTGGAGTCGTTCTTCTCGAGTTGCTTACTGGTCGGAAGAGAGAAACTTATAGTTAAGTGAAGCCGACCATTTCTAACAGATGATTGCCGTTTATCTCTGATAATGGATCCACGGCTAAAAAGCCGCTTCCCAGTGAAAGCAGCTCGAACTGTGGCTGACATGGCTGTAAGGTGCCTCCAAAGGGACCCATCAGAAAGAAAGACCCACCATGAGAGCTATCGTGCAGTCTCTCAAAAAATGTCCAAGATATGAGGTATTCATGTCGGTTTCCCCTCCAGGAGCCGGCGACAGTCACTGGAAAACGGATGTCAAGGTCTCCAAGTCTCAATGGTATTGTAACACCGGCCCCCGGGTTAAGTCTCTCACCTTCTCCACCTTCGAGAAGTCGTCCATCTGTTTCTCCTACTAGGCCACCCTCATTGGCCATGGGGCTTCCTCCGAGAGCCTGCTCTTCTACAGTCTCATTGGAAGATAACGGGCACAGGGAAGGCGGAAGTCAGCCGCCTCATCCATGAGAAGAGATGGATGGCGTTGAAGGATTTTGACTGTTAATAATTTGTGTATATGTTTATTTTGCGCTTTGTTGTTTAAAATGGTACATAGAGATTCATACGAGTTTATAAAAACGCGGTTCTTGCACCGGCCATCCCAGAGAAGATGGGGAGGATGGCGCATTGTAGATAAAGAAACGACTGTAAGTCTATGATACGTCCCAACTAATTCTGGATTATCTTAGGAAGTCATTTAGTTCAATAATAAGCCTAGTGCCACATGGCAAGAGTCTGTGGGGATTTCTTTTGTTGGGATTTCTTTAGTTTGTTATGGCTTTATCCTTATCTAGGGGTTAGTAGTTCTTATCTCGGTTTCTAGTTTGTTATGGATTTATCCTTATCTAGGGGTTAGTAGTTTGGTCAGCGTCAAATTGTAAACTCTATTTATAGAGTTGGTTTTCAAAAATAAAAGATAGATCGTAATTGCAAGTTCTATTGGAGAATTTTTGGAGTCACAGGGAAACTCGAATTCCCTACCAAAGGAGGTTAAGGATCCCTCGAAGCATCCTACAATATCAAAATAGGTCGACGTCGCAAGGTTGATCCTTGGTCCTTGTCGATCAACAAACCCGTAACTCGCTCCCAATCTCAAGCTCGTCTTAGTCTCTGTCGATTGGATTTTCTCAATCTAGAATCCGACCAGTTATACTTTCTAATATATCATCTGATCTTTATCTTCTTCAATTGATTTGGTTTCTCTATAACGCTGAAAGCAATGCAGAGAGTGGGGGCTTTTATGGAGATGATTATATCACTTGTAGTGAAAGCAGTTTCCAGGATCATGAGACAAATGAAAAATAGTTTTCCCTTTTTTTTTGATTTTTTGGTTCTTAATGAAGATAATAAAATACCAAAATTGATCATGCTTAGAATGCACAAATTCCAAAGAACAAAATAAACATAGACCTAATCTGATACGTGGAATTAAAATTTGGGGAAAAAAAGTGAGGAGTTTAATATGGAATGGGATGGTTAGCAGGTGAAATCTGGGAATAAGGGGGAGCTGATGACGAAAGAAGCAGGCCCGGTGCTCACGTGAGCCCTTGTTGGGTTGGATCGTAAAGCCTCTCCCCGCTCTTCCTGGGTCCCACCTCTGCCCATTTAATCTCTTGCAGCACCTGTCTCTCCCGCGTTCTATATGTACCTGTCACATTCAACTGGTGTCATCGGCATATTTCTTCCTTTCTTTTTTGGCCCCACCTTTTTAGGGTTTACATGGTTTGTCTTGAAGCACGTTAGCATAATAGCATTGTCCAGTAAAACAGCCGGAGCTTATTGTAACGACCCAACCCAGCGAGGTGCCTTTTGAGAACAAAACTGTGCGGGCTTAGGTTCAAAACGGATAATACCTCGTTGGATTGGGTTGTTACACTTATATTTAGGCATTTCTTTGTTAGTTTCATTCGGGACTTAGACGGATGGAATATAGAAATGATCCCAATTACCATCCTAAATAGCCGACCATAGACTAAATTACATTTTTTTTTATCAATATAATCATTTCATAAGCATAGAGTTAATTCCATTTTCCTTAATCTCATTCAGAAGGGATTAAACATGAAATCGCTTGCTGCTAATTAAAAGGATTGTTACCTTTGGCTAAATCTTCTTCCCAAACTTCTTAGGGCCTAGGGGTGTGCTCCCTCCAAGGTCTCAAGTTAAAAACCTCTTAGGTGTTATCAATTCTTTGGGACTACCTACATAAGGTCTATAAGCCTTAGACTTAGCCGGGCCATGTGGGTTGTAGGCTATTGCATAGGCCCTCAGGGATTAGTCGGTTGAACGTAAGCGGCTCGAATACCCTGAGTTCCAACAAAAAAAAAAAACTTCTTCCCAAACAGTCGATACATTTTCTTCCTTCTGTCATCTCTCCCGTTCCTCCATTGACACATTGCTTGCAACCAGTGGCAGAACCACGTTATACGTTTGTGGGGGGGGGGGGGGGGGGGGGGGGGGGGGGCGGCGGGGCGCGAGGGAACGCAATTCTTTTGGATTTTTAACTGAAATTTCTTTTTTCCTATGAAATATCTCTTTTGCCCCCCTCTAAAATTTCTATGGGAAAATTTCAAAAACGACCGTTTTTTAGAAAATTAATACAAAAAAGAACATTAAAAAGTCTTTCCTACCGAACCCACCAACTTTTTAAAAGAATTTACAAAGTGGTTCATGGATACAATTGTAGTAATCGTAGGATACCATCTTATGCTTCGTGATTGTTTAACGACAAATTATTAGTATCCATCGATTAATAGAATTGTATCCCACACGAATATAAATTGTATCCACTGATTCATAGGATTGCATCCCATGACATAGATTAATCGAAATTTAAAACCTCGATGATCATTTCGATTTCAATAAAGTTCATCGATTAATCGAAAATTGTATTAATATACCTCTACCACGTGTATAGATCGTTAATATTTCCGATTAATTCGATGAATTTTATTGAAATCGAAATGTTCATCGAGGTTTTAAATTTTGCTTAATCTATGTCATGGGATACAATCCTATGAATCAGTGATCCAATTTATATTCGTGTGAGATACAATTTTATTAATCGAGGGATACTAATAGTTTGTCGTTGAACAATCACTAAGCATAAGATGGTATCCTACGATTACTACAATTGTATCCGTGAACCACTTTGTAAATTCTTTTAAAAAGTTGGTGGGTTCGGTAGAAAAGACTTTTCAACGTTCTTTTTTGTATTAATTTTCTAAAAGACGGTCGTTTTTTGAAAATTTCCCAATTTCTATTTGGGCCCCATCCCAACCCATACTCGGCTTTTTGGGTCTCCCTAATTAGTCTCCCTGCGAAAGACCTGCCCTAATATGTCTCTGGCGAAAGCTCCTCCAATCTGCCCTAATCGGTCTCCCCTGCGACAGCCGCTCTAATCGATCTCCACTGCAAATGCCACCTGCGAGCCCCTCATCTCAACCCTGCGACAGCCGCTCGATTTTCTGATTTGCCCTAATCGGTCTCCACTGCAAAAGCCTCCTGCGATGGATTTGTAAGAGGAGATGAAGACTCTGACGAAGCCCTTCATGAACAGGTCAATCCGATTACACTTGTCGGCTACTTTTCACATTCTCCAGATTTCTCGGCTCTCCTCTTCGGTTTTATCTCCCTCTCTCTCTGCTTCAAAATTCAAATATCGGATCCGTATTCGCCGAAGATAACTCAAAAACGTGCATTTTTATTCTTCCTTCTCTAAAGGTTGAGGCAATGTAACGTGATAGCTTGAAACTTTTTCAATTCCTATTTTGATCCGTTCAAAATAAAATCTAAAGGTTGAGGCAATGTAATTTAAAGTTTTTTGTCCCATCTCTCTTCCACTATAACACATTTTCTTAGTTCCAGACCTCTCAAATAACAATTACCTTTTAGATATGAAACATTTTCAATTTGTGGCATTTGCTCTCTACACATTGTAACTTGATATTTGATCCACGCATGCCTTCTAGGTGAACCAATCCAATTACATATGTTATGGACTTTTCCCCCTTTGACATTTCTAACATCTAATTTTTTTGTTGCCAGTAATTTGAGGTGACTTGATACCTTCCCTCTCTGGTCCAATTACAATTGCAGCTCGACAAAGTGGCAGTGGGATTTCTTGGCTTTTCTCTTTCGTAGTAAGAGCCCTTGAACACTTTGGCATTTATATTTCAAGATCAAGCAGAATTATGATTGAAATTGCTTCGTACATATTGTCATGTAATCCTTGTTAACTCCAGCTGAAATTATAGCTACTGTTTGGATTAGACGTGTGACTTTAATCAATTTCCTTACTTTGCTTAATTATGATTGATAATCGCTTGTAGATATTGGCTTACTTTGCACCTACAGTCCATATCAATCAATTTCCCTTCTATCTACCTTTTATTCTTTCTTTATTCTCTATGTATTTTATTTATTTTTATGCCTATGAGATAAAATCATGAGAGTTTTATTCCTCTACAGCACCATGTTTTAGCATAGGATGCTTATTTTGGTTTTACCGTTCTGTGGTTCTTTTCTCTATTTTGTTTGCTATTTATATGTTCTATAAATTTATATGCAAATGATTTCTCTGCTGTAGAGCTTGTGGCACTTGGGAATCAACTTGAGAACTATATTCCTAATATGCGCTCTAATGAATTGTTTTTAGCAGTTCAAGGGATTACAGGCCTTGCCGAGAAAATGGTTGCAGAAAGATATCATTTAGTATATCCACTGATTTATAGACTTATAACATTAGCATTAACTTTATCAGTTGCAACTGTAGAGAGAGCATTATCAGCTATGAAGATCATCAAGAACCGTTTACGTAATCGAATGGGAGACGAGTGGCTTAATGACTGCTTGATAACATACATTGAGAAAAAAGTTTTTGTGAAATTCCCAATGAAGACATTATAAAGTATCAAAATATGCAATCACGGAGGGTGATTTTGTAGTACTTTGTAATGTAGTATTTTTAATGTAATATTTATTTTTCAATTAAGTCATTTGATATATTGTTTTGCCCCCAAAAATTTGGAATCCTGGTTCCGCCACTGCTTGCAGTACAACCTTCCGCAAACCTGAATAATTAATTATTTATTAACTCATTAGAATTAGTTTATAATATTTGATTTTGAAAATTCAAAATTAAATGGAAGGATTTGCACGTACTAGACATCGATGGCGGAATATATAGATGTGGGCACTACAGATGGTGCAAATGTTGGAGTGAGAGATCCCAGGTCGTCTTCTTCCACCACCCTCCTGATATGGACTCCTCGAAGTCACGTTCATCCTACTTACGTCGTCGTAAGCCGAGCTACTACCGTCTATGGTACTGTTTCTAAAACCTGAGTTCCTTGGTGAGCTTTTTGGGGATATGCCTGAAGGATCGATGATCGCCATCAACGTAGCGACGGCCTCCTTTCGTTGCAATGCATGATGCCCCCTTTAGATTCCAATTGGTGACGATGGCCCCCAAGAGATTCGGGGCTCTTTCTTTCAACTTGGTGTACTCGTGAACTTCTAGATGCCTGCAAGTGCAAGCCCTTCTTGAGATCGAGACTCAGTGATTTCCGCATAGCCGAAAGCTCCTGAATTGAGTCAATGTTACTGGGTTTTTTCTTGTCTGCAGCCCCATTTGGTTTCAACTCGGCAAGGTGTTGAAAGGTCATGAGGTTCATGGATTCATCTGGGACTCCCAGGTTGAGCTCTTAAAGCTTTATCCGTGCTTTTGTCAAGGTTCCCACCTCCCCCATTCTTCTTCAGGTGCTGATACTCTCGGCAACCACTACTGATTTGTTAGTTAAAAGAAGATAAGGCAGGGGAGGAGGAGGTGATGCAGCCGTGTTAAATCTCTTGCTGCAGGCCCAAATCCGGATTTGCTACAGAGTAAACATTTAGGCTCTGTTTGTTTTATCGGAAAATGGGAAAATAAAAATATTTTCTGGAATTTTGAAAATTTCCGGACGTTTGTTTTAGGGGAAAACGAAAACTAACGGAAAACATTTTCCAAATTGAAGGAAAATCGGCGGAAAATAACTTCCGCTAAAATTCAGTGGAAGTTATTTTCCGCTAGGGAATTACGAACTAGGGCTGCAACTTGGGTTGGTTAAAACCGAAACCGAACCGGTCTAACTTGATTTTGGGTCGGTTTGGTTTGAGTTATATAGCCTTTGGGTAGGTTTTGGTTTTAAAAATAGATAACCGAATTTGTTTGGTTCGGTTTTGGGTTGAAGGCTCGGGTTAATCAAACCGAACCGAAAACCAAAACAAATTTCCTAAGTATAAAACCGAACCGAAATATAATAATATATACAAAATATATAATAGATAAAGTTGTAATAATAAAATATAACTTATAAATTATAAGTTATAAAATAATGAATAAGATTATTATTTTATAAATCTTTGTAATTAATTATTAAATTGATTCATGAACTCAAAAGTGCGATCCAAAACAATTAACATATGACTTGCGATTCTAAGCTCTTTGGTGCATCTTATGTATGCATGTGAACTACTGAAGGGATTGGATCGCATGTAAGTGATGATCCTTTAAATTTGTTGTGTATATTCTTTAAAATTTTTTTTTGGCAAAAGTGGGAATTTCTCTTAATAACAGGTTTTAAGTATGGGAAAATGACCCAAACCGAATTTTGCAATTCGATTCGGTTTGGGTTGGGTTACGGGTTTTCTGTAAATAATCGGTTCAGTTTTCGGTTTGAGTATTTCGGTTTTGAGGTCAGTTCGGTTCGGTTTTGAGCCAACCATCAGTCACATTGGTTTGGTCTTTGGTTGAGGCCAACCCGAACCAAACCGACCGACTTGCAACACTAGTAACAAACATAATCTCGTGTGTCAATTTTTTTTCTTCCTCAACTTCGACTCTCTTCTTCCTCTTCCTGGGGCACGACGAAGATAGGTCGGGGAGCCTCGTGTTTTCTTCTTCTTCCTAGGGCACGACGAAGGAAGCTCGGGAGCCTCTTGTTTTCTTCTTCTTCCTAGGGCACGACGAAGGTAGTTCGGGAGCCTCGTGTTTTCTTCTTCTTCCTAGGGCACGACAAAATCAGAGCATCGCTTTACTCCCTCCTTATAGCTTTTCCTGCACATCGCTCGCTTGTGTAGTTAAAGATCACTTGAAATCGGAGTCTTTGTTCGTCAATCGAGAGTGGTGGATTTCTTGACTTCATTGCAGAACCCTATTGCAGCAAGTACGCTCCTTTCTCTTGTTATCTTTCTAAAACCCTAGATTTGATGATATTATGGCTTTCTAGATATAAGTGTTGCTGAGAAACGCAAATTTTGACTGTTCTTTGTTTCTTTTTGGACTTGAAATGATTATGATGTGGAATTTCTTGTTTAAGGCGTAGGGTAAATGAAATCCTAGGTTGAAGTTCTTTGCTGCTGCTATGATTAGGAGATCATTGCTTCTTCTGGGTGTTTGGTAATTGAAGTGTTTGATAATTAATTGGGATGATTGATCAGTGGTCTTTGTTACCATTCCAATATTGAATTTGGTTAAGGGGGATTGGTGTCAAGAGTTTATCAATTTCTCTTGCCATGTTTGTATCTGTTTCCGATTGATAGGATGCACTAGAACCCCTGGAAATGAAGGTCGGCTTTATATTCTGTTGCAGAGGGAGGGAGAGAAACAGTGAGGTTGGTGAAGGCTTGTTGCAGTTGTTCCAACTCTTCCTTTTCTGCTTCAGGATGGTGAGGTTAGTGATTTATTTCCTTTTTGTTCTGGGATTTTCCTTTTCTGTCGATTTTCTCTTGTTTGGGGTTTTCTGGAATTCGATCTCTCTGGAAACTTCAGTGGGTTCGGGTACTGGGATTTTGTGAATCTCTTTGGAATTGTGGTTGACCGTTGTTTTTTTATCCGTGTTCTCATCTCTTTCCTTCCTTCTTGGGGTGTTTGGTTTTTATTTTAACCCCCAATAGGATCTGGTAAATTCTGTTCCGATGTTGAGGACAACTCTTATTTAACCATAAATACCTTCAACTTTACCAAACCTTCTTGCTCCTAAGGTATCACTATCACTCACTTGATGATAGAACATGAAAGCTTTCGGATAGTAGCACAAGAAATACAGGATTTGCTGCTTGTGTATATCCATGCTAGAATTTGGCCATGTTCTTGTAATGATCTCTCATTCAATATTTTAATTTGTACAGTCGCTGAACTGGTATAAGTTTCAAGGGTTGTGTTTCTTTCGTAGATACTAGAAAGATTTCAAGAAAAAGGAAGAAGACTCTTCAAAACCAAGCGAAGGTAAGGGTTTTATCTTATAATGTGCAGGGTTTGTGCCAGTTTTGATTTTTTTTTTATTCATCAGTAATCAAGATGATAAATATATTATATGGTATGAGCCCCTTTTAATTAGATTTGTGGTTTGCAGGAAGTCTTATCAATGCTATAATGATCTCCCCTCTCATGTATGCTTCAAGGTATTGTCTTTGTATTCTTTTTGTATGGGCTTCCGGATGGCCAAAAAATCCCGGTTGTTATGAACGATAGAGGGCAACCAGTTGGCCCCAATGCTTCCAAGTTGAATAATTTTTGTGGGACATTGGCAAGGGATAATCATTTACTGCCTCTTTATTATAATAAGTGGCACGATGTGAAAGATGACGACAAGGAAAAAGCTTGGAGGCGCGTCGAGGTAAAGATCTAGTTGATTGGTATCTTATTTTTTTTATTAACTACATTTTTTTTTTCATGTCCTTATTATGCATAAATTAATACAATCTTTTTCTTTGTTTTTATTTTGGGTAATGAAGGCCAAGTTTGACATAGATGAGAGCTTGAAATACTATGTGATGAAGTCTCTTAATAAAAAGTGGCGAGATTACAAGGCCGATTTGAAGCGTAAATTTTACGAACCTTTTGAGACTGACGCAGAGAGGTATGCTGCAAAGCCACATGATGTTTTAGAAGAACAGTGGCTTGCTCTCATCCACTTCTGGAATTCACCGGCTGGGAAGGTATGAAATCATTGAAGAATTTAAAATAAGTGTATTAGACATGTATGAGTTCAATTACAAAGGGAATGTCTATACTTTTTATAATTTATATTAGTTTCTAGCGTTTATAATAATCAATTGGTGTATTGTAGGAACGGTGTGAAAGAAACAAGAATAATCGATCAAAGCAAAAGTTGCAACATACAATTGGTTCAACCACGTTTGTGAATGTACGGCAACGTGAGGTATATAGATTATCATTGGTAAAGTAATTTTTATAGCAAACTCAAAAATAGAAATCTACATTTTGGATAACTATGTTTTCTTCTTTGTAGAATATTTAACTATATTTTAATTGCCCATAATGTTTTTAGATTGAGTCAAGTTCAACCCAAGCCTCGCCGACGCGATTTGAAATGTTTATAAAAACACACTTTCGTAAGGACAATACACTAGTAAATGAGGATGCCTTTGAAAAAATAGTAAGTAATTACATTTTAAATTCAAATCGAAAATGTTCTTGTAATTATTTCTATATTTTTGAATATTAAATTGGTCATATAAAACAATAACAATGTTTCTTCTTATAAATTTTTCTTCAGAGACAAATGCGTGAGTTGATTGAAGAGGGTTCACAAGACACAATTGGTCGAAATGATGTGTTCTCGAAGGTTATGGGTCCTGAAAGACATGGTCGAATTAGAGGATATGGGTCCTTCTAGTTCACCAGTCGAAGTAACCATGCTTCAAGAAAAAGTGAACAGCTTGGAGGAGCAACTGAATAGTAGAGATGCGGAGATGACGCAAAAAATAAAGCAACTGGAGCAACAAGTGGACCAACGGGTGCAACAAATAAAGCAACAAATGGAGCAACAGATGCAGCATGCCAGCAACAGATGGAGGAGATGAGAAAAATGATGTTTTCGCATATGGGACAAGTACTAAAAAAATGCCAACATACATTGTCTTAACTGTTTCGTGTGTCTAGGACTTATTGTTTTTATTTTTATGTCATGTGCAGAACCCAAGATAATCCTTGTTGCTCATGAACTTTCATCAGGAGCTTATTGTTCAGGTAATTCCAAGATAATGCTTGACTTGGTTAATTAGATTTGTGGCCTTTTCTCAATGAGCATATTTATGAGGGGCCTGATTAAGCATGATGTAAATAAAATTCAAGCCATCACACAGATATAAATCCCTTATTTTTCAGAAATTTCTATAAGCATTTTATCTTGATGATAGAATATAAAGAACACAAGAACTTAACATCATGGATTGATTCATTTGAAATGTTCATGTGATTTATGTCAGAGTGAGAACATAGCAAAAGAAGGAAACAATCACGTTTCCATTGATTGATTCAATAATTGGAATTGAAGTTAATAATTTGATTTAAATATATGGTCCATCTAGTCTATGGGCAAATGGAGTTATAGTTTAAGTAGGATTAGATTATTGTTATATCTTTTAACTAAAAACATTAAGAAAATTCTCATGTTTTGTATTAAAATTTTATTTTGTTTCATTGCAAAGTGGAACTGGTAATTTTTCACCAATAGGAGCTTATGATGAAATAAATGATTTTGTGTTAATTCTGGATGTGACCCATTTCAAATACTCGCCACATTGGTTTCTATGACCTATTTTATGGAAAGCCATGGATACAATTGATCCATCATGTGGAATTTATAAAGGGTAAGTTACAGTTTATTTCTTTATGTATCTAATAAATATGCTCTGGGCTATGTAATAGATTCCAGACCCAAAATTCCTACGTGCTGGTTCACTTCAAACTGATATTATTCTATATATAGAACTTAAATAAACGTTAATGTATAATACAAACATTGTTAAATATGACAAAACTAAATACATGTATATTCCAGGTATTACATATGGATACATTCTAGGTATTACATACGGAAAGATACTATCATGAAACATATGGAAGATATTGTCAACATGAAACATCCATAGTGTCCCTTACTAAAGGGAAGGCTTGAATTGGTGATATAATTTTTCCACATAAGATGTTTTGGTCTATCACAGCAGTTTATATTCTAGTTAATCATAGCTGCCAGCTAAAGCTACAATAGTGAACTAGAATGCCTTTTGCTCAATTAATTGTTTAGATTATATCAAATCAGTATTCAAAAGCAATGTTTTAACAAAATATAAGAAAAAATTCTTCATTTTGTTGCCACTTTTTCACATAGTTTCATTAACCTGTTCATCTCTACTCTATTTTTAGGTTCATGCTAATTTCCAAATCTGAAGATGTGCCTTAGTTACTCTTTTCTAGGTAAAATTATTGTAAATTTCTAATGTAAGGACTAAAGTATTTGCATATTTCATTTGCTTTATGTCATTACATATTTATGCATTAGAAAAAAATTCTTCATGTTGTTGCCAATTTTTCACATAGTTCCACTAACCTGTTCATCTCTACTCTATTTTCAAGTTCATGTTAATTTCCAAATCTGAAGATGTGCCTTAGTTACTTTTTTCTGGGTAAAATTATTGTAAATTTCTAATGTAAAGATTAAAGTATTTGCATATTTCATTTGCTTTATGTCATTACATATTTATGCATTAGAAAAAATTATTCATGTTGTTGCCAATTTTTCACATAGTTCCACTAACCTGTTCATCTTTACTTTATTTTCAGGTTCATGCTAATTTCTAAATCTGAAGATGTGCTTTAGTTACTCTCTTCTGGGTAAAATTATTGTAAATTTCTAATGTAAGGACTAAAGTATTTGCATATTTCATTTGCTTTATGTCATTACATATTTATGCATTAGAAAAAATTCCTCTTATTGTTGCCAATTTTTCACATAGTTCCAATAACCTTTTTATCTCTGTTCTATTTTCAGGTTCATGCTAATTTCCAAATCCGAAGATGTGCCTTAGTTACTCTCTTCCGGGTAAAATTATTGTAAATTTCTAATGCAAGGACTAAAGTATTTGCATATTTCATTTGCTTTATGTCATTACATATTTATGCATACATAAGATATTTGTTTTGTATGTCATTACATATTTATGCTCATTATATATTTTGTTGGTTATTCTGTTGCTGAAGAAAAAAAAAAGTGGGAGTTGGAAATAAAAAGGAAAATTATAGCTTTATTTGATTTTTATTTTATCATGAATTGATTCTGCAAGATATTGATAGTCATTTTCAACTTAACTAGATTGGCATGATCTCATGTAAAAATTTGACATATAATTGACCAAACTTATCTACAACTTCTGATATTGTATCTGATTGCTGGTGTTGCATTGGGATGGGTACAAGCATTAGAATCAGATATGGGTAGAGAGGGACATTGTCTACATTTTTCTCCCGCAATCATTCATGCAGTTTGAGAGGAATGGTGTCACATGGAGCATCTGATAATTAAAGAGTTTTTTCATCAAGAAAAACCCTTTTTCTATTTACAATAAAAAAAAATTCCTCACTGTGAGATGCTCCATGTAACAGTATTTATCTCAAACTATAGGAAAAACTTGAGGAGAAAACTGCAGAGGGATATCAAACTTTGGTGGAGTGTCAAATTTGAATATATTTCCATTATCAAGCTATCTTTAATCTTATGACCACTTTTGGATTCAAAAATACCACTTTTGCTAAATATTTGCATGTTTTATTTGTTTTATGTCATTACATATTTACACATACGTAAGGTATTTGTTTTGTATGTCATTACATATTTATTGTCATTAGATATTTTGTTACATATTTACTGTTTCTCCGCTATCAATCTTTAATCTCACGTCTTAATATATGGAAACCCGTCTTCTACATCTGATCTTTTCATGTTGCCCAGCAACAATGGAAGATTTAATTTAAACTTCCCATTGCTGGATAAATCCATCTTAACTTTAGTCTTCTTTTACCACATAGGTAGGCCTAGCAACTCAAGTCTAATTTTTGAGAAAGCCCCTAGGGGAAATCTCCAATGTTATAAACACTACTAATGTAATGTACAAAGTTTAGATTGACATTATGCTGGTTCCCAGAAACCATAAGGGAAGATCCCATTTTTGTTGAAGTAAACCTCTACGGTTACTACTAGTTTGCTAGGTTATGCTTGACATAAACCTGTGCAGTTCCACTACCATGCTAGGTTATGCATGAGCGAGCCTTGCTACCAAACCACTGCTTGAGTATCCTCTTAAAAGAGTGTATTATATCTGATATGAACCAGAAAATACCCTTAGTGTGTCCCTATAAGTAAGAGTATGGATTCTGATATGAACTTGCAAACACCTTTAGTGTGTCTAAATGCCTGTATGTCATATTTCACTTCTGAGACATTTTTCCAGTTTACTGTTTGCATTTTTTAGTAAAACTTTTTGTATTTAAGCAAAATATTGTAGGAATATTCCTTTGCTTTAAATCCTTTACACCAGGAAAGAAAGTGACATCAGAAAGATAGCTGACCTACGTAGTGTGAGGATAATCTGTAATTTATTACTTTTAGTAACTTGTCACACCATTATTTTGGTTGTTTCTAACAAAAGACTGTGTAATCCTTGAGAAAATGGCCATGCAGGTTAAGGAAGGGCGGAAGCAGCCAGCGCATCCATTAACACAATCTGTTCTGTGCTGTGTTAGTGAACTAGCTAGGATATATCTATACCCAAGAGAATGCAAGTCCAAAGTCTCACTTACACCTACGAATACTGCTACCAAACTCTCAATACACCATCCCTGCTGCTACAGCTACCCTTGTAACAGCTAGTGGTGGTGCCCATGTTAGTTGCAGTGGTAAGATTGTATGCAGGAATAATTTCAGTTGGAAAGCAAAATGAAGATTTCATGTGCCCTGCATACAAAGGAATTTCTTCTTCTAGTTAGAGAGAGAAGAAATTTTAAATGTATCGTCTTGGTCATTGTAGAACATACAAGTATATTGTATTTTCAAATGTCTCAAAGAACTGTGGTTGCAATATTTTTCTGGATATGCAGGTAAGAACACATAAATGAAGGAAGGAAATTCTGCATGTACAAACAATTTTTTTATGGATACAAGATGTACTATCGGTTGAAATTGCATTTTAGGCTCAAAGTTTTTCAGAGCTGGAACTTCTGATGCTCTCTAAATTAACCATTGCTGGTCAATATGGCTAACATGCAACAATGTAATATTCCAAAATGAAAAACCCTCCCATGGTCGGGATGTCAAATAGGCGGGCAACGCACAGCCGAAGCACAATTGAGTCGTGGCCGTGCCGGCCCTCCAGCATCAATTATTTTGGTTTTCCAGCATCAATTATTTTGGTTCTGTTCTCACAGGTAAGTATTTTAGTTGATCCTTGTTTATATCTGACTGCTTTCAAGGTGAAATCACTTGTGTCATTGTAAGTAATTATAAATCAAAACAAACTAAAAATGAAAGAGAAACATAAACCCTAGAGACGAAAGGAAACGAGGTGAGCTACAACGTAGCGAACCGCCATAAAAGACAGGATTGGGAATGTCTGGTTTGTGCAGTGGCGTGTTAGTGAACTAGCTAGGATATATCCATAGCCAAGAGAATGCAACTTCAGAGTCTCACTCACACCTACGACTACTGTTATCAAAACTCTCAAGAGTCAAGACACCGCCATGCATGCTGCTACAGCTACCTCGGAAACACTAGTGGTGATGCCCCTGTTAGTTGCAGTGGTAAGAAAGATTGTATACAGTAATAATTTCGTTTGAAAGCAAAATGAAGATTTCATGTGCCTTGGATACAAAGGAATTTTTTCTTCTATTTAGAGAGGAGAAATTTTAGATGTATCATCTTGGTCAAAGAACCGTAGTTCTCTGGATATGCGGGTAAGAGTACAGAAATGAAGGAAATGGAAGGAAATTCGGCGTGATGTTGTACTATCGGTTGGAATTGCATTCTCACATTAGGCTCAAACTTTTCATAGCTGGAACTTCTTATGCTCTCTAAAGTATTCCGTGTCCAAATAAATAAAGGTACCCCATCTAAATTCTAATTCACCACTACTTACATAAGCCAAGACATATAAATTTGGCATCTGGTTTGGCTGTATGGAAGGAAAACTTCATTAGGAGGACCTGCCAAATGATTGTAAAGAAGGAATCTTGAAGATCCTGTTTCAGGGAGATGAAGAAGAAACAAATTCAAAGCATTAAGTAGGTAGACTCATGGGCTAACTTTTGCTGGTCAACATGGCTGATATGCAACAATGTAATATTCCAAAATGAAAAACAGTGGCACAGTGGTCAGGTTGTTAAATGGGCTGGCACAGTGGCACCACACAGCCCAGGCACGATTGGGTCTTGGCCGTGCCGGCACTCCAACTTCAATTATTTCCGTTTGGTTTTCCAGCATCAATCATTTTGGTTCTGTTCTCACAGATAAGCATTTTGGCCGATCCTTGTTTATGTCCGACTGCTTCAAAATGAAATCACTTGTGCCATTGTTCGTAATTATATTTTCTTTGGAAGGTTGATTTTATTTAATTATGAGACTGCTTCTTCTTTACTGTCAAATTGTCAAAATCCCCACCACTTCTTTTCTATAACTAAAATAGTTGCCAGGAGCATCTGAGATTTCACAACAGAACCTTCTTGAACTAGATATGCAAGACTGAAAGTGAGAACTTTGTTCTAACAAGTATCTTGGCATTGATATTTACCATGCAAAAAAGAAATTGCAATTATAGTCACATATTTGCACTACATCCCACACCACTTGTGTGGAAAGATCAACTGTATAGATTTGGTTTTACTCACAAATCAAAACAAACTAAAAATGAAAGAGAAATACAAACCCTAGAGACAAAAGGAAACGAGGCGACCTATAACGTAGCGAACCGCCATAAAAGACGACAGGATTGGGAATGTCTGGTTTGTTGCAGAGCTTCACTTGCCCTAAGCCACTGCAGTTTTTAGCAGAAATTAGTCCAGCATCAACACATAACTCTGGGTTTCCTCCTAATTTCAGCTTACCTCCAATTTTAGCTGAAAATTTTGCAGAGAAAGGGAGTCTCCCACTCAGTTTATTGTTCTCCAAGTTCATCTCATTCACGGATTCCAAGAGCCCTAGCTCATGAGGCAGAGTCCCTTGAAGGTGGTTGTTATCGAGCCCTAGATAACAGAGGTTTCTCAAATATATGCCCATCGAAGCAGGGACATTACCGACAAGCCCCATCCCTGATAGTCCTAAACCCAAAATACCCCCAAGCTTCTCCCAAATTTCCGGAATCTGGCCTCCTAGTGGGTTGCCATTGAAATAAACCTCTTTCAAGCTTGGCATCTCAGCTAGAAATAATGGAATCCCGGAGTTAGCGAAACGATTGTAACTCAAATCTAAAAATTCCAATCGCTGCAAGCTTTGGATGCTTTCCGGGATTTTTCCTGTAAACCGGTTCGAACTCAAATCAAGCTTCAAAAGCTCTGTAAGCCCTCCGATTGATTTCGGGAGATTTCCCTCAAACTCATTATGACTGAGATCGAGAACTTTCAGTTCCTTCAAGTTCCCGATACTTACGGGAACACCACCCTCGAATAGATTTTTCGTGATAGTAATCTGTTCGAGCTCAACCAAGTAACCAATCTCATCCGGGATTTCGCCTGAAACATTAGTTCCGGTGAGAATCAGCCTTTTCAAACGCGTAAAGTTGCCGAGTTTGCCACTAAGAGTCCCAACCAGAGCTGGGTTTTCCATGAACACGAGGTCTTCCAAGCTTGAACTCAACTTTGAGAGATACCCAGGAAGCGAGACGACCGTACCAGTGAAGCATTTGTAGAAGAAAAGCTTCCGTAGGTAGGGGAAGGCGGAGAGACGAGGCGTGAAAGTGGAGTTAACACCGCAAGGAGGGTTCGTAGAGTAATCTGAAACGTAACCGAAGTTGAGCTCCATAATGTGTAGGGTCGTGTTCCCATTTCTATCGTCGGAGAAACCGCAGACAACACCATGAGGAGCGGAATTGCAGAAGTCGTCAGCAGGGAAGAGAAACCGCCAATCTATGGCAGAGTTAATCGCCACCAGTACTTGGTACACAGCTTCTTGCTCGTCTGAGGCTAGAAGTGATTGCTGCGAAGAAGCATTGTTGACGAAGAAGATAACACCAAGTATAACAACGGCAAAAGAAACAGAAGAAGCCATTGAAGGAGAAAGAGAATATCCTCTGTATTCTGATCTTAAGAGAGTTCCGAAGCAGAACGAAGCGAGCACGAAAGACAAAAACGGGGTATTTATTTATTTAAAAGGAAGACGTAGACCAAACCGCCCTCTCCTTGCAAAAAGAGCGTGAACCGTTCATAATGACCAAATTGCCCTTATAAAAGGACAAAAATGAAACGAGGAGTCCTTTCCGAATACGGAAAAGAAATTACATTTGTCTGCTTCTGCTATACCGGAAAAAGAATTCCCAAAAGAAATGTCGAATGACATTTGGTATTGGGAAAAGGTCTGCTAGGAGCCTAGGATACATCAGTTCAGTTGTAAAAGACACAGATCTGCGCACATGTGGGACCCACAACCGTACTAAAGCCGTTCAAAAAGTGTGGCTAAAGCTCTGTTTAATACCGCGGCGTTGCTATAAACGCTCTCACTTTTGTTCCTGGAAAGTGAATTCCCATTTCCCAGCGAGCATAACAAAAGGAGAAAGCGACGGACAGCTGGGATTTGGTTTCCCCAAGGGAACAAAAAGAGATTCGTTTGTTCTCTTGTGAGCAGTGACAACGAAAGAGAAGGTTCTCAGTAAACCGAACCGGTTAAGGTCGGTTCAGATTTGGTTTTAAGGTTGTTAAACAGAATTAAACCAAACCGATTATATACACACATGTTTAAGTCGGAACACCAACATGAGATGGTTTGACTTAAATATGAGTTGATTTCCGTTTGATTTTCGTCTGTAAAATATACGATCGGTTCAGTTTTTCAAAACTGTTGCCATGGGCTTAATTTCTGTAATTGAAGAGAATAAAAAAAAAGTTAATTTGTTGATCCAAGTGTGCTGATTGTTTGGAATCCTAGTCCCTCATTGACCCTTTAGGCCGATTTGCTTCTTTCTCGGGTTAATGTTGATGTTGCAATCAGTGGCGGAACCAGGACTCCAAACCTGAGGGGGTAAAAAAAAATTTCAATTAACACATAAAATATAGAAATTTCATGGAGACAGAGGGGCAAACCAGAAATTTTAGGGGGGGCAAAACCTGAATTTCAATTAAAAAATATATACTTTTAATTAAAAAATAAAAATTTAGGGGGGGCAATTGCTCCCCCTAAGCAAAGCCTGGTTCCGCCACTGGTTGCAATCACTAGCTCTCTTTCTATTGTCCTTTTGGTACTGTTTTCCCACTTGATGGGTTTACAAATCTGCTTTCATACAGACTAATTCTAAGGTGTTATCTGTGTGCACGTCGTAACGTTGTACTTGCGAGGCGCGCGGGAAAGCGCATGCCTCCTAAAAGGGTAAAATGGGAAAGGAGAGTCACCACCGCCTGATGGGGTGCAGGCGGACATCTGGGTGCCTAAGCTTCTCTAATTTGGTATGTGGCTTGAGATTCTAAGTACGGTCTCAGTAACTGTCCGGAGAAGTCCTAAAATACCTTGGTCCGCCCCGTCAGTTGACAAGTGCCTCGAATCTTTCTGGTTACAAGTCAACTCAATTCTAAACTCACCTGATTCCTAAGCCAACATACTTGCTTTATTGGGTCTGGTAGGGACCACCTGAGTGGTGTGGGTCCCTTTATTTGATTTTATCTTGATTAGTTAGGTGACCTGGGTCTGATTGGGTGGGCCCGTTGAAAGGCCCACAAGTGTATCCAACTAGACCAAATGGGTCTAGGTTTCTGGGTTTCAAAAGGGGGTTCAGCAAATGTGTGGGCCCCTGTGTGGGCCCACAATGGTGTAGGGGATGGGGGAGACCCCATTTTGGTTTCTTTTTGGGTTTATGGAGTCAAGGGAAAGGGAGAAAAGGCTTGGGGAGTTGCCTCCTCTCATTCCCATCATTTTCAGCAATGAACAGAGACCTTGTGTCCCTATTTTGGTTTTTCATTGTCCACATAATAGCAAGCAAGCGAAGCAAATAAAAATCAACCGACTAAGCAATGGAGTGTACACCCTAGCACATGACGGAGGTACATGCATTCTTGCCTACTATGTGCATCCAAGAAAGATGTATGTGGATGCTCATACGTGCAATGAGGTGGTCGGTGATACAAATGGAGGACGGCCTAACATGCTTCTAAGGTGGAGAGATGCACATATGTTGAAAGAAAGTAAGCATGCATGCTGCCCATAACAGCAGCCAGGGAATGTTACCAAAGGGGGTACATGGGGGAATATATACTTCAAGAAATATGCATGAATAACCCAATCTAAGCAATCCAACCTAAACACAGCCCATTATCAAACTTCATGTGGGAAGAAAGCATGGAAATCATCTAAACAAAAGTCCTTAAGGAAGGGAAAGAGGGAGAATTAATATGGGATACAAGAGACAAACAAACAAGGGGGGAACAAGCTCCCCCCATTCGAATGAATAGTAAATGGGAACCCAACAGCAACACATCCCCCATATAAATCACTTGAGGAGGGACTCTCTCTCTCTCTCCTTTTCTTGGAAGCCATATGTACTCCCCTTACCATGGGAGGCATTCATGTGAGAAAAATGGAAAGAAGACATACGAAGATCATGGTAAAGGATAACATTCAAACAAGAAACACAAGCCCTCTAAAACATCCTTGAAATCACCTCATTTTCATATATGTGAAACAAATGATGGTAGGGAACAATACCTTGGGGTTCTTGATCCTTGAGGTGAAGTATGTGGCCCTCCTTGAAGCAAAACAGGGGCTGGAGTGACCTCTCTCCAGCACCAATAGCAACTTCTCATCTTCCTTCTTGGGTGGAAATCAAGGGAGAAGGAAGGAAGGAGGGGCAAAGGGGTCTTGGGAAGGTGTTTTAAGGGATTAGAGTGGGTTTGAAGGCTTGGGTATAGGAGGAGGAGGCAGTTCAGAGGTTCAGCAGAGAAGAAGGGGAAGAAAAAATAGGAAACCAACCATCCTTTATCTACTGTTCGGATTTGCCTTTTATAAAACACAGAGACAAAACCGCACATGCAGTGTGGTTTGGTCGAAAACCGCACATGTAGTGCGGTTTGGTCAAAACCGCACACTATGTGCAGTTTGGCCATGTCTTTTCAGCATTAAATAGAGGGACAAATTAGTAAGGCGCAGATTGACGCGAAATGTAACCGCACTTACAGTGCGGTTACTTTTCGTGCACCACTTGCCCTAATTGGCTTGCGCGAGCAGTAGCTAAAAAAATCAACCACACACCATATGCGGTCATGAAACGACCGCATATTGTGTGCGGTTGCGGCCATTTTTCTCCCCTTTTATGGTTGAGTTGACGACTGAGGTGACTCAGCCGCCCACTCTGGTGAATTAAGCTTCTCCAATTATGTATTTTTTATTCATCTTGATTAACTTAATTAAGACGTTTTAAACTTTGATTAATTTGCCCCTGAGACTGTTTTGCTTATATCCTCTCTATCTGGGTCCCGATTCCTGCAAACTTAATTGTGTTGGAACCATGTTGGGATTATCTATTTATTGGGATAGGGTATGAAAATAAATTTGGGCTCGGGCTAAAAGTCACATTTTCCTCCTTAGGGTTTTGGCCTTTGTTTTAGGATTTTGCTTTTTTTCTTTCTTTTAAGAGAGGCGCAACAATGAGGTGCTTACATTATCGATGGTCTTTCATTGGCTAGAATGGCTCACACTACTAACCTGAGTTTCCTTTTCGCAAGAGCAATCACAGGGGTTATGGTTGGATTTATGATTCTGAATTAATTTGCATCCGTAGAATGTTTGTATGGTCATCTTGTATCTCTTTTGTTTTGTTTCTGTTGATGTACTACACATCCTTTTAAATGAAAATGTCTGGACATATTTCCTACCAAAAAAAAAGTTAATTTCTTTAGAATGATTTATGGGAGCCAAATCCTCGGGACCATCTCTCTTTTACACGCTAGAAAAACACTCAAGTTTTCAAAACAAAAAGAAAAGTTTTCAAAAAAAAAAAAATTTTAAGAAAGTTGAGGGGTCTTACCGTATTTTCATACGGTCGCTTTGTTTTTTTGGTTTTTTTCTTGTTTTCGGGTGTAATGTAAAGAATCTCTTTGCATTTTTTGGCATGTTCAAAGTGTGGGACCACATGCCAAGGCAGATGTCGGCGAACGTGATCTGACGTGGCAGAAGTGGAATCGGCGGAGCCGACCAATGCCTGGAACCAGCCGCCGACCAGTACGGTTGCATGAAGACGGGGGAGGAGACAACTTCTTACATTCCCAACAGCGTCGGTGTTTTGTGTGGTCCCGACTCCCAACTGAGGGGTACGGGGAGATCGTTCCCGTACTATTTCGAAATCATTGGCACGTGCCGAAGAACCGGGGGAGTTGGGGCTCGTGGTATAGACCATAGAATATATATATATATATATACTTAGCTTAAATAAATTAAAATGGATTATTTTATAACGAAACAAAACTCATTTTTACAAGATTCCTGTCAACCTTTGATGGATAACGTTCTATAAGCTGGGTCAACTCAAAATCAAAAATTTATTTGAAGTGCGGTTTGAATTCATAAGTTTTAGGTTTTGGGTCAACTCAAAATCAAAAATTTATTTGAAGTTCGGTTTGAATTCATAAGTTTAGGTTTCAATTCAGGTCAAGCTATGTTTAAGTTAGCTAATTTTTAAGTTAGCTAATGTTTGTTGCACTCGAAAAGATTTTAATTTATATTGTTTGATTCTAAGGGAGAGTTTGGTAGGGTTTCTTAATTTTTTTATTCTCAATTGCTAATTTTTTAAATCCAGAATCTTGTTTGGATATTTTGGATTTTAGTTCTTTCGTAACATTGTGCTCAAATAGGATCCACCAATATGAATTACTTGGGTTTTATTCTTTTAACCGTAAAAATCTATAGAAACCTTTTAAAAAATGGATTTTGGTTTTTATAAAACACCGTTTCTACTAAAAGCTTAAGCTTATAATAGATGTAAAATTTTATATATTTAGTTATATTCCTCAACACTCCCTCTCACGTGTGGGCCGGACTCAAACCCATATTTAGGAAACCCACGGAATATTTTTCTTAATGGGTGGAGTAGAGGTTTGAACCCAAGACCTCAGCGCTTGCCTAAGGCTCCAATACCATATAGAACACCGTTCCTACTAAAAGCTTAAGTTTATAGTAAAGGTGAACTTCTATATATTTCATTATATTCCTTAACAGTTTTAAGCTAGATTTTAATATTTAATTCAAAAATCCAAGTTTCAAAAACCCTACCAAACACTAAATGCACATTGGATTTGTATTCTACTAGAATGCAAAATTCAGATACCCTACCAAACAACCTCGAAGTTTCAACAATAGCAAATAGCACATGAAAATCATTTGCACCCGAAATCTTACAGCCAGCCTTGCTTTCAATTCAAAATATTTAATTTCCTAATAATAAAATGGTTTTAAAAATAAAAAAAAAAGTGAAAGAACCAATCACAACACTAATACCCTTTCTTCTCTTCTGACCTAAAAATTGAATTTTCTAACATCTTTCCGGCGCTTTCTTCGAAGAGCCGTTAAAAGACAACCCAAGAATAGGCATTGGTATGAACCCATTTGCTCCACCCTTTTGAATAGCCTCTCGCCAGAAGATCCGGTCAGGTAATGGCTTCGATTCATGCCTAATTCCGACCAAAGTCGCGTTGTCATCGAATTGCTGATCTAAAACTCTGCTTTGAACGTGATTCAGTAGTTTTATACATCGATCCTCTTTCCGATCATCTTACTTCATATAATATTACTCCAAAAAAGAGAAGTTAATCCACCTAATTTATAGCTTTTCTATCTCTTAACTTCTCTTCATATCTTCTTTTAGATAAATCTGAGAGATGGCACTATGTTTGCCGGATCGAACCATGTCGGACCCATTAGAAAATCTGAACTAGATTCCATAGTAAGTGCTCTTCTGAAGGTGAGATTACCCTCTTGAGCATTTGCCATTGTTTGGTTATTCGTGTTTGTTAATGGAAGTAGCTAATTCTTCCCATTATATTTGCTTCTTCTGTTCTTGTCGTACGAAGAAAAGAAGCACTTAGGCAATTCATTGGAAGATTTTTGGCCAACATGACGATGAAGATGAAGGGCCTTCTGAAAGGCCTCAGATACATCTCTCAGATATTTGGTTTGTATCATCTTCATTACCCAACTGTGCCTTAACTGCACTCTACATTATGAGCTAGCTTTTCTCTAGTTAATTTGAATCACAATTGATTAAGGATTTGCATGTAGCACAGTTTTTATTTGAGAAAAAAAGGAAGAAATCTATTGACTAGATGATAAAATTAATCATTTTGCAGAGAATAACAGTTATGAAGAGAAGGAAATGCAGATTGGTTATCCCACAGATGTGAAGCACGTAGCCCACATAGGATGTGATGGCCCTCAAGTAAATTCACCCAGCTGGGTAAGCAGGTTTAATGTTGTTATTACTATTATCTTGCATTCTTCCATCCGGCCAGTACTCGGTAAGAATCCTTGGTGATTACTCATAATGGTATCCTGTCTGCATATAATTTGTGCAGATGAACGAGTTTAGATCAACACCAGAGTATTCATCGGCACCTTTAGGTATCAGCAATGGAGCCATTGAAAACTCTGCAACTGAAAGATCTTTTTTATTAAAAGCTTGAATATGTCAATTTTCGTGGACTTATTCAATTGACGACAAACCAACATATGATGCTTGATTTGCAGATATGATTCGCACCCGTGCTGGCGACTCACCGAAAGTGCCAAAGTCGTCGCGGCGACAACAGGCTATAGACTCCCCGGGATCCATGGCGTCACCCACTGGAGAGAATTCGAAGTCTGAGAGACCCAAACAATCAAGACGCCACCAGTCTGCAGGTGTTTCAATGGATTCCCCCACAAGAGATTTGTCCGAAGGCATCAAACACACAAGGAGACAGCGGAATTTAGTTATCGGAGATGATCAGTCACCTAGAGAGGGCCAGCCAGTGGTAACAAAACAGTCTCGTCGGAAGTCAAAGGGGTGTCCCGGTGGTGGTTCCATAAGAACTTCGAGAACAAAGGGTCAGTCTCCTCTGGCTTATACTTCACCTTTCTCAGATCCTGGATCCGGGTCTGTATCAACATTGCAGAACAAAGGGCTGTATCCTACCTCTCCATTAAGAGCACTTGTAGAGAAAGGGATGTGAGAGATTTTTTGGAAAAAAAAGAGCTGTTTTCCTTGATCCCACCTCTCCAACATATTTTTGAGGTTCTACAATTTTTGTTTTGTTTTTTGGGTTGCCCTTTTTCTTGTACTTCTAGTACAGGTAGATATTGGGCTTAAACAGTTGAAACAAGATATTCTTTCATTTGCTAGATCATTGCATATATAATGGAAAATTCTAAGGGAAGGTGCAATATGTATAAATAATTTGTATCATACAGTTCAATTCTACACCCTTGCATACATTTGAAAGCTGCTGCCAATATCTCCAGCATGTTGGTTATTTCACATCCGTTGTGGAAGAGGCTTGTGATCACTTTATAGGTATGAGGGAAAGTTTCATTCTCATGAGCTAGCTTTTGGGATTGAGAGAGGCCCAAGACTAGAGGTGTAAGTAGGGCGGATTGGGTCGGGTTATGAGAGTTCGGGCTCGACCCAAACTCAATCCAAAAATTATTTTTTGAGTTCGGGCTAGGTTCAGGATGGCCCAAACAAAATGTAAGATTTTGAATTTTTTTACAGTTTTTGTTATGATTACAAAATGTTGGAATATCATTCATTAATTCATCTATCAACATGCTTTTATGTTTGTTTGTTATAAATGCAAATATTACAAATTTCTCTTGATTTGTCCCTTGAATTTGGGAAAAACACACTTAATTAATTTATTTCTTTAAAAATTTTAAAATATAATACTACCTCATTATATTTGTGGTTTTGCACAATCTTTTTTCTAGAGTATGTGCTCCCAAA
The DNA here is from genome assembly GCA_947561395.2 of Buxus sempervirens. Lineage (NCBI taxonomy): Eukaryota > Viridiplantae > Streptophyta > Magnoliopsida > Buxales > Buxaceae > Buxus > Buxus sempervirens. Next base: position 31,623,113 of record OX387192.1, read on the forward strand.
TATCACATTCATTGTAACATATATGTATATGTATGTGAGTATAAAATTATTTATTTGACAAAAAATCATAAACTCATTATCACATGTTAATAATTTATGTTTAATAGTTGATTGCATAAATACAATGACAATATAAAAGGAAGAGAAAACAATGATACATATATATACAAATAAATATTCACTTATATATATATTTGGTGGAATTTTATACATATATCTATATGAGAGCGTATACATAAAGTCAACCTTAAATTCAGGCTTTTCGGATTGTATAGCTTGAACCCAAGCCCAACCCAAACTCAACTTAGGGCTCGAAATGAAACCCAACCCAAACCCAAACTCAATGCTCACTTCGGGTTGGGTTGGACGGGCTTTGGGCGGTCCGGGCTAGATTTACAACTCTACCCAAGACCACTCGACACCAGGGGTGCAACTCGGTTCGGTTCTATCCAAGTTGATGTCAACCCAAAACCAAACCGAAAATATATAAAAAAACCAAAACCCAAACCGAACTAAACCGAACTACATGAAAACTATTCGGTTCGGGTTAGACCAATATATTTTTATCTCAAACAAAGGTTTTTTTGTAATATCCTTAAGGTTTAAAGATAAACTTTAAAAGTTTAACATATATTATAATATATATATATATATATATGAATTTGGTTCGGTTTGGTTTAGGGAAATGCATGAATTCGGTTCGGTTTAACCGAACATGAAACCCAAAACCAAACCAACATAGTTCAGTTTAGAGATTTTTGGACCAAAACCGAACCGAACCACTATAAAACCAAACCAAACGAACCGAAGTAGGTTTGGATCGATTTGGGTTCGGTTTTAACCGGACTGAGTTGCACCCCTACCCGACACAGTAGTGGTGATTTACATGGTTTGGCCATTATTATGTACCTACGCTAGTAAGAAGATTCCACTAGAACAAAAGGAATTACAAAATTAAGTCTCTTCGGCCGCGCATCGGCACCACCATTTCTAATAAAATCCGGCATTAGTTAGTAGTGATCGACTCAGCTCTTGCAATAACATCCCTAGTGCAACCACCTCGGCCGTGGCATTACTTTCACCACCACCTATGAGTAGATGGTGCTGGGTGAAACTAATAATATGCAAAAAGACGAAACCTGCTAATTAATCATGAACTTGATCAATGATTTAATTTGTCCTTTTGGATTGTGCAGGTAGAACTAAAATAAAACTTAGGCCAAGGCTAATTTTGAATATGGAAAACATAATCAGATGGTTAATTAAGGTTGTGTAATTAAAACTTTGGCCAAGGGTGTCTTATTTTCTGAGCACACGGCCTTATCGATCTAGCTCATTAGATTTTAGATTTGCAGATTATTATTAGTTCTAGTTGGCTGTTTTTGCTAATACGAGATCGATAGTTCTGCATATCCTATGTCATTAGATTAAATAAGGTTTAGAGGCAAACAAAAGCCATGTAATCGGTGCCTTCTTTAGTTAGCATTAATATTTGACAAAGCAAAAGGACGAACGTTAGAACGCCAAGTATAACATGAAAAAGTGAGACATTTGGTGTCTTCACCAAGATATGAGCTGGGGCTAAAAACACCAAGTTAACTTTGCATTTAAATAAATAATAAAGCCCTTCCTGCAAGATTCTGTTAGAACGCGCGCCAAGTATAACATGACACCACCTCTGAGTAATGTAATCAAATTAAGCAGCATGGAATTTGTTTAGACCCAAAATTCTGTACCCTCGAGGCATTGTGATTAGGAAAATTTGGTTTTTAGTGATAATTTTTCAATTTTTGGTAAATCAGAATTTGTGATACTTTTTAAAGTAGTTAAGAATCAGTGTCATTTTATTATTGATGAAGAATTTCTTCCTAAAATACCCTCAAAAGACTTGCAAAATTCACTTAACAAAATAAGTGAAAAGGTTTTCAAAGTCTTTTGAGGGTATTTTCGAAAGAACTTCTTCGTGAAATACTGATTCTCAATTACTTTAAAAAATTATAACTAATTTTGAATTACCAAAAATTTGACGACTGAATCTGAATTATTTTGAAAAAGTATCACTAAAACCAATTTTCCTTGTGATTAATGCATTGAATTTAAAATTTTAACTTTACCTTTCACAAAATGTTTTTTAAATTAAATGCGCCACTCATAGCACTGGTGATACCACAAGATAGTATCAAAGGATATTTACAATTTACCCCATAAGGTTTAATTTAGAAAATATATATTAGTTTTCCATTTTGAGGGTTTTTGTGTACAACAATCTCCTCCTTTAAGGGTTAGACCATCAGAATCAGAACAAAGAAACTATTAATCCAAAATTTTGCACTTCCATTTTATTTTAAAGTAAAAGCTTTATTTATGCATTAGAGTACAAAAAAAGTCCTTTGGGATGTAAATTTTGTGAATATATGTTTTCTCTCTTGCCACCTCGTCAATACTATTAAAATTTTGACGGTCAAACCTCTTGAAAGGGGAAACTAGTATTTTAAAAAACCACGAGGGGGAAAGCTGGAATCTTTTGAAACCTCAAGGGATAAACTGTAATATATCCCTATGGTATCAAAGGTGTTTTTAGTGGCATTGCCCTAACTAAAGGTAATGGTAGACTAGTAGCAACTTACATATGTAATATTCAATGATAACTGCGTGGTGTATTATTCAATTATATACAGTGGCTTGTTTATACGAATTGCTTGAGGAAATTAAAATACTTGAAGGATATATTGAATTCGACTTTTCAAGTGCAAGCTAAGTAACTTCCAGTATTATATAATTAAGTACAAGAAGAAGGCAGACAAAAAGTAGAACCTCAGAAGATCAAAAGCACTTCATCTAGAGCCAAAATCTGGTGGTTCTATGAAACCACCGGCTGAGATGGAATTTGAATGTGTGGGGCCCCCTCCTGACATGGACATCCATCCATGCGTTTCATGCTTGGACCACTAAGTGGCTCCAGGTGAAAGTGAAACGCTCTCTAGAAGATACAATGAACAGTTTTTGCTTCCTCATGGAATTTAAAAAAATCCTTAATTTCACATCTCTTTGTCTACAAGTGCTTTTAAAGGAGAGGTAGGGGTAGGGTACAGCTCATTGTTCTTCAAACTCGAGCTGGATCCGGAACCGGGGTCTGAGAAAGGTGAAGTATAAGCCAAAGGAGACGGGCCCTTTGATCTTGATGGTCTTATCGAAGCACCACCGGAAGACCCCTTTGATTTCCGGCGAGACTGTTTTGGGGCGCCGGCGGCATGGCCCTTTGTGGGTGACTGATCAGCTCCCACGCCCAAATTCTGCTGTCGCCTCGTCGGTTTTGTGCCCCCGGCCAAATCTCTTGTGGGGGAGTTGATTGAAACACCTGCAGACTGGTGGCGTCTTGACTGTTTGGGTCTCTCAGACTTAATCTCTCGAGTGGGTGACGCCATGGATGAGGGGGAACCTATCGCTGCTGGTTGGTGCCGTGATGGCTTCGGCGCCGGCAATTCCGGTGAGTCGCGAGCCGGAGAGTCTAAAATTCCAGCACCAGTGCGAATTAAATCTGCAAATCAAGCATCATACGTTGGTGCGTCAATTGAATAATCCCATGAAAATGACAGGAAATTAAAGGAAGAAAAATTCAAGCTTTTAAAGGATCTTATTATAGTTGCAGAGTTTTCAATTAATGGCTGCATTGCTAATACCTAAAGGTGCTGATGAATACTCTGGTGTGGATCTAAACTCGTTCATCTGCACAAATTATATACCGACAGGATACTATTATGAGTAATCGATCACAACGGATTACTGAGAGCTAGGATCAGAATTGAATGATAATATGAAAAAATGAAATTAAAAATTGCTTACCCAGCTGGGTGAATTTACGTGAGGGCCATCCCATCCTATGTGGGCTACGTGCTTCACATCTGTGGGATACCCAATCTGCATTTCTTTTTCTTCATAGCTATTATTATCTGCACCATGATAATTACCATGCAGTTTATTGATTTTTTTTTTCCAAAACAGACGTTGAGATACATGAAAATCAATTCTTCAAAGCTTTTAAAACAAGAATATCATGCTCTAACATATATTCATATAATATCAAAGATTGAGTGATTCAAAACAGAGAAAAGAAAAGCCTATTAGGGAGGCTTTAAAGATTAGTTTTGAAGCTAAAAGAATTTCGTTCACTCATGATATGATGTACAGTGCAGTCAATACAAAGTTGGCAATGAAGATCAAAGATGGAAATTTCGCATTTCGTCTAAATTTCACTAGGGGAGATTTCGAGAAATTTCAACCAAATTGGGGAATATTTCACTATATTTACTCAGTGAGGGGGAAAGGGGGAAATGGAGAAATATGTGCTTTCCACTTTTTTTGTATATATATATTTTGCATCTAGTACATTCATAATAAATGCATACATGAGAAAATTTGGGGAAATCTAAAGAAATCCGGGCAAATCTGGTGATATTTCGCTGTAATCAGGGAACGCAGGGAAACTAGAGAAATCTCGTTTCCCCTAGACATTTTGTGTGGTGGACCTTGTGAAATCGAAATTTTGCGAAATGTCAAACAGTGATGAAGATGATACATACCAAATATTTGTGAGATGTATCTCAGGCCTTTCAAAAGGCCCTTCATCTTCGTTGCCATTTCGCCCAAAGGAATCGACTTTTCTATTTGGAGATCTTCCAATGAATTGCCTGAAGTTGCTCGGATGATGCTTACTTCCTTTATGATTAAACGAATAACAGAAGGAAAAAAAAACGTAATTTGAATCAGCTATTCTAATTAACAAACACGAATAAAAGGAAAAATCGAATAGTGAAATCATACCTTGCGGAGAACAATTTCTACAGAACCGTGAAAGTTCTGATTTGTGCAGTGTCCAATCTAGGTTATATTTTTCGACCAGCCCCACATAGTTCGATCTAACAAACATACTGTCATCTCTATAATTTATCTAAAAGAAGTTAAACGGAAAGAAATTAAAACTATAAACTAGCCGGATTAACTTCTTGCTTTTTCAAAAAAAAATTTTGTTTGGGAGATTTGTGAAGGAAGATGGTCCGAAAGAGGATGAACTAAATTATGGAAACCCGTTTAAAGCAGCGTTTTAGCTCAGCAATTCGATGAAAACGCGTCGTTTGTTGCAATCAAGCATAAATCGAAGCCAGGACCGGACCGGATCTTCAGGTGAGGCTATTCAAAAGAGTGGAGGAAATGAGTTCATAGCAACGGCTATTATTGGTTTGTGTCTTAACGGCTCTTCGAAGAAAGCGCGGGAAAGCTGTTCGAAAATTTAGAAGTTAGTTGGAACGAAAAGAGAAATGGCTGGTGATAAACGTAGCAAACGTGTTTACGGGACTTTGCTCTCCAAAAATTTGCAATGACTATAATACCCTTTCTTTTGTTGGGAAATCCTCGTGGGATATCCTCTGTGATTAGGGACGAGGACGCAATGGGTGACCCATTTATCCGGTCACCACTATTAGTCACAGTATCTGTAATTTTATTTGTAGCTTGCATTGGGATCATGCCATGTGTACAGTGAATGGTATAATTGTAAATTTTTAAACAATCCTATGAAAATTTGCAAATAAGTTTGTAGATAAAGGCCCTACAGGATGTAAACCCAAATTTTCCACACCAATTACCTCTGCATTCAAATTCAAAAAATCTCAAATGATTTTTTTTTTAAGTTGAATGCACAAATAACAATTGATTGGCGAAAGGGTGCACGGGATATTGGTTGCAAACAATTTCTATTCCATTCAAGGGATTTGTGACTAATAGTCTAACATTTTTTACATTTTTTGTTGTTGGATTGGCTTTGTCGGGCTTGGGCATTTAAACGTGCTCATTGAACAGGCTTGGTCATTATGTGTCATCATACATAAACCTGATCATCGGTTAGGCGGGATTGAATCGAACAAAGACCATATCACTTATGTGTGACCTCTCGTTTGGCCCCGAGTTTGCCCAAACTTGCCCAAACTTGCCCAATGATCAGCCCTACACAAAAGACGAAACGGTTCAAAAGGAAATGATCACCAATTTGACCTTGATTCCATGATGGTTGGAGAACTCTTCCTTGCATAGAATAGCCTGTAGAGAGTATCCACAAACCCCAACAAATCACACAACAAACAGGTGTCAATGTGTTTAATTAATTAGATAGAATCTTAGGAAATGAACTTTCCATTAGTTTGTATATTTTTTGGTTTATATGAAAAGGTGAGTTCATTTTGAAAATGCTGGTTTTAACAGATACTCATTTTGTATCAGAATATTTTCAAATTTTTATTTGTAAAATACACGTAAACAGCAGAAAAAGAAAAAGGATATATATTATATTATTATGAACTTTTTATTGTTTTCACCTAAGTCAACAGTAAACACATGCTCTAGAATTTATTTATTTTTTTCTGTAACATGGGAACCTACTCTAGCAGAAAAACAAAAAAATCGATTTTTTTCAAGTGTCAATGCATTTTGACACAAAAAAATCGGTTATTTGAAAATCGACCAATTTTTTACGACGTGCTAAACAAAACGGGCTGAAATGAGCGAAACAGGTGATAAAGAGAAAAAAAAAATTTATTTTTTCAATTTTCATTAGCAATTTTTTGCCACATGCAAGCAAAACAGAGTGGCGTGCCAACGAAATTTCGACAGAATAAAGAAAAATCAAAATTTTTTTTTTCAGTTTTTTGACTTTTTTATTTTTTATTATTTTTTTTTTTTGTCGGAGTTTTTCAGGGATCGGCACACCCATCGAAATCGAAATTGAAAAACCTTGATTGGACCCACTCGCAAAGCCCTTGTATCATTAAGTCAGAGAGCACTAACAAAAGGTTTTGAACCCAAGATGTTTGAGTTTATAGTTCATCTTAGATTCTTCCTCACAAGGCCCTTCTATCATTAAGTTAGAGAGTACCAACAAAAGGTTATGAGCCCAAGATGTCTCTGTTTATAGTTCATCTTAGATTCTTCCCTTACCAACTGAACAACCCCCGGATTAAACACATGAAACGGTATTCCGATGCAGCAACTTTCAGTTTTTTTTTTTTCCTTTTGGGTAAGAAAAGGAAATTTTATTAATCAAAAGTGTCTTTCTAGTACAACACCACGAGCATCGTCATTCAGGAAAGTACCTAATTCACCAGGTGGTTTATGGACCCAATAACAAGAGTATTTGTCTATACAGAAGTTAGCAAGGAAGTCGGCACTTCTGTTCCCTCTCTATAAGTATGTTCCACTCGAACCTGATTGAATCGAGACCAGAATTTTTGGATAATAGATAAAACAGCAAATATTGACCAGGGACAATCAACCGTATGATTTATAACTACAAAAGACTTCTTAAGAAGATTAATGACGAGCAGTGAGTCTCCCTCTAGTATGATGTCTGTACAGTGCAAAGCAGAGGCTAACTTGACAACCTCAAGGGCAGCTAACACTCAGCAAAAGGAGCCGAAGGAGCGTGACATGAAGTGGCAATTGCCGCAATAAACCTGCCATTGTGATCTCTAGCTAGAACGCCAAAGCCCGCTTCTCTCGAACCTCCACGGAAAGCTCCATCGAAATTGAGTTTAATGAAAGGATGAGGAGGCTTATTCCAACCAACTTGAATTGGTAGATGTTGAACTGACTTTTGTATCTGGTTCCTCAATACAATGGATTCAGCAACCATCTTTTTATATTGGAATACCACCTGGAACACATCTGGAATTGCATTATAAAAAATGACAGGATTTCTATGAGACCAGATTAACCTACCGAAAATGGCAATATTAGATAGCAATTCCATTAAATTTAACTCTTGTGAGCGAAGTCCAATATATGTGAGATGTCTGAACCAAGCAAAAAAAGAGTGATGAGGGCCAAACTCTTGTGTGGAACCTCCCACAGCAACTTTCAGTTGCAATAATAAAGTTCGGAAAGATGCTTTCAAGAAAGAAATGAAAGAGACTCCGTAACTTCTTCTGACAAGAGTGAGAGCGTCGCTGGTTTGTTTTTCGGAAGATGGCACACTTGCGGGGGAAATGACGGTTGTTAAACGGGAAAATTGGTTTTTAGTGTTATTTTTTCAAAATAATTTAGACTCAGTTGATTAATTTTTGAAAATAATGAATTAGTACTATTTTTTAAAATAATTGGGAATCAGTGTCATTTTAATATTCATGAAGAATTCCTCCAAAAATACCCTAAAAAAGACTTGAAAACCTCACTTGCACCTAAATGAGTGAAAATATTTTTAAGGTCTTTTGAGGACATTGTCCGAAGAAATCGTTTATGAATAGTAAAATGGCATTGATCACAATTATTTTAAGAAAGTATCACTAATTCCTAATTTTCAAGAGTTGATCGACTTAATTTGAATTATTTTTTAAAATATCACTAAAAACCAATTTCCCAGTTGTTAAACCCCTCAAAAATCACAAGCGAAAAAAGAAAAAAGAAAAGCCCACTTAGATTTATAAAATAAAAAAAAGGCTATGCTCGTTAATCAGATTTATAAATATTTTTTGGTGCTGCATCCATGTAGCTGCTGGAGTAGCTCAGCTGGTTAGAGCGTGTGGCTGTTAACCACAAGGTCGAAGGTTCAAACCCTTCCTCTAGCGTACAATCTATTTTGTTCCGCACTCAGCCGTCAAAGCCTATATTGGCTGCTAAATTCTCTCTATGTTGGGTGCTCTAGGGATGAGCAACGGGCCGTGCCGGCTCCTATATTGGGTGCTCTAAGGATGAGCAACGGGCCGTGCCGGCTCCTATATTGGGTGCTCTAAGGATGAGCAACGGGCCGTGCCGGCCCGAGCACGGCACGGCCGTCAAAGCCTATATTGGCTGCTAAATTCTCTCCATCAAAACCTCCTGCTAATAAAGCCTATATTGGGTGCTCTATCAAAACCGGAATGGAATCGTGAGATGGGAGTATCTCACGGTTCACATTTTTTGCTAAATTCTCTCTATCAAAACCTCCTGCTAAAGCCTATATTGGGTGCTCTATCAAAACCGGAATGGAATCGTGAGATGGGAGCATCTCACGGTTCACATTTTTCACATTAAAAAATGTGAGAGGGCGGTATCGGCCGCCGCGTATTCATGCAGTAGACGATATCATCCCATCAAAACCTCCTGCTAAACTACTTTTGGTGGGTGTGTGTGTGTTTTTTTGTGCATTTTGTTTACATTGCCAGCATAAACTCGTTGATCTTCTTAGCCCCCACATTTTCGAGACTAATGATAAGTAATCGAAATCCTCTATTTCATAAAAAGGGAGTACTTGAACACATACAGCCTGATTGGCAAGGATATTCAGCAATAATACCTGCTGTCTTACAAGTTCTTGGCATTCATAATGCCAATTATTTTCATTCTCTTCACAATATATATTTTCAGTTATATACAAGCCGGCGTCACCCAAACATTATGGAATTACAATTTAAAACAACAAGAGGAAAAAAAAATTTCTTCACACCCTATTCCTTTTGAGACCAAACAAATAATCAAAGGGACAAACAGAAAAAGAAAAAAAACCAGGCTTCAAATCAATGGATTGCTTGACCGAAGAAAATGCGGTAGAGAAACAACATGATGAATCCAGGCACAAGCTCCTAATGCCAAATGCTCTCACTAGCTGCGTGCAGAAAGTTGAGTTGATAACATTGGTGGTGAACCCATGCAATAATCTATTATTTCTTCATCTGCATTCAAAAACATATCATTAGCTTCACTTTGGACCTCCCTAAAAGAAATGGTTCCACACTACGATGCTAACACAAACGGGAAAAAGATATTAGGAACTTGCCTTGCTTAAATATTTGTTATGAATCTTCAATGCCTCCTTACATGCCTTCTTCACATCTAAGTGCCCAGTTATGTCATTCAAGATCTGGAGAAAAGTTCAATAAGATAAATGCAGATGCATAACACATGGACAAATACAAGTAGAAGGGCATTGAGAGAGGGGATGAGAACCTTGACAACATCATCCAGACCTCTAGCCTCTTGTAGCAGCCGCTTATTCTTGGCTTCAAGGATGCTCGCAACAAGGAAAACAGACAGCGCATTCTGTTGGTCTTTGCAGCCAGTCTGCACAATTTTTCTTTCAAATTTCCCATACTGCTTTAGTAGTTTGTCATTTCCCGTGGGCAAGATGCTCTTTTCTTTAGTTGGGCTTGGGTCCTCATACAAGGAGAAGATGTTTGGATTGTATTCCATTGCCCACATTAGCTGAAACCAATTTTTCTTTGTGTCTCAGATAATCTTTCCAAGCAAGAACTTATTGCAACATCCAAACCTTTATTAAATTAATAATTACTGATGATAGATCAAAGGACTCTGAAAGCAATGAACGGATTGCATTGATGCAAGATCATAAACAATGACTCTTCAAAGAGAACCAATTTATCCGAACTCAGTTCATGATTCTTGCTTACCTCCCAAAGGTATAGTGCATCCACAAATGAGAACTCTCTGCGGAAAAGTACCATCAGCATCCGGAATGCAAACAAATACTGCCCTCCATCTAGATCCTCTGTCACAAGCATCCCACTCGTCAATAATGAGAATTAATTCCAAGGAAAAAGTTTGAGACACAAGAAAGTCTACAACTTTGGGAAGCACATGATTATAAACAGGAGCTAGTGCTACTCATTTACTCTGTGCAAGTTGCATTTTGGTTGTCCATCTGTTCAGGTTTCACAAATTGCCTTGTATTTTTTTTTGTACAATGTGCAAAAATCAATATAATAGCAGCATAAGAGAAATGGCACTTATACCCTAATTTGCATTAACTGCATTGCATAGCAAATACAAGAACTTCAAATGCACCCCATCATAAACTCATCGTAATATTTACCCAATGATTTGTAGGTCCAGAATTGGTGATACTTTTATATGAAAAGCTTCAACCTATTGGACTACTATCAACAAATAATATTTAGTATCATACAATATTTGCTTGTATTTTGAACTTACAAATACATGTAAGAGTACTGATTGTTGTGGCAAGACATAAGTTATATAATTTTGAGAAGAGAACTTATCAAACTTGCTTCCCAAGTGTGTGAGTGTATTATACAGTTCTGTCCTCAAGCATCCTGTTGGATTTTCAGAATGTGGAGGCACAAGTAGCAAATATGTGCTGGAATATGGATCAGAGACAGAGAAAAGCTACAATCAATCAAACTAAAATTAACAAGACTTATAATGATAATATTAAACCATACCAAGGTGTTGATGAAGTTTTGGATCAACGACTTTGATTATAGTTGAAAGTGAACTCAGCTGTGATTGAACACCAATAGAGCTTGCAGTGGACCTGAAATTTTGACGCTTTTCAAACAAATGGAGATTAATGAGTTGTGAAGCTCATGCAGCTGCAGAAGGGCATAACAGAAAAACACCTAGAAGATACTGTACTGAGCAAGCATAAAAATTGCAACTCATATTGTAGAGTCCCATAAAAAAATTTATTAGACTTTTCTATTATCTTGTAATTTATTGTTAAGTACATCCAGATCTGGGCTCTTGATTAAGTTAGAAATTTGAGAAGAAACATGATCAGATAGAACAGAACTAATTTCATAGATATCTTAATATCTATAAACGAAATGTTCAAATATTACAACAAACTGTTCACCTAAAATCCTTGACTGAGGGTGAAAATATAGAAAATATATACTTTATAACAAGTAGGCAGCACAAATATAAGTGATGCAGGACAGCAGCAAGATTACAGTACCAGGAATCTTAAAAAGAATTTAAGGGGGCACGATTTTTAACTTGCTCTGGTATATCTGGTATGTATCAGAAAACCCCAAACAATGCCAAAAAAAACAAAAGATGTCTTGTTTTCCCCCAGGCAACAATGGAAATATCAAATGAAGTTCACCTTTATGCACTGACATGTACCAGTAGACATGTAACAGACATCAGCAGCAGAACAAGATCATTTCCTGTGCTTCTCAAACTTCTTCCTCTCTCAATATGGTTAATAGCTCCGTATAACACCAAATTGTAGGTGTTTCTTTCCATACATCTAACAATTTGGAGATAGATCAGATCCTAAAAAAAGGTGCATCAAATTGACAAAGTTTCCAGAGACTTTGTACGAAATCTTGATCCAACTCTCAATTCACAGTGTTGACTATGGCATGCTCTCTTTTGAATTTCAGTGAATGCCATCCATATTCCATAACAATGCGCACGAAAACCAGCTGTTTGGGCCCATGGGAGAGTTTTCTGTCCATATTGGACCAAAGAAAGACATTACAAGGGATCTTATACTTAAAAACTGATATTGACAAGAATGTAAATATGATCTGATGTTCTACCACCAGCAACTTTTGAATTCTTAATATAAATAAAATATATGATAATTTTGCTCTTCTCTAACCGTTGTCAAGAATTTAAGAAAATGTAATTGTAAATTTCCACTAACTAATTTTACTCATAAGTGAAGATGACCTTGTGCTATCATATATTCTCGTCCGAAAATTTTTACATGTCCAGCATGTTTTAAGTAATGAAGGTTGCCATGTTGTTCATGATCAGTCATGAACAACATTTGTGAAAACCAAAATACACATAGGTGTAACATAAAATAAATTTTACATTTGTAAAAATCTTTCTTTCTTTTGGTGAGCATGTGGATCTCTGTATTAAATGGTTCTTCACCATAATGGCAGATAATGATGAAAGCCTGAAACCTTGTCAGTGGCTAGACTAGTATTCCAACATAAATTTTCTGTCTCTAATCTATATTTAGAATCATGGGAATAAAAACTCAGGTAGAGTTTGGAGATATATGCTCAAAACTTTTGGCTACCATTCAAACTTACACACTTGCTATGCTATAATATTAGCATTGATAAAATAAATTGAGCAAGCAAGGGACTCCCAATTTTTCAGATTATAAAATTTCACTACAGGTGAAAATTCATACAAGATGAACTACACAAGATTTGGCATTAAATTCAATTAATTTTCAACGGAACTCTGAAATTGGGTAAGGCAAAGAGATAACTACCACTCTACGCATTGCATGCTCAAAGCACCAAAAGGCATCTGCTTCATTTTCAAGAAGGATTACCATTGGAGAGCAAATGTCATTCATTCCTGTTGAAGACGAGAAAGAAAGAAAAAATGGAGAACTCACAATTAGATGTCAAAATCAATAGTGTCACTTTGAAAATGCATTATTGGATTGCTAACAACCACTCACCTTGACAATAACCGATCTCATTGTCAATCCATGCATAAACTGCAAGAATATCCCACATCTTTGCCCGATTAGCTTCACTTTCATAGAAGACAAGCGATCGATCTGTGCGAACAACATCCAAACCTGTTGTCCATAATATTGATTTATATATCATACAAAACTGAATAACAGGTCATAATAAGAAGCAAACACAATCACAGAGTCCCAAGTTCAGAAAAAAAGAGAAAGATATGCCATGTCTCCAAATAATCAAACAATATCAAATATGCAATTAAATAAGCTGTAATAATAAGAATAATCATACGCATATGAGATGGACTAATCTTTAGACTATAAATGAAGTTATGCACCAAACTTATACCAATTTGATGCAAGGTAAGTTTCCACTTGATCACTCTCTTTTCTTGAGAAGCAGTATCTGTAGGCCCTTCATGCTTCTTAGAGTCATCTGTTGTGGCCACTGCCACAGTTTCTCCACTTTCTTCTGAATAGAAATTATCTATAGAATTTTTTAATGGTTGCCCATCTTTATCAATTATAGCTGCTGTGATAATCCTCCCACTTCCAATAGTTGGTTCCATATTCTGGCATTCAGCTTTCCATTTTCCATATTGTTCCCTGACATGATTAATATGACATTTTCAGCATATATTTTTAAGGTTAACGTTTCTCTGCCTTGGACAAAAAGTTTCACAACTGAGATGGATAGAATTATTAGAACATGGTGAATGAGATGGGAAGCCACAGTCAGTATCCATTGTGTGAAAGCAAATAAGAGAAAATAGGACATCCAAAGTGGTAGCTACACTTCAAAGTCCCCAAGACAGCAATTTGTAGAACTAAAACTGGAAAAAAAAGGTATACCTTCGCTTTTGCCTGATTTGATTCCTTTCCTCAATGCTGCTATTAGGATCAAAGCAACCCAACAGAAACTCCCAAACTTCCCCTTTTATTGATGGATAAACACCCTGGAATAAGCATGATAAAAAAGCGTAAAATAGAGAAAATATTTATGCTCTAAAGTCTAAACTAGAGTACAAGGAATACATACATAGATATATTTGCAAATAATTTCATCTACAGATATCATCCATTGCAAGCCTACAAGCATGAACCCTTGTAATCTATATTTACATTTTTTTTTTTAATTGTAAGTATTTACTAGCATTGATAGAATTTTTTTCATCTAAAATAAAAAGGGTAAATTGGTTTTTAGTGATGTTTTATCACAATAATTCAGATTCAGTCGATAAAATCTTGTTAATTGGTTTTTAATGATACTTTTTTAAAATAATTGAGAATCGGTATCATTTTACTATTCATTAAGAATTTCTTCCAAAAGTGCCCTCAAAACACTTTGAAAACCTTTTCACTCATTTTGTTATAAATGAAGTTTGCAACTCTATTGAGGACATTTTTGGAAAAATCTCTTAAGGAACCTTAAAATGACACTATTTCTTAATTATTTTAAAAAAGTATCACTAAAAGCTAATTACAAAGATTTAGCCGACTGAATCCGAATTATGTTGATAAAACATCACTAAAAATCAATTTACCCAAATAAATGGCAATGGAAAGAGACACGACAAAGTAACCACTAAGGTCTTATCTTTCTATGCGAATACAGTATGATTTAATCATTTTAATATTGAATTTATATATAATAATTTTAATATTGAATTCATACATAATTCCATTCACTGAAGGGGGAGATACTTGATATAAATCAAACAAATCAAAGGTACGTGAATTTTTAACTAGGCAAAGAGTGTAATTTGACCAGTAGCACTGACATTTGACATACTTAGCTTCCATAAATGAGTTATTGATTATCCCTACCCAACTACTTCATACCAAGTTAATAATGGGACAAAAATTTACATATAAATTATTTTATTACCACAGTGCCATCTTGAAATGATAAAAGCTTGACCAGCTAATTGCCATAATATTCGTACTGATATGTGTTGAATTCATACATATAGGTTCAAGATGACAATATTTCCAAAAATGAGAGGAATACAACTTCAATAGCACGAAGTACCTTCTTACTATTATATGATTTTCCTTATTGCATATGATGATACAATTTACTATCTATAACTCACATGCAAGGTTCTTCTCTAGATACTAAATCGTCAAGATTAATATTGTGGACTGTTAAAAGCACAAGGATCAACCTAGAACAGTGTCAACTTTAGTTAATTAATTTGTTGTGCTCTACAGAAAGGTAAGCACAGGAAGTTCAACAATGTTGAGAGGTTTGTAAAAGCTCCCAACCATTTGGGATGACGCATTGAAGGATCTACAAGGCCAAAGGGAAGACCCAAATGAAACTTCTTGGAATTAATCCAAAAAGACCTGGATACGTATAATTTGAACAAATAGATAGTTTATGAATGTTGGATGAAGGCACAAGATCCATGTTGCTGACCTCGGCCAGTTGGGATAAGGCATTTTGTTGTTGTTGTTTTTGTTTCTCGCCACCAAGGATGCTTCTGTCCATTTCAATCATCACTGCCCGTGATGATGTGATTGTATAATTGTTCTCTCCCCAGTGAGTTGATCATGGGATCAAGTATCAGAAAGTTCTAATCTCAGACTCTAAGCTTGGAGACACACTTAAATAAATAATTGTATCATGGACTGAGGCATACAATAACCACTGACAATAAACATATCGGCTCAGATTACACTAGGAAAAAATAATCTATCTTGCATGACAGTTAGATCCAAAATTTCAACTCTTTCGCGTTTTTAAAGGAAAAACATTCCAAAATTGTGCAACAGCCCAAAAATGCAGAGGAAGAGTTTACCCCTCGTTGGATTCGGCTAAGAACTTTTGCCATATCCAAATGACCATCTTGAGAGAATGCAGACTGCCACTTTCTTGCACTAAGAGTCTTCCCAGCCTGTAGAAATAGACATAGAGCAACAAGCATAAAGCTTTTGAAGAGAAAAAAAGAAGAAGCATGCAAACAATAAGAAATTACTGAGAAACAAATTCGCATAAACAAGCAGATCCTATTGTCCGAGATGATGCAGTTGCTAAGATATCGGGATGATTCTGTAAGCCATAGAAATTAAAGTATTCAAAAATGGAATATTTATGAGATCAAACAGAGAATGAAATATCTCATCTCTGCTTTCCCTTCGAATCAACAATTCCTTGTCATCTTCTTCATCAAAATTAAATTATAACTCCATACTCCTTCAAATAACGATGAATTCAAACAAATTAGCACATTAAAAATCACAAGAAAAGAAGTGAAGGAAATGCACCTTGGGTTTAAACCGAGTCATCGGAACGTCGTCTCGACATTCCGGTCTAATAGCATATGACGCATCTAACTCCTCCGGTGCCGCCTTCTTCGCGTGAATTACCGATACTCCTCCACAACAACCACCACCACTACCCATCTCAACTAATCACAAACTCAACATTGATCACAACAAAACCAATCCCAGATGCCCAGAATGATAAAACGATTACATGGATCTCAAATTAGGTCAAATATAAGGCTCTCTGGATGTTATAGACGGAACCCTAAGCTGCAATCCATGTCCTCAAAAATCATGAATTCACAGAAAAACTCCGGCGTTCAAATGTTCGACATCTAATCAAAGAATTTACAAAGAACGAGACAAGAAAGCCCCAACATATGATCAATAATCTCTTTTATTGAGAGATTTATTAAGAGAAAAATTCTAAAATGACAGAAAAGAATGAACAATCGTGCAATCTCACTAAACAAAAAGGGCCAAATGGAGGCCAATTCCACCCATATTCTACATGTTTCTGTGCGTGTTTTTTTTTTTTCTCTCCCCTTTTTTTTTCTTCTATGTTTTTTAAATAAAGGAATCTGCAACCAAATGGAGCCGTTAAGGTATTAGTGGGCCTCCAATTTTCGTGGTCCCACAAAGGACAGCTAGTGCCACAGCTGGTATGCCAAGGCTGCGAGTGGCATTCCCACCAAAAAAAAAAGGCTGCGAGTGGCAAAAACGTTACTAAAAAGGGGAGAGAATTATAATTCCTCGTGGAAAGGGTAACGAAGTCTTAGGAAATGAAACGATCAAACTCGTTTGAAAATGTCAAGGTTAGTTCGCTTGTCCGTCCATTTTTCTTAAAACCTTGTTAGGACTTACATGGATTTATATTTTGTATTATATGTATTACAATATAATATATATAATATTATCTATGCTTTTATACAGAGGTCGAAAGGTCTTGGGTTGGAACTTGGAAGTTGGTTTCTCGTTATGCCACTTTTAAAGTTTAAAAATTTTAGTGTCCCCTTTATTCCTATTTCTATAGAATGTCTCTTAAATATTTTAAAAGACTATTATATACCTTGAATAATTACTCACAATTAATCTCCGTTTATGTGAAATATTTTTCAACCGGTGGAGTGGGGGTTTGGACCTGGGATCTCGGCGTTAGCCTAAGTCTCTTATACTATATAGAACACCGATTCTACCAAAAATTGTAGTTTAACTAAATTCTTAACTATACTATATATGTCGAGAATAGACCCCTTGGGAAGCGTGCCAATAACTATGCACGACTTTTCAAAAAAGCCCTTACTGTTAGTTGTAAAGGCATCATTAATATAGGATTATAATAGTAAAGAATCGACCTATTCATTTAAATCTGGACAGTTGTAAAATTGTTCCCTCCCTCTACGTGTAGTACTACACATACACCCCACTAGTTATAGTTGATAAGGATATATTTGGATTTACTCCAAGTAACTCTCAAATCGGATCAGATGGTTAATAATTGTGTCGTAAAGTCATTAATACTATATCATATCCAAATAGCATTCAATTCATGATTTGTTATGTTATCACCATAACCTAACATTTATAAATATACATTTCATGCAAACCTTAAGTATTAATCAGTACACAGTATGTGTAGGCATGTAGGCAAATAACAAAATGAAATTTAACTGTTTAGCTAGGATGTTAAAGGCTTTAAACAAAGCTGAGGGACATTTTTTGAAAAATAAAATATCAAGCCAAACTCTTTGCAATTTGCTTTATATAACAGTATATGTTACATATGGAGAATATATTTTTACGTAAAATATATGACACCCTCTTAGACTAGTCATGAGGCAGGTTGCATTGGATCCAAAACCCAAAACTGTTCTATTTTGGACACCAATCCAAGCTGGTCCAAGCCACATTGAACCCATTTAGTAGCTGGTTGAAAACCCAAACTATGATCCTCCTAACCGTCCCAAGTACTAGGCATGTTTGGCTATGGTTTCATGGGTTTGGTCACTGTGATGTTACAGGGCTGTCTTGGCTTAAGGCAACAGTTGAAAAAGGTTGATACAGACCATGTCCTCCTCACCAGATGCATATTCAGTCCGGTTTTCAAAACATTGGCTTAATTTGGTTTTTGGGTCCTGTGGGCTATCTTTAATTTGCCAACTTGCAATGTAAAGCCAATGCCACACCCATATGCACATTTGTCATTCAACCTTCTTTAGGAAAACTTATCATGCCATTATAATCCTTCTCTCTTAGGATTCTTGTCTACTAAGCATGGTGAATAGAAATGAATGTCAGCCCCCTATAAATCTCCACTAGGTCAAGTTTTTTGAAGCTTGTCTAGCTCCTTCCCTTCTCTTTCATCATGTCCAGATCTTCCAGACAAGTTTGGAACAGCTGGTACATATATAGGTATGGGTTCAACCCATATGGCGCGGATTGGGAAGCTGCTTCTGCTCATCACAGGTTTCGTCCATGGAGGCCATTTCCATGTCCCTTCTGTGCGATGATGTTCACCAACATGAAGGATGTGGTGAGACACTGGCGCACCCACAAGGGAGATAGAGAGGCAAGGTTAAGGGATGAGATTGGTTATGTAAGAGAGACAAAACTCTCTCTAGCCCCACCTGCACCTGCTGTGCGTTTTGCTGCTCTGCGTATTCGTGCTTCACCTAGGAACCAAGATCAGCATCCTGAACGTCCAACGCCAATGGACATTGACGCGGAGACTACCGATGGTCTTACTAGGCCATTTCTGCACCTATTGGAAAGGAGACTGGATGTCCATGGAAACCAAGCGTCACAGGAGGGCGTGTCAAGGCGCTGAAGCAGATTCTAGTTTTAGGGACTTCAGATTCTGAGAGCTACAATCTCAGTATCTGAAGAGTTGTCATGACCTTCTTGTGTTCCTGTTATGGTTGTGTCTGTCTGTTTTAAGTTTTAGTTTGTTTTCCAATGCAAACCAAAGTTAGATGGTTATGATCCTTGTAAAAAAAGTTCTATGCAAGTCCATATGGATCTGATCAATGAAATGGTTTGTTTTCATTACAATATTTGCAATCATCAAAGAAAGCTTTGCAGTGACATTGCAAGGTCAATCTCTTGGAAAAACAGTCTAGTTGGTTTATCTCACAAAATTATCCAACAAAGAGACCACCAAATTAATACTCAAGTACTAGGGGTGAATTAAGAGAACTGCATGCTTCTATATTGTTAATGAAATATATGTATTGGCTAAGTTCGATCGTTAATTCAATGAACACGTAGCATTAAGCGGATAATATAAAGGCGTTATATAAAGCATTAAAGAAGCAAAGATGATCATTATTTTGCTTGCTCAAACGAGGCACACATGACGAAGTTCGACATTCGCGAAAAGGTTGCATCATAAATTATGTGAACTTCATATTTATTGAACAAAAATATCAGAAATGTATTATAAATGACAGCGCAAGATCAGTAGCACGCATGGAAGAATCGGTGCGAGCTTATTCATGTTTTTTTTTTCAAAAGGTTGGACTAAATTAGAATTTTAATAGTAGAGAAACAGAACACGTCTCAGAAGATGTTCATTAAATTTTTCCATTATTTCTAGCTAAGAGCCAGATTTGCCTTAATAAATGCAGCTTTCCAAATAAAACTTGAGAATCCTTTGTTCTGTTTTCTATTTTACTTTGTTTCTTTTTTTGTCTGTCAAATCCTCCAGTCAATTGTACTGCAATCAATGTGTATACTCCTTCCCATATTGGTGAAGTTTCACTAAGGAGAACCATGGCAAAATCCTCATTGGTGCCCCTTTATAAGGAAGCAATGTTGTATATTATGATGACTGGTTTCCTGCATGGCTTTCACACCTGTAAAATACTCCTCTCATGGGGTTGCCTAAGAAAGGTGGCCACAGCAGAAAGAACTAGACCAAATAAGCAAAGGGAAGTAGCAACTATGAAATTCAGTAATTAAAAACATCCATATCTTTAATAAGTTTATCTTTCCAACTTAACTATTTTAAGCACCAGCATGACAGACCCAAATCAAACCATTATTTGGAAAATGTGTGCATGTAAGATTTATTGAAACAACAAGAAGGTTTTTACAACAATTTGAACTCAAAACAGTGCTGCTAAGGGGAGAATTTTAATGAGTAAAAACATTAGTCTCTGCATGTAAGCGTAGCATTTCCTAAATAATCAAGTACCAATACAGAGATAGGACATATTTTTCAGGTATAAGCCTTTAATACATATTTTTCAAATCCTTTTTAGGTTGAATGGTGATGCATTCCACTTCTGATACTCAATGAAAAAAGTGAGGATTTATGAGATAAAACAAGGAAGCAAATTAAAGCAAAGAGATGAGTGGAAATATTTGAAATGGTTCATTCTCAACAAGAATGAAGATATTTACTCAATTTTTTTCTGGAGCTTAGGATTAGGAGGTGTCATCCCTCATTTTTTTTCCTCATCAACACCACTCTCCTTACATGAAGGCAAGCAACTTACAAAGCAACTTATACAAGGTAGATGTAATCAAGCAAGAAGGCTCTTGCAAGAGAATTACCTAATATAATAGAAAAAAGGGCTAATGAAGTAATATTACCTTATAAAAAAAATTAAAAGTTGGTTTCCTTTCTCCCCAGAAAATTTTTCCTTTCTTTTTTTTTTTTTTTTCCCATTTTTGTGAAGTTTTTAATGACAGGATTATCCCTGAATTTTATACCTTCTCCTCTAATTCGTCTTCTTCTTCTTTTTTTTAATTGGTAAAAATTGAGAGTCACTTGGACATGGGTTTCCAAAGATTAAGAGAAAGCTTGATGATTGGATTAATTACATCTATTGGGTCGTCTAAAAATATATTTTAGATGTTCTAAACAAAAGAGCATGAATAATTCCACTAAATTGGAGGACAAGGTATTAAAACGAAGAAATCAAGACATGCATCTGATCACATAAACTACGATATTGTTGTTGCAGCAAAGCTTGGTATTCAATGGGGCAGGGCCATGGGCGTCCAAAAATTTCTGATATCTGTTATCCGATGCTCTGCATCTGTAAATTTTTCTACACAATTGGCTCATATGAAACTTACGTCATAATTTTTTTTTTTTTTTATAGAAAATTTCAAGAAATCTTTGTAGCCCCAGAGACATTCTTCGCAAACTCCTTTTTATGTAGGGAGTGAATGTGCTTGAAGCAGTCGTCCTTAGAATTCTGAGCGAAATTTATGGCCGCCCACTGAATGAGATTTTCTTAAAGATAACATATAATGGGGCTTTTAGAGTCTCAGATGTTTTTTGTGTTTTCAAAGAGAAAGTAAGGCTTTTGTTCTATCAGGAGTTTGAGCTTTTAAGCCAAATATAGAAATTTGTGGTATTATATTGTTTCATGGTAGATTAGAGCTTCTCATAGAAAAATGGGAACCCCGTTTCTGAGTGAGATTAAGAAGCAAGCAGCTTCTTTTCTTCATGAGAAATACAGAACTGCTAGATTAGCTTTGACTGATGTTACAGAGGCAGAAATGTAAGTCCTTTTCCTTTTCATGTCTCTCTTTTGCTTCTTTCTTGAATTTGGGAACATAGAAGGTATGAAAATTTCCACCTTCTTGATCCTTGTTATTGTAAGGTTGACCGAGGAGGCGATAGACAATAATCCATGGGGTCCTGATGCGAGAACAATGACTAGAATAGCTGAGGCTTCATTTGAATTTGATGATTATTGGAGAATTGTTGATGTTCTTCACAGGAGGTAATTTTGTTTTAATTTTCTGTACTTGAATCAGCAGCATGATTGAAAAATTTTTTAAGGTTGAAATATGTTCATTAACAATGAATGTAATTCACAATGCAGGTTCTATAGCATTGATTGGAAGCAGTGGAGGCAATCTTACAAAGCCTTGGTACTTCTTGATTTCTTAATAACTCATGGTCCAGAAGACTTCTTTCAAGAATTCCAGCATGATATTGATGTAATCAAAGAGCTTGGAACATTCAAACACATCGACGAAAAGGGGTAATTCTCTGATCAATTTGAACAATGAAAATCAAATGCAATGCCCTTAATATCATTGTTTTGGGATATCATTATTAAGTTTTGCTTTTGTTTCTCTTTCATGATACTGTAGATTCAACTGGGGTGTTAACATGCAAAAGAAATCAGAGAGAATTCTAAAACTCCTGGAGGGAGGAGATACGCTCAAAGAAGAACGCTTGAAAGCTCTTAAGGTAACCAAGGAGATCCAAGGCTTTGGGAATATGATAGTTTCCCCGTCCGCATCACCATCAACTGCGACGTCAAGAACATCTTTTGGCTCATTTTCTACAAGCTGTTCTGCATGGAATGAAACAGATGACTTAGACAAACATGAAACACTCAATATTAACAAGAATGCCGAAGCTTCGCATGCTTGGGATTGCCCTCCTATTCAAGAGAGAGGCTCATTACTATATAGTGAAGAGGAACAAGAAGAGAGGGGTGATCATATAGGAAGGATTCGATCCAAACTCTCGAGCTATGATGATGGCAAAGTCAATTTTAGGAGCTTCTCTGATGTTGGAAAGGTGGTAAAGAAGAAGATCGATCGCCAGCTTTCGATGGGATATTGATAAAATTATATGAAAATCTATGCACAAGTAAAATTTTATTAGTAGCTGGTGATGTATTTGTATAAGATGGTGTTTTAAAACCATTTTATACAAGAGAGTAGCCATTCTTCACAAGAACACCACAAGTCTATTGCCATGTCCATCCCTCTTAATTGGGACCCTACTTTAGTGATAATTATATCAGATTATGGTCTTTTGCTACCATCTATCTGTTCTTGAGTTCATATTACTATCTATAAAGAGAAGAGGGGGGAATATTCCCTCTAGATTCTGGCCCCCTTTTTCTTTTTCCAAGCATTACCCTCCCCAAACAAACAATCCCCCAACTATTGTAACTACCTTGGCTGTTTATCAAAATGGGCCCACGTTTTCTACGCGCGTAGCGCGTGCAACCCCCTAGTACTTAGTAAGACAGCTAAGAATACAAAAGAGTTTGGTCTCAACTCATTACAGTTCTTGCAGTATAGAAAATAGATAAAGAGAATGTAGCTTGTAATATATAATGGTAGTTTGCAAATGAAATGAGCCCAGCAAAAGAAAGAATTTTCGATAATGATGTGTATTTGACTGATCACATACTAAAATGGCCAAATATTTTTTTTCTAGGGTTTTAATAATGGGTATCTAGGTCAATGACAACTGCCTTGACATAATTAACAAACAGTTCTTATCAGCTAACCACCATGCTGTTTACTGGTTTCTTAGACAATGAGAGATTCTGTAGAGAGCCTTGGCTATGTAAGGTAGCTTGTCAATTTCTTTCTCATTATTTTTCTTGTTGGTCAATGCAAGAAATCTTTCTGCTTAAATATTTCTACTAAAATATTGAAAATTTTTTTTTTTTGGAAACATTAGGAGTATTAAGTACTTTATAATACTACTATGCAAATTAAACATAAAAAATTGCATTAAAGTAAACTCTCTTTAGATTTCAATGTACAAATCAAAATTAACATACTCAACTGAGGTTTCCATTGTTACAGATTAATGGTGAAATTTTTTTTTAAGCACAAATGATGAGTGTTGATATTACTTGAATGCATACTACATACTTAGAAGGTGCAAATAGAGCTCATGGGGACCTAGGGTTATCCATTTAGCTTATCCAAAGGGTCCATTGTAAGACAAAAAAATCTATGTACAGCACATGATATGGATTGTCTGTAGGTGTATGTGAAAATATATGTACATTGCAATATTTGTAATATTTTACAAGCTTACCCTTTTGGCTTTTTCTCCATAAAGGTTGTTGGGACACATTTATGCTATACCAACCCCCAAAACCATAAACAAAAACCAAAAAACAAAAAAAATTTAAACTTTCCCATATGATAAGATACAAAGATAGATGAGCCTCTTGGTAAAAATTCATACTTTTTTCTTAGATTTTCTCTTTAATATTGCTCAAGAATATCTATTGTTTGATGAAATATTTTATTTGATAAAAATAAATAAATTTAAAAAAAATTAAAGGGATCAAAAGTTTTTATTTGATAAAAATAAATAAATTTTAAAAAAATTAAAGGGATCAAAAGTTGGTGACAAGGTGCACCATCTATTACTGTGAACACAATCAATCTGCTAATAAGCTTACCAGAGCTTTGCAATTGATAGGATCAAATTACATGGTTCAACTACTCTGTCTGGTCCGGTTTTAAAACGCTATTACAAACCAATTTTGAAAATCTCCAAACAGGCCCTAGCCTACCACATTGGATCTGGTTGTATTCCACCCTCCAAGATAAAATTTGGACCAACTCAAAGGGCATCTAAAATTTTAAAAAAAAAACATTAATTTTTTTATCAACTAAATCCAATGATGCTGTTTTCTTTTCCTTCTAATTTAATGGTTACAACCACCACAAGAATGTCATGCCCCAACCTTAACCGTTATAAATAATATTATGATTAAAGAATAGTCAATAATAATACCTTTCTTAATTAAATACTTTGAGTGTTTGGATGTGCATGATAATATAATAAAGGAATTATTCATGTTTTGTTAGCCATTACCTACCTTATAATATATATTCCCCCTTTTTTTTCTCTAAAGAAAAAGTTTGAGAATTATTAGTTGGTTAATCATCATCAAGACAACATTCAAGCAAATGGGTCTTCCCTCTTAGGTTGATCTAAACATCTAGTTTAATTAGAAACTAAGAAAGAAAAATTTTCAGGTCCATGTGCAGCAAACTTGGCAACCATTAACAATGGATGGGAGTGGTGATCCAACATCTAGTGATCCAATTGAAAAACTGAAAAATATAATTTTTATTCTAAAAACAAATTTAGCCATTTTTTGAACGGTCGAGGAATTTATAAAAATTGTGGAAAAACGACGATTAAAATTTTTTCAACCACAATGATTTGGATATTGAAATTCTCTTAGTTGGAATGCTTATAGTGCTATAGTCCGGAGATTTTGCTATCTGAGCTGTAGTGCAATGAGCAAGAGCTTTTTGACTTCGGCCTTTTAAAGAATACCAAGGGTATTTTAGTTGGCTTCACCAAATTTAGTTGGCTAATAAAACGATTGTTAAAAATTTACGGTACATTTGTTACAAATACTACTTGCCTGGCACATAGTCAGTATACATATCCATTTTACGCTTACTTCTTTAGGGAGCTCAACTTCAGAAGGAACCCACAAGCGGACACACGATGACAACTTGAATGACTCTAAATGTCTCAAATTGAGGAATACATATTCCATTTTATTTAGTGAGGGCAGGTTTCAAACCTAAGGCTTCACCATTGTCCCAATTGGTGGCACCTCAAGCCTCACAAGATTTTGATGGCGCCCCTTTTTTTTTTTTGAAAAGATTTTGATGGCGCTCCTGATGTCATTTTCCGAAGTAGCAAATAGCAAGGACACTAAAAACAGGTAGAATCTTATGCCTTGTTTGGTAACTTGCTTGAGATCCACTCCAAAGACAACTCACCGATTCCATATTCTTTTAAGTTTTCTGTTTCATGCTTTCATCCCATACACTTTTGCAAACTCTCTTGCACCTTTGGATAATGAGAAAATTAACTGAATTAACTGTTTTTCTTGAAATTTTCTACAACACAAACAGAACCTGAACTTTTCCACTTAATTGGATACTGCCACCCGATCTCTGAATCAGACATCCCCGTTGCGCCACTACAAAGCCCCATGCGTAAGTTAGCGGAAACTAGGGCTGTAAATGGATCGGATCATGACCCGTTTACCGTCCGGTTTCGATTAAATCATCCGATTTAATCGGATTTTTAACCGATTAAATGATCCGTTGGATCGGATTCGGATTCAGTTTTCAGATCCGTTTATAATCGGATTCGGATTCGGATCTAGGTCATATCCGTCCGATTAAGATCCGAATCCGATTGTGTATATATATATATATATATGCGTTTGTAAATTTTATTATTTGTTGAGGATAGTTAAGTAATTTTATCCTCTTAAAACCCTAGAATTTGCCCTAGGTTGAAACGAACGAATGTGTTCGCCGTCGCCTCCCTCAACCCTCAAGGCCGTCGCCTCCCTCAACCCTCAAGGCCGTCGCCGTCGCCTCCCTCAACCCTCAATCTCTGGCTTCATTCACCGTGAACATCCTTCTGTTTGTGTTTACCGTGACATCCTTCGTGTTCGAGTTCACATACCTTAAGCATCCTTCGTGTTCGTGATTTGCAGGCGTTCTTCGAATCAAGAAGCTTGCGTTCTTCGTGTTCGTGAGTCTTGTTACCATGGGGTATGCTGTTTCTTTGAGTTTTCTTCGAATCAAGAAGAAGGAAGGATCGAATCAAGAAGCTTGCTTTCTTCGATATTTATGTCTGCATTTCTTTGAGCCTTGTTACCATGGGTATGCTTTTTCTTTTAAGTTATTTATTCCATGTTCGAGTTTGATTCTTTATTCATCAAAACCTGATCGGGCTTTGTAAGACGCAGAAACCCTAGTTTTTTTTTTCCCAAATATTTTGGAATCTTTCGACACAAATAGGTTACTCTTTTTTCTTTTAATTTTTTTTCCTCACTGTATTGGGTTTCAATCAGTAAAGAATATGGGAACGTGGACATCTTAAATGCCTATTTTGTGGAGATTCAAAGGGCTTGCTCGGATTTCGTTATCTAGGCTGCGATTCGATCAAAACTATTTTTTGTACTGAAGTTAATCAGGGAAGGTGAAATTTCACATCTTCCCGTGTTTCTTGATCTATTTCGTAGTTGTACGCCTGTACCTTCCTTGTGTTTCTTGGAGCAGGAACTCCTTTCTGGGTTGGTAACGATACAGGGTTTTAGTTCTTGGGTTTTTATCATTTCTTGTAACTTTGCAGTTATAAGAATCAGGTTTTGAGATGCTTCTTCCTCGTCATGGATGTTGCTGTCCTGGTGTTAGTCGATCCAGCCATGATATCATGGCTGTCAATTGATCAAGTGTGACATGAATGTGTATTTTTTTTGGTTCTTAGTTCAGACATGATATCGGTTTTATATTTGTTGAGTTAAAGAGGTATTCCAACCACTTATATCACTTCCAGTTTGCTGTTCAAACAAATCTAATATGAAGTTCTCAGAAGGTTTTGTTTGTGAGATGAGATGAGCTTTTTGAGGTTAGAAACATGGAAGAAGATCAAATGTTTTCTGACAAACATGTTTGATCCGAAATGGGTAAGCAAATTATTCTCTTCTTTGTGCCAATTTGTTCATTTTATTTCTAAGGAGATCGATCTGTGTTACCTCTTATCTCTCTTCAACACGAACATTAATTTTCTTGTTAAATTCTGGGTTTCTTTCTTGATTGATGACAAGAAGAAAAAAAAAACATTACTTGCTGGTGTTCGAGTTTTTCAGTCGATTTGGGAACCGTTTAGCTGATTACAACATCAAATTATCTGATGAAAGTGTTGGGAAATAGGCAATGAGGATGATCAATAATATCGGATTGTAAACCATATATACCATCTGTATGCAGTGGATAAAGAAAAAAAATTAACATGTTGGTTTCATTAACAGGTTTGCTTAATTAGTACTACAGCATTCAAACACACACAGACATATATGTAAAGTAGCATGTGTTTTTGTATTTGGGGTTTTCTTCTTCACTTCTGCGTTCATGGGATAGTTGCAGCTCATTGCTTTGTTGAGTCTCTTGAGGAGAATTGAATGCAGTTGGGGTGTTTTCTTCTGGCAAATAATTGTTGAGAAATATATGGCTGTTGTATTCAAGCTCTTTGAAATTATTGAATTTTGTATTGCAGGTAACCATGATACTATATGAAGTTTTCAGGTTACCAGGAGTAGAATTTTCATTGATAAAGAGGCTAGAGAATGAGAACCAAAACCCTTCATGCTGTAATTTTTTATGCTGGAGTAGAACTTTCAATTAGATGAAAGTTTATGCTGTAATTTTTTATGTGGTAATTTTTTATGTTGGAGCAGAACTTTCAATTAGATGAAATTTTATGCTGTAATTTTTTTTGGGGAAAGCTGGAGTAGAACTTTTATGCTGTAATTTTTTCTAATTTTTTCATGCTGTAATGGTGAAATTTAATCGGATTTTCGGATCTCTTAACGGATTCGAATATTTAATCGAATTCGAATACAATCGGATACGAATACGGATATAACATTTTTTATCGGATTCGGACTTGGTAGTGTATTTCAAATATCCGTCGAATATTTAAACGAATACGGATATCCTATTACTTAAACGGATTCGAATTCGGATTCAACAGGATCCGCTCCGTATTCGCTCCGTTTACAGTCCTAGCGGAAACCACTTCTTAGCTCACTCCGCGATAGTTTTCGTCAACGAATCTCAGTCGCCGATGCCTGGCACTTAAAACGTAAGGGTATTTTAGTAATTCAATAGAAATCCGGTGCTTGTTCTTAACCCAATATTGATATTTGTCTTTACTCACTATCGGCGCATTTCAGTTGAATTGACTAAGTTGCCCTTATTCGAATATTTTTTTTTTTTTAACTCCAGACGAGTTCAACGACGGGACACGATATTTTTCAGTGATTTCAGTGTTTCTGGTCGGAATCCAGGACTGTCCACCTCGTTATTTTATTTTATATATTTTCTTCACTGAGATGATTCTATTCGATTTCCGCCATTGAAGTACCCTTTTCGAGCTCTTTCTCTTCTCTTTCGGCTTTGCAGCTTTTCGTGCCCTAAGGAGCTTCCTCTTTGTTCTGTACAAATGTCCCGGAAAACAACCGGCATTTTTCGATCTCTGTAATTAAGGGAGTATTTTGTTTTCTTTCTTAAAAAATTTTGGTTCCTGTGGTTTGCTTTGACTATCAGCTATCGTCGTCTGAGATTGTTTGATTCTCTGTGAATCGATGAAAAACCCCTTGCATTGAAGGCCTAAAAGCTTCTCTGATCATTGTTATCAGCGCAATGAAGTCGGAAACTCGGCTTGATTCTGTTGTTTTTCAGCTCACTCCTACTCGAACCAGGTAATTTCCTTCGATCAGTGTGTAATGCGATTTGTTTGAATTCTTTGAGGTGACTTTTCGTGCATTAGACAAATGGCGGCAGATTGGGTTCTTCGTGACCTACTTGATTGCAAAATATGTTGTTACTTCTTGGAAAACAGCCTTTTTAGGCGATCTGAGTCTTGATTTTTAGATTCTAGGAATTTCATGTTTTCTAGCGTTACTCTGGAGACTAACAATGCCTCTAATTTTGCTTTTGTTTTAGAATTATCCCCATGTTGATTTGGTACCGTTGAGTTTTAATTGAATCTTAAGACCTTAAGGTGTTCGATGATTTCGATCTCTCATCTTTATGTGCTTTTCCTTTTCTGAAGTGGGATGCTTTGGGTTTGCCATCCTTCAACGGTAATATTTCTACTGATATTTTGATAAAAAATTGAAATTTAGCTTGTTTGAGGACATTAATCCAATGTTGGTGTTCTTTTAAGAAGTAAAATCTTCTCCTCTTTTAGTTGAGTGACTAGTAATAACGTTTCAACGGTTGTCTGGTTAATACATGCTGGACTGGCTATTGTTTACATCAAAAACAAAATGTCTCGTCCCAGCTGATTGTCTCAGCAGCAGGAAACCTGTTAATACCATTCCAATCTGTCATAAACATTGTCTTCGGCTAGGGTATGTGTATTTCAACCATTCTTTACCAGATTGATGGATGTATTTTTTGATCTTCTTTTTGGGGTGGATTGTGTTGACAAATTGTTGGCATCTTCTACAGGGAGTGGCTGAGCCATCCTTTGATTCTCTCTTTTAGTCGCCCCTCACTTCATGAACTCTTTAATGTGCTCTATTTCATAACTTCTCACATACAAATTAATTAAAATAACAGAAAGAATTGGGTAACTTTTGAAGTTTTTATCTTAACTACATTGCTTCTTTGCTGATAAAATCCTACATGTGCTTTTTGATCAGGTGCGATTTGGTTATCGTCACAAATGGGAAGAAGGAAAAAGTAGCATCTGGTTTGCTAAAACCTTTTTTAGCCCACTTGAAAACTGCCCAAGAACAGATTGCCAAGGGTGGATATTCAATTATGCTTGAACCAGATTCTGGGAGTGATGCACCATGGTTTACAAAGGGAACAGTGGAAAGGTTTGTATGTTTGATTATTATTGTTATTTTTGTTGTTGTTGTTGCAGTTATTATTATTGCCGTGAAGTTTGATTATTATTGGCATTGTTGCTTTTTTATTATTGTTTGCTGTTATTATTATTGTTATTGCTATTATCATCATCATTATGATGATCATGATAATGATGTACAGGATAGTTGTAACTTTGATTTTGCTTCTACTACAACAAGATTCCTTTATTTTGCTCTGTTTCCTCAAGCTCAACAAACTCAGTAATTATTATTTTAGATACATTCAAAAATCAGTTTAGCTTGGAACCAGTTCCTGAATACTTCGTTGCCTCGGAAAGTGAACCAAGCTCAAGTGGAGATCTGTGCATTGTGTATGTAAAAGTGTTTGTATGTGTATGTGCGCGTGCACATGTGTTTGTGTATACATTTTTTTTTTGTTGTTGCTATTTTTCAGTAAAAAGGCCTAGTACATGTTAGGAATAAGGTTAAAGAAATCTTAATTGCTTGATCAGAGGCTAGATTAAAGGAGTTGGATACTTCCTATAAGAACTAATATTACTGTGAAGTTTGAATCTTATAACATTATCAATTTTTTTGCTAAATTTCTCGCATTCCACATCTCGCAGTAGTTTATATCTAACAATTGGTTGAGTAAGAATGAAATTTGATTCCCATTATTTAAAGAGAGAGTTACCATTATTATTATTATTTTTTTATTATGGCACTGTTGTGCCAATTTGATGCTAACAACATGCCCAGGAACTGTCTGTGAGAACTAGTATGGTACATTAAACATGTTTACGGCTTGATTATCAAATTTTGCTTGAAAATTTCGAACTAAATCCAAATTTAGCTTTTTTCCACTTGTATAACTTATTTCATGGAGAATCCAATAAATAAATATTGGGAATAGTGGCTGATAGTCTTATTTGTGACAAAAGTGTTATCAATATTTTATATTTTTGAAGTTTTCTAATGGTGCAATGTCAAAAGTGGTGCCTCAGTTATCTGTGCTTTCTGTTGTAATTGCTGACTTGCCATTCATCTGATCCTATCCTTTATAATACGTTTCACTGATGCTCTCAGCAAATGACATGGCAGTTATGGCTAATCTGTATTGGTAACCTAGGTTTGTTCGATTTGTGAGCACCCCAGAAGTCTTGGAACGGGTGCATACTATTGAAGCTGAGATCTTACAGATTGAAGAAGCTATTGTCATCCAAAGCAATGATAATCTGGGGTTGAGGGCTGTAAGTAATATATTTCCTTTTTCATATCCCATGCCTGTGTTTCATAAAATGTTCATTGTCAGTTCTTTCCTATGTAACAGATGGAGAACAATCAAGCAACATCTTCGGAGAGCATTGAAGGTATTATCAGAAAGATAAAAACAAGATATATCTCTTCATTTTTTATTATTATGAATGCCGTCTTTGCAAGTATTTATCTTTTTGTTTTTGGTTCGCAATTTCTCTTCCTCATTGTCTTCTTTACATTTCTTGCTATTGCGACATGATTCAGGTACTTGCTTGTAGCTTACTCTATGTTCCTCTGTTCGAACAAACTATAACTGTTTAATACCAGTCAGCAAAAGGAAAAAAAAATACTAATAATAACTGTTTAATTCCGATAAACAATGTGTATAAATGTTGAATAACATGCAAAAGGATGCTATGTCCAACTATTGATCAATTGCATTATAACTGTTAACTGCATATCATGATGTTGGACAGGTGTCAGGCCTGCACTTGATGCTGATGATGAGAAAGCAATTGTCCTGTACAAGGTATTTAGCACCATAAGCTGCCATCATACAAGTTCCTTCTAGTAAATTTCCTGATTTTGGGTTCTTTCAATGTATGCAGCCTGAGGCACATCCACCTGAATCAAATGGATCCACCACAAATGAGGAAAATTCAAAGTATATTCTGGTGCTACCATGAGTAACAAATTATTTATTTATAATTCATGGTAAAATGATGTTTGCAGCTTTTCTTCCCTTGATGATGTCAAACCCTCACTATTCTTTAGCTAACATGATTGCAGAAATATAGTGAGCAGAATTGGAATGTCAGGCATGTGGGCACTGTGCAGTACATACATACAAGTTCAAAACATTAAAACAATCAAAATGATTTAGCTCTGTAGCTGGGTTGGTATTGGAAACCATTATGCAAAAATATCAGATGCTCTTTGCTGTCTTGGTCAAATTTTAGTGAATATAATATTTCCTGTCCATTGTTATTCAATATTCTTTTCTAGTGGTTAAAATATATGCCAATTTAACTAAATATCTTAGTGATATAGAGTTACTTCCGAAATGACTAACTGCATGATTTATGTTTTCTTTTTCCTATGATTTTATGATTCACCATATAAATATTTCTGTCTATTGTGTTAGTTAATATCAGTTTGTTAAAACCTCATGGATATAAATACACAATCCATGGAACTTGTTGAAGTTCTCTTCAAGTTTGGTGTCATAATGCATCAGATTTTAAGACATCTCGTCTTTCTGGTTGCTATCGTCATTGGTCCTTGTGATCTAGAGCATTTTCAGCAGTCTATCTCGTATGTTCATTTATTTATACTTATTTTGTCAGAGTTCATCTCTTGAGAGTACTAGAGACACGCAAAACTGTGCTGCAGAAAGAACAAGGTATGGCATTTGCACGTGCCGTGGCTGCTGGTTTTGACATGGAACACATGGCACCCTTGGTATCATTTGCAGAATGTTTTGGGGCATCACGCTTGATGTAAGCAGTATTATCTCATTTGATCCTTTGTTTAGGATTTCTTATTGATGATGGGATGTCATCTGATTCTTTGATTGAAAACTTATGGCAATCATTTTATTTTCTTTTTAAGCTTATTCTTGCTGATGTTATAATTATCTGTGGAACAGGGAGGCATGTTTAAGGTTTATGAATTTATGGAAATCAAAGCATGAAACTGGTCAATGGCTTGAAATTGAAGCCGCTGAAGTTATGTCTAGCCGATCAGATTTCTCTACCATGAATGCTTCAGGTGTTATGCTATCTGGTGAGGAAAAGAAACAAAATGAATTCAGAGAAGCATGGCCTGAATCTCATGGTGAGTTAGCTTCAGATAGCAATGGGAAAGCAAGTAATGATTTTGGTGCAGGTATGAGCTTGAATTGTGACAGAACTAGCTTATATATATATATATATATATAAGTAGAAGACTTGTTCACTTTTTTTATTCTTAATATATGCCTTTTGATATTTTGGTCCTTTTTACTTCTAAGAAAAAGTTTGCCACTGCTTTCTGTTTCATATGAAGATTATGTCTAAGTTTTATTGTACAGGAGAGGCCATTTGGTTATTTCTTAAGCAATCGAGAATCTTTCTGTTTCTTAATACTGAGTCAGTTGGCAAACTTCCAGGTGCCGGATAGAAATAGGGATTACTACTTTTCCTTCACTAACTAGGATTTCTTCATTGGGAGGGAAATTTATCATATAGAAGACGCTGTCTATGTCTAAGTCTATGTGGACATGGAAAAGTTGTCAAGTGTAAACATTTATAAAAAATTGAGACACAAAAACCAGACCAACCCCATGATGACAAAAAGGAAAAAACATTATGCAAAAAAGGTTGTTTTCAAAGTTTTTGCATGTTGTACTTCCACTAGAATACTGTACTTCAAACTGATTATCCACATCTCTTAAATGCAGTTCAGATCACCTTTCCGAGCCATTTTAATTGCTTTTCCTCCACTGCACATCCACCCACCCAAATTCACCTAAACACTATAAATGAAGAAAATATGGTAAGAAAAGATAAAACATGGTTTGATAGTGATTACAATATTGCACAATGTACACATAGTTCAAAAAATTTTATGACAAAATAAGTTTGACATGTTTGTAAGTGTCCATGTGAAATCTTTATTTATAATTTGGGCAACATTTTTCCAATTTGCTTGGTAAAACATGAAATTAAGAGGATAAGTCCCTTATACGGCATATGGTTTAAGAATAGATACAAGATCAACATTTCCATATGAAGAAAGACGGGTGAATAGTTCCCGATCTTTGTTCAAATGGATTCTTCAAAACAATTATGTTGTAATTTCTAAAGGGAATTTATCTAGTTCTTAAATGTATTGTATTGCCTTCTGTTCTTTTTTCCTATTTTTTTCCCTTTATTTGAGTTGATTTTATTATAAAGGATTCATGTTTTCAGATACAAGACCTCCTATGGATTCCCAAGTACCTTTAGGCTACCAAGAATATTTCCAGGGCCAGTTTCAGCATCCTATGTTCCACCAATGGCCTATTCATTCTCCTCCTGGTGCACCACCAGTTTTTCAACCATATCCAGTGCAAGGGATGCCCTACTATCCTGGTTTTCCGGGAAATGGCTCTTTTTTTAATCCATCCTTTTCTCCAATGGAGGATCCTAGATATAATTCTAGTCAAATGATGAAGAAGAAAAGGCATTCCATGGACAGTAGAGATAGCAATACTGATTCAGATGCTCGGGAGATGGGTATTTCCAATACACTATCACAGGATGATATGGAGCCGGAGAATGATGTTTCACATGGTAGAGAACTACAGAAAAAGTCTAGTAGATCTGGTAAAAAGCAGTCAGGAATGGTTGTGATTCGGAACATCAACTATATCACTTCAAAGAGGCAGAACGCATCGGGCAGTGAATCTGAAACAACTTCTGATGCTGAAACAGATGATAATACTGAATCAATGGTTGATGCTCCAGAGTCAAAGCATAAAAACTCTGTGAGATCTTCAAGAAATAAAATGGACCAAACGAAGTCTACAGACAGTTGGAAGTCAAGTGATAAGGGTATTGTGGGCCTTGATGCAGGTGGTGAAAACTGGGAAGCATTTCAGAATTGTTTACTGAGAGTTGATGATGAAGATAAACGTGCAGTTGGAAAAGGCATGTTTGCTGCAGAAAAGGAGGTTCAATTGAAGAGACGACAGAATACAATAGGTGGAGACCCTATAGTTCCTCATCGACAAGATATGGGTGATTTTGAAGAAAGGAGGACAGCTGAATATGATACAATCAGTGGAAAAATGACTCGCACATTGAAGGCACCAGATGATGAATTAGTGCTATCTCATGGTGGCTTCCATTTACATGATGGCAGAGGATCTAAAGATGGTCAGACAGATGCACAGTTGGAGGATATAGAAGGTGGGAGAGGTGCATACAGAAGGACCACAACTGATGATTTCATGATTTATAGACAAGATAACCAGTTAGGCTCTTCAAACTCTCGGTTGGATCCATTGGCTGGAAATGTAGTTGGCCAGACCAACCGTGATCTGGATATAAGCTCATCAGCTCATGTGACTGATGAATCTTTTATTGTTCCTTTGAGGTCAATCCCTCAAGATCAAGTTGGTACTGATAATAGAGCTGCCATTGATATAGGCTCAGAGCTTCCATCGGCACTTCAGAAGAAAGAAGACTTGTCTCGTGGGATCAGAATCCAACTCAGTTGTGAACCAGATGATTTGAGCTTGATGCCAGAGCGTGGATTGGAGAGGGAATCTATTGGTTATGACCCTGCTGTAGACTATGAAATGCAGGTTCATGCTGAAGGTAATGCTACAGCAGAGGGAAAAAGGGAAGGTACCATGTCTGCTGCCAAGGAAAGGTTGAAGAAGTCAGACAAGGATAAGAAGTCAAAAATTATGCCTGGTGGTTCAGATAAGAGAAAGATGGATGCAGCACTGAGGAAAGGGAAGCCATCAAAGTTTAATCCTTCATCTGAAGCACAAATGCGTGCTGACAGGTTGAGAGCATTCAAAGCAGATCTTCAGAAATTGAAGAAAGAACATGTACTTTCCTTCTCATATTCTCGTAATTTCTTGTGCATTGGAAACTGGAAAACTGTGTCATTGGCAATTTGGATTTGTTGTGCATATTTTTACTAATTTGCTTTGCCTGTTTGATCAAACAAGTCATCTTTCAGCTCATGGTCCCTCTGGCCAGCAAGCTTCTAAATTTTATCAGCTTCCTTTCTCAGGAAGAAGAAAAGATCAAACGACTAGAAGCTTTGAAGAGAGAACGGCAAAAAAGAATTGCAGCACGAGGCAGTTCAAGCCCTGGTCAGTCACCAGTGTCCTCTCAGCAAACCAGGCAAAGATTACCAACCAAGCTTTCCCCAATGTCTCAGAAAGGATCAAAGTTCAGTGACTCTGAGCCTGGATCTTTGTCACCTCTACAAAGGTTGCCTATCAAGAGTGCTTCAGTGCGATCAAATGATTCACAAAAAACTACAAAAATCAGCAGATTAAATAGTAGCAGTAATGAAGCTGGAAATGGGTTAAGCCGGTCATTATCATCATTGCCTGAGCTGAAGAAACAAGGCGATGGTGTCAAATCTGAACCTAAGGCATCAACAGCACGGATTAGAAGACTATCAGAACCTAAAATGACCAACAGACACCGTGTTTCTTCAGTGAATTTGCGAAGCACTGATCCAATATCAAAGCCAAAAGCAGCATCTGGTGGGCCTGAGATGAAGAAGATATCTGCAATTATGAACCTTGATAGAACTAAGGCTGCAAGTCTTCCAGAGCTGAAGGTTAGGACTTCGAAAGGGCAAGCAAACATACTGCAGAACAAATTAGCAACTAAAGAGATGACACAGAAAATGAATGCAAGCAGGTCTTCTGCAACAACTGATGTTGTCAAAGTGAACAGGAGTGATGAGAAACTCTCACAATCTAGCAATGGAGATGATAACCCAGTTATTGAGAAGACTGTTGTGCTTTTTGAACATGAGAAGCCTCCTGTTCCTATGGTTCATGCATCTGAAGAAAGGATTGAGATAAGAAATGGGTCATATGATGAAGATCTAGTATGTGAGAAGGTTAATAATGTGTCAGAGCATGTGGCTATTCATGCACGAGCTTCACCACTTATTTTTGATGATGCTGATAAAAAAACTAGTGGATGCCACTTAGAAGAGCAACTAACTACTCATGAGGTAGGATCAGATATAATTGACTCTACGCTTTTTTGCTTCCTTTTTGGTGCATGACATGGAATTTAACATAAATAATGCTGTAGTTGGTTAATAATATATAAAATATTTTCAAACTCAGAACATGGGGAATCATTAAAGTTTTGGAAATTTAAAATATATAAAAACAGTAAGGTTTCCTTTTTCCTTCTATAATAGTATGTCATCATTCAAGGAATAATCTACTGCATGTCAGGTATGTGAATAATTTCCAGATTTAATCCAAACTAATTTTAGTTGGATGAGAAAACGTGATTTTCTACAAGTGATTCATGGCTCTATTTGCAGCCCTGAGTGGAAATTCGAGTTCCTCATTATGGCATTGTCATGATCTTATGTTCTCTTATCAATATATGAGTTTCAGCCTCATAATTTGTGTTTTAATTTGATATTATATTCCCTTCTCTTTGGTTGCATTTTGATGAATAAAGACCATAGGGATTAGGAAACAGAATACTGTCTTGCATTACTTGTTTGGAATTGTTGTTATTAGATCTATTAACTTATTAAACTTTACTAACAAGTAAAAGTAACTGGATAAGCTAATTTATTTTCATAAAAGCTTTTAAATAATGAAATTACCCTTGAGTAAGTTGTATGATAATTTTAAAAATACGCCCCGGGCAAAGTCTGGGTCTGGTGCTTGAGAATCCATTTATGGTCTTGGGTGTTAAATTCAAACACATGTTCTGCTCTTGAAATGGATTAAGACCTATCATCTGATATGTTTCACTGGAAGAAATCAAATTTGTCGAGTTTCAACTAGATCAAATGATTTTGAGCTGTTTGATTTACTATTTTATTGTGGATGCTAGAAAACTGTTGAAGACCTTAGGATAGCAGCCTGATTTACTCGTCAGGCATGCCTTGCTAGGAAGCCTGGTATGGCATTGTCACATGGAGCTGATGACTTGGCAACCCGGTTGTCCCATTGTAATCCATTACAATTGCAGCCCTTAGCAACTTTGATGTATGACAGAAAAGTATTCTCTAAATCTGATGTTCTGGTAGAGAAAGTTGGAAATATTGAACAGTTTGACAATAGCCATTACACTGTTAAAATCTTTTATTTGTGTGTGAGACTCATTTATCCGTGTGATATGTTGGGAGCATCTCTTGTCATTTAACTAGTTTGGATTGGCTGCATTATCCACATGGAATAAAAATAACCATGTCTCACGTGCAATATATTAGATCAAAATGCTTAAGAATCCCTGTTTGGATCTTTAAGATCTGTGCCTTTGATGTTTCCATGCATTAAAAAATATGAGTATTTTTTTTCTTAAAGGGTATTCTTGACATTTTGTAAATTTTGAAAAAGATGGTTTGATTGTATTGCTTTAGAACATTTCATTTTTTGAGTAATCACAGCAATCAGTAAAACAATGGCATTTGTGGAATTGAGTTAATGTATGGGGATGGCTAGTGATCTCACTTTATACCTCAACAATTTCTTTTAAAATTCTGCATTTGAAAATTTCATATTCTTCTATGTAGGAGTATAATTTTTCTAAGCTTTTACATAAAAGCAATTTTCATAAGATTATCTTGAACATGGTTCTCCTTCTTTCCTTTTTTTTAGTTTCCCTTTCCAATAGATAAAAAGATGTCCCTCAATTATTTTCTTCTTTCCAAAGTTGCTGAGACTCAAAATCAAGGCAATACTTTGGACTTTCCTCAAAATTAAAATATTGTCTAAGCTCGAGTGCCGTGGCCTCTCCAATTGTGGGGGTAAGACTGTGTAATCAGACCCTCCCCAGACCCCGTGCACTGGGCTAGCCCTTTACTGTTGTGGCATAAAATTTTCTAACTGGTTCGATTCTTATTATATTTAACTTTTATTATATTCAGATGGCAACAGATTATGTGAAGAACGAATTGCCAAAGCTTTCAAGTAGTATTAGTTCAGCAAAACCCTATCAAGCCCCTTATGCTCGGGTATCATCTTTGGAAGATCCATGTACAACAAATTTGGAATACGGAAAAGCGCTTCTGACATGCACAGAGGAAGCAACAACAAGCATGGAGACTGCCAGTGTTCATGTATCTAATACTACTGGGCTGAATTCACTACAAGATATTCCTGAGGCCTTGGAGAAACCCAGAAGAAAAGAATCCTCAAAAGGCTTTAGACGGCTGTTAAAATTTGGAAGAAAGAACCATAGTTCAGCTACATCTGAGCTTAATGTAGAATCAGATAATTTGAGTGTTGATGGTTCTGTGACCAGTGATAATGCTGCCATGGCTGCTTCTCTCAATGAAGGTAACATATATTTCTTATACTTAAATGCTTCTAAAAATACTGACATACTACACTCACAACTTTCTGCAAAGAACTTAACATTTCATTTGGTTTAATTTAATTGCAATCCACAAGAATAAGTAATTAAGATTGATAACCTTAGATAATTTGAGCTATACTCTGAAATTCGAACTTTATGTTTTCGTGTTGATCAAAGTTTCAGCACTACTTCCAATTGACGTTGCTACTATTAATTGCTATACTTGAGCATATACCTTTGTTGTAAAAGTTTATCTTGGATATGAATCTCTGTTTTCTTAGCCCTATAGATTGATCTAAAGCTGACCATAAAACATACCTGATTGTTGATTTATTCCACTTTTTTTTTCCTGAATTTTGTTTGGGTAAGTTCGACAAAGTCATCAAGATATTGCTCCAAATATTAAGTCAAGCTTTCATGACAAGGTTGGATTTTTACAGATCTTGCAATCAATAAAATCTCCACTGACCTATGAGATACAACCATTCATCTCATTCAAAAGCATTTTTTGTCAGCCATTAGAACTCCAATTCATTGATGTGGGAAGTCAGTGCCTAGACTTCTAGTGTGCACTCAATCTATAAATCAACCAATTGAGGCTGCCTTTCTCCCAACTAATTGGGTCATCAGTGCAGAGCCTTTTTGACCATGCCTGTCCAGTTTGAAAAATAAATATTGGATTATTTTATGTGTTTCATATAATTTCTCACCAATATCATCAACATCCTGTTTGGTTTTTCTCCATCTTTTTGAAGCACATCGCCCACCCCGAAGCTCCTTTATGAGATTGATTTTTTGATTACTTCCCTTTACATTTTTCCAGGGCCTATTTATTGCTTTTGCTCTAATACATTTGGCCATTTCTGCAACTCTGTTAACCTAGTCTCATTTTCCCTATATCAGTTTATTTTCCAATACAGTATCTCTTTACTTTTTTATCCCCATTGATTTTTTCTTAATCTGTTTTGTTTATTTCTTTTCTTTTTCTTGATCCAGATACCAATAGCATCAAACTGTATTCTGTAGCTGAAATCTCTCTTATGAGTTTCACAATTGCAACATGTTATGCCATCTTTCCTTCTAAGCATAAAAGCTGAAATTATATCTAATTTGGTCTTTTCTTGAACTTACTTAATTTTCATTCTTTTGGTTTTTTGAAATTATTTTGCTATTAAAAGATTATAAATATATGCGATCAAATCATGTTACCTAGCCTTTCCTCTCAAGTAAAAAAAGGGAAAAAAAATGGAAACCATGATGACTCTTAGTTTGGTGCACTTTTTGACGTCACTGTATTAGCCTTGTTGTAAATAGTCTGTGTTTGCTGTTAAGGGATCATGTGAATTGAGAACTCAGTGAACACCTCTCCCATGTCATCTTTTGAAGTTTGCACTCTGTGCACCCTATCATTATGTTAACCATCATTTTTACGTAACCCATCTCCCTTCATTACAAGATTCTCATTTAACAGGGGACCTATTTGAATTAACCTTTAGTTTCCACTGAAGTTGCTTGGTTGGCCATCGAGGCTTAATCTTCATCTCTGGTAATATATTGATAATTCTCTTAGAACCTAACATGGTAGCTTACCTTTTATACAATTCCCAAGTATCAAAATCCCAAGCATCAATTATATATGCATGTAACCAACTATTCCATATCAAAGTTTTGCCAGTTATCTGAAATGCCGTCATTCAGTTTGAGAGATTGAGTACTTACAATGTCAACATGGAGATCTAGATGTGGTAACTCTCGAAAATGTAGATCCAAAAACATGGATGTATGCATACGTGTGTACATGTTACGAACTTTGGGTAGTTAGTTACATGGGAAAGATAGTAAATTCACAGAATATTAACCATAATTTGAACTGTCAGAACCCCAATTTTGGGGGTTTAAATTGCAAAAACAGAAAAAGGGAGTTTTGAAATAAAAGTTTGAAAATAGGGGAAAAGTGAAATTTTGGAAATTAATTTTTGAACCCTAAACTTTTTACAATATCAAAAGTGGAATTAAAATTTTCAAATTTACAAAAATTTGCCCCTGGATCTCAACGAACGTATACTTTCTTTTTTTTTTATTATAGGTTGCTATTTTGGCAACCAAAATCAAAGGAAAAGGTACTAAAATGAGTCCTATTACGAAATGAAGAGATTTAGTGAAGAATTAGAAGGTTTTTTAGGGTTTTTAACAGTTTTCAAATTTCGGAAGTTTCCCACGGCTGAAATCTTCCAAAATCAAATCTCTTGCTCTCTTGATCTTTGGCTCTCTTTCCCTCTTTCTATTTTCTTCCCCTAGGTCCGAAATACTCCAAAAGATTTGGGGATTGCTTTCCATTTTGCTGGAGCTCTCTCTCTCTCTCTCTCGCTCTGTTGAAAAACGGCAACCAACCCCTTTAAAAAGGGGTGAGTTGCTTCTATCGGGGAGGACTTCTTTCTGTTGGGAATTTTCGGAACCCTCCATAGACACACAAACTTCTCGTCGATAGTCGCAACTCCCTGCCGGCACCAACCCCTCTCTTGTGCCATCTCTTTGTTGTAGCAGCTGTCCTCTCACTGTTGCGGCTCCTACCTGCGCCAACCCCTTTCAGTCGCTCATCTCCCTGTCGCACCTCCTTTTGTCGCAAATCCCTACCTACCGCTACTTCTCATCCTGTCGCAGTAAGGTTTTGCTGTGTTAATCTGTCACAACAGCATTATCCTCTCCCTGTTGCAGCAGCACCTTCACGTAGCACTCTCACTCTCTCGCGGAAGCACAGCAATCGGCAGTTCACTTTTCTGTTGCAAACGATTGTTTTCATCTACTCCTCGTTCTCTCTCAAACTCAGGTAGGCCACTACCAACTTCCAAACTTATGCCTCTGTTTCTGATTCTAGTAATCTGATAATTTATTTGTGTATAGTAGTTATTTATTTATTTATTCAGAAGAGAATTTTGTATTGTATGTTGCAATGATATAAAACATGTTCACAGAAAGGGTGGTTGATCTATTGAGTGTTGTTAACATATTTATAGAGTTTGTTAATGCTCATTGGTTATCATGCTCAAATCTAATTAACTAATTCTGACAAGATGTATTGCAATTCTTTGATCCTTGTGTATGCATACAGTTTGCTAAGATTAATATATTGGGCCTGAGATAATTGAATTCTGTTCCTTTAAAAATTTTTATTGTTTTCCTGTGTATATAAACTAGTGCAATTTTTTTTTAACTTTTCAGTTTCATTTGTCATTCCTTGGTAATTAGAAAACTACTATCTATTGCTATTTGGTTTAGGAAGCTTAACACCATTTATTGAGTTGCTATTTAACTGTTGTAGCAACCAATGGTTTAAGCAAAAAGTAATATTATATTTCTAACTAATTTAAAGAAGTAAGAAATGGCTAATTATTAATCACTTCCTCGTCTTAAATTTGAATTTAATGAGCTCCCATATTTCAGATTTTTATTTTTATTAGGGATTGGGCCTATGTCACATTGAAATATCATCTTATGTGATAAACCCTATGATTCCACATTTTTAATTTATTTTATTTTATTTTAATATCATCATTATTAAATTTTTTTGTGTAAATATTTAGGTTTAAATCATTGTATTTTTATATTTTGTGAAAGCTTGGATTTTTAGAAATTTAGGATTTAAATTTAAGAATTTTTTTTTTGTACATATGAAATTCTTGATTTTTCTTTTTAGAAATATTCTCTTTCTACAAATTGTAACGAAATTAGAAACTTTCTTTTTTAGTAAGAAACCCTCCATTTTAATTTATAAATTTGTATATTTGTAAATATTAGGACTTTATAAATAATTCTCTTGTATAAAATCTAACAAATTTAGAAATATTTCCTTTTTTAGGATTTGTATATATTAAGAAACATTAAGAAAATTAGAAGCTTTCCTTTTTTTTAGTAAATTTAGAAACATTCCTTTTAATATTTAGAAATTTGTAAATATTAAGATTTTAGAAATAATTCTTTTTTATAAAATCCAACAATCTTGGAAATGTTTCCTTTTTTAGGATTTGTATATATTAGTAAATTCAGAAACATTTAGAAATTTAGAAACTTTCCTTTTTTAGTAAATTTAGAAACTTTCCTTTTAATATTTAGAAATTTGTAAATATTAGGATTTAGAAATAATTCTCTTGTATAAAATCTAACAAATTTAGAAATGTTGCTTTTTTAGGACTTGTAAATATTAGCCAATTTAGAAACATTTAGAAATTTAGAACTTTTCCTTTTTAGTAAATTTAGAAAATTTCCTTTTAATATTTAGAAATTTGTAAATATTAGGATTTTAGAAATAATCATTTTGTATAAAATATAGCAAACTTATAAACTTCCTTTTCTTTAGGATTTGTAAATATTTTTCATTAGAATTTTAAAAATTTGTAAATAAATAAAATTTTTAGGGTGAAATTTAGATGAGGTAACTGGTTCATTGAACCAGGGGTGGTTGGGTGCCTAACACCTTTCCAACCACTTAATTGAACCCCCTAACCAAAAATCTGGTTGGACCAAATTTCAAATTATCATTTAATTAATTATGGTGGCGATTCCATTGATCCAAACCGACCTCA
Source organism: Buxus sempervirens (assembly GCA_947561395.2). NCBI lineage: Eukaryota > Viridiplantae > Streptophyta > Magnoliopsida > Buxales > Buxaceae > Buxus > Buxus sempervirens. Next base: position 31,667,667 of record OX387192.1, read on the forward strand.
CGGGCCGTGTTCCCACATGAACAATATGGCAAATATCCTCTTGGATGTCAGGAATTATCAAATAATTTGAAAATGATAATTCTATAGTAGACAAACAGTAACATAACTTACCTTTTTTCTTTACTTTCAGAAGAAAATAAAGGTGGACACATTTATGAGTGTCCAACTGGTTTCCATTGTTATGTTTGCAAGTGTCCAGTTTGCTACTCTCCCCAGGGAGAAGCGTTCTACAATTCATAGATTGAGTCGGTACTAACTTTATGGAAGTTGAGATTGATTGTTTTTTGTTGTCACTATGATTCATATCTGACACTCTATTTCTTAATTATCAGTTCCTACATTGAAGAATCTCATCTCTCAAGATGAAACACCAACTGGTGCCACTACTCTGCAGAAGTGTGAGTTCATTTGACTCGTCTTATATGCAGAACAAACTTTTCTGCCTTTTGCAAAATTAACTTGAACCTAGACTGAAGTTTTATTTTTCTTTGTTATTTTTTTTTCACAGCTTCTCGTTCCTTCTCTTTGTTGTCTCCCTTCCGGAGCAAGACCAGTGACAAGAAGCTGGCAACATGACAATGCAGATGCCATAAAATATCATGGTGATGAAATTGCATCTGGTGTTTTTTTTTCTTTTGTTCATGTTCTTACCAAATGATGCAAACATTGGAGTTTCATTGATTATATTTTCCTATAATCTATTGTACCAGAAAATGCTTTCTTATTAACCACCTTTCCATAAAAATCGGGCATTGTGAATTTCAATTCATTTCTTTTAATCCCCACATGATGATTTGGTTTATTGTCCTTCCTCTTGGGGCAGTGTAAGAACTAGCAACCTGTCATGTGTTTATAAATCTTGTCTATAACTTCAGTTAGTAGTCATGGGAAGACTTCCACAATTCTTAAGTTCGCTTAATATTTGACATGTTATGAATCATCAAAGCTCAAGTAATCTTGTTTAGAGAATGAACTGAAATATTTGCACTAATCAACACGTCACAAAATGTAATTTGAATGAAGTACTATCTTGTGCAGATATTTAATATTTGTTGATGTATGTCTTCTAACAATAGATTAGTATTGCTTTTAAATTTTAGTTGCTATAATGCCAGAATTTGGGAGTATCTTATTATTAAAGTTTCTATAGTCAAATAAAATGATAGTTCGTGCAACATCAGTAAAATAGATAGATACCTTGCATTTTAAATGCGGGATTTTCACGTGAAGTCACAATCACATTTACTTGTATATGAGTCTGTGTAATTGGGGTCTGATTTTTCACCCTATACCAACCTAGGATATGCAAAATCTGTGGGCATTGATTAAACCCAACCCAAGTTGCTGCCTTAAGGTTGTGGTCCCTTGCTCGTCACTAGGTTTTTTTTTTTTTGGTAATATGCTCGTCACTAGGTTGCTGCTAGATGGTTTGCGTGGAAACCTTAAATATGGATTTCCCCTCTACAGAGCATAGTTTTAAAGGCTGGATTTCATTATGTACCAGCCGGTATGGACAGGTAATAGCTGGCATTTACTGAAATTTCAACTGGTATTTCACTGTACTGGATTGGCCAGTACCGATACCTACCAGCAATTTCGTACCGGTATCAGCCAAGATTTAAAACCCTACTCCAGAGATGCACCCTGGCAATGCTCAATTTAAGGATCACCCATTTTATGGAGGCATAACACCATCAATGGTGGTGGTGTCTCCTTTGTTTCTGATAATTGGTAAAATTGTTCTGAGCCTCTAACCTCGCATGGTCTGATTCCTACACCTTGTCATCAGCCTGGAGAGGATGATATCAACACTCCCAACTGTTTCCTTGAAGAATTATACAGATTCAGGAAATTTTGAATCCAAGTTGCAGGGCCCTTCAGCTTCCTAGAAGCAATTTTATAGCTCGTACCTTTGTTCCTATAGGCCATGGAATCCCTCCATGCCCTTATGTTTACTTATAAGTAAATTGTCTCTTCAACTAAAAAAAACATATTCCTTTCCAGTTTCCATGAATCCAAGAATTCAGATAACCAAGTAAAAGAAAACGCTAATAGGATCTTATATATGCAATATTGCTGATATTATTCATCTTCTGCTCCCTCTGCAACAGGATATACTGTTTGCCAGAATGGCCTCAGTTCTGAATGGGTAAGGACCATTTGAAGTAAAAATTTCTCACCTTTATTTCCAGTGCTGATTCCGATCCTCAACCCTTCATAAGCTATATGCATGCCCGTCTGCACACAAGATTTAGAAGACTGGTTGCTGAAAGCTTCCCTCATTTTCCATCTTTTTTCTGTTCATTCTTGTCCTATACCTTTCTGAACGCCATCATGCATTGCACAGAAACTCAACCTGCCTGCAGCCTTACGTACTAACCTGTGTCATATTCCGATTGTTTTTAGAGCTCTAATTTGGTAAGAAAAATTTCACAGATTCCACCTCCATATGGAAAATTTGAACTCAAGGGTCAACCAGCTTCACAATTGCATCATCCCTATGTGGTTATGATGCTAAAGTGTTGACTTATCTGTCCATTTAGAAGGAATTCAACTGAGCTTCAGACGACTGAAGTATTTTGCAGACAGGACACAGTTGATACCATATCAGTCGAAACGAATAACTATGCATGAAATGTGTCCTTTGCTCATTCTCGTTATGGCCTCTTTTGCTAGGAGTTCAGCAGCTTCTTGTGGGTCCTCTATGTGCCTGATGAGAAGCATGGCCTCATGATTTGTCAACACCTGAAAGAAATTGTAACTTAGAAGAAATTATTTGAAGCCATCATTACACAGGTAGAAACTTGACTGAATTACAAAACCCATATGATAGAATGTGAAGAGTTGTTGCTCACATCCCATATGCTAGTGCTTGCAAGTATAACAAATTCTGTATCAGAATGGATCCTCTCAACAGCAAAAACTGGGTCTGAGCTTTTAGAGCGCCTACTACCCGGTGAATTGCTGGATTTGCGTGCCAATATGCGTATCCTAGGCATTTGGAAACCACCTATCCAACACCACAAATCACACACATGGAAAGAACATATGGGATACATATAGGTTGCTCAAGGACACACCCATTCAGATTTAAGAAAAACCTTCATACCTGAAGTTAGATTAAGGAACCAATGCCTCTTGCCCTTATGTTGGTGCTTTTTGCCTATCTCGTGAGCCACATCATCTCTGCATGCAACTGCTCTGTAGTCTCCCATTTTTGCTGATACAATCTTCTCTCCATTGATCACAATCACAGATGCTGAGCTTCCTTTTCCTGTTTTATGCTCCTTATCTCCGTTTATTTTTAATCTTGTATAAACATGTGCCCTTCTCAGTGTCTCTTTGCTCTTCCTACTAATTTGAGACTGAAGCACACACATTTTACAGCATATTAAAGCAATGTAATAGTCATCAAATAACATCTCAGAATCAATATGGCTTGCATACCTGACCCAACAATTGCAATTAAGCCCTTGTGTGGATAGACTTTTGAAAAGTTGCTATAGAAAGTTTTTATCAAAAGTTGTTTTGCAATTGTTTTCTAACTTTTAAATTAAAAGTCAGTTTGGTAAACTACCAATACAAACTGCCTTTTGCTATGAAGTAGTGGTGATGGTTGTGTCGTAGTGTGGCGATGATGGCAACGGTGGTGGTAAAGGACCGCATGACTCTTGCCTTTGCTTTTGTTTCTAAAAGCATTTTTTTTTTAATTTTTTGAAAAAAAAAACTTACTTTTTTTGTGCTTTCAAATAAGCAAAAAAGCTTAATTGGTTAACCAAACAGACTTTTTTCAAATAGTTGATTTTTTCGGCTTGAAAACAAAAATGCTGCTTCCAAAAGTCTATCCAAAAAACACCTAAATCCACTTGATGATCCAATAGTAATTACTAATTACTACCTTTTTAAAATTTGATCAAGGGGATTGTATAGCATTTGGTTACATTTGAATTACCTTATTGAGCTGCTTGTCAAACAGATGGGACTGTAAGTACTTAGTGATTCCATCTCCCATCTTAGCATCAAAGAGTCCAAAGAACCACACTTCATAATCTTCAATTTGCTCTCTCTGTACCACAACTGTGTCTGGTTCCCAATCCTCACATGTGCCTCGGAATGACTGATGCTCAACCACATGAAATCCATGCGAAATGGGTGTCATCCATGAAAGCCTCTTTGTAGCTTCTCCATTTCTACTCTCCTCATCTCCTGTCAGAAATTTTCTCAGGCTGATTGCCTGCCTCAATATAAGGCCACAGGATTATCACAATGATCAGATTGATGCATGAATGAATGTGGATGCATGCATGCATCTATATTTTGCCAGCTAACAGAACAAACACATTCATATACACATACATGCATGTACACCATCTATGTATCTATGTATATGCTTGCATGAACCAAATTAAGAAATTACAAAAATTAGGCAAAGAATAAATAAATATATCAACCTTTATTTTCCTTTTCACAAAACCTAGGCAAAGAATAAATCAATGAATCAATCTTTATTTTTCCTTTTCAAAATGATTAAACACAATATTTCAGCAGATTGAGTTGTGACTATTTTTTAGAACTAATCAATCAAAAATTTCTGCAAAAACCTATTCATCGGTCTTATCGGAAAACTCCGAAACGGAAAAATCTATTCCTTAAAAAGGTTTTAAATATCGATATCACTAGATATATCATCGTCTGTCGGAAAAGGAGATATATTGCTTGATATAACGAAGGAAATGTACAAGATTATACACAAATCCATTTTTCGCGAGTAATCCAAACGGAATTCCTTGGAAAGAAGAAAGGCGAAAATAATTTTACCTTGAGGCTGCGACGAAGATTCTTCAAACCCATATGCATGGTTGTTGCAGAGCTTCAGACCCTCGTGAAACTCTTATCAGATGAACCAACACACAGGAGCCCCCGCGAAGAAACGAAAGGATGGTATGCACAGAGAATTGGAGTTTCGAAGGAGATCCTGCTTAGAGTTTTAAAAGGGATTTCTCACATACGGCAGCTACAAATAATAAAGACGTTTCCAAGACAAGGGCTTTATAAGGGAAGACTTTTCTTAAAATTGAATTCATTAATTTTGAATTTTGAAATACCGTTAGAGTAAAGAACGGTCATTTCCGAAATGCAGACTAAGTAATCCACCTGTTAGATTTGATTGACTTTGAGATTAAGAAGAGAGAAAAAGAAAAAAATCCTGTTTTTATTTTATTGGTCAGACCGGAGTTCATCAAAGACAAAATGATTGATTTTTTGGGTATGCGGCAATTCAGCTGGCTAGCCGGCTGGGGGATGCATTGTGACAAACCCTAAGGGAAGACCGTTTCCGCTAGTGCCACTCAGTGGTAACAACATGGAACGGATGGATGGATGCCCCATTTCAATAGGGCGCCCCACATCCCCAAACACATCCTAGCAGGTGGTTTCATTGAACCACTGGATTTGGCACTAGAAGAAATGCGCTCCTATTAGGGGAATGATATCACTTGCAATTTTTGCCTGCCTTAATTACTGCTATTGACATGAGACGCTACCATGTGGAGCAAGCATCTCACGGCCAAGGGTTATAAATGTTTCGAATATGTATTCATTGAGAAAACACGAGCTGTAAGATGCTCTACATGGCAGCATCTCATGTCAACAGTATTAATCAATACAGGCAAATTTTGCAGATGATTGCATCCCCTAATAGTACCTAACAGTATCAAGAAATCAAACCTTTCTTGAATACTATCAAGTTGGTATTGGGTGGATTGAGTTGACACGATTGTGCTATAAAATTTTAATACATAAATGCTTCTAAATAAAAGATAAGGATTTTGATTAAATTTGTTGAATTTTCATTGACATGAATGTTTTGCCTTCATGTAATTTTTTGTTTAGTAAATGGCAATAATAAGTCAACTTGCATAAAAGGTTTTCTAGGAAATTAAGAAAATTTTCCATAAAGGAAAACGATCAATTAACCTGAATTTTATAAAGGTAAAGTGATCTAAAACCAAGAGATTTAAAACATTCATTCAACAACCCTTCCTAAACGTCACTTGATAGAGACTATGCAATTTAATAATGGTAAAGTGATCTAATGTTTCGATGAGATCAACTTAAGCAATTTTCGGCAAAGCTGTTCTAAAAGTGTGGGCGATTAATACGAAATCACGTCTTACCTGATATTGTTTTTCAAATACATTTACCACGTGGCAAATGTCTTGGCTTGTGGTAAATCTGTGACGCAAGAACGAATATATTTTTCGTTTTCAAATCCATGGCCTTTCCGAAAAAGTCTGTATCAGTCATAAGCGACTAAGCGTCTACTTCTCTTCCCTCCGTTTTCCAGGTCGTTGGTAATAATCTCTTCTATAAGAGAGAGTCTCGTCAGATTCGATTTCGATTCTGAAAATTCTGGGATTCGGTCGAGATGAAAGTGGTGGGACTTGTCAGTGGCGGCAAGGACAGCTGCTACGCCATGATGAAATGCATCGGATATGGCCATGAGGTTTTTTTTTGGTCTCCCTTTACTTGCCCTAATGTCCAATTATAGTTGTTTTCAGATTCTCACAGATAGTTAGATTTCTGTTTGATATTTGAGATTCAGGGTTTTTATTGTATCTTGCTTTTCAATTTTTTTATATTCTAATCGATTAACTGTTTTCCTCTTTTCCTCGACCATGTGCAGATCGTCGCACTGGCAAATCTGATGCCGATCGACGATTCGGTCGACGAGCTGGATAGCTACATGTACCAAACTGTAAGTATTTATTTTCTTCACTTTCAGATCAATTTCAGGTTTTATTTTCTGTTTCTTTAAAATTAGTTTTGTTGTTTTAGATTCATAGATCTATTGAATACAACATAAACTAGACTGTATGTGGAATTTATGGCTGTTAATGAGCTTAGTTAGCTCGTTCAGGATGCGTGCGAGCTTGAGGTCAATAATTAGGCTTCGAACCAAGCCAGAACTTGAAAAAGACCCGTTTCATTAATCAGCCTGAGTTATGCTTGGACTAGCTGGGCTTGTTTGAAGCTCATCTGGTTACATTTTTTATAATACAGGTTTATAACTTTATGTAACTTACAACAGTAAAATAATATCACCAAGTTTTGAAAACAAAATGTTATAATATGTGTGTTTCTTGTTTCGTTTCAACTTTACTTATGCCCAATTCATGGACTTTGTGGATTTATAATTGCTTGTGTTGGCTAATAACATCATCAGATCGAGTGGAGCTTGTACAAGCCAAACTGAGTGCAGACAAAATCTTAATGAGCATGAGCCTGAGCCAAGCTACGCAAAGCTCGGCTTATTTAGAGTCCTTGTGAATTTTGCTTTGTTAAGAATACACTCTGTTTATAAAAAAGAAAAAGTTGTATGTTGCAGTATCATATGTAGATGACTAATTCAAATTCTTAATATTATAATTTTAAAATATTATCAATGACACATGCTTTTTGAATGGTGTAATGTGTTATTTTGATAAAAGTTTTTATTGGCTATCTTTAATTAATAAATTCTAATTATTTTTTGTTTAACATTGAAAATGTATATCATTATATAAGTCTTAGCGAGAGCTTTCTAACATATACTATCTTATCACAAACAAATATATGCATTTAGAGATATTGTCTTTTAAAACTTCTCATAAATAAACTTTAATTTTCTCTAAAAGGTGGGAGAGTACTAGATGATTGTTACAAGTGGAAACTATCATCGAAATAAGGTAAGTGGTCGATGTGGATAGTAACTTTGAAATTGAGAAGGATAGTTTTAGAATTATGGCCAAAATTTTTGTGCCAACATGAATCCAGTAACTTCTTTATATGTATTCCTTTATTTGTTGTCAGTTGTGTCTAAATATTTGGATATGTGATTTATAATTCCTGGTTATGTGCAAACCTGGCTCCCTCCTTCCATGTTCAGTCTAATTTTTATGTTGATTTTAATGTGTATGAAAATATGTTATCACATATGTGATCCATAATTGTGTACGTGGTTGAAGAGTCACATAAGCTGTCAAATAATCGAGTATGCAATGGCATACTTTCTGCTCCATATTTATTTTCATTTCTCTAATTTATTCTTATTTTTTTCTTATTTTCCTATTCTCTGAAAATTTAACCTTCTATTTTTTGATATTTTTTGGATTTTTTTTAGTGAGTGGGTAGCAAATGAAATCAGGAACACCTGTAGCGTGTGTGGCAACTATGTACATAATATATTTATTCTTGTATTAAGTTAATCTATAGTGGTGTCTGCAGATAGTTTATTGTTCTATCAAGTTGTTAGAAACAATTTTCTTACTTATGTCTATGTGCATGGATGTGCTCATAGGTTGGGCATCAAATAATTGTCAGCTATGCAGAATGCATGGGAGTGCCATTGTTCCGAAGACGAATACAAGGATCCACAAGGCAAGCTCTTTAAGCAGGATTTTCTTTGGTAAAATCATCCATCTTATCTCAGGGGGGTTACAATCTTCTTTTTGCATCAAAGGACTTACCAAGGTGTCTATAATTTAATGGCAGAACACTGTGTTCATGTGATGTGATTATTTTGCATACTCTGAGTGGTTACTTCTAGCTCCTGAAATTGTGTATTGTCAGAGTCGGGTTTGAATGGAATTTGGAATCCAAGTACTAGAGAAAATTATATGCTTGGGAAGTGATTGCACTTGCAATCAGACAAATTCAAAACAGGAGCATGCAGTTATGAGATTCCAATGCAGTCTTCAATCTTATTCACTCGATTTACCAAAGAAAAGCTTAGATCTTTTGGATGGTCTTATATTTCTCTTTGTTTTCCTTGAAGAAAAATCTCAGTGAAAATAAAAGAAGAGAGTTATATAGTATATTAAATTATCAAAATACTTTATTAGTTACGAGCATTAAATTACATGAATGTCATACCATGTACTAGCAATAACACTGCACTGATTATGAACTATTATGTTGTTTTCCATTTTTCCCTCTTATTTGCCAGTTGCCAACATGTAATTAACATATAACAGCCTTCTATAAGTTAACCTAAATGATACCTTATTATATAGTTATTTATCATCCTTTTTTTCTGATACCTACTTTCCATATATATTTACAATTATTCACATTAATCAGCCTTAGTTTTGCATTTGTTCTGTTCTTCAAATTCATGAATCTATTATGCAAAAACCAGATAACAAATAAAGCAAACAGTGATTTGTAATATACTACCCCATTTTGAAAATTGTTTGAAAATTACAAGTTCTCCATTACAAGAGATTCAAAGTTCAAAAAAATTGAAAAAAGAGTAGTGACAAGTGCCCCCTGTAACAGGAAATTCAGAAGCACCCAATAGATGGCTTAGAACATACTAGAAATCCTTCAATTCTAATTTTCAGGGGTAACTATCCACATCTGATTTTAACCAAGTTTTACCGTTTCGGTGCCGATGGGCGTGCCCCCAAAACGGCGGAAAAATTAAGAAGGGCAAAAAATGGGCAAATTTTGGATTTTTTGGATTTTGGGGAAATTTCACCAGCACGCCGTCCCGTTTCACCAATAAAAATTAAACAAATTTGCATTTCCCTCCTCTGTTTTGCCCGTTTCATTCGGCACGCCACCCCGTTTCGCTGGCACGCCGCCAAAAATTGCCAGCGATGCAATTAAACGATTTTTACCCTCTGAAACGCATCATCATATCCCAAAAAACGAAATTTCAGCGGCACGCCACGCTGATTTTAACTCATTACAATAATAATGCAGCAGAGCATTGGGTGTTTGTAGTGTTCAGAGGCACAACTGGCAGATGAGATGGCAACACATGAGTCCATTGTACATTTATTGTGTGTTGGTCGGATTTTGTGTGTTACTTTCCTTGCTGTCTTCCTTTCTCTTCAATCAATCATCAATACAATTTCCCATCTAGTTGGGGTCAACCACATGAATCCTTTACACCGCCTGGGCAGTATAGAGAATGATTAAAATGTGTCTCCAGTTATTATAGAAATCTGTTTTCTTGTACCCTATCATCTCTCATGGGTATCTTGACTTTCTCTTTGCTTGTTAATAAAATCTTCTATTAATTATAGATAATAATAATAAAAAAAAAAGACATGAATCCTTTTCTAAGATTGTTTTGCATCAAAATCCATTTGTTCCTTTCTCTAGTATTTAATAAATTATCCCTGTTATTGTTAACATATAAAAGAAAAAAAAAATTAAAATACAACATAACTGCATCTGATCATGCGAATCCAGTGGATTGTCTAATGTACTCCCTAGGTAATTTTCTTTCATATGAGTGACAAGTATTTGACAGTTTATTTTGTTTCTTGCTTTAATCCTTATCCATTTTACCATCTTGTGCATAGGCATCAAAATCTTAGCTACAGAAAGACATCGGGTGATGAAGTTGAAGATATGCTAGTTTTGCTTAATGAAGTAAAACAACGAATACCTTCAATAACAGCAGTGTCTTCTGGGGCTATTGCCTCTGACTATCAAAGGCTGCGGGTGGAAAGCATTTGCTCAAGGTTAGGACTTGTTTCTTTGGCATATCTATGGAAACAAGATCAATCTTTGCTACTTCAGGAAATGGTAATTTTTACATTTCCATTATTATAAGCAGTTGGTCTCTTATATTCTTTTTATCAACTAATGCTTGTGTTGTTTGTTTCCATTGTTTCTTATAGATTACTAATGGGATCATGGCCATTACTGTAAAGGTATACAATCAAAAATCCAAGTTTTTTTGTTTTAGAAAGATACATATCTTCTTTTGCTGCAGTTTTTATTTGAAAGCATTTTTCTTAAACACTTGGAGATGTTGTACTTGCAGCATCTGTGCTTAAAGTTTATCGAAGTCTTGATTTGCTATTTCCTTAATGACAATGAAGTTCACTAGAATGCTTTTGCAGCAGTTGCCATCTATTGTGGACACAAATTATTATGTATTTTATTATTTATTTATGTCTTTCATAATAATTGAAGTACTTTATTAATATTTCTGTGGTATACAGGTTACTTCCTTGATGAGTAGTCATAGGTAGAGATTTTCTGGGTTTAAGTAATTAAAATTGGATTTCATTTTGTAATGATCAATTATTGTAGAAAATTTTAATTTTTTTTTAGCTAAAATGGATTATGTGTTTCATTTGTAAGTATAAATGTGTACATATTGATAAATGATAACAGTGCTTTAGGGGACTATTCATCATAAAGGCATAATTCAATTAATCAACTAATTTGGGGCCATGCAGAATATTTTGGAATGACTATGATATTTCTAAAAGAGATTTACCAATTTCTAATCTTGTGTCTTGACTCTTGAGAAATGTTTTATATTCTCATTTCTCCTAAATTTAAGAACTTTCACATGAAATTCAAGACATGACATCTGCACCTAAGCCAGTTTTGTCATAAATTTGCTATGAACTATGACTAATAGCTTAGAGCCTCTAAGTTTGCTATCAAATTAAATATGCAGTGGAAGATGTCTGCAATTCGGTATAACTAAGCCAGACCTAAGTGAATGTTCGATTTTTATTTTTAATGCATAGTATCCACCACAGATATACAGTTTTATACACCCTACAATTCATTGCAACAACTTTTAGCTTGATAGTCAATCATATTACGCTGGATCCTCTTATATAAGAAATTGAAAGACCTAGTACTGATACCGACAAAGTGACATCGATTATTTCCAGAGTCCCAATCATCTTATCTGGAAGTACTTTCTGATGGAATCTCATTGTTTATTAGTTTATTTTTTAAATTTTTTATTTTTTGAATTATGTATTTGTGTGTCTGATTTTATGACATTGGCTATCAGATTGTAGATAAACTAAATGAAAATGCCTAAAGTTTCTGAAATCTAATAGGTTGCAGCCATGGGATTGGACCCTAAGAAACACTTGGGCAAAGAGATTGCACAACTCGAACCCTATCTGCATCAGTTGAACAAGTATGTCACCCTTATGGTCCTTGTTGTTTGAAGCATTAAGTATTTATCTTACCTTTTAAATTTCTCTTGAGGTTGTATGGAATCAATGTCTGTGGTGAAGGAGGGGAATATGAAACATTAACACTTGACTGCCCCATTTTTAAAGTAAGTTCTCATGTTTTGGCTTGCTTCTATCATGTCTGTCATCTTTCTCTATAATTATGCGGTCGATCATAATTCAAGTTTCAGTTATTTTAATTTCATTTACTTAACATTTTGCAGGATCTACTGTTTTAAGGTTCTGTTTTTGATCCAGGATTTTAAATTAACCCTATATTGCTTAATAGCTCGGCTGAATCTGCTGTCTTAATATTATTGCTGTAAATTTCCAGAATGCCAAAAACATTTTGAGAAAATTTTACTGTGGCTGCTGTTTGCATATTTTCCTTTTATCAGGCATTTAACATGTAGAATTTCCAGAATGCCAGAATTGTGCTTGATGATTTCAAAGTGGTCCTGCACTCCTCAGATTCTATAGCCCCCGTTGGGGTCATTCATCCCCTATCTTTCCACTTGGAGCCTAAATTCAAGTCAGTTTCTTCCAGTTGTAGTAACAAAGAGATGGCTGCCTGTTCAGGGGAACTAGGCTATGTAACTGAAGTGCTAGGAGACTCTGCAGTGCAGTGTGAAGCTAAGTGCCAGTATGTCAATTTACCCTTGGAATTTGATGAATTTATGGATGCTAAACTACACATTTCAAGAACCAAAAGAGATGACATATTTTCAATTGGTTGCTGGTTGCAGGATTCATGCCTTACTTCAGAAGGTATTATTACCTTGTATGATGATTTGCACAAGATTCGGTTCTTGTACAAGAATATTCCTAGTTTGATTTCTCATTCGTTTCTGTGTTGCCATAAATAATATGATGGTGATCTTATGCTTTTGTAATTGTCAGGTCTGCAGGAAGATCTAACCGCTGTTTTAACAAAAATTGAGTCAGAACTAAGCAAAGATGGTTTTAATTGGGTGGATGTTCTCTATATTCATCTCTATATATCTGATATGAATGAATTTGCTATTGCTAATGAAACATACGTCAGATTTATTACAGAGGAGAAGTGCCATTTTGGGGTTCCTTCTCGGAGTACAATTGAATTGCCTTTGCCCCAGGTGGGTCTAGGAAGGGCTTATGTTGAAGTTTTGGTAGCAAATGACCATACTAAACGGGTTCTGCATGTGCAAAGTATTTCATGCTGGGCTCCAAGCTGCATTGGACCATACAGCCAGGTAAGAAAAATGACATTATTTCTGAATGATTAGTTTCTCTGGGATTTCCTTTTATGTGTTTTCAAAGGTGATGACGATGACGTCCAGATAGCAGTGTTGTGGTAGGCTAGAGCACAGGGAAACTATCTGATAATCTGGGACTATATGATTCTCTGTATTGTATTGACAGATAATTTTCTAGTTGTTTTAAGGCAACAAAAGCTGTTAGAAGAGATACATCATCGCTTAATAGATTTTCTTCTCTTCCTTTATCTGATAGACCATTGAATGTAGCTCACCTTTGTTTCTCTAGGCATGTACCCCTCAGGTTGTCTGCCTCTTGACCACAGCCAGAAATCTATATGCTGTTATTGTTCTGTAGTGTTAGTGGCCAAGTGACATTGAATGTCATGGTGCCTCAAACTCTAGGTTGCTTGCCACCCATAAGCAGAATGTGATGACACCAAGAATCTCTTACCTGTAATTGGTTGTACCCATTGGTTTAGCCTTTCTCCTGTGGGATATGATGAAATGCTATTCCAAGAATACGCCTTTCATACGAGTATCTGACTTGAACCTCACATGTGGCATCTGGATATGCTCTGATCTGCTATTCGTTTGAAGAGATCATGGCCCAAGCCCAATTTTGTTGCTAATCTGAAATTTTTTGGCTTCTTTGGTTGTTAAATTTGATTTACCAGCTGATTTTCGTGTCACTGTACAACTACTATCATAGGAAAGGCACTATACAAGCCAAGCCAGCACATCCAGGGTTACTCGTCCAGTTCAGTTTCTTCAACCAAATATTTTTTGCCATTAAGAGTAACTGTTCAAGTACCAATGCCTCCTCAGTAATATATATTCTAAAGCAGTTCTTTTTCTTTGTCATTTGTAAGCTCTTGGATGTCTGTTCTCTTAGCCACTTGGATCAAGTTTGATTAGATGTAACTTCTTCAATATAAGTATTATAACCCCTTTGGGTTGGCCCGGTTCTTCAACAATAGCAATGCTCCGTCTACCTTGAGTATCATATGAAATCGAATTTTGCTTCCATCACTAATCAGATGGAATTGTTATGCTCCTATACACAACTACTTGGTTTTTTAACAATGAGATTTCCGTGTTCATGCTGACTATGGTTTACTTTTTTGGATTTTGTAAAATCACATGCTGAAATCCTAAGAGAGCTGTGAGCTGGAAAGTTCCTTTTTTACACATTGATGTCAATTAGTCCCTTCATACGCAAAGTGGTCGAGCACATTTTTTTGTCAATTAATCACTCTATGACCAGTAAATGCCCGCAATATTTGATTTATCTTTCAGGCAACCCTGCACAAAGACATACTTCATATGGCTGGGCAGTTGGGACTTAACCCTCCCACAATGGCACTTTGCAGTGGAGGTCCTATGGCAGAACTAGAACAAGCATTAAAAAACTGTGAAGCCGTGGCAGAGTGCTTCAACTGTTCTGTAGCTACCTCTGCAATTTTCCTTGTCATTTACTGTTCTGCATCCCTCCCATCTTCTGAGAGGATCAAAGTTCAGGAGAAGCAAGAAACTTTCCTCAGACAGAGAAAATTATATCACTCTGACAATGGAAGGATGCCTAAAATATTTGATCCAGTCATTCTTTATGTCCTTGTGCCCGACCTGCCTAAGAGGTATTACCGGTCATTACATGTTTGTTTCTGCATATTTATTAGGTTTTTACATGAAAACTATTTGCGCCTAAATTTGATCTTTTTTATTCCTTGCTTCAGTAGTTCCTTGGTCTTTGTGTAGATTCAAGTTATCATTTAGAAACACAAGTCAATAGACTGATGCTCGAGTCCATTCAAATTTTTTTCCCAACGTTTTTCTCTGTTTCTCTGTGTCTTTTAAATATTTGATGGCACTAAAACTGTTTGATGTGCTTGAAGAGTGATCTAATGTGTAGGCTTTGTGGTCAACATGGGCACAAATATTGACAACCTTAATCAAGCACTTGCTGTAGTCCAGGCAGATTTGGACTTCATCATCCTATTTGGTTTGAGGGTTTAACAGTTCATGATTTGACCAATTTTAATTTTCAGAGAAATGAATATCTTTTGTTTCTTTTCCTATATTCCAATTAAACCTTTGTGGCCATCCAAGTTAAAACCAACAAAGAGTGCACAGCAAAACTTTAACTTATATAATTTTTAATTAATGATGTTGAACTAGGCACATTATTTTTATTTCTTCACTGCAGAGCTCTTGTAGAAGTAAAGCCCATCCTATGCGTTCAAGAGGATAAGGAAATCATAACCGAAAATGTCATGAAGGATAAATCTTGCATGACAATGCCAAATTGTTGGGGCTTTCAGAATGAAGACTGGCATGATTCTTGCTGCCAGAAATGTGTTATTCATGGAAAGATATGTGCAGTGATCCTCTGTATTACAGATGAAACTGGACAAAGGATCTGTTCTGACTCATTGGACATTGATCAGTTAAACGGAGATTGTCAATATTCCATAACAGAGAAGCAAATGGAAAGAATAGCAAGGTTTTGCATTAGCCTTCTTGATAAAGTTCTTCTGGAGAATGATTTCTCTTGGGCAGATGCTACGGTCAGCTCTTATATTTGTTCTTATTTTTTATTTTTATAACTTAACATAGCAAATATTCTCTGATTTAGATGATTCTTTGTAGAACTTATCACTGTAAATGATTCTTTATAATGATATGTTATTGCATTTTGCACAATAATTTACTAAATTGTAACTCTTCATCTTGATACCCTGCTATTTACACTATTTAAATGTACCTGAACTTTGTAACTATTTGGACACTCCAGTAAAGTTTCTGAAAATTCTAGTTCAGAAAATAAAGAACAATGCTGATTGATTTTTAATAGTTTCTCCTAGGACGAAGGAATGTGATGCTGTTTCAAAATTTCTGTATGTTGTGGTGTAATATTTAAACATGTTCACACAGATTTATGTGAATGTGTGCATTTACTGTTATATGCAGATCTCAATGTGTTTCATGCATGCTGACATAGGCTAACCCAAAAAAGTTTTCAGGAACCCACAAATATATAGATTATATAAACTTGTATCTGAATAAGGTCTTCAACATATAAATACAAGAAGAAACATATATTCACTGAAATCATTAAACTGAAAAGTTTTCTGGTGACAATGCAGATCCAAGACATGTTATTTAGTGAGGAACATCTGGTATGCTTAAATGATCATTCTGTTCCACACATAGCATGGAGGAATTGTACGGGTTCCTTGGGTATGTTGAGGTTGATTGGAGACGTCATGGAACAGTCACAATAGCATAGAAGTAATCTTAGTTATCAACGAGACACCAAATTGCAAAAACATCAAAATTTGAAAATGTCTATTCAGGTCATGGGATTTGCCCAACATTAAGTTTTTTCATCTGTAATGCAAAAGACAGTTCTAATATTCCCCTTCCCCCACCCACCCACCCCCCACCAAAAAAAAATCCACAAATAATTTTTCCCAAATACATAGTGCACTATCTGCTATTTGTTGGAATTATAGTTGGTGGAATCATGGAAATATATGAACCTTGTACTTCCAAGAGATCCAATCTTTTTATGTTTTGTGGAATATGAAATCCTTATCCTTATGATTCTTCATTGACATCCTAGGTTTTTTTATATTTTCCTTCGTTCCCTTTTGAAATACTGTTATTGTAAATGTATTTGTATACTTCTGTTTCTTTTTTCATCTGGTGTCTTTCTTTTGCAGAATTTGAGGTTCTACTTCCCTGAAAGATGTGGTGCATTTGCCACATTGTCCCTCATATTTAAAAACACATTCAATGAATTTTCAGCGACCAGTCCGAGGATCCAGATGGGCAAAGAGCCCATCTTCAACATTGTCCCAGTTCTAGGTGCTGGTAGATCTGCTGTGTCCATGGATGATATTATCACCTGTGAGCTATTTGCATCTAAATTCTGAGTCTCATTCCTGTAGAGGTGAATCTACCTTGATTTGCCGCGGTTGTTTGTTCCTTAAAATTATCGGTAAGCGAAACTGTTCAACTTGGTTTTTGAAACTTGCTTGACTAGGTTGTTGGCATTTTATTGGATTTTACTTGTTTAAATCCATGCTTAGTTTATACATCTACTCATTTCACTTGCTGATGGATATGGCATTGGATGTTGGATATGATACATCATGGTAGCTATGCCCATGGTTCTAAACCTAGGTTTTATGGACCATTTTGCTACTAACTTGTTATAATAGGTGCCTTGCTTAGTATGCTAAACCGGAAAATATATAAATTGAATTTCAGTTTCATAGCCGTCTTGAAATTATATTTATGTCTAGTTAGATATGCTGGAACTGATAAATATTTTAGGAAATTATGAACAAATTTCGTAAAATTAAATCTGTGATGGGATTTTGATCAGGACCAAAATAATTGAGATTTTATGCTGCTGCTCCGGCTTCGCCTGTTCAATACTGAGAGTTAAAGGAGCAACAGTCGTTCACCCCAGAATGCAGCCGAGCAAAAGGGTAACTTTATCCAGATTGCTTCGTTGATGGTCTGGTCTGGGTTCTATCACGTGTGCCCAGAAAAAAGTTGCATCACTGATCACCAGACAATGCCAAATCGTCGATCATATTTTGCGGTTGCATCACCTCCCATGAAATCTTTCGACACGGATGCAGCTGATGATGATAATAGCCTATTTACACAAGGAATAATTGTTTATTGATAACTGCTGAAAGGGTGAAGAAACAAATCCTGAGATTTAACGTAAATGTGTGGGATTCAAATACGTGCAAGTAGCTTGAGTTAGACTATGTGAAGCATAAATCAGACTTAGTTTGATTTTCTTGTTGTCGAAGTGCATTTGGATTAAGCTTTGCGTTGGAGTCATTTGAGCAGGGTATAGATGTATGTGACTGCATCCTGGGCCAACCGAAGCTTTTAGTAGGAGCAACCTTTAAGATTCTAGTTTGAAAACTGTTCTTCCAGACGTCTCAATTACCGAACCGTTGCCATCCCTAACCCTACCCAACGGTTCGGTAAACCAAACTGATTGTATTTTTGAAAAAAAACAAACCAAAATCGTTACATAATTGATTATTGAGTTTCAAAAAAAATTGAGGTATTTTTTTACTATTGTGTCTTTTATTAATGTATTTTTATGATGGAATATACGGTCATGAATGGGATTATTGGGTCAGAAACGGGTTTAGTATATGGGCTAAACCGCTTAATGGCGGGTTAGGGTTCGCCAAATCGGTAGCCAAAAAAGCGCGAGAAAGCGAGAGGACAGAATCAGAAATCTTTAAAATGGTCCGAAAGCCAAATTCCTCAAACCTCCCTAAAACCTTCTTGAGGTTTGGGGGATAGCAAACGCAGATGGCACTCTCTCGTTCTTTTCTCTCTAAGGCAATACTTCACTTGCAAAGTAAAGGTGAATGTGAAGCTTCAAACGTTTTCTAAATTTTTTTCTCGGGTTTCATTGTCTCCTTCATTTGCTTACCGACCTTACGAAACCATTGCAGCATGTCTGGGAACAACAAGATACCTCTCTTCGTCTTCTTCTACTACTACTGCTGATAAAACTACTGATACTAGTAATGAGAAGGCTTCAAAAGCATCTCACTCGAAGAAATCGGAAACGGCGAGGCGGCGGAGGGCAATAGTCGTTGAGTCATTCGTGAAGACGTATGGTCTTTCAAACTCTCATTTTAATTCCACTGCTATCACTCTATTAAGTTTACTTAATGCACTTCTACCTTTCTGGTGTTTCTGAAGGTTTTTTTGCTGCAAAATTGCATTGAACTTTAATATCTGCGAATCAGTTCTCAATGAGTTTCATTTTCCACGTGATGAAGTTTTCTTGATTGAGGGTTTTAAATCCCGCTATGTTGTGGATTTGAGTCCGTAGTTCAGTTTGTTGATTGCCAAAAGCTCTGGCGTGCGTCTATTCGACACTTTCCCTTCTTATTGCTAGATATCCCATTCATACGCATCTCTTCCTATTCCTCAAGCCTCTAATGAGTTGCTGAAGAAACTCAAATCTCTTTCTAATTGCTATAGAACAAATGAGATTCTCTAGAAAATGGTGGAAACATGCTATTGTGTCGGGGTTTCTGCTTAGAGGGTCAAATTTTTTTTATGATTATTGGGGATCATATTAAGACATTGTAGGAAGAAATGTTTGAATATCAATCTCATTAACTTAAAAAATACAATACCAAATCCTATCAACCAAGTCATTTTTTTGAGAAATATGAGATATCTATGTCATACAAGTTAAGAAATCTATTATTAATAAGAAAACAAAAGCTGAACAGTGCTTTGGTTGATGATAAAACGGAATCCTGAATGGCAAACAGTGATTCTATGATAAAGAAAGAAAGGTCTTGGTTCAGCTCTTCATTCCTAGCAATAGAAAAAGGGTTTGATCAAATAACTCATAGTGATTATGTACCAAAGATTGAATCAGGTTATCAAATGATTGAAAGGCGGGGTTCAATTTATTTATGTACTTAGTTGATATTGGTAGAATAAATCCATGAACTATGAACTCAGTTGATCCTTTTTAGCAGAAAGATAATCATTAGATTATTCTTTTCTATAATCTTTCAACTTAAATAGTGAATGTAACGAATCAGTGTGGTGCCACTCATGCACTCCAGTAGTATAAATGAGAAAGTTCCAGAACATTTGATTGCAGAAATTATTAACCATAAGAGCCAATAGTTTAACGTCCTTCACAGCAAAATATAAGATAAAATTTTAATACCAAATACAACAAATGAGATAAGTTCCCCAAATACCTTTGCAAGAAAAATGTTGTATATAAAAGATGCGTTTTGCCCATTTAGCAAATGTGTCTGAGGTTGAACCTTAGTCTTTAAATTAAGGTCATGTGGAAATATACATTACGAAATGCAGTTTGATAAATTATTTATATGTGGAACCTGTTGGACCAGCAACTTAAATCTGGTCTGTCTCACACATCAACCTGATTCTTGTTTGGGTTTTTGAATCTGATTTTGGCTTACTTTGAACGTCATTATTACGCTCTCCCAATCCATTTGATGTATATTTCCATTTTGGTATCACTTCATGGAACTTTGTGGGCCCTTTGATAAATAAACTAGTGCACATGACTAAATGAGAGAATATCTTTGTTAGAGTTTGCTTTCATGTGAACATTGAAAGGACAGTAAGGATACAAGAAAACTTCTTTAAAAGCATGCTACATTAAATACATGAATCATCGTACACAAACCATTTTCTGTAATAATTTAAATTTGTTTCACCTCTTTCCTTAACTTTCAAATTCAGTGGCATGAATCACCTAATATATATATATATTTTTTTTTTGTAGTATCCAACTCATCCCTCATCCCACATACTATATAGAATGCCATTCTAGTAGTTAAAGACATCTCTCTCTGTCTACTTAGAAGTGTGCATGATTAGGAATGTGTAACCAGAACCTTGCCGTTGACCTTTACTAAATTAATATGATGATACGACCATGAGGCAGCTTAATTATCAATGGTGTGTATGAAGGTATTTGGTTGCTAAGAGGTACAATAATTTTTAGCTAAATGCCTTATCTCAACTAGCTGAGGTTGGCAATATAAATCCTATTCATTATAATCTGTCAAAAACCATATCTTCAATCAAATTTTGAGTATCCAATTCCTTCCAAACTCCATCCCTTTTTTTTCGTCTTCCCTGTGGTATCTTACATTTTAAATTTGACAAACTCCTCACACCTGACAGCTGCCTCCCTTGGTCATTGCATTGCATGCCCAATCCATGTTCTTTTTCTTTAATGGCTTGTCGAAGTTTTTAGCTTGCTAAAAGGTAAGCTATCATTAATGTGTTCATTAACTGATTTCTTTTGTTAAACTTTGGTATAGTCTTGAAATAATTTGATAGGGAAGAAGAAAGAAACAAAAACTGATATCTTAATTTGCTATCTGCATTCTGTATTAGAAAATCTTCCAGAAAAGCTAATAATTGAGTGATTAATATTGTCATATTATTGCCTCATGGTACTTTTGAGCTATTCATTATTTTTTAAGTTAGAATCTGTTTCCTTGTTTGCATGCAAAATGAGGATGCAAATGATTCCTGTCAAAATATGTAGGAACTTAGTTATCCCTACATAATCCTATGGCAGCAACAGGTAGTCCTTTGGTGTTGGTTGATGGTGCTAAAAGTATAAGGATGAAATTAGTGAGAAAGCTATCACATTTCAAATCTCACGCCTGAAAAATCTATGACTCAAATACAGTGGAATGATGAAATAGGGTCTCCGTGGAGTTAAACCCTCGCAATGATGAGGCTTGTAAGAAGAAGATGATGTTGATTTAACAAGATGTAAAATTAGGATAGAGGGGGAGAGAGAGAGAGAGAGAGAGAGAGAGAGAGAGAGAGAGAGAGAGAGAGAGAGAGAGAGAGAGAGAGAGAGAAAGAGAAGAATTACTTTAGCAGGTTTTGTTATAATTATATTGTTAAAAAAAGGAGGGGGTCTTGAGTTCTTTCCCTCATGTTGAGAAAGCTTATCTCTAGTTCATTTAAAAGTACTTCAATTGATACAAACAATAAATAGACCAATTAAGCAGCTTTTTGTTCAACTTTCCATAGATTTAAACTCTGATTTGTATGATTCAAGAGAATAGCTATCTTGCCCCCAACTTCCACAAAAAGGAAATCATGAGGATAAAGACCCTCTTAACTTCTATCTGATTGATCGGATATCTCTTATGAGAATTTTGAGGAATATGCAATGATTTATTCGAGGAAATGCCCAACAAAAATTTTAACCCATCTTTGTTTTCAATCGAATTAATCATTATTCAATGAAATTGTAACGACAAGTAGGAGCTATGAATAGAGCTGTGATCCCATAAAAATTTATTACAATCCCTTGTAGGAAAAAAAATGATTTGCTGTGGCAGAAATAAAGATAAAAGTTTCTTGCCAGGATAACTGGAAGTTCCATCCATTATGAATCATATTGAACATAAATAAACGATGAAGGCTCAGCAGGAATAATCTATAATACTAAAATTATTTCATGTTTTATCATGTTCATTGAATCTTTAATGTAAGTCCTGCAGCCATGTGGTGCTCCATTATTTACCAGAAAAATACTTCTCCTTTCTGTTGTAATAATTGGATATTTAGATATATGGAAAAGCATCCAGGAGTCTTCCCAAATATAAAGCACGTCCAACAGGAAGTGGGAGGATCGTGGCAACTTCTCAAAAGCATCCTTGCAGATCTAAAGTTAAAGACGGAGGAAAATTGTCAGACAGAAAAGCTAACCACAAATATATCATCAGATTTCAGAATAGATACAACAGCTTTCAATGCTACACACACAAATAAAAACCTAGATATTAGCAAACTTGAGGTGCCTGAAAGTAGAGTTCAAGCATCAGAAGCTGTAATAGATCCTTGCAGTCATGGAAATGATAATGCAACATGGTCAACATCCCATTTTTTGAAGAACTCATCCGGGGAAGTGGTAAAATCAGAGGTTTCTGCAGATGTTTTAAAGATATTTGAGCCTGACAATGGGCAGAAACAAGTTGAGGAGGGAATTTCAGGCAAGGTTATAGGTCCTGATAGAGATGATAAGAGAACATCTGAGCAGGTGTCATTCTTGTCACACGCGTCAATGAGGAAAGAAAAAGTTACTAGATCGCTTGGGAAAGCTGTAAGTGAAGGTATTTCAGTTGTTCATGGAAGCCACAGATCAAACCAGATGGTTATGACAACTGGTTTGGCCCCAAATGCAAGCAGTAAAGTGTATAACATGGATGCATCATCTCGTCTTTCCGAATTACATGCAAGGATTAAAAATCAGTTGTCTTCGAAAATGAGTGATGAAGCAGCAGAAGGGGATACAAGAAAAGAGAATGATCAGCAAACACTCATGAGATTTTCTGATATTCCAAACCAAATGTCAGGAAAGGATTCAAAACAAGATACAAGGGATTTAATCAACAGCATCAAAGAATTGCCTCAACAAAACCCATCAACTATGTCTCATGAACATAATACTTTTAAGAAAATGAATCAAACCAACAGTACAGATCCCCTGAGATCCAAGAGTATTCCTGCATTTAATTTTCAACAAGTTTGTGAAGGAAGACAAATGCAGCTGAGTGACAAAACTACTTTTAAGGGCAATAATCAACAAAATAAGAACAGGGAAGAGTCGGAGACAGAGATCGCCTTTGAGTTGTCTGATTCAAGCGAAGATGGGAGTGGAAGTGATTCTGAAATTGCATCCTTTGATTACGTAACGTCAGAACCAAGCCCATCATTTCCAGGTTCAATAACCAAAGGAACTCCAAAAATGAGTTCTGATGTATCCTTGTCCACAAAAAGGGGAACAGATGAAAACAAACTCTTACTTAGATTCTTGCATAAAAGAAGCAAGACGAGTGACATTATTTCGGCTTTTGTAGATTGTGGTCCCATTGCTGAGGTCTGTGAAATTCCATCACAAGAAGAGGGCAAGTTCAGAGACGTGTATATTCATTTCAATGTAATGCTAGTCATAGTGTGCAATGGTTGACATTTGAACTAAAATATTTGTAGTTTTCTAATTTTTAACTGATCTTAGTTTTTGTGCAGACAAAGGAAGGGCTCCAGAGAGCTATGGATAAAAGTGATGTTGTTATCGGTCGTGAAGATGTCATCTTGGTTGCACCAGCTTCAGAAAACATACAAAATAAAATTCACTTTTCTGATCTGATTGGGGATGTTGATGTCCCCACCAGAATGGTGAAGAATCCTACCCGGACGGTCAAGATCAGACCATTAGCTCAGGGTATAACCTTGCATCAACTGAGAGACGCACTTTCCTTTTGTGGTGGCTGCATCTCCAGTTTCATCATGGGTTCCTCAAGTTCTATTGCATACATTGAATTTGAGGTGAGTGTTTCCAGTACCTTTGCCTTTTTAGTAGTCAAAGAACATGATGTGGAATCAAAGGTTGCATTGGGTTAGATTGGCTTGGTTTAAGCATCAGTAATGGTAAGTTTTAACCCAACCTTTTTATTTATTAAATGGGTCGGAATGGGCAAATTAAACTCCACCCATTTAAAGAAGCCTAAAACCCTAATATTTCAAGGAATAATTTTTACACAAATTATTTAAAAATGACACATACTCATTTTACATGCTATATTATGTATTAAAAAATTTCAATATATTATGCAAAACTGTGGTATATGTTAAACTGTTTCGTACACGCCCAAGCGCGTGTGCATAACATTTAGTTGTGTAATTACAACACAACAGGTTGTGGGGATTGGATGCAAACTATACCTGTTTGTTATAGGTTTGGAAAACCTCAACTATAAACAGCCCAACAGGTGGAAATCATGAACCTCGACTCCCTCATTATACAATGTGGCTTGACCAGATTTTGTCACTCCTATACAAATTGCCATTTAGTTAGAACAGTATTTATAGTTTCTGTTAGTTTCAACATATTTTTAAACTTTTTAGGCTATTGTTTGCACTCATTAAACACTTTGAACAGACAGAAGATGCGAAAGAGAAAGCAATTGCAGCACACTCTATATCCATATCAGGAAAGCAGATACAGATCCTGAGAATTGATATTCCAAGAACTACTGTTGTGAGGATTTCAAATTTGCAAGGAATATTTACAACTGCAAAAATTTCAGCTATATTTAGTTCACATGGGAACGTCAAGAGAATAGTCACCAGGTGTAAGGGCACTGTTGACGTGCATTTCAAGCTTGTTGAATGGCCAAATATGATGAATATTCTGAACAGGTAATAATGCTGGGCTTTCAGGTGTCACACTATTTTTTTTGGTTGTTACCCATCTTATGGTTCTTACTGTTCTTTTCTGCTGCCAGCTTAAATGGAATGGTAGTAGACGGCTGTCGTTGGCATGCTCAGCCTGCAACTGTAATTCCAGTTGGCATCCTTTATTCACTTTGGAGTCAACCAGATGAAAGAAAACATGTGCGCATGTTTATTCAAGATATATCCCAGAAACTTGAACGAAATTCCATGAATACATCTGGGTTGATCAATCTCATCTCCAGATATCACAGTGATGAAATCTAGTATGGTGAATACGTGCAAATATTATGTTTTGATTGCATCAAGGGGGATAAATAGTCTGATGAGGTGCCAATTTATCTGATTTTGATTGAGACTCAGGTTCTGCAAATTTGATTGGATTGAGTCTTCAAACTGGAACATCAAAATGATTCACGCATTGATTTTGATGCTTTAAACCAATAGTTAAAAAACTTTTCTTCACAGAGCAAGGCTGCTGGTGCTTAATGTCTCAATCTAATTTGAAGATCACAATTGAAATTCCAAGCCCTAGTTTTCTTGGCTGGCTGCGGGAGAATATCTTGGTGATGTAAACCCCAATAAGGAAAGGTAACCTACTTGGTGGTATTTTAATTTTAAAAATATTTGCAGGCATTGAACTATAAACAGAAAAAAGGGCAGGTCTCCAACAATATGGAATCTGGGTGAGCAAGATTTCTCATTTGGCAGGGATAAAAATGCCTTCTACGACTTAAGACGGATTGAAAAGCTGCTAGAAACTCTCCCTCAAAAATATAATTTCCTACCCCAGAGCGATGCCTTTTAATTTACAGGGACATTATAACAAGAGTATATGGGTTACATTTTCTTTGGGGTGACAATAAAGAGGCTAGAAAAAGTAACTTGAAAATTTCCTGATCATAGGGGAAAAGATTCAACGATGAACAGAGTCGCGTTACTCCCTTTCGACTTTGATTATAGCCGTGCATTGTAGAGGAATGCAGTAGCCTGGATTTAAGCCAACTGAGATCTACGAGTCTATATTATTAGTAATTATATGATGGGATTATTCACTGCTAATGCCATATGAGTGTATACGTGAAGCTGCTTGGCTACAGTACAATGCCAATGAACGCAGCAAGGCTTGGCTTTTTACAGCCAAGTCACAAATTGGTACCACTCACAGAATTAGCTAGAAAATTATTTGATGGGCGCAACTGACCGCACTTCCAATCACCATGAAAACCAAAAGAAACATATGCTAAAGAAAAGGGAGATAAAAGTACCAAAAGAATTCCTCCCGTAGATTCTTAAGAAGGATGGCCTCACTCAAAAGTACCAAGCTTTCCGCAACTATTCTCAACCTCTAATAAACTATAAAATAAGACTAATGGCAAAAAAAAACTTAATAGGAATCTATAACAAAATTCCATTTGCATGGGTACAAAAATTTAGGGCGCATTATCCTTTTTCAGCTTCGCAAGCTCTTGTCTGATCACGCCACCCCTCTGCACATACAAATATTTGAAAATCACATTAGCTGGAAATGATTTAACGATCCATGCATTTCACAGAAAACCTAGTCAAGGCAATAAAGACAGACAGTAAAGAGTCTCAGACCCGACAAGAAGATATCTTTAGGCACCAACTTTTGTTTGTAATGGTTACGGTCCATTCTTTCATAATACCAGATACTTTAGCAACACTTTAAAATTTAAACAGTCTAAGTGACCAGAAATTTATGCTTACACAAGAACAATTGCTTGGAAACTTTAAGGTGAAAGAGACTAATTGCGTTGGTTTAGAGGCAACAACTATCCTAGTGTACCTGAAAAGATTCAGTTAACTGGTGAATTGTATGGTTTTTCTACCACACGGAAAGATACCGTCAATCCAAATCAATTTACCAGAAAAGAGACCATTTTAATAGACCATGTCGACAGTAGTTAAACTCAGAAAAGCCTTACTAATACATATGCAACTTATTTTATAACAGGTAATGATAACCCACCAATATATATTTTTTTTAATAATTATTAAGACCCATAAACTAGACGTTAGATTTTGAAGACTTTGTGCTACATCTATGTTATTAAAGGCGGTCGCCTAGTCGTCGACCAAGCGTTTTTTCAGGAGCCAAGCGGTAGTTCGCCTATGCGAGCTTCGCCTAGTCGACTTAGGCGACAGCCTAGGCGACTAGGCGACAGGTGATCAGGCGACCAAATAAAGAAAAGGAACAAGCTGTAACGTCTTCACCAGTACGCTACATGCAAGAAGAAGAAAGGAAGAGAAACAAAACACGCCAGAGAGAAGAAGAAACGAAGAGAAACAAAACACGAAAGAAGAAGAGAACCTGAAAGGAGGAAGACAGCTTCCTTCGTCATCGTTGTCATCTTCGTCGAGCTTCATCGAGGCAAGCTGCAAGGTGAAAGGTACGTATCTTCTCCTCTTCTTCTCTGTTTCGTTCTCCCTCTGTCTGATTCTCACTCGCTCCCTCCCTCTCACCCCCTCTGTCTCACTTGCAAGCTCTCTCCGACTCATTCTCCCTGTCTCACTTGCTCCCTCTCCCTCCCTCTTCGCTCGTTCTCTCTGTCTCGTTTCCTTCCCTCTCGCTCGCTCCATCCCTTTCGCTCCCTCTGTCTCTTGGCTCGTTCCCTCTGTCTCACTCTCTCACTGTCCCTGTCTCCCTTCCTCTCTTCTGTCTCACTGTCCCTGTCTCCATCCCTCTCGCTCGCTCCATCCCCTGTCTCCCTCTCGCTCGCTCCATCCCTCTCGCTTTCCCTGTCTCCCTCCCTCTCGCTTTCCCTGTCTCCCTCCCTTTCAATCCTTCTGTCTCTCGCTCGCTCCCTCCCTCTGTCGGTCTCTCACTGTCCACTGTCCACTCCCTCCATGTCTATAACAGAGACGCTATAATATCTATCTCTGTTTGTGTTTGTGGTTACGAAATATCATTGACTTGATTTTAGACATCTTTTATCTCACCGACAATTCTCAATGTTCTATCACACACACAGGCATCTAGACATTTTGATACTTTAGATTTTTTTGATTTTTGATACTTCCATGTACAATGGATGATGAATATATTTTGATTATTTTGAAATGAAAAATTGTCGCCTAGGCTACAGGTAGGTCTATCGCCTGGCATCGCCTAGGCGTTTTCACAACTATGTGCTACATGACCCATGCATAATGCAACTGATGATGAAACTTTGTACATAAAAGTCAGCAAGCGACTTGCCAAAAAAAGGCAGATCATATGGGAATCCCATGTCTCATCATGTTTGTAAACTGGTCCATCCAACCAGCAAACCCTACATCTTCTTTAAAGTCTAAAACCAAAAAATTAGAGGCTCCTAAAAAGGCTAAGATAGTAAAAACTACACCAAGAAATTATTAGAATAGAACATACATAAAAAGATTTGCACAAACCTTAATCTTTGCTAACATGAGCTTGAACCTATCAAAATCATTGAGGGAGGCCCTCCTCTTCTGTACAATCAACTTCCTACCCCAAGAGCTGTTCTCCCATTTGTTCTTGACATCTATCATCAAGACAATGAAGCTTAATTGGAAAGGCCATATAACATGAGACCAAAATAGTTCATACTTGCTCAAAGAAGTTAAAAAAAAAAATTGCGTGTCACCTGCCGCCTCCATTGCTTCAATCAGGGCCTTCTTTTTTGGAGCCCTCGTGATGTCAATCTTGATATCAGTAAGTGAAAGCCTCTTAAAATTCATCTGGCCTCTCACCATATCAGGGGCATCGACCAAAGCCTGTCAAGAATTTATGTGAGGTCCTTTTCCTAATAAAAACACAATTTTTAATTCAAACAGTAAATTCCTATAGCAATACATAACCATCTAGATAGGAAATGCTTATAAACCAATACATGAAAAATCTCGTCATTTATACAATAACATAGCTGACAATTCATTGAGAGAAGTACTCACAAACTTAATGGAGACTTAATATAATCCAAAAAAGCTATTTGAGACAGCTTGCAACATAAATACAAGCACATAACACAATAAAATTTCTAAATTTAATACGGCGATTCCATCAAATGATATCAAGACCTCATCTTAGAAACCCCAATTCTTCAACAAAGACTATGCATTGCAATTTAGTAAGAAGAAGCATACTACCAGGAAGCAAGCTGAGGGAATCCAAATAACCCCAAGATGCAACTTTATTTGTGAGGAAAAAGGGAGAAAAAAAGAAAAAACAACCATACAAAATGGTTCACAATTCTTTCACTTCAATGAAGGTAATTCAGGCTTGTTCTCCGTCAAGGAGGCTTTTCCAAGTCTCCAAGATGTCTACTGTGGAATGTTGCCCCTGCTTCTATATCCTGGGTAATTTGGGGGGAAAGGAACAATAGAATATTTAAGAATGTAGAGAGGGGCCTACCAAATCTAGAAAGGAAAATTATATCACTCATGCATAACTGGCTGGCAGCTCATGGCATGTTGGAGAAAGTGCAAATTCAGGACCTGATTCAATGTCAACTATTTCCAGAGTAACGAAGGGTGCCCAGCAGTAGATATGAGGGACATGTTGGGTCATTAAGTTTGGGAAATCTCAGATGGGAGAGGGTGCAACTGTCATGTAATACCTTTGTTGGTTTGTCAACCTACAAATGCTTCATAGGTACATGTTGTGTGTACTTATGAATCATGATCCTATCTATATACATATATAAAATATCTTATTTACCAATCAAAAAAAAAACAAAATGCCTTGCCCAATGTATCACGTAACTCCTGAGGCTATCAAATAATGTCTGCCTGACAATTAGGATATTCTAATATTATTTCAAGGGGAAGTGTGGATGGAGATTACCACAACTTTTTGAGAAACAGATACAATCCATCATTAAAAATCACAAACTCCACTGTTAAAATCAAAGATTTTACTAATTCAATAAGTAAGTTCATATCATTTAGCCAAAAATCCAACAGCAAAACACTTATGAATGGAACAAAAATGGATGCTTCTATGAATCCCTCCCTTTGAAGCGTCATATGGTAGGCCTTGCAAATCATCACTTTGTTGGACAGTGGTGCGCAGAGCAAGTTCAATCCGAGAGTGTTAGGACCAAATTTAATTGCAGAGGTGAAAGAGAAGATCAAGTTGATTATAGACAAACTTCAAATGGCTCAAAGTAGATAGAAGATTTATACATATCAGACAAGGAAGAAGCTTAAGTTCAAGGTTAGTGATCATGTTTTCTTAAATGCATCTCCTGTGCGTGATATCTAATATTTCCTCCCTCCCTCCCTAAAAAACATTGTATGCTAAGCCTTTCAGATCACCGTTTTTTTTCTCCAGCAATTGGTGAGCAAAACAAGGTTCGAGAGTGTTTGGACTAGTTGAGGTTGCAGAAAT
Source organism: Buxus sempervirens (assembly GCA_947561395.2). Lineage (NCBI taxonomy): Eukaryota > Viridiplantae > Streptophyta > Magnoliopsida > Buxales > Buxaceae > Buxus > Buxus sempervirens. The sequence continues at coordinate 31,698,086 of OX387192.1, forward strand.
GATAGAGAAGATCACGCTGATCAGAGACCAACTTCGAACTACTAAATACCTGTACACTATGTAAATACCCAATAATTACCTGTACATTATACAACTTTACTCTTAATCTTTGCTCTAGTTTAAATTCAGTCGTATCTCTTGGACATTGCACATAGTTAAAACATAATATGAAATTTTGAAATATATAGAAATTCTTTGTCTATGTCTTGAAGTTAAGGTTTTGTTTGAATTTGAAATTTTGAAAGAAATAAATTGGCCCAACCCAAACTGAACGGAATTCAGAATTTTGGTTAGTTCAGATTGGGTTGCGGTTTTCCATTTTAATTGCTGATTGGTTTTCGGGTTAGGTAAGTTGGATTAAAGATCGGTTCGGTTTGGTTTTGGGTTGCCATTCAGAAACTTCAGTTTGGTCCTAGATTGAGCCAACCTGGACCAAACCGAACTGTGTTGCACCCCTAACTCAAAACATTGTGAAAGCCAAAAACAGTCATCCAAAACACTCATAATAAAGTAGTTAACAATAGAGTATCCTTTTCTTGATTGAGGATTTTCACTGCAAATTCTGAGTAACATTGTTACGTTCCTAAAGGTTATACGGGTTAACCACATGAGTTCCAATAAATCATAGGGCTGTGGCCAGTAACAGCTGGTATCAGAGCATTACATCATGGGTTTCAGTCACATAGGGGCCAATACATAGGCTGGATTAAAATCCCTTGGCGCTATGGATGGGCATGGTGCAAAGTTATTTGAATACCAGTAAGTGAGTGGAACCGCCAAGAGGAAAAGGGCTCTCATTGGATCAGTGTTGGCAAAGTGAACTGCTGTGAACATCGGCTACAGAAGCATGGTGAAATTTTACAATCCTAAAGATTAATGGGTTTCACCAAATGAGTTCAAAGAAGTTCCTACGGTTAGGCCCGTACAAACCATCAATTATCAAATTTTTCAATCCCCATCTTGCCGCAAGTTCCATGCAACTAGAGATTATTCGTTATCGTTCCAAATCCCATCATCCAAACCTAGAGTAATCTCCATCAATCAATTTACCATTAAAAAAGGAAAGTAAAACAGTAACATTCTTTCCCATTCATGAGACACCGTATGCAAGTATGTCAAAAAGCAGTTACTTAAATAAAACCTAAAATGTCATCAAAGCATACAGTAGCAGTTACTGATTAAGCATACAACGATATAGCGTTTCCAACAGAACCAAACACATACCCGATTCTGATCTACAACATCAACGATGACCACAAGCTTCCCGTAATCCTTCCCATAATTCACGAGAGCAACCCTCCCGATCTCCACATACCGCTTGAAAGGCTACAAATCAAAACCCCAAAACGAAATCATATCATAAGAATAACCAAAGACAGAAATGAGTAACTACCTAATGCAAAGATAAAGGTCGAGAATATTCACCATTGTCGAGGATCTGATAGGAAGAGCGGAGGGAAGAAACGGATCGAGTGATAGCGGGCAAGGGGAATCCTAGGGTTTGCCCGTGGAGACCCAAAAATAAATAAATAAAAATTTCGTTATTCAAGGAGAGCACGTGTTATGCACGTGCACGGAATCTAACCGGTACCGGCCGTGGCCACTGGCCAGTTCGAAATCTGGGATTTCAATGAAGAGATAATATAAAGTTTCACAAGCCCAATAAATTTCAAAGCCTGGCCCGGCTGGCCCTCCTCTTAAGCTTGAGGCTCAATTAATTTTTGAGTTGGGCTTTTATTAATAGCTTTACAATGGCTTGGTCCAAACTCACTCTTGTGTACTCTTAGGCCCAAGCCCAAGCTCTTGCATTTTCTTTTAGGCATTGCTTGCTTACAAAGCTCAAATAAAAGAGGAGGGTTACCTTTGGTTGGCAGCCATTATAAGACTTCGCTAAATATATTATAAGTGTTAATTGTAATTAGTTGGGTTGATTTACTGATTGAGTTTAAAACACTAAGAAAATCTTAAATTTTTATCCATCGTAAAAAAACGAAAAGAGTAAGAGCGATTCCGATAGAAATAACATAACTTTTGTTATTATTCTTGCTTTATTAATCAAAAATTACTTGGCCTCAACACTGTTAATTTCATGGTTATACCTACGATTATTGAAACCATAAATTTGTTAAATGCTAGCGCACAAGCTATTGCAATGCAACCTTACACAAAATCTATGTTTCTCATTTCATTTGTATTCTATGAGAGAAAAAAAAAAAGAAGAAGTCGATAGAATTAAAGTATATATTAAAGTTTAGATACTATAGTTTAACCTTTGAGGTAGGCTTGTCAAATGGGTCGGCAGAGCACGATTGAGCGATGCCATTTTGCCATGCTATGCCAACCCGTTTGTTCAGCCGTGAAGTACGGTCGTGCACACCCAATTAATATGTATTTATTCGGCATATAATACTGATATATAATAATTATAAAAATGGTATCATTATCTATTATGATGATAAAATAATTTAGTAGTCTAAAGTCTATTATTGTATTATAAAGATTGTGTATTCAAACCTCATCACAAACATATTTTGATATGAAAAGGGTTCTCAGCCATTCTAGCGTTCTGTGCCGTGCCATACTCGTGCTTGTGCTTAGAGCAGTATCGTCCTCAAGCACAGCTAAATTGACCGGACCGCGCCAGCACGTGGGCCACCCAACCAGTTTGACACCCCTACTTCAAGGAAAGGTTTCAAATATATTTTAAATTTATATATATCTAAATATAATAGTTTAACCTTTGAAGACATCTTTTTTATAGACATGTTAATGAAGGAAATCTCTTGGTAGACCCTCCAATTGAGTAGATTTTGACCCTCCATCCACATTTCATATCCTCAATTCAATCTTTAACACAGGTTTCTCTTTAATTAACATTTATTATTCAACATTGCATCCCTTTCCATTATAGTTTATGATATATTTACCGATGATTCTCGATTCTATTAATTTTACAAATTACGCATAGGTGCACACTTGCAGTTTGTATTCTACTCACATTAAAAAAAAATACTTCTTTTTGAAAGGCAAGGAGCAGAGAATCCTTGACTAAATCTCACTTTCCAAACTCTTTACTAATAAACTTTTTCAAAAAAAACCACTTTTCAGAATCTATTCTTTTCCTTTTCCATCATTTTTATTCTCAGAATAATAATCAATTCCATGCTAAATCTGAACAGTTGTATCAGAACAATGCTGAGGATAACACTCTTTGCATTATATTCTTAATCATCATAATTATATTCCATCTAAACTTTTTATCTTTCTTTTTCTGCAAATATTATAGCACTATCAAGATGTCCTTCAATGATTCTGGCCTGGCCCACAACTGTGAAGTTGTTTTCCATATATTCACACAAAAATGGTCCTGGTAGAGTTTTAGCTCCATTGTTGCTTATGAACTTGGCTGAACAGCATTGTGCCAAGTCATTTTAAATTCCACCCTCAAAACCCAACAGGAAAACCAGAATCTTGCATTTTTCCCCCTATAATTTAGCCAAATCAGGGGTCAAGCCAGGTTGCCTTGTATGGGTCAAGCCCAGGGTGGCAAAATCAAAATACCTAGGTTCAAATCCCTTGATCAACAAGGCTTGGGTGAATATCCTAAATCCTGATAGCAATCAGCTTGCTTATACAAAAGAATAGATCTATATTATCATATGAAGAGAAATTTTCTACCCAAAATACCCCTCATTTTTACATCAATTCACTTTTATCTTCTAATTAGTTGCTTACACATATCCATCTTGATAACTACCTACATATGCTGCACAAAATATACTTCACTTTTACTCAATATTCATTTTTATCTCCCAATTAATTGCCTACACTTATATTTACTTTGAAACCGCCTACAATTAGTAAAGTAGTGTCAAATGCATATTCAAATATTTTCGGGGATAGAAGGCATTTTACTATTTTTTTCGGCAAGCTCATAACGTGCCTTTCCCTTACCCCGAGTAGCTAAATAAAAGGAACATGGTGAAAAAGGCCACTACTGAAACCACTTTACTTTTTTGGTTTTGAAAGCCACTGGTCTAAAAGGAAGATTAATCCCAGTTGATTGTACTGATGAGCCAAGAAAAAACCCAGAATGTTGTGATGAACCAACTGCCCCTGGCAATCTTTCCTTTCAATACAATACTAATTGGCTTAACCCAGGATGACCAACAGACCTAAGCGCCCTCACTCAATATAAAAGGAATTCTTCATGTATTTTGGAAAACCATTAAATGGGATTTCACGAGGGTCCGATATGGTTGGTAGGCACTTTAAGGCCTAGATTAGGGTTCGGTTTGGTTTTTCCATTTCAATTCAAATAGAAATATCAGATGGGGTTAGGTGGAATTTTCTTTAAGTATTTCTAGAAAATGAAGTTGGCCATCTTGTATGTTGGCGATAAGGAATCTCATGCAATAACTATGGGTCAACGCAAATTTTTTTTTCCTCACTTTTACTTCCTTTCTAATTAGATTTGGTACATGTTCAGTAAAATGCATATATGCTTCAGAAAGAAATTTATTAAATTTTCCTCTATAAAGCAAGAAGCTCTCCCTCTTCTCTGTGTAGACTCAGAGGAACTGGATCATGGGTCCTCTAGGAGAACACGAACATGAGATTGGAGAGGCAATAGGTGAAGAGGCATTGAAGATGGATGTTAGTCTGAAAGAACTCTCCAGGAAGCTTGAGGAATTCGCAAAGGCAAGAGACTGGGAGCAGTACCATAGCCCCAGGAATTTGCTCCTTGCCATGGTAAATCTTCACTACCCACTCATTATTATAACATATTTTCTAAGTTCATGCATCCAATCCAGATTGTTCATAAGTTGTTTTTGTTTTTCCTTCTGTTGATTTTGATGTTTTAATTCTCACAGACACTGTTTCCAGTGTCAATATTCTATTAATACGGCGATTTATGAATGTTCCATGTGAGAAGAAAATGACAAATATGGATTCTTCATTATTCAATCTACTGCCTAATCACCAAACTGATTCAGCTACAGCTTAACCCAAAATTCAGTGATGACTTCTTTTCCTACTAAAATTCCAATGAATCACTTTTACCTACAATGAATAATCAGAATACCAAGCAGCAAGCCCTTTAAACTCTGGGTAACTAAAGCCTTCCTTTTGGCTTGGCCTATTGCTTAAATTACATTTGTTCTTTACTGTTCTTGTTTCACATATTTCTGCATCCCTCTTGAAGGTTAAGTTTCAGCTTCCAGTAAGCAATACTTGGTTTTCCCTAAAGCCCCACTTGGTTTCTTCTCCAATTAAAAGCAAGCTTCAGAGCAGGTGAAGATTACCGGGCAAATTTAGAGAAAATCAATTAATAAAACTAGAGATGAATAAAGAATTTATGCTATTTATGTATTAAAATGATGATACGAATGGTGCTAGAAGCTATGCTCGTTATGGGCATTACTTTTTCTTTGATGTATAGGTGGGTGAAGTTGGAGAGGTATCAGAAATATTCCAATGGAGAGGAGAAGTGCAAAAGGGTTTGCCAAATTGGGAGGAATCAGATAAAGAGCATCTGGGAGAAGAATTGTCTGATGTCCTATTATACCTCATAAGGCTGGCTGATATTTGTTGCATTGATCTTGGAGATGCTGCCACCAAAAAAATTGTCAAAAATGCAATCAAGTACCCACCAAAGCTATTTTAGGAGTAAGACTGTTTCATCTCATTCTTAGCTGGGGTTGAAAAAGGGTTTTCTCAAGTTTTGTCTGTGCCCTCTAAGAATTCTTAATAAATTGTTTTTTTTTTTTTTTTTGCTCTTCAAAGACTGATTATGACTCTACATGTTTAGAGATTCATTTCCCATTTTGTTGATGTTTGCTATTCACTAATAATAAACAAATGGTATTACAAACCAATACTTTTAACCTTGCTGTGACAGTCCTTTGCAATTCTTTAATCAAGATTGTTGTGATGCAACTTGTAAAGAGAAATGACTTGTTTCTATGTCATCTTTCTAAATGATTTGGAATGGGTTTTCAGTGTCATAACCAGAAACCAGCTTGGACTTTCTGTATTCAACGATTTCTCTACTTCATATAAACTATGTCAAATGCTAAAAAAAAAAGAAAAAAATCTACATTAATTTCACACTGAAGCAATAATAGTCCGGCTAAAATAAATCTATGCCTGCAATCTGACACATTAAAGACAAAAATGATTCTTGACATGTTACTTGTCCTTTGGGAACAGAGTATACCACCAAACCAAATTGGCAAAAGCCAGAGTGAGAACCTTTCCAGGACAGAATTATACATACATACATGCATACATGCATGTGTGATGTGTTTGTGTGTTTGTTTCTTCCTTAGCTGTTTGTATGGTACTATAGTGGGAATCCTTCTGCAAAGTACAGAATCCTGGCTTAGACACTAACATGTTCTGAGTTGAAAATTTTGGCATGTTTACTCAGCTATGGGACAATTCAGACAAATTATTTGGGAAACCTCCATATTAAAAACTCTTCCAGTGGTTTCATGGCCCATGTAACTAACTCACATCACTTGATCTCCAAGCTTGCTGCCTACAATGAAAGCATATTTACTATGTCTTGCTAATGAAGAAAAAATTTCCCCCCTTGATCTGAAAAATAAATGTAGAGAAAAAAAACAGAGATAAAATGAAATCACATTTATGATCCATATAGCTTCTGAAACACCATAATCTTTTTTTTGGGAGAAATCTGAAACACCGTAATCTATCAATCAATATCCCCTTTTAATGCACGCCAAACAGAGTTGCTAGATACATACCTACTCACATACAGAAACACAAACATGCACATAAAAGAAAATAAAACAAGGGGATAACCATCTAAGCATGATCCTCTTAAGTCTTAGATCATCAATGGCAAGTCCAGATCAAGATTGGTTACCAAGACCCAGAGTCAAGTCCAGGCCAATGGAACCGCCATGATCGTTGCCATTCTCTCCCTCAATAGACTCCTCGATGGGTCGATCAAGCTGATTCAGATAGTGCCTGGTAAGAATGTTTGGAGATACAAAATCATCCCTATTCTCAACAGGCATGCCATGCACCATCGAAAGACGGCGATCAGTGGAGGGTCGATCAAGCTGATTCAGATACTGCCTGGTGAGAATGTTTGGAGATGCAAAATCATCCCTATTCTCAACAAGCATGCCATGCACCATCGAAAGATGGCGATCGGCGGAGCGAACTACCGGATAAAAATTGGGCCGGCCGTTCACAGTTGAAAGACGGCTATGGTAACCATATGGAGCTAGCGGATAAAGATTGTGTCGCTGCCGACGACAAATTCTTGCTCCCAGGCTCCATTGAATATTCAGAGCCAATTGCCTTCTGGCCTTCTCCCTGAGTAAATGTTTCTCATAATGGATGTAGACTCCTGGTGCACTGTCAAAGATTGCCCCACACAAGGTGCACACATATTCGAACTCATTTTCGATTTGCCAGCCTGGTTGAGTCATATTCATTCCATGCATGCTGCCGTAAATCGGATTGCAACCAGTGAACATGGTGAACAAATTAACCAGCAAACGAAGAAACAAAAACCAGAGAAAAAAAAAATTTCGGCATACTAAGGCACAGACCTAATTGCTATTTATAGTGATTTTTTGTTTTTCTTAAATTTTCCCTTTGGGGAAGATGTTTATAATCATAAAAGATTAGTGTGAATCCAGTGTAGAAGATGCTCTTTCACAGAATTCATTCCAGGTAGGCACTGAAACAAAAGAAAACAAAATGCCATAAATGCAGGATGCTATTTTAGGCAGGTGAAGTGGCAGTACACAACCAGGTGGACTGTCCAACTTTGGCACAGCTTGTGCTAAATGGTATCGCGTGTCATACCTATCAAAAAATGCAGTGCTCAAAACACCCTTGAGCGTTTTGGAGGAAAATGATGACCATATTCATGCACCTCTCAAATTGCTCTACTCCCCACATGTTTCTATATATAACTGGACTCATAAAATGAGATGAAACATGTGGCGAGTAAGAGCCAAGCAGAGGACAAATTGATCAGCATTTCTTTTGCTGTTATATGTCCTACCTGCAATGTCAAAATATCCTCTTGACTGGCTGCATTACAGGGTTTTTAAATCTCAGCCAATACCCGGTACGGACACCGACAAAGGGACATACCTGTTAATACCAGAATTTACAGTAAATACCGACAAGTACATACTGGCCGGTGGCGGCCGGCACATGTCGGCCACAAATTCTGGGATTAAAACAAGGTTCCAGGGTACCAATAAATCTAAACAATATATAAAGCAAGGCACCCCCTTGGGAAGTGTGCCAAATAAAATGTGCAGCGTTTCACAAAAGCCCTTACACAACAACGCCAAATTCATTAATAAAAGGATAAAATGGTCAAAACTCCCTCGAATCTTTTAAAACGTAACAATCAGTTTTGCAAGTTGCAACTATTCCCTCCCACTACGTGCAGTACTGCACGTGCAACCTTGCTAGTGTTTTGAATAGCAGCAAATCCTTTCCCCAGAGAAGATAGCTCCTGGTAGTTTTTGGGACTGTGACTCCTAAGATCTGTTGCATTGTATAAAGAAGAGGAAAATAATGAAAAACTGTATTATATTCAAAGCCCAGTTACGATGAGTTGGCCCGCTTATAGATTCTCTGGAGTTTTAATCGAACCTTTTAAGGCACTAACACTAGTTATTTTTTGTTTTCTTCTCTCTTTCTTTTTTTCCCTGTGATGAATAATGAAATTATGGAATTAGCACCAGTGGATCATGCAATATCTTCACAACGCTAAGGGTTATGACTTTCGAAGGTGAAAGTCTTTATAATAAGTAGCTCTTAATTTGACAACAGAAAGATAAATTTGTAATTTCAAGAAGAAAAAAAAATACAAGTGAACAAATGCTCTACCCTTCCCCATTCCACCATAAATCCAATAAAGAACATGTAAACCATATGGAAAAACTGCAAAAGAACAACCAAGACATCATCCGAGCCAGGGAAAAAAATTGCTGAGAAACATAATTTCCCACACCTCCACAACCACCATTGATAACAGAAAGAAAAAGAAAACACTACACAGGGAACTGATTTCATACAAACAGAAGAAATGATTAGACCAAAAATCAGAGCTATGGTACCTGGATGATGACAAATCACCAGTCAGCAGTGGCTCCACCTTTTCTTAGATGTTGTTTATAATCTCAAGTAGAAGATCTAACTGGTGGAGCACTCCAGCATGCTTACCACTTGCATCAATGCCAGAATATTTGCCACCAGGTAGATAAAAAAAACAGACATTTCATACAGCCAAGATTAGAATTTGTAACTGCTGGTGATGGACATCGTTACTTTCATCTAGTGAGTACATCCACGCAATGACGGTTTCTAAATCACTGCCAAAGTTCAAGGAAGCATCCAAAGCTTTTTTGTAGCACCTGCAGTTTAAAAAAATAATAAATTACAAATATGTAAACAAATGCAGCGTAAATAATAGAAAATTATGATATTTCCACTCAATGGCATTCATACAATCCCTTACCATTGTTCTTCATTTCATGTAATAAATAGAACATGTAATATTGAAATCCTCTTAAAATTACTACTACAAACTATAGCTATCAATGGGTTGGATTTAGATCCAAAATTTTCAAATGTAGATGTGTCTACATGCTCATTAGACCATATAGGACTACTAAGTTGAAGTCCACAACTATTCAGACCACTAAGTTGAAGTCCACAACTATTCAAACTCAAATATGAACTTCTTATCCAATTCAAATTCAAAAATAATTTGTCAAAAAGGAGAAGGGAGGTAACACTACAACTCAACTCAATATCGGCAGGTTGAACCATTCAACAGTCTTTCATTGACAGTTCAGTTCATTGTAATATCTTACTAAAAGGTTTTGCTAGATTAATTTGAACACAGATTTAAACATTTTTTGGGTAAAATAAACACATAAAGTCCAATCAAGTACCATTCTTGTATTAATTGAATATGGGCAAGTGTAATAAAAGTTGGATTCAAGCATGTATCAGACCAGATACGATCTGCATTCAAACCATTGACAGCTCTAACAAAAACAACAGAATACATTTCTTTTTACTTATCCAAATCAAATATATAAACTACGCCCTTGGAGACTCGTTACCTAGCTGAACCAACCTGATTGAAGTCAAAAGGGAGCCTCCACTGATTCATCCCAAACATCTGCACTACCGTTGGATGCATCTTCACCATCTTCTTCCATTGAAAGCCTAATATATTCCCGATGAGCAAAGCGATCCCATTCTGTCAAAGTTGGATCCTCCCGTTCCTATCCATGACAAAATCAATCTAGCTTTTACTAACACCATCCAGGCAGAAACAAGCCTGTCTTCTGATAAAAATAATACTAAAATATGCACATACCTGACGTATAAGAAATGGATCACGAGTTTCAAAAGCCATGAACTTATTAAGATTGAAAAGGATATTAAAAACATTTCCTGAAAGTTTGCAACCTTTAAAGTCGTGTATAGTCAAATAGCTTTTATTCTGCAACACAAGTTCACGAGTTAAGACAATGAAGGCATCTAAATAAAATATAGATAAGTAAGATCCAAGACAAGAAGTAAGCAAGGTATGTAACCTCTGGTCCAATCATGTCCACAATCTGACATAGTATATCTTCAAAAAGCACAGGCTCTTGGGCCATGCATTCCATTCGATGGAGCTGCTCCTCATAAAAGAATTGCATCTCATTTGGTGTGAGCACTCCATTTCCATCTAAATCTATGCATTTGAACCTGAAGCATATGATTCGACAAGATGAGTATAGCCAACAATACAAGAAATGAATCTGAACACATAAACCAAGGAACTAATTTGGCTGTGGTGTACAGCAATCCTGTGAGCTTTGCTCCAAAAATATAAAAAGGAGAAAAAAAGCATTACTAAATCAAAATTTCATGCATACTCATGTTCAAAAATCTAGGATGCCTGCCTCTTATGGTGGATCTTATGGGTGATAATTTTCACTATTATACATAAAAGCCAAGCCAAGCTTTGCCCAGCTTGGTTTGAACTCATAAAGATCAAGTAACGGTTAGTTTTGGAAAAGGCTCGTCAAAATTTTTTAGGCATGGGCTTGTCAAGTTTTTGCTCTTAAGCTTGGCCTGAGCTCACTATCTTTTCTTGTGCTCAATCTTGGTTCACTCCAATAATACTATTAGGGAGGAGTGGCAGTGGGCCAGGCTGGGATTATCATAGGGTATGAGAGTATTTAAGCATGCCAAACCAGCCTGCCCAGTTTTCATGCCTAATAATTGTGCTTGAACCCAGCCCTAAAATAATATTAGAAGCCTAAGCCCAACCTGGTTAAGACTAACCTTAGGAATTTTTTTTATTTTAAAATTTTACTAGAAAAAAAATCATATATATTTATATGCATTAAAGTTTTTAACACCTATTTTTCAACAACTTAAACAAATAAACACCCAAAAAAAATGTTGCATAATAAATTAGCATAATGACAAAATTAATCTTAAAATATGCATGAAACACTAACGTAACTTCTAGCATGCATTGAAATCCAAAATTTGGGCTGGGCCAGGCTGGGCTTCAAAATGAGTAGCCCTACCCCACCCCTAGTTATCTTGGGCTTTATAAATCTGGATCAAACAAGCATCCGAGCCTCAAAATTCAAGCTTAAGTAAGGTTTAAACAGGTCCAAGCCCACCGGGTATAACGGACCAGTCCTCAAATTGTGGCCCCTACTATTAGGTTGCATGACAACAAAAACCTGTAAATTATACATCTACAAAGTCCATAAATTTGAAATATGTAACATTGAAAAAGAACTAAAGAATTAAAAATTGTAATATTTCATTCTCAAGAAAATAGTGTATAATCTAAAATCATAACTCATTATAAAATAAGTGAACTGAGCTTTTAACTGACCTGGGCCTACCCAAGATCAGGCTACTTAAGGAATTAAGCTTCTTTTCAAGCGCGGCTTGGCTCTAGGTCCCCATTAGCTTGACCCAAGCTAGACCGGCTTGTTAACAGCCTAAAGTTGACTCAATCCCTTTTTTACTAGTTGGTCTCCTACTATAGCCTATGAATGTGTATAGTTAGTCTGCTCACCATGTCACTAAGTTGAGTAAAGATGGTATGCCAAGTCAAAGAGAGTCGATATTATCAAGTAATCATCATACAAAAAAATTGTCGCTTAATCAAAGATTATAACACACAATTAAATTTCTTATCGTATGAATCCTAATCATACATGAGCATCACCAACTTTTATTCCAAAATAATTCCATTCAAGTTGCAGAAACCAAGGGATTGCATAATGACAGTGTTTTGTGATATGTTCATTATCCAGAGATGCTGCAATTTCTACGAACAAGGTTCATCATTCCAGTTTTGGTTCCGTTTCAATGAGGGCCCTACTTGCCATTTCACTGAAATTTCTCCGAATAGCTAGTGTAGCTAGATTTTTTGTGCTGTCACGACGAAAAATTTCCTAACAATTTAAAAAATTGAAAAATCTAACAAATTGTTAAAAATAATAAAAAAATATCAAAATATAAAACAACCTAAAGTAAAAATAATGAGATATTATTATTGACAATAATAAAACATATATTATTAATAATCTGTGCATATATATGTATATTTATATATATAACAATTATATTATAAGGAATATAATAATATTGTTAATATTATTATATTTCTTACAATTATACATAAATACATACAAATATATATATGACAATTTTTTGCCATTGTTAATTCAAAAAATTTTTTACAATTATATATAAATATAACTTATGTAATATATGTATAGATAATAGATAATATTATTACTTACAGATATATTATGTATAATAATAATAATAGATATATAGTATATATCTACAATATAATATATAATAGATATATAACATATGCCTAATAGATATAATATATATGTAATAGATAAAGACTCCTGTCAACAAGAGCTTCCCTCAACAGAAAGGCAACAAGAAATGAAAGAGGGCATCAAGTGACCATCGACCAAGTATGCACACCCCCCCCCCCCCGGGGCGGCCCTATCTCACCCACCTCCAGAGACCGTACCCTCTCTCTCTCTCTCTCTCTCTCTCCCCACTTTCTTTGTCCCTCTATTCACCCCTCCCCAAATTTTATCTCTTGCCTCTCTCCTCCTCATCTTATTTTTCTTCCTTTTATAGGTTACACACAGCACGTACTAGGTACGCCATGCATGCCATCAAAAGCACCCACTAAATCGGCAGCATTGGCGACACTTTTTGCCTGTGCTACCCATTTCTTACCATATTTCAACGGTTCACTAAAACCACTGGGTTTTTGTGCCACTTAGTTGGAACAGATGAAATCTCACCAGCATGGTGAACCATGTCTATGACTATATTCGATACAAAAGGCTTATTGCATAAACGTGCATGTATATACACACACACATAAACAAAAACATACATACATGTGCAGAACACATACACACACGCATAATATATATATGTATGTACAAATATAATTCATTTCTAACAATTGGCATTTCTAAATTACACAAAATATCTGGTGTAAGGCTCTTGCAAAAATGTTTTGTCTCTCCTAATCTAAACCAAAGATGAATAGATCAACGTATATGGAACCATCTATAATCTCAAGCACCAAAAGCATTCTGCAAGGTAGGCAAACAATTAAAATGTGATATCCCTCATTTTATGTATGCAATGGTTTCTGCAAGCAGGAATGCTTCCAAGAATCAAATTATTTGGTTCCAAATAATATTATATCAGCACCATGACCCGAAGAGGTTTAATCCAGTCACCACACCCATTTCAAAACGGAGAATTTAGATGAAAAGATTTGTTTTTTAAGTTTTTCTGACAGGTATATGCTCTAGAAATGAGAATGTGACATTCCAACAACACATTTTATCATCACTATATATTCATAAAACATGGCAAATGAATATACCAATACTCCAGACTAGGCTCAGATGATTTATCCTCCTCTGACATCATGAAGTAAACAAAATCTTCATAGCCCATCTTCCCCTCAACCTTACTGGTAAACTTCCTAGGAACCTGAGACAAGGTCAGATCATAACAAAGAAAAAATTAATGAGATATAAGCAATTATTTCCAAAGGATTATTCTTTGGCAGCAGAAAAGAAGTCATTATGGTCGAAAGATTATACAAACCTGTGAAAATATTCTATCAACAATCCTGTAGGTAAGAGCATGGTTACCATATCTAATAAGGTTCTCCTTGTCGATCAAAAAATCATGATCCGTATCCAGCTCCCAAAACTTGCAGTATATCACATAGAAATGTTCATATGAGAAGTACCTGTGATAAACGAAAAGAGAAAGATGTTTGATTAACAAACAATAGAAAATAACAAATTGCCTTATCCCAACTAGTTAGGACCACTAACATGAATCCTGTTCCTCCATCTATCAAAATTATATCTTTAGGCAGATCATGAGTATCCAAATCCTTTCTGATAGATTCCATCTAGGTTCATTTTGGGTACTTGACTCGTAAAACACTACACATAAATGACAAAATGTTATGCCATCACGTACTTTTTCATGATATAACAAGCAATTTATACACATAATTACAATCTATTTCCTATATTAAGCTTCTGGTACACCATCAGAATTTGCAAAAGATGATTATAATAGTATTAACACAGAATAAAGAACTAAAACTCAGAGCATATGACCATAACAAAATCAAAAGATAAGTTTCCATCCTTGAAAGAACTTATCCTACAAACTAGTATTTTTGAAAACAATGCAACTTGAAATGATATTTATGTATGTGTGCTTCATGATGTTAGACCAAAAGTTTGTACGAATGGACCAAACCAACTTCCAGACCAGTATGCCAATCTTTGTAGAGAGAGAATCAACAGGTTAAGCACTTAAGCCCATCAAAAAGACAGACAAAGCAGATAAAGGGAAAGTGAGGGGCCCAAACTTGTGGAAGTGCTTACATGTCATTCAAATATTAAAATGTCACACATTTAATGTTTAATTTATTCTTTCTATGATAAATCATCACTGGTCAATAGCAGATTGACCTGCCAATCTGAACATTCCCAATAAGTACTATGGGAAAAAACATGCACAGTATTTTCAGATGGTAAACCAACCTCAAAACTTTGTTAATGTCCTCTTCCTCATCTGCATGTTGCATTGCAGCAATTAGGTTTCCACGTTTCAGCTCCCTCAGAGTGAGATGGCCATTTCCAGATCTATTCACATAGAAAAATATTCTGTATATGACAGTTTCAGCTGGACCATTACAACAAAATTTCAAGGTTAAAATATATCAGAGATATAAAATTAAAAATATATGGCCCATCAAAGTGAGTCTTATTGATAGTAAACAATAAGAAATGACCACTTAAATAATCACATACCATATCTTTCCTGGAACTCCGGTGTGCTTTGTAAAAACTCCAACCCCGGATGAGTTGCCAAAAGTTCTCGAAGAACAGGTTTGAAGTCATCCTGAGAATAAGTCTCACACTTTTAAAGCATAAAAGGAACAAAGGAATAACATCCAACACAACAAAACTACAGTTTATGTTTAGAAACAACACTTGTTTCAATAAGTGAGAATAACACAGACAAAGATCTGCATCTCCACTGATCATTAAATAAAAAGGAAGTATGGAATAAAATATTATGTTATTGGAAAGAAGAAGACAGACCTGAGTAAGGTATTTGCTATCTGATTGCTTTAGAATTGTAAAAATTTGAGTTGCTACATCCATTGTTATAATGTTTTTATTGACCCAATAATCAACAAATGCATCCCTGCATATATGTTAGGAGACAAGCATAAATAGCATTACTAACAATTTCTAAAATGAATGTCGCTTGGCAACACTTGTGATGATAGTGCTTGGATCAGTTAGTACTTAATATTTCTTTCAAAAGTACAACTATTAAAAAATACAGAGTTGCTAATACTTTCTTCAAGAAACATAATTTCTATTTGTAATGATAGTGCTTGGATCAGTCAGCAATTTATTTGTCTCTTTAGTACAATCATTATTTTAACAAGAAAGCAAATCTCTGTAGAAATTGACGCCAGTCAAAAAGACAATAAGCACAACTACTTTCATGCAAAAGTCATTTGCCAGAATACCCATAATATCATGAGGGAAACAAAGAGCTCAAAGATTGAAACTGAGTTGTAAATTAATTTGACATAAACATAAAATCCATTTTTTGGTTTCTCCATGTA
This sequence comes from Buxus sempervirens, assembly GCA_947561395.2. Classification (NCBI taxonomy): domain Eukaryota; kingdom Viridiplantae; phylum Streptophyta; class Magnoliopsida; order Buxales; family Buxaceae; genus Buxus; species Buxus sempervirens. The sequence goes on from OX387192.1 coordinate 31,714,356, forward strand.
AATATAAGTATTCTATGCAAGGAACTCATCGATTGATCATTTTGACGGAAGTGCAAAAACAGGTACAACTGGTGTAGAACCACAAAAGTGATCACACAACCTAGAAGGAAAAAAGAGAGAGAGAGAGAGAGAAAGCATAATAAAAACACAAAGATGCAAGAGAAAGAAACTACTTACCAGAAAAAGAAAACATATCACACACATGAATAAATCTATCTCAATATATTAAACTAGAATTATGGAGAGATACCTTAAAATCAAAGGGTTTTAAAATAAGCCATGCAAAGACTGGATATATGAAATGCCCTTTTAATACAAAGAACAATATAACTAATGAAACTATTAGAATTGACAATAAGGATATCCCTTTAAGTAATAAGTTCAAATATCTTAGATAAATGATACAAAAAGATGGAAAAATTGATGAAGAAGTTGCACATAGGATTAAAGCTGGTTGGCTTAAGTGGAGAGGTGCTTCTAGGGTTTTGTGTGATAAACGTGTTCCACTTAAATTAAAGGGTAAATTTTATAAGACAGCAATTAGACCCACTATGGTTTTTTTATTAGTAATGATATATATTATGTATATTGATATAGTGAAAATATACAAATATGCCTGTAAAAAAAGTATGAAGAACCAGGTTACGATGCCACTACCGACTACAAAGAATCAACATGTTCAGAAGATGAGTGTTACCAAGATGAGGATGCTAAGATGAACTTGTGGCCCAAAAAAAAATACAAAATAAGCAATGAAGACATTCGAAAGTGGTTAGTCATAGCATGTATTAGAGATAAAATTGAGGAAAATAGGTTAAGATGGTTTGGTCATATGAAGCAGAGACCTAGAAATGCACCTATTAAAAGGTGTGAGAGTATGCAAATTGAAGGGCCTAAGCGAGCAAGAGGGAGACCTAGAAAGACATGGATTGAGTCTATAAAACAAGATTTACAAAAACATAAATTAACTAAAATATGATTTTTGATAAAGCGAGTTTGAGAGACAAGATTCGTGTCAGTGACCCCACTTTGACAGGAACTAGTTTATGATGATGATGATGTATTTATCTTTTTGGCAACTAACAAAACTATTCAAGGTGGTGTCACTAGGAAAGACCATCTTGTTAATCTTAAGATTACAAAGAAATAAATCATGGTGGCCACAACTTAGGTAGTATTACAGCTCAGAGGTTAACCATGCTAAGAAAATGGCTTTGGAGATTCAGTTCAAAGGCCCTTGATATGCAGCGATCAAAAGTACAGTACTCCGAAGTGGGTTTAACATTAATGAGTGTGCTCAAGTGGCTAGCTCAATCTTGAAATAGCACTTCTGGCTTTAGACCCTTGATATGCAATGATCAAAAGTACAGTACTCCCAAGTGGTTTTAACATTAATGAGTGTGATCAAGTGGCTAACTCAATCTTGAAATAACACTTCTGGCTTTAGACCCTTTGTTCTCCCCTTTTTTCCCATCTTGGTTATATCTTTTTGGAAAGACCTTTGGTAAGGAAGCAGTTCCTCATCCTCTACAAACTATACATACTTTTTTTCCCTTGCAAAGGTTGCTTGTGTAGTTGTCTTCTCTCATGGTCTCTTTCCAGTCTATCTTGAAACCTATAAATGCACAAATCCTTCTCCAAGCTACTTGGGATTGGCAAGATGGATCTATCACAATCTATCAAAAACAATAACTTCAACCAGAATGCGCAAACTCAAAAATAGTTTTGACTGCATCTATCTAGGTCATTTCTATCTCCCTCTAGTCAGTTTCTATCCCATAAAACATGCACCCTCTTCCACCTTCTCAAAAGTGCCTCCCTAGGTTTGTTTTACATGCTTTTTTGTTTTTTTTTAAGAGTAATGAAGATATGATATTAAGGTTTGTTTTACATGCTCAATCCACCTTAACGTAATTTTCTTTACTTTGTCACCAATGCATACCAATCCTAGACCCTCTACAATGCATTTGTTCCTTAACCTTATCTATCCTAGTGTTTCCATACACATCCTCATTTTGGCTACAGATCCTATGGATATACTGCTTTCCAATACCCCCGTATTGTGTAGGATTTGTCCAGATCCATCCCACTAGATTTAAGCTCTTCTCAACATATGTTATGATTCAGACTATCTGGGTTCCTCGTTAGCCATAAGAGATGAAGTCCTCACCTTCACATTATAATCTTAAAGCTCCCAACCAAAGAATCATATCTGACTAAAAACTGAAAATTTCAAGGTGATCCCCGGCTGCCAAGTTTTTGTTTTTTTTTTAATGGAAGTCACTATATTATTATAAAAATATGAGAGATTAAAAGGTACAGACATTCACCAGACATCAGCAAAAGATACATCAAAACCAAACACAAACCAAAGGTGAGCTAAGGAATGCCACAAAATAAGAGATCCCTCACACATGCCTCTCTAGATAAGTCAACAACTAGTGCATAGGCTGGCTCGTATGAAAGAATGAGGTATTCATCTCACACACCAAAAGTCAAGCCAAATGGATAAAGTTCAAAAAATTCCAAGGGCCCTCCCTGTCATTCCTCACCGATTTGATGACTCGAGAATAAAATCGTTATCTCCTTCAATCCGCAGATTTACAAAACCTCCCAACTGCGCCTCCTTCAAATCTTGTGATGAGAGGCAACAGGTCCACTCTAGAGGTACACTCTGCTTCAAGGGGCCCAAAAAAGGCATGGAAAACCTCTCCATGCTAATTTATAAAGACCCCATCAACCACTGGCTGCCAAAATTTCCAAGCAAGTGAAAAAAAGAAATATGGCCTTGAATCAATACTAACAATGTCAAGAGACCTCCCATTCAAATTTCTGCAGCCTCCAAAAGTATTCTCTGTCATGTTACCTCATAAATGTGCAATAAGCCTCTAAAAATACAGTTGACAGCATCAAATATGGATTCTGACCAAAATTTGGGCAAGGCCACAACAAAGCACCCACCTCCCTTCAAGGTTCTGTTTACCTAAAACTTCAGTTAGCATTGAAACCAGCCATGCACCATAAGCAATCTCTGCATTATAGAAGGAAGGCCCGCCTAGAATATAGGCTCAAAAAAGATTCCTCTTCAGGAGCAAAATGGATAGCTTTGTTATTTGAGAAAGGGGAAAAGCTCAAGCAACACAGATAAGTCATAAAAGTCTATCATATCCTTTTAAAACATCAACAGGCATAAATGCTGCCACAGTGGCTATCAAAGCGAGCCTCCATTTATCATCAAGCAGATAAATAAAGCAGCTATTAGAGAGGTCTGCTTCATTAAGAAGAAGTTGATACTCTCTACCTTATGCTACCATGGCTGAAGAGGAAGGAAGATTAAGCCATTAAGCAATGTCTTTAATGGATGACCAAACCCAACCATCTTTTCCTTGGAATGAATATAAAGAAGGTCTTAACACCAGAGAAGAGTTATTCTCAAAAATATAACCATTGGTTTTAATTTTGATAGTCAAGGATTTCCTTGCCACAGTGGTCTTCCAAAAACCAGGGTATTGAATAATTTATCATACTGAACTGGAATAAGAACAGCCACAGGGTTGCCTATGCAACCTAATTGAAGAAGTAAAATCTCAATCAAAATGCGGATTACTAATTCAGTACATCATTGAGAGACGAAGAAAATAGTAACTCTCAGTGTGTGTGTTTGTGTGTGTGTGTGTGAGAGAGAGAGAGAGGTACAATAGTCTTATTGACAAGAAATGGAAGTGTCAAGAACAAAGTCTAGAATGAACTTGCATCTGATGAGTATACAATAAATTAATAGCTGGTACTGAAGTTATTGCTCCATTATAGATACCATAGATCTCTTCAATAATAAGAGAGTGCATACCTTGTCACAATTCCAATGCCATCAACATCAATCTTTCTGAAGAGAGCAGTGGAGAAGAATGATGGTAGTTTGCATATTTCCTTGGTAACTGATTTAAATTCTGCTCACACCGGAAAAAAAAAAGGTAGCTGAAAAATCAAAAGATCTATAACTTTTTGATTGATAAAGCTAATCAGACACCACTTTCACCGTAACAAAGAATAACAAGTAATTTAATCAGATGTAAGTCACACCATGTACTTGCAATCCATCTAAGTGACCATGGAAAAGCTGATCAATTCTGGACAAACATTGTTCCTTTAGTTCATTTGGAGGTGGACGGCCATTCTTGAAGTAAAACTGCAAGAATTTAATTGAAGTGCCATATCAAAACATATGTCTATCTAAAACATCATGAGATTGACACCTCAATTCTTAGGTATTAAAATGTTAGAATTTAAAAGCTACAACCAGATATTATACTATAGTCACCAGAAACTGGTCAAACCTGAGGTATGACTTCTCTAACTGGCTCACTAACCAATTTTAATGGAGAGCCTAAAGAAGAAGGGCCAGCTCTCTGTTTCATAACACGTGGAGAACCAGATGTGCTTCTTGGAGAGAGTGGAGGTGCACTGCCAGCAGGAAACATGGAAGGCAATGAATTGGTTGCCATACCACTTGCACTAGAAGAGCTCCCAACGACACTCAAGGGAGCACCTGCCTTTAAATCTTCAATCAAGGATTTCACCTGAATTTACATTGAAAAAAAATTTATAAAACGTGTAAAAACATACGAACAGGAAAAAACAAAAATTTCTCAGTTCAAGTGAAAAAAGAGCTAAGTTCAAATACGTTGGACAGAGTCTGTTAAACATGCGGGGCCTATGCTTTGTTTCCCTATTTTTCTCAATTTGCATTGAAACCAGAAAAATGTGGGTTTTATTCTCGTTTGAAATAACTTGATGCAAGTACACATCAGCAATGTGAGCTGTCCAAGGAACTAATTTATTTGGAGGGCAACTGCTCAACACAAGGTGGCTTTCTTTATGTGGACAGCACCTCGAGGTGTGAACCCGAACATTACCATCCAAAGGCAGAAAGGATGGCAGTGATCGTTCATTGCGCCTAACTGAGACAACTTTGGTGGATCACCTGCTTTGTCATTATCCCTCCCTGGGGAGATGTCTTTCTCTTTTTCATAGTTTCTTTCTATCTTTAATTTCTTGTTTTTTTTTTTTTTCACTTTTGTAGCTTTGTATTCAAAAACCATGTACCAGAGACTTGCCCATATTTATGTACTTAAGCGCAATGCCATTATTGATCACTAAAAAAAAAAATTCAGCATCTGTAAATTTCAAACACCTTCAGACATATGAAATTTAGAGGGAAGAAGAGGTAAATTTCTTATGAATTAGCTCTCTTTTTCCATCTTTTGGCTTCATAAAAGAGAAGAGGCATATCTTTGAAGACAAGAATATTGTCAGTTGTACTGTTTAAATAAAGCCCTAAAAACATCATCTCATTGGTCCTTATTCTTGGAATTTTATGGGCTGCTTTTTCATCATTCTATGTGAATTGGAGTCCAATCTGTTTCTACAGATATAATGCCAAGGACTTTTTTTTTTAATATCAGTAGATACAAATCTACAATGCCAAGGACTTCAATCTATCCTTAACAAAGTGGAAATGATAAGAATGACACAAACGTCAAACAGGATTTTCATTAGAGATTCTGTAGATAGTAGACCATTCCATATATTGTAAGGAGAACGTTATAGACATCAATGTCAGAAGTTTCTATATGTCAGAGTACTTTAGAAACAATTTCAGAATCTCAATCTAACCGGAATAACACTGGTTAAAGGGTTCTGTCTTTTAAAATAAGAGTGACCCTACTAACCATCCAGCCAAGAGGTAGCCTTAGAAAGAACATATGTTCAAATGGCTTATTGGCTTGAATTCTAAGGGTCTTCATTCTTGCATAATGTGAAAAGAAAGCTAGGGACACAAATGTCAAATAACTACAACATTTCAGAAAATTTTAGCAGATCCTCATATTGGAATTCTTGGTCACTAACTTTGTTGTATGATAGTGTGAAGAAAATATCTTTGCCAACAAGCTTCGTTTTGCTATAAGAAAGTATACAAAACCTTTTGTCCTTTTTATCACACATAAGAATCCATTTATTGCTAAGAGAAGAAAGATTCAAGCATTATTATGGCAATAGAACAAAAGGACTAAGACAGAAGAAAACAACAGTGTGCTATCCTGATTTAAAGCTCCAAGATCCCAAAGAAATCATACAAGGAGACAACATTGCTTTCTGCAATGTATCAGATGCTCAAAAAAGAAGAGAGACAGAGTACAACTACAAAGACTCAAAAAGAGAGTAGCACTTATCCTGAAAGATCGTGAGATTCCTTTCCTTCAAAATACCCAGATAAATCATGAGTGCATTAGTTTATGCACTAAACTATGACCAATCATCTTGAGGTAGTTCCCAGGATCTAGACGTCCAATCCTCTTCTGTCAGAGAGGCAATCCAGACATGTAAATTTGAAAATCAAAGCCTTTTACTAATGCAAATTGGCAGGTTGCATAACGAATCACTAATCTACATTACTTTTTTTTTTTTTTGATTGGTAATGAGATCATATATTAGAAGAGAAGAAAACATAAAAAATACAATGATGGAGGAAAACCCCTACACCATGCTAGAATAAGGAATTCTACCGAGAATGGAATAGGGAAGAACCCCCCAGCGCAAAAATACAAACACTAGTCACAAAGAGAAGACCAACACCACCTAATGTCCTCAATCGAGTAACCCCTAAAAGAAAGAAGTAATGCCGCCCAAGAAGATACAAAGAATGTAATAGACTCCACTACATCCGTGAGGGAACACTGCCTATCCTTGAACACTCTCCTGTTTCTTTCCATCCAAACTCCCCAACAGATGGCAAAGAAAAGGTAGCAGTATAAACACCGACCATGAGGCCCCAAGCCCGAAAACCTCCACTGAACAAACAGCTCTGGCATCGTCCTAGGAAAGACCCAGTCAATACTAACCAACCCAAGAAAATGCTGCCAAATCCGACACGTAAATGAGCAATGAATGAGCAAACGATTAGCCATCTCCCTGCAAGAATGGCAAAGGATGCAAATGTGAGGAGATAATGCCATAAAGGGTTGCCTCCTCTGGATGGTATCGGCGGTATTAATTTTGTTCCACAAGGCAATCCACACGAAACCTTTGATCCTCAACAGAATAGCCGGTTTCCACAATGGTTTGGCCAAGAAAAGAGCGGTGGAGCAAGGACAGGGGGACGAAGAAGGGACAATAATATGATTGGAAGAAGTCACTTGGAGGAATAAGAGCAAACGGTAAATGCCAAATTTAGTGCTGAATCAGACTATCAATCGATAGCCCGTGGAATACGAACTTCTAAGGCTCAAATTGTTACTTCTGGAGTCAGGTTTTCATACTCGACTTTATATTTTGATGATAAAGCTACGATAATTATTAGATGTGACTTCACAAAGCATATAGAGGTGGAAAATCATATCACCAAGTAAAAGCTTCAATTAACCTCTGATCTTGCAGATGGAGATCCCATAACTCAGCTGTTAGAAACCATAAGCAAGTTCGACGTGATATACATCTTTGCTCCAACTTAAAAAGTGATATAACGGCAATTTACCTTTATGTATGTCAACATTACTACGATCTATTCATTTATATTATTCATTGATGTCTTTCCTTTATAATGTTAAGTGGTGTAACAGCATTTCAATCATTGACCACACTAGTTGCATTTCTGCAGTTATTCTGATCTATTCATGTAAGTGCGCAAACTGTATTGCATAATCCATCAACAAAGCATGTAACTCAGCCCCAACAAAACTGCTTTCCCTAAAGTGCCAAAATAGGCATGAATAGTTAAACCCTTGCTATTCTTAAATACATCTCCAATACCCAAAGTCCAAAAGTAGCCAAGAGAACATTGATGCAGGAGATATTTAGAAACTACCAAATAAAGCTACAACCTGTTTTATAAATTTTGTTTCTAGAAAGTTTCTTATTTCAGTAGTTTCCTATTCCAATAGTTTCCTATTTCAATATTTGCTGGCCAAATCAAGAAAATCTGGCATGTGGTCAAATCTGCCTTCTTGTTGCTCATTAAAGCCTCAGTAAGGACCCCTCTCGTTCCTCCTAGGTGTTGCCATCACGCAATCATGATTGCTGCCATCTCCGGGTTCATTTCTAGGCAGATCAAAATGAGAATGAGTACCTCTAGAATCACCATTAGTGTATACTTCAAGCCTTGAATCAAATACTGTTTTCCACAAGGAACCGGTTTGTTGGATGATGGTTTCAATGCTCCTTTCTTAGCTGTCAAGAAGTTTGTTTTAATCATCCGTCCTTGCATCAAGTTTGGCGTCAAGTTTCTTCTACATTCTTAAGCTACATCAAACATATGCTAAAATTAATGCTGAAACACACCTTCCCCCTCCCAAAAACCCCCAACCCACCCAAAATAAATAAATAAAAAAAAACCGAAAACCCTCTTCTCATCTCACATAAGACACTGCAGTTGGAGAAGCTGTTTTTGAGCTGGAAGATCCTCCATACAACACACAAGAGAAAAAGATTCAAAAACTTTGACATTGGTGTCTGCTTGCTACAATTTTTGTTGTTTCAAAAGTTGTACTTTTTCTGCCTCCCCAAATAAACTAGAAAATAGCAACCTTTAAACATTGATAGGGCAACTTTCCTCTCGAGTGAAGGCATGGATTTCTCCACTGTAACACAGGTTTGGTCAAGGCAGGCATCAACTGACACAAAACTTAAACCAGAATTTCTCTCTCTTAATTATTATATTTTATTTCACATCATAAATCACCTCATAAAAACTAGAACCAGAATTGTTACCCACGTGAACAAAATAACTATAAAATAACAATACAAATTTTAGCATACCCAAATGACAAAAATAATTATACAATAACAATAAAAAAATTAGCAACAACAAAGACAATATTAAAAACTGCTAGGACAAAAGAAAGAAAATATACATGGGGGGGAAACGGAAAATAATTTTGAAAAAGTCAATTAGATTAACAAAATTCAAAAACTAAACAAGGCCAAAGGTATAACAGATAACACGGCAGCACACATCCAAAAATATGCTGATAAAACACCACATGTCCAGCCAACCTTCTCATTGTTGGCAAAAAATCGTCTTCCTAGTGACTACTTTTTTTAATTAAATATCTTTCCTTGAGATAAAGCAATGGTTACAATGTTTCCTCGTTCCAATTCCCTTCTTGTCTTCTTCCCAATTACATTTCAAATTATGTTCAAATAACGTGATATTCAGCATTATCACATAGGTTAGACTAAAATATATCATTAAGATACCTCCTTGAGTGAGGTGTGTCAATGATAACTTTGCCACAATCTGGCACCATTATGCAACAAGACCAATCAATGCAAGTCGACAACCAATGTATACATCGAAGGTTAAGATTAAATAAAATGATGCCAAGACAAATACCTGGCGGCTAGTATCAGGAAGCGAAAGCCACTGTGCAAACAGCTCTTCGACGAGTTGAGGATTTGATTTAAGCGCCAATGGGGATACCTCGGAAAGCTGTAACAATTCAGGGTCCAAGGACATCTCATCCCCTATTTCTATATCCATCATCAACCAGATTATATATCCACCAATTCGCTAACTACAAGAAACCCTAGATCTCAACAACTCCTCTGAAATCACCAACTCTGCACAGAAGAAAGAATTGAATCCAATTCCTGCAACTCATAAACCCAAACATCCAACCCATACACAACAGCGCCATTCCCAATCATTCACACTGGTTCTCTTCTCTGTCCTCATAATATCAGCATCCATGCATCTAACCCCAAAAAAATAATAACGAGAAACCTCCTCGCGAACCCTATATTTCCAGCTCCCAAACCAGCACAATCCCCGGATCCTCACAAATCTCAAAAATCGCGCCCTTTTCTTCTGCTTCGGGGCTTCATAGACGATGAATCCAGGCTCGCGAACACCGGTGCCGATGAAAGCTAGAAGCGAAGAGATGAGGAAATTAAAAACTCTGCAATCAAAATGATCAAAAAACGGATTCCATTGAAAAGGGCCTTTGGATTTCAAAGTAGTCTTGCCAGTTCGTTACAGAAATTCGAGACCCGAAAAGGAGACTAGAACTGATTCCCAACAAAAACAAAAAGAAGCGAGTCTCCTGCACAAACCATTATAACTGCAGCTGAAACTGCCTAGAGACCATTCGCTTAGACACACCTGCGCATTCATGCGCAATAATAATGTAATATTTTTAATACGGACCAGTCACGTGCTCGGGCCTTTTTCTCTACCGGATCCGCCCCGATAGCACCATTTATGTTTTCTAATTTCCTGTTATGTTCGCATGAATTGGCGCCTGCTATGGCTGCAAAATGCTATCATGTTGAGTATCTCACGGTTAATGTGTTTTCATGTGGGGCCCACTTGAAACAATAAAATTAAATGCTACACATTCAACATCTCACAGCCATAACAGGTGCCAATTCAGGCGAACATATATATGGCTAAAGATTTCATTCCATGATTTATACGTTTTTGTTTTGATTGAAATTGAGTTTGTAAATAGTTATATCAAAATTTATTTTTGTATAAAAAGGAAGTTTTGAAATGTTCTGTCGTCGAAAACTGCTACTGTCAGTGCAGCTTTATTCAGATGGCAACACATGGAGAATCCAATGATTGAAGAACCTTTTCTTGTGAAAATATTAAAAAAATAGATGAAAAAAACTAACTGTGAGATGCTCCATGTAGCAGTATCTCACTTAGACTACATGGACAGCAGCAATAAATTGTGGCAAACGATATCTTTCCAAAAAGGAATAGCGACATAATGTATATTTTATGCTATTGGAGGAGATTACAAACACGTTTTGATGACATTTTAGAACTTTGCTTGAAACCTATAACGTCAACAGTCATTTTCAAAAGGTAGATTCCACAAAAAAAAAAAAAAATCAAAAGGTATAGCTTTAACCATACTTACCATTCAAAGTTGCAGGTCTCTTTATGTCATAATCCATGATTTGTTTCACTAGAGGGCTTGCCTACAATTCCACAAGCTAAATGTTGAAAAGTGAGTTCCGTTTGAAGTCGCGACTTGAATTGCTGAATGATGAATTTGAGGAGCTGCATTGTTTAATATATTTTTATTTTGTCAAGTAAGTTTAAGAAGGGGAAATTGGGTTTTAGTGATATTTTTCAAAACAATTCAAATTCAGTCGCCCAATTCTAGGTAATTGAGAATTAGTGGTACTTTTTTAGCATAATTGAAAAACAGTGTCACTTTACTGCTGATGAAAAAAAATTCCGAAAATACCCTTAAAAGACTTTGAAATCCTTTTTATTGATTTTGTTATAGGTAAAGTTTTCAAATCTTTTGAGGATATTTTTGGAAGAGCTTTTTCATTAGCATTGAAATGACACTGATTCTAAATTATTTTTAAAAAGTATTATTAATTTTCAATTACTTAGAATTATATGACTGAATCTGAATTACTTTGAAAAGTATCACTAAAAACCAATTTTCCCGTTTAAGAACAAAATATAAAAGTGAAATAGAAGCAGGAAGAAATTTTTTGTAGTATTTGAAACCTTAAAAAAAATTTGAGATTATGGAACAAGATTTAAGAACCACATTACGGGTCATGGTACCGCCCATGCTCTTTTAATTGAGTTGTACAATTATTTTGTAGTACTGGCATAGGATGGTACTAAGTTATATCCAGGAGCGGATCCAGAAAAATAGCTCAGGAGGGCAAATAATAAGTAAGAAAAAATTCAACAACATTAATATTCAAATGTTTTAAAATTTTACTTTTAGTAAAAATTTGGGAAAATTATGAGAAAAAACCACTTTTGGCTTATATATATAAATAGTCCATCAAAAAAAATTTATGAAAAACAATCACCTTTTTTTTTAATGAACTATAAGGTAACTTTATTGTAGTTACGCGAGATACAGGCACAACCCACGTGGACACGAATGTACTATACGCGAGATACGAGCGTATGATGCACTAATTCATGTCCCACGTAGGATGTGCTTGTATCTCATGTAAAATGTGCTAATGTCCTAAATAGGTTGCGCACGTATCATACTTAGCTAAATAAAGTGACACTACTTTTTATTTATTTATTTATTTATTGAAAAATGACCTTGCAAGTCGAATATTTTTTAAAAGCAACCCTTCTTTGCAAATGAGATTTCCTGTGGACTGTTTTTATAAATTCAGACCAAGAAGTGATCTTTTGTATAAACTTGGTGTGTGTGTGGCGGGGGGAAGGAATTGCATTCGGTTTGGTGATATAAAATAATGTTTTACAAGTAATATTAAAATTAAATTTTAGTAAAGGAATTTAAGGGGGGACAATTGCCCCACTATGCCCCACCTTGGCTCCACACCCTTGATTATATCAATGGTATGACTCCATATTAGCTGGGATTAAAATATTTGTTAAGCAACTCAATATTAGCTGAGATTAACAAACATGCTAAGGATACCTACCCGCAAAAAGATGCCTTTTTATTTTTGGAAAAGTTTAAGTGGTAATTAAGATGGTATATACATAAACACATATAGGGGGAGTGTCACGTCACCTCCCTACACGTGTGAATGTGTGCAACCAAATAAGGTGTCATATCACTGAAAGAGCTATATATATACAGTGGCAGAACCAGGACTCTAAATCTTTGGGGGCAAAATAATATATCAAGTGACGTTATTGAAATTTCAATTAAAACATATAGAAAAAAAATAGAAAATTCAATGAGTTAGGAGAGGCAAAATAGAAAATTTAGAGGGGCAATATAGAAATTTCAATTAAAACATATAACAAAAAAATTTTAATAAAAAAAAAAAAAGGTTTAGTGGGGGCAATTGCCCCCTGAACATAAAGTGGTTCCACCACTATATATATATTTTACATGGAAACTTACTCTAGGCAAGGCTTCAATTGGACCCACCTCAGGGGAATGAACCCCTGGATACATGAACCCACCTACAAGATCCATGTATCGTGCAATTTAGAGAGCTCCGGAGATTCCTTGCATGCACTTATTCTCCTTTATTTGTTATAAATTATGTTTTTGTTTTTTATTCTTTTTTTTTTTCGAAATAATTAATTTGAAGGATAAATATTTTTAAGCATAAAAATTATATCTTTTTATGCTTGAAGGCTGCCGACATCATTCATTGTTGTAAAAAACTTAAAATGACAACTTAATAGAGGGTGGTCATTACCAAAAAAAAAACTTAATAGAGGTGGTCGTGATTGTGACCTTTCTAAAATCTTAAATGGAAAAATGTTATTTCATAAACATGAAAGGATATATTTATAATTAGTGCAAACCTCAAGGGAGGTTTCTGTAATTTATCTTTAAGCGTACACGGGGTGGGATAATAAAGTATAAAATATCCTCGCAATATCCAAGCACCCTCGAAGGACAGATCCCTTTCTCTTCGGTTTCATCGTTCTCACATTGTTTCTCTGAATTCGATTATTTTCCTATTTCGTTTGCCGAGTCTCAATTTTCGTCAGAGCGTCATTCGAATCAACATGAACATCTTCGCGAAGAAACCCACAGCGAAAGGTTCGAGCCCTGGTTTTCAATTGGTTGGGTCTTCGTCAATTTTGCTGTTGTTTGTTTGAATCTTAATTCGTTGTTCTTGTGGAATTAACGTGCCCTTTAGCTAATTCAGATTTTCGATATGGTTGCAGATACTTTTCTTGATTAATTTGCATATTGTTTTGGTCTCTGGGGGATAATTTATTAAAATTCTATCTATTAATGTATTTTCTTGAGAATTTTGCTTCTTTTGTTGACTTTATATGTCATTAGGTTGAACCTGATTATTGTATGCTTGATCTACCTTGTGGCGTATTTGATTGCAGAGACGCTTCGGGAGAGTAAGAGAGAAATGGGAAATGCTACAAGAGGTATTTGTTACTATTGTACATAAGTACACACACACACACACACGTATTGCAGTTTTTTTTTCTTCTGGTTAATGTATATATGTAGTTAAAAAGTTCAATTTTATTTTATATATTCCATTATATTGTTCCCAGGAGCTAGGTACTCACTGAGTACATAAATTAATGTTTCTATGTAACTCAGATACAGCAATGTGGACGACTTTGTGTATATGTACTTTGATGTGAGACTAACATCGCAGCTCTTAGCTTTAAGGAGCTCGGAAGTTCTTGACTAATTGTTGAACTTGTCAGGCGTCAGATGACAGTGAATCTTGTTAGGTATTATGAAATTGATTGCATGGAAGTAACTCAACAGATTTAGAGGTTTCTGAGAAGAAACTTCAAGAATTCAAGAACTTATTTACCTTTTTAGGATGCTTACTCAATGCATACATCTTAAGAATCTGACTGCATCAATAAAGTAGATTACATAGATCATTTGGACAGGAGATCTTCTGTTGGTGTTTTTTTTTTTTTTTTTTTTGCGTGCGCGTGTGTGAGGTTATAGGTAAGAGTTTCATCCAAGGTTATTAGACATCAGGACAAAGTAGAATTCATCTGAGAAGTATTTTGTTTAGATTATTACCACAGAGGGGTTCAGATGGTGGTCTCTGATGGAGTGTGCATTGTAATGAAGGTTCAAATATAGCTTCAGACAAGTGATATCTGGACTTTTGCATATGGTTCCTTACATCAACCTTACATTTTGAAGAAATATATTAGGATAAATAAAGGATGGTAGTATTGTATCTGGAATAATTTTATATAGTTTGAATGCCAACCTACACTTTCCCAGAAATACATTAGGATGAAAGATTGTAGTTCATCCAGAGGTTTATCTTGTTGAATTCCAACGAAAGCAAGCTTCTTTGAACAATTGAACTTAAATTGGCCCTTAGGCTGTGTTTGGAGCCTTGGATTTGGGAAGAAAAGAAAAGAAAGCTAAAAAGGAAAAGAAAAGAAGAGAAAAGAAAAGAAAAATACTGATATTTTTTCATTTTCTGATGTTTGGATGAGATGAGAAATGAGAAGGAAAAAAAAATATATTTTAGTAAAATGATGGGTTGGGGTGGTGGGTGGTGGTGTTGGCGGGCGATGGTGGGGGCGGCTAGTGGTGGTGGTGGGAGGTGGTGGTGGCGGGCGGTGGTGGCAGCTGGTGGGTGGTTGTTGGCAATGGTAGGTGGTTGTGGGCGGTGGTGGTGGTGGGTGGTGGTAATGGGTGGTGGTGGCGGGTGATGGTGGGTGGTGGTGGTGGTAGGTGGTGGGTTGTGGTTGTGGTGGATGGTGCTAGTGGTGGGGTGGTGTGAATAGTGATAAGTGATAATGAGTTTTCTTTTCTTTCAAAATTCCTACATTTTTGGAAAGAAAATTTTTGACATTGGAGAAAAAGATGGGGAGAAAATTTGGAGAGAAAATCTCATTTTCCTTCGTCTAAATCAAACAAGAGAAAAGAAAATATTAGCATTTTCTTTTCTTTTCTCCCCAAATCTAGGGTTCCAAACACAGCCTTAGACAGTCTATGCTCCGTGACTTTCTATTAACATGTTAACCTGTTTAAACTATTTTATTTTTACTGAAGATTAGATCTTAACTTTAATCACTTAAAAAGCCATTGTGCACTGCAAAACAAGAATGTGTCCATTTTCTGGAATGGCAGTGAACTGGATTTTGGTTTTCATGTTGTTCCGAATAGCAGCATTACTGCTCTGGCTTATTTTTCTTACCCATTTTTGTTACTGTGTTGACCTGAACATGTGTATGCATACAATTCTGCCCAAGTGATCTATAAAAGTTCCACCTTAATCCCAAGACATCTGAGTTCCTCAAAAAGGGGCATCTGGTTTGGAATATTATTGCGGGTTAAGAAGTCATCCTATATAACTTGACATGTGTTACATTCACTTGCTAGTGTATTCACGAGGGGTTGGAAATGTTTGTCCTTTTGCGTGCTTCCACCCTTTTTTCTTTTTTCACTTTTTTGGGTAAAATATCAACTGTTCACATATTTCAAATTTTTGATAGTTTCTGTTATATTTAGTATATCCGTTTTATTTTTCCTATTCTATTTTCAATATAGACCAAAAAAGTTGAATTTTAGAAGAAAAGAATTTTATAGCTTTTGTTTGAAGCCCAAGCTGTCAATACTGGATATCATTCTCATGTAACTGTTATTTAACTTTGATATATGATGAATGTAGTACTCAGACTATTTCTTTTTTCCATTATCCTTGTTTCAGGAATTGAGAGAGAGATTGGACAATTGCAATCAGAAGTATGTTGGGAACTTCTGAATATCTATTGTTTTTAAAGTTGTTTAAGTTTATTCTGACCAACCATTTTGACAGGAAAAGAAACTTGTTGCTGAGATAAAGAAGACTGCCAAAACAGGAAATGAGGTGGGTTATTCATTTAATTTTCACAGACTGTTTCTAGGTGTTGTATGGTAGAGTGGACCACTAGTGGACGTGATCAAGTTTGGGTCCAAACCTCTTAATAGTGATTGGCTGCGATATTTATGGGGCAAAGTATCACTCATAAATTCTCCGGATAATGTATCATCTACAATGTTCTAAATCACATGTTCTTTTCTCGTGTGTGTTTGCAGACAGCGACTAAAATTCTTGCTCGTCAACTTGTCAGGCTAAGGCAGCAAATCGCTAATTTACAAGGTAGTCGAGCCCAAATGCGAGGTATAGCGACCCACACACAGGTGCATTGACTCTCATACAATTATGGGTCTTTTTTTAATTATATATTTCTGTTGGCAAGTATTTTTGGTGCTTTCTTATCATTTCGTATCCTCTTCTGCAGGCAATTTCTGCCCACACTTCAGTTGCTGTTGGCATGAAGGGTGCGACTAAGGCAATGGCAGCTATGAACAAAGTATATTATTATTACAAGATAAATAATCTAGATTTTGATGGAATATAAGCAAATAGATAAATAATTGTATTAGAAGTTTTAAGTCATGTTCCAAGATTTAAGACCTTAAACATTTTACTGTTATGGTGTTGGACCCGCTCACTGATCCTTTAATGAATCTTTGAGGCGATTATTGTGCTATCAATACTAGTTGGAGTTCACTGCAATTTCTATTGGTTCTTTAGTCAACTCCAGTCAACTCCCTTTTGGTAACTATGTTTCATTTGCAGCAAATGGCACCTGAGAAGCAGATGAAGGTGATGCAAGATTTTCAGAGGCAGTCAGCACAAATGGATATGACAGTAAGATTTTGTGTTATCTCAAAATGTGTTCCTCACATGGCTTTAATTGACTATGTGGAAGGAAGCTTACAAATGCGGTTTGGCTTTCCCAGTCATTGTTCTAATATTCTATTACTGTTGTCCAGACCGAAATGATGTCAGATTCCATAGATGATGCCTTGGACAATGATGAGGCTGAAGAGGAGAGTGAGGAGCTCACGAATCAGGTAGGCTGCTCCAAATATGTTCACTGTTTCAATGAAATTATTGAGTGGAGTAAAGGTTTAAGTTGTCATGTTGGGCTCAGTAATCCTCAAAAAAAAATTTCCAATTGACCTTCCAATCTGAACTATTTGATTTTCACTAAAGGATATGGGGCATGGATCAAATTATACTTGACTAGGAGATCTTAATCTTCTGATCTAGAACTAAAATTTTGACTAACCAAACATAGGACAAAATAATGTATGTGAAAAATTTCATGATGTTCAGCCAGTTCTATTTTGCATTCCCTTTCAAGAGGTGACACTGAAAGGTATTTGTTACAAGCTGTGGAGTCCAACGAAGTTGGACTTGGCGCAATATTGAGTTCATAGTGAATTGATTAACATGACGAAATGCAAGCCTGGGATTGTGATTTACGGTAAAATTAGCCTCCAAAGGAAAAGGAATTTTGAATCAAACACAACGTATTATAAAGGAAACATTATTATCCCCTCAAATATTTCAAACTATCCATCTGATGATTATTGTTTGCATTTTTTGCAGGTTCTAGATGAAATTGGTGTTGATGTTGCCTCTCAGGTTTGTCATAGTACTTTGCCCCATTTTGTGGTTTGCGATTGTAACATTTCATGTTTTTGTTCTTATTATATTTTTTAAAGAAGCTGATGTGAGTTGTCTGGAACTTTTGACAGTTGTCTGCTGCTCCCAAAGGAAGAATTTCTGGAAAGAACAGTGAGGAAGTTAGCAGGTGCCTGAACCTTGCACAACATTTCTTTCTCCTCTCTTTTTGTCTCACATCGTATTGGTTTTACAATTTGTTACCTTGGGACTTTAGGTCTTTGAATGTCATTGTGTCCACCTGTCACAGTATATTTTTGCACAGTATATTTTTGCAAACAAATCATAGGCAGTGCTAGTGGTGAATGAGTGTATAGTTTTGATTATAAGGCATGATTTCTCAAGCATCATGTGCTAAAATGTCATCAGAAAGGCTTGAGATGTGCTAACTAGAGCTTCTTAATATGGAGGTTGGGACATGGAATGAAAGAAACAGAGTGGACAAATGGGTTGATTCTCAGTTTCTTGCTCATGCTTCCCAATAAGGTTCTTTCATAGTTCAAAAGCTATCATCATAGATGATGAGAAAGGCAGTTGAAATTAGAGGTCTAGAAATATTCTTCATAGGTGAAAGGGTATACGATCATTTTTTTTTTGGGGTAGTTGAAAGGGTTTATTATCATACACTTATCGAGGATGCACCAATAAGTGACTAAATGCTTCTTGCCAGTGAAGGGTGAAGCCTTTGTAATATGAAAAGTGGGAAATATAGCAGATGTTCTGGTGTTTTGTTGTTGAGTATGACGGCAGATTGAATGAATACAAGATCTGCTTATAAATTATCCATATATTAAATAAAGTTTGCTCTAAATCCACTCCTTTGAAGGACATCAAAATTTCCCTTGCATCAATGTGTCTTTCCTGAAAGGATATTGAATTATTTATTTCTCCTCTTAGTAATTTATATTATTATATGATGAACTATAATTACACATTTGTTCTTCGAGCTTTAGGGGGGGGGGGGGGGGGGGGGGGGGGGGGGGGGGGGGGGTGGGGTGGGGGGGTGTTGCCACAGCATGAGTGTCAGGTGCAAGAATCTAATTTATTTTTGTATTTTGTTTATTTATACATGAGAACAATCATAAAGACAGTTTATGATTCTGTCCCACTAGAATCTCATTTGGGTCAATTTTTTTGGGAACTACATCACCTCTTAGCAGTATGATATATTGTTGTTATATGGTGATACCTGTTGCATTTGACCTAAGGATCCTGCTTCATATCTGATTTTCTTACCCTGACTATATGCAGTATCCTTTTCAGACATTTTGTTGGTACCATTTTTTGTTTTGTAGTAGTCTACTGATCAATTTCTCATGTTTACATCATCATCCTTGTTGCTGTTTCATCATTGATTTTATACACATCACTTTATTTTTCCTTTGATATTAAAATTCTTTTCTTTGAGTCTAATTAATGCCCTGTTTCTTGGCCTGCAGTTCGGGTGCAAGTGAACTTGAGAAGAGGCTGGCAGCTCTTAGAAATCCTTGAAGATAAGAGCCGTATTTCCAACTGATCTATAAATCGAACTTCCGGTCATAAATTGGATTTCTGCTAGTGTTTTTACTGTAAAAAATTGGTTATATTTATATATTATAAACAGGTTTCTTTTGCCTTCATCGAGTAAGTTTTGATGTTTTCAGCAGAATACCATCAATCAGGGAAAATGAGGCCTCCTACAGATTGATCCTGACTACTCTTGCTTGGAGATCTGAACAATCTGATATGATAGACAACTAGGTGTTCTAGATTATGAAGTCAATTTTTCCAGAAAAACACCAGTTCCATGCATTCCGCAGTACGCTTTAGTCATAATGCACTCTTTGGACCTTGTGAAGGGTGTTGGAAGAATACCTTTTTATCAGGTGATTAAGATAATCAAATCCATACGGATTTTCTACATTGCTACTCCTATTTGATCTTCTGTCAAATAAACAGTTGGGAACTTCAGATGTATTGCATGAAGGGATAAATCCATGTAAAGTAGCCACTGATAACTGATAATCAAGGCTGCTTGAAATTTTTTTTCATAAGAGTGTTAGGTGTTTTAAGTAATAGTTATTTTTGTACAGAAAATGTCTTGGCGTGAATTAATACATACAAGATACAACTTAATTTGGCAGCAGACGGGCCGTCCTCCATGTCACTGAAATGTAAAGTTTAAGGCCAGGCTTTGATGGACAAAATGACTAAGGCTTGCCTTCACGATATTGTTTGGTTTCAAAATTTTCAATCAATCAGCAGACGCTAGTAACAACTGCCTAAACCCTGGAATATAGAACCGACTTACCAAATGAAATGCATTTCAAGAACCCAGTGAGGTCTCAGAGGGTCCAAAACGTTGTTCCTTAAAAATCAAAACAAAAAGATGATTAGATTCTCCTTTTAACAACGCGAATATCAGAAAACATAAAGGAGGGCAGAAAAATATCTGTTCTTAGAGCAGAATATAACTGTTTTTAGGGAAAGTATGCATATGAATAATAACAGTATTTGTTACAACTACCAGAGTCTCGGCTATATTAACAATTCCCTGAAATAAGAACTTTTCATTTTTCTTAAATGAGTTTACAACACATTATAAAGACTGGATCCCCAGGGCGAAAGATTAGGAAATGTTCATTGAGAGACTTCATTGAGATTTTTTTGTAGAAAACCTTAGAATGGATACTTGCATATACAAGGGAAAGATAACAAACGCTCAGATATCCAGGTAAATGATCGAGGGACTTTTCCCATTTGACACAGAAGCAACCTCTTCTGAACAAATATATATAGCCTCACTTCCTCTTCTCTGTGCCGATCGAGAGGAGTTCAAAACTCCGGATATGGTCATCACGGACACCTCTTGCTGCTGTACCACGGGTGAGGGATGATGATTTGGACTGAAACCCAGATTGGATCCTTTGCGTGGAGGACAGACGGCCACTACTGCCTGAAACCAGTCGGCCAGAGCGATTCTCACTAGGCTCACCAGAGGAGCTTGGCCTACTGCTTGAGATAACAACCCTCTTTGAAGTGCTACCATTTCGTGATGAAGTGCGCCCTTTTTCAGTGTCAGCTTGCTGAAAACATAAGCAGTAAGATGTTACCAATAGGCATTTGTTACAAGTAGTGGAACTGTGGACTCCAAATAATAATAGCACGCATACACAATCCTAATGCCATGCACAAAACAAAAGGATTTGGGCTGGCATAAAAAAATAGACTATGAATCATGTTAAGCCTCAAAAGAATCAAAGATTATAAAAACTACCATTCCTAGTCAGACAAAACAGCAACATCAACTTGCCAGTGGATCTCTGTCACAGTTGGTTCGATTAACAGAAATGCAGGAGAATAGAAAAGACGAGCAGAAAATATGGCTTCTCTTATATAAAGCAATCTAAGTTCTCAAACATCAACTAGTTGTTGGCATTCAAGGCAATTTCTTTCCAATTAAGCACAGGGATTGTAATCATTTTCAAATGAGTAAGAAATGTTATATACTCCTTTCCACTAATTTATTTTATTTTATTTTTAAAACAATCTATTTATTGAACATGTTTTTGTCTTTCACACGCTTTTCATCAGATCTTAACTTAACAAAAATTATGAGTTTTTTGTTTCCATACTTCTCATGACTAGAATATCCTTCAGTATTGACAACATATTGAAGATCCTACAACCCATTTAAAGGAAATTATAGGCCTTCTAGTAATTAACTAATCTTAAGAATATTATCAAATGGGACCCACAAAGATATGACACGCAGCACGCAAGGCATCAAATTGAGTTGCCAAAGTGCTCCATAGCTTGCTTTGAAGACAGCCAGGTTACGAGGACCAAAATCTGATTAAACTGAATAACAATCATAAATCACCGTATCTTTCATTTGCAATTCTATATAAACACCAACTCTATATGGGTCTTTTTCTCTAGATCATATGCTCCCCTTTTCATCGGTACATCTTTAAAAAGCACTAATTTTTCTGTTTTTAAGCTTCTCAGCCTTATTTATTTTTAATATTTTCAACATGTTTTTGTCTCTTAAAATTCCCCATCAATTATCACAAACTTATGCTATGAAGCATTATGTTCACCTAGAATGACTTTGTAGCCTTTGCAAGTTCCTAACTCATTTCTCCTAAGGAAAAAATCGATTTGAGTCCAATTTGTTTCATTATTAAAGGTTATTAGATGTTCAACTCCATTCTGAAAGAACCTATTTGCTTATACAAGATCATAAGCTATTTAAAAGCTATGGATTACTTCACCCATCCAATTCCTAAGTCAAACCAAGTCAAAAGAATAAATATAAAATAAGGAGATTGATTAAATTCAACTTAAATTATACCTATAATATAATTTCTAAATCCTAAGCACACAAAAAAGATGCTAACCCAGTATGCATACACCAAATGAACCTTGTTAAAAAACAATTAAACACCCATCAAAATTCCCTATGAACTGATCTGAATAATTCTATTCTACCACTTTTATGTTAATATAGAACTCCTTTATTATTCTAGAAACCAATGATAAGAAAGATATCAAATAATAATAATAAATTTGGACTACGATACTAGAACTTTATTTAATAATTACAATTTTAAAAAAGTATTGATAAAGAGTAGGATCCACCTAGAATGCATAAATATAAGAAAATGTTTATTGCTAATGCACATATAAAAAATATTAGATTTCATTTAACCATAAGATATATAAAAATGTGTCCAAGTATTATACTTTTGGCATTGACATCTTTATAACTAAGAGCCATTAACTGCTGGATCATGATTTTTACATTTCTCACATACTGGATTTTAGGTCTTTGGAGTTTAGGCCCTTTATTTTGGATTCTCAAATCCAAGACTACTGAAATTCCTTCTAGAGTTTGTGATATATATATATTATCTTGATTATAAAATATTTCACCTTATTTGATAATTAAAAATGTGCTGAAAACGTTAAGGTACATTAAATTGAATTCTCACCAGAAATGTGATTGCCCTCCAAAATGATTAGGGTCCAGAACTTGACGATCAAGTTACCACTCCTAAGCTTAATCAAATGGTTTTAGTGATTTCGTCGAAGTACATTATATGGATGGTAGAAAATTTTAAAAAAAACTAAGATTCTTTTTAAAGATAAAATATACTATTCAAATGGATAATGTTGTCCTATTATTGCATATTTTAACAAACATTTTCATAATTACAACCCATTTGATGGTGGGCCCTGATACTTATATATACTTATTACACTTCAGATTTTAGGATTGAAGACCTTTTTTCTACGTCTTAAAACTCTAAAGGCAAACAATTCTATTGCAAAATTCCTAAAACAAGTTCATCACAACTAAACTAAATTAGAAAAGGGATCTTCAGAAAATAAAACAAAAACCAAATGAGTTGACTGATGTCCAAAGACAAATTGTTGAAAAATTCAAGTTTGTTCAGCGAAATAGTTGAGAAATTTAAATGATTATTAATACTTCACAAAAATTTTTTTTGCTGAGTAATTAGGTGCGTGTGTGTGTGTGTGTATATATATATGGTAAAAAGTGTATAGTGATTACAAATATGATTTGACCCCTGAGTAACAAACCTATACAACCATTGGAGCATATAGCAGACTACACCAAGATACAAGAACTACAATGCCCATCACATGCCCCATCCCACATCAAAAGACTCAATATACTTCACAAAATTTTTAACCCATATAAATGTATAAAACGGGCGAGTGTGCATATAAATGTATGTGTTTGTATGTTTGGTAGATTCTTGTCAACTATTATTAACTTAAAATTCGTACATCCAAAGCAAATGCACATTGATTAATACAAATAAAAGGGCCCAAGAAATGAAGACTGGAGACAGAGAATGCAGGATTCTTGTAGAAAATACTCACCACATCCTTTGATGATGGTACATCTTCTGAAGTCTTGTGCTTGGAGTGATCACCATGCACACCAGAACCCGAACCGTTTCTTCTAGAAAATGCTTCCACTGCACCTGAGAATCTATCTCGAATCTCTTGCCCCACTAGATAAATAAATAAGGGGTATCAAGCATTGAAGAATTCATTGAAAGTGAAGAAGAGACTTATTTTTAATAGTTTTTTACAAAGTAAATAAAGTAAAATACATAAAGGGAAATTGACAGAGTCTATTGAGTTGGAAGAATTTGTATTATTTATGAATGCCCCCACTTCTAATCCACAATAATTAAAGAATCTCAATCTAGAATGTGTAGAACGAAAGTTCAGAGTAAAGACAACATATAAGACTTATTGACTCTTGAATTACACATTAGGAGTTTCAATAACTTGAGACTTTGAAACCCATTTCCAACCTTGATTTTTTCAGAATGAGAACACACCTGAAGTCCTTTCAGTTCTTTCTGCAGACGGTCCTGCATTTAAGCCAGTTTTCCCACTAGGCTGCAGAAAAGCCGTATGAAAACAATAAGAAACATTATTACAAGGATATAAATCATATTGAGAAATTTTCAAGCACTAACCCGTAATCTGGAACCGGCACCAATCTGGGGGTACTTCAATATGGTCCAGTCAAATACATAGTCAAACTGATAACCTGCACCAGTGACCATGAAAAAACCAGACATATGGCTTTAAAAATTTTAGCAATGATTTCCAACAAGAATTTATAATGATACCAATGAAGAATAAACTTTTATCAACAACATTGAGAGGGGTCACAAACGAGATCAGAAATACAGCTCCTTAACAAAGAAGATAGTCTTGATGTTTTACCTTCTCGAATAAATAGGTCACGGAAAAGCCTCTTCAGATATGAATAATCTGGTTTATCATCAAACCTTAGCGAGCGGCAATAGTGGAAGTATGATAAGAATTCTGATGGAAATGATTTACAAAGCACCTGAATATCAAAATAACAAATAAAATTCCACTTAAGCTCAGTCTGACATTTTAAATGGCTACTAGAAAACCAAAGGAGAAAGTGCAGATTCAACCAGCAGCTTGAAGCATCAACTTTGGTTATCAAATATACCTCCATGGGAGTGAGCATCTTCTTTTCACTGATCTTATCATATTTCTGCTTTTTAGTGCCAGCTTTCAACCCCTGCCAAGGAAGACTGAAAAAAAAAATCATGAATATTCAATTAGAAATTGTGAATGACAAGGAAAAACCTACAAAATTACAGTACAAAATTGAATAGATGAAGCTAATCCAACCTTCCCCTCAGGAAATACATAAGCACATAACCAAGTGATTCCAAATCGTCTCTTCTGCTTTGTTCTGTGAGTAGACCACATCATGATTAAAAGGAATGACATGTATATTACATAAAACTTTTTGCACCATGAAAAAGAATGACACATTTCTCCTTAAAAATGGCATTTCTTCACTCACCAACTCCAAGATGTGTGTTAACACTCGCATAGCGAGCTGTACCTGTGAGATTCTTGTTTTCCCTGCGAAGAAAGACCTGATGAATTTTCATGTGGATGTTTCTAAACAAAGGCTTGTAAATAAGAACGGATATCAAATTCACAATCACAAAGCAATAATTCTCGATGGGAATAAAAAGTTAAAATGTTGCATCCCGATGACAGATATAAGATTCTCTTGATCTGTTAACCAAATGCCCTGAGTTTTAACTAGGCCATTAAGACAACAATTTAAGTTCAGCCAACTGACACAATTTCAGTACTGAGTATTTATGGTCTATATTCTATCTTTATTTTTGGCAGCATCACTGCCTAAGCTTTGGAATTTACCTAATTTTTACATGACATAAGTGTTTTCATTCTCTAGAAATCAAGAATATCCTCTGATTGCTAAAAGGTCAACCGTGAATAGTATATAAGAATAGCGGTGTAAGGATATGGTACAGAACGGAGAACTATATTCATTGCAAAAGAGAATTTATACATTTTTATAAAGCAAAACTCTCCAACATGGAAAAGGTGGAATTCTTGGTGATTCCTACAACTTTAAGCACAGCCCTGGGAAATTCAGACAACCTAACAGCTGAGAGTGCCAACTATTTATGCAAAAGGGGACAACCTAATGATCTAAGCACATGGAAGCATTTTGTAACTCTTAAAACTCAGTGCCCCAGAACAACCAAAACTCCTTACTTAAGGAATTAACAAACAGGAAATCATAACAGAGATATTGTGCCACAAATGCATACATAAGCATTGCTGCAGCCCAATGCATTTCTGGACTGGCAACTGGCATTGGAAATTAAACAATTACAGGACCTTCTCTTACTAATAACAAGCACCATAACCAGAAAGGAAGAACAACAGGAAAGAGCATACATAAACAAATTATGCAGTGTAAACAACATAAGATTTGGTTCGTGAACCAAATGCAAGACAATAAAGCAAATACCTGTAAGGTATGTGCTTATGAGTTTGAAGATCCCTATATTTTTTTGCAAGCCCATAGTCGATGATGTATACCTGTGGAACAACCAAAGCAGCAAAGAAGAATAAGGTCAAATGTCTATTAACCAAATCAACTTGAAGCATAATATCTTGTACAATATAAACACAATACTGATTACAATACAATAAAGTTATTTGCCAAAAAATAAAAAAAGATTACAATAGAGGCGTGAGACACTTAAATCCATATGTAAACTATCATTAAGAGCATAGGATCCACAATAAGTTCTATGTGAAAACAAATTTGACAGTCTTGATACCATGAGAATATAAGCGTTGTAAACAATTGTCATGCACTGATAATAAGTAAAAGACAAAACAATGTTCTGACAAAAGTTGCTCACTAAAATTATTGGGTTACAGAAATAGTGATCAAATAAATCCAAGCTACACGTTCTAGACTTCTAGTTAAGAATTTGAATTTCTCTTCAAGTCACTCATGCATTTATAATGATGCAATACAGCATACGATATGTATGAAAGTTAAAAGTTCCATTCAGCAAGTAATGTCACCAGACCACTCACATAAATCTGGTCCTACATGGCCTATAAACAGCCTAATCATATGACATTGCGCTGAAGAACAATATGCTTGGGATTCTCCATTGATATGGGGAAGCAAATCAAGGGAATATTTCATTTAAAGGATTGGAAAATTTATTGGAAGAAAAAAACAGATACATACATATATATATATATATATAAAATGTGAGAAATCAACCGAAAAACCAAGACAAACTAAGCTAGGAAACATGAAACCTAAAATAAGAATAAAGAAAAAGCAGCCAAAAAACCAAAAACAAGATCAATGAGAAGTCCATCCCTGATGACATAAAATCATAAACAAGAATGATAAGTCCATATTTGATGTCATATCCTCTGAGGGATTACGTCTATATATCTTGCCTCTGTACATGCCACTTTTAGCTATCCAATCTGCCAGTGTTAGATAATTTTGAAACTTCCAATACAAAATGTTCGTGTGAAGAACCAAAAGGTTCAGCTAACCAACATCTATGTGCCAATCTCTATGAGAAACTCCAAGATTTGGCTAGCCAAGAAATGAATATCGTGGAATCGCCCTCCATCACCAGCAGAGTTGTACCCAACAAATATGCCACCCGAGATTCATATAATACTCAATAGCTGGATCTAGCCAATTCACACTCTCCTAAGGTCCTAAAGAGACATGGCCTTGGTAATCTCTCTACACTCCCGTATACCTTAAGGATTCTGGAAAAAATCAACTTAATGGTTCCCTTTTGTGAGGCTAACTACTGGAAATTAACCCACTCAATACATGGCAAAGAATGGAGAACTATATCCACTCTGTATGGTAATTCCTACCACAAATAGACCCCTAAAGTTATAAGCAAGCAATCATATCCATTACTCTTTCCATGTTAGCTACAATAGAATATAGAGTCAAAGCTTCTTGACGCATTCAAACCAAATTTCCCAAGAAATAACATGCACAAGGGCACTGAAGAGGACCTAATGTCTAGCCACTAGCCTAAGATATGCTATTTGGATAATAGCTGCTAAATGGCCGCATGTCTCTCTGGCATTGCAGATAATTGAATCCCCATGACTAATGCACACAAAGCAAACCTGGGTAGAAACAGCAAGTGATATCTTTCTCTATTGGATATGCTTAAATGCTTGTTATGTTAGTATTATAAAGTTCCAAGGCCCAAACAAAGGCCCTTGCTCTAATGGGGACTTCAAGTTTGCAGATTTGGCTAGTGGGACCATGCCCTATTGCAAAAGAATCAGAAAACAGCAAGTTAGACATTACAGAGAGGCTAAAACATTAACAGCAGCTTCTACAATTATTGTTCAACAGTCACATCATGAGCAGCAGTAGAATGCAAAAAAATCATCTTTGTTGGGTTCACAGTTCACGCTCAGAACTTTACAGAATGAAGTTCTCTTATTGAATCTTCAAACACAAAACTGACATAAAAACATCACACTGAAAGAAATACCAGATGTCCCTTATTCAGAGTCCTTGTACTTCAAAATCTCCAAGCAAAAATATAAACTTGAGAAAATAAACATACACATCTTTGCTACTAAGAAATTCCTAAATTTGAAACATCCGTAAATACATAAAACATAATAAGAAAATAAAGTCCAAAAAATTAGGAAACAAATTAACTCGTTATATATGAGCATTTTGGATTTGTTATAAGTGATTGGTAGTGCATATTATGTATATGAGACTCCAATGTAGCCAATTTACATGTATGAAATTTGCTGTCAAATTAAAATATCAAGGCTATTATAATTGATATGGAATAAAATGAGGGCCTTATAATCCTGATGTGCTAAGCCATGGGCAAACAGTGATCCTTAAGGACCAAGCAATGACAAGAATATCACAAGCCAATTTTTTGAAAGGCAATTAACTAATGCAAAGTGTTAAAACTTCCAAAGGTACAAGGTATAAACCTCCAGATGTTAAAAAAAAATTGCAAATATATCAAAATTCAAAGAAATTTTGTATGGTAAAAAGATATACAGAAATGACTCAGCCATAAGTAAAAAGAGATCTTATAAGGTAAAGAAAATTATACAGTGGGCACTCGCTCCACAACACTCAACCATCAACAAGAGGATTTTTCAATCAGAATCCTTCAGAAGGCATTCAAAAACCTTAATTACATTAATCATGAAATAATAAACTTAACCAAGCATTTAAGAAAAATTTAACTCAAATGGAAAAAGATGAACCTTCAATGTGGACTTTGTAATGAAAAGTTTACACCTCGAAAACTAATCTTAGTGCAGTTTAACTAATCCAGGCCTCAAAATATAAGCTTCACATATCTTTTAGAACAAGGATCATCATAAAATGAGTCCTCAAATCCCATGGCAGTCCTTCAAGAACAAAAGAGGTTTATCTCTGATTCTATCAGCCTCCCTTCCACAAGAGATTCTTCAAGTGGTGCATGTGCTCATTCTCTCTTTTTTTTTTTCTTTTCTTTTGAGGAAATTGATAGGATTCTATTAAGATGTTAGAAGAGGAAAAGATATACAGCACATGGACTCCATGAGAAATGGAAAGCCACATATTCAAAAAGAAAGTAAAACGGAGTACAAATACATAGAGACCCAAGCACAACAATAACAGGGGAATAACGAAATCAGATAAGGACCATGACAGTAGATAAGTCTCTGGATATGTCACTGGCTGAAATACCACTAAATTCCTTTCTTCGGCAGATCCATGAGGATGCTATGGCAGTAATGTTGTCCAAAATTTTTATTTTCTGAAAAATCTTCATTTTCTGAACTGTTTCATCATCGAATATGCATCTGTTTTGTGTTAACCACACCACCCATAATGTAGCGAAGAAGATGGACTGAAACATAACTCTCACCTATGCATTATATGTTTGGAGCGATGCAAAGATTAGTTCTTGTCTTCGCTTCTGATGTTACAAGTGCTGAAGAAATCTGATCACTTCTCTAATGCCTACATTCTCCAAATGCAAAAGGTTTCTAACAGGCAGAAATAGCACTCAGCATCTACACTCTTAATCTTGAAAATGACAAACATGGCATCAGTTATCCTTCATGTTTAGATGTACCTAAAGGATTGTAGAAGTAACGGTGCTAACACCATTACTCTTTGATTGACAAGAACTTGGACTATTTCCAAAGAAATCAGGCTGGACAACATTGTGCAAAGATCCTAACTGTTTATGTCTAATGTATATCTTACTTTCTTTGACACCCATCTTTTCAGTATCTAATGGGGTTGTGTGATTGCATTTCGACAACAAAAGCATAGCACAATTAAGAATTCTATTTATTTTCACATACGTAATCAATTTCCAATTCTACAGATGAGCTAGAAGAACAGTCCATTTGCCCATACCCATAGTCGTTACAAGTGAAATCCTTTTTAGTCACCAACATCCAAAAATCATTGTGCTAGAAAGATGCATTGGCACAATCCACCTGACAGGAATGTTGTGGATCATTTCCCACCAAGGTCAGTTTGTTCAAGTGGTAAGATAACACATAGTATACAACCAGACCAGTGTGCAGCATACCTCTACCACTTTTTATGCTAATGTTACAAGTAAGATTTCAATCATTGTCAGGTATGGATACCAGATAGGGCTGGTCTAGCATGTTGTGTTTAGTATTCAGTGCAGGAGAAAAAAAAAAAAACAAAACCGAACAACAGCTTCATAACACTGGCTGGTAGATATGGATACTTGGTTCGTGACCCCTACAAAATCTTCCAGAACTATACATAGAATAGTGAATAACAAAGAAAACATGAATCACATAGCATCACAATTCAAAATATGAAACTCATGCAGTATAACTGCTGGCATGTGGTATACTGCAAAAAGAAACAAAAAAAAAAGAAGAAAAAAAACCTGATTTGCCCTGCGGCCTAGGCCCATTAAGAAGTTGTCTGGCTTTATATCACGGTGAAGAAAACCTCTAGAGTGCATATACTCAACTCTGTTGATCTGGATAAAAACAAAGAAATAAACCATTATTAGTGCAGTGGATAAAGTACATAGCACAAATTTATAACATCAATAGAAGAAACATCAAACTTACTAACTGATCTGCAAGCATCAACACTGTTTTCAATGTGAACTTCCGATTACAATAGTTGAACAAGTCTTCTAAGCTCGGTCCAAGAAGGTCAATAACCATGACATTGTACTCGCCCTCAACTCCAAACCATTTGAGGTGGGGAATTCCAGCTTCATTTTTATTTAAAAAAAAAAAAATCAGCCTGACTTTGTTTCATCCATAATCCAAGGAAAAAAAATCACTCAATTATTTGCACTCCTAACAGACAAAGAGACACACACACGCCCATCCCCCCCTCCCACAACCCACACAACCAAACAAGAAAAAAAGGACAAAAACAAAAGGGCATTGGCAACAAGTTGCATAGCTTTATACTTTGTTAATTTCAATGTAACATCTTTTATCAATTGAAAGAAATGGACAAGAAAAAAGAAACTTACTTCCTCCTTGAAGAAGCATATACAATTTAGACTCATAATGAAGCTGAGGATGCTTAGTCTTCACAGATTCCTGGTAATTGCAAAGAAAAGGTTACCATAGGTTGACATAATTACAACACAAGAAGTATGTTCTAGTATAAGCAAAAAAAATAATAATACAACAAAAGATAAAGGACGGAAAAACACATCTTTTATCTGAAATAATTCCTTTCACCGCAGAAAAAAATTTCCGCAATCTCAAATATTTGCATAAATGATTCAGTGTTACCTAATACAGAACTACTATCAAAATATAGGTTTCTTTATTTTACATTCTTAAAAAAAAAGGCACAAAAAGATGCAGCAGCAATAACTTCACCCACTAAAAAAAAAAAGGAACCACTTTCTGTACCACATGGATACTGTTTCATCATTCAGGTCTATGAAGAAGCAATTTTACAATTACCTTATTTGTTATGAAAACATTCTAACATATTATTAAAGCTGCAGATAAAAAAAATCATTTTATCTGGAGAAAAAGGCTCTATGTATAAATAAATAAATAAAAGAGCCGAATCGAGTATATTTCTGTGTGGGAGTAACGAATTTTAGAAGGTTTTATAAGTTGAAATAGAACTATGTGCATGCATCATCCCAGCAGAAGAACAAAAGAATGAAAGCAAGTTTTCCAAACCCCTCCCTGTTATTGTCAACATAGGCAATGGCTTGGTCATCATAATCACAACAAAAAATTGTTTAATCTGTTTATAAAAAGAACAAAATTATAAGCTCCAGATAAACTCAATAACTGACTTCCTCAAAGAAAAAATTTAAATAATTCACACAAAGCATCGACTCCCATTCAAAATTGCAAGGAGATGTGAACACATACCAGCTTGATAGCCACTTCCTCTCCAGATTGTACATTAACTCCTGAATCAAAACCACAATAATTGATGACAAGAAAATCACAAACAGAAACACTAACAAAACTATAAAAAAAAATTTAATTACATACCTAGATATAGCTCACCAAAAGATCCACTCCCAATCTTTCGCCCGAGCTTAAACTTTCCGCCGATGACATGCTCCATGATGATCCAGTCCAGTTAAAAAAGACCACAATTCGATCGTGTAACTTTCCCTCCAATTTTAAATTTATCCTCTTCCTCAATTTCAATCAAATTCAGCACTCGCCAAATCTTCGTCACCGATCTACATCCAATCCCTCCTGCACCAAATCCCAGATCCAAAACAACTCCCAGATTAACAGAATTCTTTAGACAATGGATGAACAATTCCTCCTTTCCTTCGACAATCCCCCGGAAAGATCCTCAACAAACTTTATCTTCGATTAAAAAATAGAATAGCACAGAACATCAAATTGCCACCAATCAATCAAACTTCGAGCCCTAAAAACTAAAACACCAAATCATAACCTTAAAACCACCTCAAGTCCTTCCCTATCACGCAAACCTTGATCCACTATTGCAAATCTACATTACAACAGAACACAATCGAACACCATAAATTACTCCGAATTAGAATCCCGAATATCAATCCTCAAACTGCATTGAACAACAGGACCGAATGCGACTCAAAACAGAATAACAAAAAAGGGGATCTCTCATCAACCACAACCCAAAAAGGGGGAAATAATGTATAACTTTGCAGCCAAAGAAGAATCAAATTCCGCGATTTCAAGACAGATGGGCAGAGCTCCGAATGGTATTCTCGGATCAGAAGGATCAAACAGAAAAGGAACGTTGAGACGAGAAATGCACAAAGAGAATGAGTTGGCTCCTGGAGAGCGAGGAGGAGGAGAAAAAGATGAAAACTAAAAAGGTTGTGGAGATTTTTTTTCTATTCTTTATTTAGTTAACTTTTAAATTAAAAACTAAAAAGGACTTTTTTGTTAGAAAATTGAAAGGAAGTTACGAAGGGTAAAGCGCTCCCTTCTCCTCTCACCCTCTCTTCGCTTACAGCCTAACACGTTTTCCCAGGGAAGATCCTTAGGTCGTACAGACGTGTTATGGGTCACCCAATCCCCTCTCTCTCTCTTTGTCGGCCAGCCTTCTTTGTCTATCTAAAATCTAAAATCTATATTTAGTTTTTTAGTAAATTATAAAGAGATAATTACACTTTACCTCCTTCAGATTTCTGACAATCACAAATTCCTCCTTAAAGTTTTTAAAATATACCTGTTTTATCACCTTGGGTATTCCTCCTTAAAGTTTCTAAAATACCTATTTATCACCTTGGGTATTTCTCCTTAAAGTTTCTAAAATACCTTTTTATCACCTTGGGTATTCCTCCTTAGAGTTTCTAAAATACCTGTTTATCACCTTGGGTTTGTTGTGTACAATAGTTTCTCCTTTTTAGAGGTTTGATGATGAGACAGCAAGAGAAAAAAAAACATATATTGATAATTTTGCTCCCCTTTTTACCAAATCTACCTTTACGTGAGTTAAAATAAAAGGGACAAATTTGTTAATACATTTTTCTTTTCTCTTGCCACCTTATCACTCAAAACCTCTTGAAGGGGGAAATTATTACACAGAAAACCTTAAGATAGTTAACTGGTATTTTAAAAACCTTAAGAGGATAAACCGTAATTATCCCAATTATAAAACTTCCTTGAGGTATGCACTAATCACATATATCTCTCTTATGTTTTCAAAATAATGCTTTTCTATAAAGTCTGGTATCAAATTTAAAGTTATATCTGTTGTTACTTAAAACGTCTTCTTTTTTTAACAGAAAATTACATCCTTTCTTTGTTTTTCTTCCTCTTTCTTTATTAGAAAAAAAAATACTTTTTTTTTTTACTCCTTTTTCTAACTCTCCTAAAAACATTTAAAGGATGAATTCGTCATTTTATATTTGAAATTTATTCGCAATAGCCATCTTTATCAAAAACTTGGAAGCAACTTAACAAAAGGGTGGTGTATGTGACCTTTCTTCAAACTTTTGTGAAAGAAGAGTAATTTCAGGAACACAAAAAGAAATATGTGTAATTAGGTAAACCTCAAGGGAGGTTTCTGTAATTTATCCTTAACTATAGTGTGTTTAACATGTAAATTACCAATATATAACATTTGTAGATAACAGAAATTGTCCTAAAATTGCCAATTGGAATTGCTGATCTTAGTTTAGACCAATTCCATACACGAGGCTCTGGACTATCTATCTCTCTGTCTTTCTCTCTACAAGTGTCTCTCCCTAACTGTTGGGTTGGATTAATTTAATGGGTACACATCAAATGATGGATTCTCTGTATGTGGAATTGAAGTTACATATGCATTTGGAGGCACCTTATCTAATCAAAGTTACAGTATTCATACTTATATTAATAAAGAGAAAGGGGGGAATATTCCTTCCAGATTCTGGCCGCCCTTTTCTTTACCCAAACATTACCCTCCCCAAACAAAATAATCTCCCATTGTTTTAAACATGTTATAATTACCTTGAGCTGTTTATCTAAGTGGGTACACATTTTCTACGCGCGTAGCGCATGCAGCCGCCTAGTAGCCTATGAAAGGAACATCCATTGAATGAATTTTGAAGGAAATAATGAATTTAGGTGGCATGTGAAAGCAACAACCATTGATTGAACTTCAGGAGGGAGGAAAAAAAATTTTGATTTTAGATGTTGAGGGGCACAACTTCTTTAATTGAAGTAAACTTTTTCACATTGATATTTGCTGGCTCAGGATTCATAAGCAGGTCCTCATATACATGCCACTGACATGGGCTAGTCCTTAGTCCACAGTATGTATGAAGAGGGATTGCACTACTTGGACTCAGATCCACGCTATGGGGTAAGGGTCATTACATCCCCTAGCTAGGTGTAAATATTTTTTTCCTTTTCTGGCTTTTATATACAGGACAGGGTTGGCCTCAACCCCCTCTCACAGAAGGAGTGCTTGATGGCTTTTGCCTAGGGGTTTAATTTAAAAAATAAATAAAAAAAATGTCCTCTAAGAGCTAGTTTTCATGGTTAGGCAAAATAAATTGACAACAGACCTGTATAGCAAGATCCAGGCTACCCCACCAAGTAAACAATAGTAACAACTTGATCCACCATGAAAAGATAGACCTGAAAGAACCAAGCCTAGGGGAAATCTCTAAAGCTATAGTCTAAACATAGTTCAGGGTTGGTTGAAAGTGCACATCAATGTCGTATTGAGAGCCACTCCTGTCTGTGCAATGCTAGTGACCTCTTTGCTAAGAAAAGAAGCTAGTCAAAGACATTTCGATCCACATTGGAAACGGATGAAAGCCTGGTAAGGTACAAGAGTCAGAAAAAACACTTAATTTAGCCAAGGTGACTTTTGGGGGGACAAAACCATGCAGGTTTAAGCTTAAAGTGAACAATACCTTACTGGATTGAATCGTTACAAATGGTTTGTGATGTAAATGCAAAACTAGCTAGTGGCAGTAAGTCTGCGATGAAATATGCATGTAAAAAATGGAATTTCTGGGATGGAATTTACAGCTTTCAGGACTGTTGAAGAGAAAGTGATGAATCAAAAGGTCAGCCTAATGAGATGGATTGGGTGAGCTTTCTACATCAAAGATCACCTGGATTTGACATAGAGGATAATGGTTATGGACCCATTAATCCTTCTGGATGTTCGGTGGGATTAAACCCCATTCACAAGCGAAAACCCTTTTGAGGTTAGGATTACTTTTCATGGTGGCCCACACTACTTTTAAAAAAGGGGGCATGATGATGCTAATGTTCATGCATACAATGTATTATCACCCAAACACAGGCTGCGGCTGAGGGTCTCCCACTGTCTCAGCTCGGAGGGCTATTTCAAATTTCAATGGGGTTGCTCTTTGGGGGGAAAGATTGAATAAAATAAGAAGTGAGTGGGACACAAGGATTCCACCACCGACCTTCTTTGTAACCTCGTAGAACGCAACTCTCACCGAGTTATTATTTCTCCCTTTAATCATTATAAAAGGAATTTGTCACATAGTCAAATGATTCACTTCACCAAAGCCACAGCGTTAAACGTGTCTTCCAATCTGTTGGTACAAAATAGTTGATTAGCTTTGAGAGAGAATTAAAACTTTTTGAGGAAAATTGGCTTCTTGAGTTCTTGTCGAATAAATTCCTTGGGGTCTTCTATGAAATTGAACCGAGTTACTGGGTTGAAATTGAGCTTGGAAGGTTCCAGCAAGAATCTCGACCCATTGAAGTAGCTCGCTTGAGTTTTTTCTTCCTTTTTTTTGTTGATTATTTATATTTGATTGAAAAGTCTAAGCGAGTAAGAAAAAAACCTAAAAAGACATGGATGAAATCTATAAAACAAGACTTACAAAAATATAAATTAAATGAAAATATAATTTTTGATAAAAGAAGATAAAAATACAAGATTCGTATTTGACACCACTTTAGTAGAAACTAACTTATGATGATGATGACAATTTATTGAAGGAGGTATTTGATATTTATGTCACAAACTTCAGTCTTCCTTGGTCACAAATCTAGATGACACTGCATTGCGTAAAGGGATAGACTAGTGGGAGTAAAGTGACACTTTCCTCGGTACCAGTGAGCAGTTCTGGGTTCCTTGTGGTGGAGTCTGGAGTCTGGATGCCACTGCATTGCGTCCTTCGATTTTCAGATACAGCTTTTCCATGGTTGTTCAGATGATCTACGAGTTTCACACAATACTGAGAAACATGCATTATATTCATGCAGCACCGTGCTCCTATAAGCTTGTCGTGGCCTCCCAAGTCCCATCAAAGCAAATATTATTGAGGCAGATCAGTGCTTATCATTGTGATTTGGTATTAAATGGATAAAGACTGGAACAAGTAACATACCTGGGTTCAACAGTGCCGAATCTCTTATGCCCCAGAGGATTGGGATTCTTTTCAGAGTTTGATTTTTTTGGTATGATTAATATATAAAAAATAAGACATTGTGCAACTGGAAGAAACTGGACAATACTTGATGCACTTTGACATTGAAAACAATTACAATTCACTAGTAAATGAACTTATATTTACTTTTAACCCATCAGACTTTACAAAGACCCTGACCCAGGCAGATTCATGCTCAATTAGGAAAGCCCATAACCCAACAGCCTTTTCCTTTAAGGCCTTTGCCTCAAAAACTTTATCAATCAAAAGAACCAAATTCCTGCTGGAACGCCTATCAGAGAAAATCCAGATCCCAGATGTAATAAAACAAACTTATCCTTTCAAAAGGCAATTGATTTCATGGGCTGCAGTTCCTCGGCCAGCTTCTGTTATCAAAAAGAAACAGCAGATTTATGAGGATTCTTTCTGTCTCCGGGAAAATTCCAGTTCACGAGGCAATAGGTTCAAAAAGCTCCCTTGAACGGGTTGAGTAGTTGCGGTGCTTGATTGATCATCTGCAACATATCAAACAAGATATGACAGAGGGAGAGAGAGAGAGAGAGCAATTCCAAAGCATTGTGAATCACTTGATTTTGCATAACAGAAAAGCAAATATAATGGCAACCATACAATCAAATGCAACCACTTTATCCAGTCATCTCACAACAACTCTAATAGCCAGGGCTGAACAGCAGGAGGTACAACCCATATATACATAACTTTAAGGGGGATGCAACAAAATTGTGGAATAGGTTTAGCAGATGATTCCGATATAACAACTAAAATTTTTTTTTTTTTTTTGATAGGTAATCAGGAGATATATTAAAAGAAAGCAAAAGCCCACGCGCAGTAGAACAGTACATGTACAAGAAAGGTGTACAGAGAGTATACAGAGAACTAACTCCCACTACAGTAGATCATAATTTACACAATATAGTTGTTCTAGCACTCAAAGAGCTATCACTCATACAGTGATCAGAAATTGGCTGTTTTTGCGCACAACAAAATAATAAATTGCAGGAAGGATAAAAACAAGGACATTGAAGTAGCGAGAAATGTCTGCATCCATTCCATGTTCTGTTCATTCTATGTAGGTATCGTGTGTCAACAGAAGACAGAGAACACTTGAAATCAGACATTGGAAGTACAACATATGGAATATTAATTCATGAAAGATGATTTATTTTCACCCTATATCTTTGGTTTTAGGACTAACAATCACTCTATTTGTCATATTATTTAGGATTTTTAAACCCTCTTGCATGTTAGGAGCCATTGGCTTCCAAATGTTAACTTTTTATACCTGTTTGGATCGACTTGCAATGCATGAGTTCGATTAATGGGATAACATCTTTTCTATTGTGATACATAAATGGACACAAGGTAATATTATAGTTGGCACTTGCCACATATTGTATTTTAATTTGTTTTAGTTAAAGATTTGATCATTCATGAGCCTATTCTCTTAAAGGTGTATATGCAAGCTCCCACTCCAGATCTTAATGCTTCTCTAGTTTGTGTCATCCTAATTGACTTTAAATGGAAAAATAAGAGATAAGTCTTTAACCCGTCCCCCAAGGCTTATGCATCACAAATTTGGGACTTGGAGCCCTAACATCTTTTGTTACAACTTGATGATTCAAATGACAGAACAGAACGTTAGCTTTTAAAGGAAGAAAAGGACAGGGAATAATGAATACCAAAGAGGGACTTGATGGATGGCCTCTTTATTTTGGAGCTCTTCTTCTTTAATTCAGCTGCAATGAAGTATCAAAACGAAAAAAGTCACGTGATAATGACAACGTGAAGCCAAAAAGTTATGTATGAAAATAATATGTTGCAAACCACAATAAATAAATCAAATGAACAAAAAAAATTGAATAAAGGCAACCAAGGAGATCAGACTGGGATTATCTTTTCCATGAAACCAAATCTAACAATCAATTCAATCCAACCATCACGTGGATAAGGCATTCTTTTGCCTGCAATATTTCTCAGAAACAAATTTGATGGGCAAAGGAACTTCTGAATTCACCAATAGAACTACTCAAATCTCTGTAGTTTAATCCTTCAGTTAATCATACCAACCTAGCTTGTTAAAACCATATTATGTAGAAAAAAGACCCTGGGCTTGAAATATATGCAGAACCAGATTAAGCCAATTACCAGGAAGATTTAGTCTGAATCAGCAGGGCAATGCCACCTCAATAAATTTGAAGACTAACCTTTTGATAAATTTCGTTTTTTTTTTCAATTATTCCTTTATAAGTTTCATATTTAATTTCTGTCACTTTTTTGGCAAGTAAAGAAACAAAAGAAATGTAGGACCACTCAAATCCAAAACTGCTTTATTTTTAGTCAAGCAGTAAATTCACGTGTATGTGAGCACATAGGAAAAGCAAAAAAAAACACATAAGCGGAGCCAGTGGCGGAACCAGGACTCCAAATCTGAGGGGGCAAAAAAAAATTTCAATTAACACTTCTCATGAAATATAGAAATTTTAATGAGTTAGGGGGGCAAACCAGAAATTTAGAGGGGGCAAAACATAAATTTCAATTAAAACATATAGTAAAAAATATATTTTAAATTAAAAAATAAAATTTTAGGGGGTGGGGTGGGGGGCAATTGCCCCCTCTAGCTCTAAGGTGGTTCCGCCACTGAGTGGAGCAGAGGGGTAGGGGTAGGGGTGGGGGAATAAATGAAACCATAATTAACCACCAAATTACAAGGTAACACAAATGCCTTAAATAAGCCATTTCTGTTTGGTGCGGCTTCTCTACAACTCTGAATCTCCCAGCAGGCATTCTTTCAGAAACAATAACTTCAAGGAGATGAGGCTTGCCAAGCGTGCAAGAAAGAGTGAGAAGTACTAGAACAATCCATGGTGAGAAGGCAGGAAAATAAAAATAAAAAAAACAAAGCATTGGGCTCAAAATTTGGGTAAGAAGGTGGAAAAAGTCAGACCAACTCCATGCATGATGGAACCAAAGAAGCTGTTTGATCAGCCACCCTAATCAAATTAACCAAACCCACAGGTTAAACTCTTGTTTCTCAATTCGAACATTGACAAATATCTTATTTGCATTAAATGATATAACATCTTCCGGTTTAGACTATGAAGCACCAAATTGGCTCTAACAAAAATCCAAATCATCTGGTATAAGCCAAACCAAAACCTGTCCAGAGAAAGATTACATTTTGGGCCAAGAACTGGAATGTCAAGACACATCCACTACCAGTAAAATGGTATTGACACAAGGAAAAATGGCCATGCTTTAGCAGGGCAATATGTGTGTACAGTGACGTCAAGAGAAAAACGTATATATACTCTTAGGTGTATTTGTATGTCTCAATATATATGCATGTATGTACGAGAGAAAGAGAGATTGAGTGATACCAATTCCAGGGACTTCATGATCATTGACAATTTCAAAATTCTTATATGTGTAACCCACAAAATTGATGTCCTTTGAAGACAACATCTGCAAGAAGAAGAAAAGAAACCAACTTCAGAAGATAATCAACAAGCGTACCAGAAAGATTATATCAGATATAAAATCAACAATTGAAAAAATTATTTAATGTTACACTATTAATATTAAATACTTAGTATGGGTTGAGGAATGAATGACCATTCTGCAAAGTTTTCCTATTCTTTCTGAACCCAATGCAATACACGAACTAAATGGGTTGCAGGTATAAGGAAGATTTCACTATAGCAGCATGAGAAAAAGGTCCTCTTCTTCTAAATGGCTCATTAATTATCCTATGGTGAAGGACAACAATAAGCTCTCTTATAAGACCAGGAAACTGATGCCCGTGAGTAACTGCATCCTTACAGTTTTACATGCTACTCCTCAATTGCTACTATTTCAGAACTGCAAATTTGTGGATCTGTTTCAGATCATAAAACCAATGGTAAACCAAGTCATGTTCA
Source organism: Buxus sempervirens (assembly GCA_947561395.2). Lineage (NCBI taxonomy): Eukaryota > Viridiplantae > Streptophyta > Magnoliopsida > Buxales > Buxaceae > Buxus > Buxus sempervirens. The sequence continues at coordinate 31,755,550 of OX387192.1, forward strand.
AGAAAGCATTAATAATCTATGTCTGCCATTGAGAATTTCAGCAAATCATATATACTTCTCATACATCTTTTAACGAAAGTCTGGTCAACTTGTCAACTAAGCAAGGCAACATGTCGAACAGAGAAGGATTGTTATTCTTGTCAACTTGTCAACATGTCTTGCCATGCACTTCATAAAAAAAGATTGTTATTCTTTTCCAGCCAAATTGGGCAGAAAAAAATGTACAGATCACATCATGACAAGCAGCCTGGAGCAACCTATATAATGATCTGCGATGGAGTTACTAATATTACATGGAAAAAACTACCTACGGCAGAAGTAGCTGATCAAGTTATAGCAGAAAACAGTGGACCTCAATTTCCAAAAGCTTACCTTTCTCCAGGGACCTGACTTTGATGAAGTTTGAGCTGGATTGTCAGACTGCAGCACCATAGAATCAAAAGCATCATAACATGCTTGACATAAAAGCAAAAAAATAACTGCACAAAACATATAAACATTCATACCTCTTCAAACTTCTCAAAGTTTTGGGTATCTAACTCATCATTGACCTCTGGAATAAAAGCAGCATCCATTTCATATAATCTTTCCCACTCAAGGCCTTCAAACCATGGATGAGCCTGGGAAGGGCAGAAGGACCAACCAGAAATACATTCAATATAAAATTCTACTGCAGAAGCAACAAAATACGTAGAATAGAAAACACCACACAACACCTTTATTTCATATGCGCCTTTTGTTCCAAGCCTCTGATCAACATTGCATAGAAGTTTACTGATAAGATCTTTCGCTTCAGGGGATAGTTTTGCTTCTTCAGGAAACTTTAAATGAGTTCTCCAGTTAACTATCTGCATGCATAAAAAGGGGTTTTTTGCACTTGTGTCACAACATTATCATATATTTGCATTTATACCCCGAAATTTTGGTATTTGAACCATCCCATTATATTTACCATAATCAGTGAGTTTTGTAACCCAACACTAAAGTCTGCAAATTCCATTATCTATTTTAGTGGGTGACCATTAGAATACATAAAATTTTCCATTCATCCATATATTCCATGCATTTTTGCGTCTATAACAGTAAGTGTTGTAAATGATCAAACTAACCTTATAAATAATGTCCTGAATCTATTGATATGTACAAAACAGATTCTCACAACAAGATCAGACCACCCTCAGGCTGGTTTGCATTGACCAAAGGGTTAATATCCCAACGCATGGCGGTATCATATGACTACAACCAAGTGGGTTCAAGTCATAAATCTCTACTTAACATTTTGGGCGATGAGATGGTATGCTTTATATCTCCAATACATTTTAACATATAAAAAAGCTTATTTCATAAACTCATTTGAATCATTTTGCAAATATAATGGGTATTACATGGGGACTACAAGTACAATTAATATGACTAGCGGGGTGCATGTGCCGCGGATAAAAATTTCAAGGCATGTAAGGGATAAAAAATTGTTGGAGGGTGTTTTTGGAAAGCAAAAATGATAAAGACAAAGTTACCCATGTAAATATACAAGAGAAAATGGCATTAGAAGGTTATTTTTGGAATAAAAAGTTATTAGTTTGGCATGCTTCCCAAGGGGGTGCTCCCTTTATATATTAATATGATAAACTGAGGGACGTATATGCAGTAATATAATATGGAATGAATGCCGAATACTATATTTTCAATAAAAAGGTTATTATATAATGAAAGAAGAATTTAGTTTCAGGATACGAACACAATGATAATGGTAATTTGAGGGGTATAAACATAAATACCAAAAAAGCAGAGGTATAGATGCAAATACACATAACATATGGGCATGGATGCAAAAAAGCCCAATAAAAAATGATGAAGCAGTGTTAGGTAATGAAAAAGAAGATGCATATGAAATTAAGAGTTCAGAAAATAGCAATATCTTTTTTTACAGAAAAAAAAGAGTATCCCCAAGACTACCTTCCGACATGTAGACATGGGTTCATCAGAATAAAAAGGTGGATATCCCACAAGCATTTCATACATAATGGCGCCAAGTGACCACCTGTGAAAAGATAGCAACCACATTCCTGTTAAAATAAGTGCAGTAGATGGAAAAGGATCAAAACCAAATAAACACACTTACCAATCACATTCCAATCCATAACCTTTCTTCAATAAAACTTCTGGAGCAATATAATCAGGTGTACCAACAGTAGAATATGCCTATAACATTGTAATATCAACAAAATCAGACAACAAATTTTTTTGTGATCACCATGAAAATATACATAGCTTGACAAACAAGCAAAACAAAATTAAATAACAGAAAAGATAAACAGAGGTTCTTTCCAGATAATACCAACGAAAAAATAATGTAAAGTCACTCGGGTATTTAATGGCAGAAACAATGCATAAAAGAAAGATGCTCCAAAAAAAGGGCATTATGGCAGAGAATTTACTAGCATTCTCCTATTCCTTTGCCAATTTTGTAGTTGCTCCTGTTGCGTGCGCTTTGGTGCTGCAGGACGTCCATCACTCTGTAGAGCTCCACTAAGGTTCTTTGCCAAGGTAAAATCCTTTTCATGGAGATTACTGAAATCTAGTGGTTTGCATAATCCAAAATCTGAAAGTTTCATGTGACCATATCTATCGAGGAGCAAGTTGTCAGGCTTTATATCTCTGAGACATTAAAGGTGGTCACTATTAGCCCAGATCTAGTCTGAGGAGACCACATTTAATAATATCAGCACTTACCTATGAATGTAATTATGTTTGTGGATAGACTCAATAGCCAGAACTGTTTCCCCAACATAAAATCTAGCCTCGTCTTCAGTCAAAGTATCCTTACGCATAAGTAGAGTCATCATATCTCCGCCAGGTAGATATTCCATAATAAGATAAAGAAATTCTTCATCTTGGAAAGAACAGTAAAGTTTGACAATGCAGTTGCTGTCAACCTCTGCAAGTAGATTCCTTTCAGCTTTGACGTGCTCAACCTGAACAGAATTAAAGGAAAGCTTATTCTAAGCTTATAAGAATAATAGCTAAAACAACTCTAGATTAATAAGGCATTTAAGAGGTCTACCTGGCCTCTACGCAGCATTTCCGATTTCTTAAGCTTCTTCATTGCATAAACATGACCTGTTCCCTTTTCTCTACAGACTCTAACCTGAACAACAAGCAGATAAATAAACCAAAGGGAATAGACTGAGAGGTATTGAACAAAAACTTAAAACCATCATTAACACCAGAGGAAAACCTCAAGAAATTGATCATTTACATTGTATTAGACACACTTAACAGGCATCCTTTCTACTTGTGGTCCAATGTGTTCAGCCAAATGATGTTGCATTACATATGAATAGAACAGACAACATCATGGTCACAGAATTAAACTATGAAAGGAAATCGGTAGTACATAAGATATGTTTTCCAACATCTACATGTATATGAACACAAGCACACAAGCCAACACATAAGGTATGTGCGCTGACTGTTATGCATTCAATACAGTGCGAATTTATATCACATTATCATATATTATAGCCCAAGCCAAAGTAAGTCATATCATCCCACAAGAGTTGGCCATCCCTCTCAAAATTGGAATTGGAATGATGGAAAGATTAAAATGACTACCTCCAAACACTTGAAAACCCATTTTAAACATGTGTAGAAAAGCCAAGAGCTGGGTAAAATAGTCAGTATGCAAAGGTTCTAAACCATAATTTATAAACTGTATGCAAATGGTTCTATTTGTGTATTTAAAAATGGAAAAACCATAATTTATATTTGTGTATACACAATCCCTCATACTCACAAAACAGAAAATAAGATATAAAGAGGGGTGCAAGGTGAATAACCTGTAAAAAAGAGAATATCATGGGAAGAAGCCAAAAGAAAAGTCTCTGTATATTTTTTCCAGAAGTTAGCAATGATATGCAGGACTAAAAAATAATGCAAAACATCCTGCACATTTACCACGTGACCATAGGATTTATGGCCTTACGATGATGCTGTTACTTATTTAAGGACACAGATTGAGGTCAGGGTCTATCAAATTCCCCTCTCCAAAAGCACTCCTAAAACCTAACAATAGCATGGGAATATATATGCGTACATACGAACACACAAAAATGTATAGATGCATATGTACATAATATTGACACGAGTTTATAAATCCAAACGGCCTTGAAGATTATAGCTCTTACTAATAAAAAAATTACAGGTATGCTAAAGGTGGATATGGAATGAAATGACTTTTGCTGATGCGAAACACTAGTTAAATGCAATAAAATCATATAGAACACCTGTAATCATCAAATTTTCTAGCTACCAGGATTATTATGAATATTATACAAATTACTAAAGGAAAAAAAAAGGGGAAAGATAGATGCAATGAGCAGTACGGATTAAGATAATAGCATACTTGTTATATGTGGAAAACTATTATCATATTTTATTATAAAATAAAAAATGAGAAAAGCATACCTCCCCAAATGCACCCTTCCCTATCATTGTCAATAATTCAAAATCATCTGCACCCATTTTATGCCTTTGAAGGCGCATGTATTCTGTTTCCTTCTTCTCCAAGTACTTCAATAAATTGTTTTGCTCTTCCTTGGATACTTCAGCATCAGCCAACTTCTTTTCCAATATATTACGTCTGCTTGTAAACATGAGCATAATTAAATACCTTATTGATCAAAACTCAAAAGTACTGGGACTTAATATAGTAGCCAAACTCATACTAAAAATTATCTTTTGAATGCTTTCAATTAAATGATTGACCATAATAAGAAGCAGAAATCCAATGCTGTAAATGCATTTTAAATTAGTGTTGAACTGTATGCATAAAAATATAATTGGTAAAATTATGGAACAAGAAGGAAACTATTAGCTTATTAATAACGAACCTCTAACTTGCTAAATACTGTTCTTTCAAATAAGTTATCATTGCAATTGACCAAAAAGAACCATGTGAATTTGTTATTTGTGCGGCTGAGCAAGTCAAATAGGACAAAATAAATAAAAAAGAACTAAAAAACTTCAAGATGAGAATAGTTTTTTAATCCAAATGAATCTGGAAAGAAAAATCTATACAATAGAAAAATTAGAGCAAGGAGAAGTTAATAAATAAGATAAATAAAAATTTTGTACTCCGGCTTCGTGTTGACATCTGTGCATGTGGTAAACCTCATTTTTTTAATTCAAAAATAAAAACATGTGCTGTCCACCCCAAGTTTATGTCTTTGAACAATTGATTCTTTAGATCTTGTCTTTAACAACTCTTGTTGTCAAAACCGGCCTATCCTATGGTAATTTGACAGGTATTCATTCTTCCTAAATTTCCTTCTAATTTGGATTATATTGTAATAAGCAGATCAAGTTTCCAAAGTGTTGCAACAGTGCCATAGCCACAAGGTACTGTCAGCTCATGTCTTTTAAGCTACAAAAAAAGGAAGCATTTAGAATTATTCTTTGCATAAATACAGAACCAAAATGAATGGATAATTTTTCAATCAAACCAACAAAACATCAAGTGCAATTTTTTATTTTGAAAAATATATATTTTAATGAGAACTCATGACCATGTTCACTACTATATGAGAGGGAGAGAGAGAAAAATGCCTATAGAATATTTATGGGATTAGGATTGTTTTCTTTATCAAAATTACTTCATGAGAGAGAATTGGATTAGCATAGTAATTAGTTGGAACATTGGAGAGATTTTAGGGATTGGGATACCTATTCCGGTTTTCCTTTTAAAATTCTAAACAATCTCCTTCTATCCTCCCATTAAAAGAAAATGGAAAAGATAAAATTAACACAAGTCAAAGCAAACTACATAAATTATATATACATATTGCAAGTTACACAATAAAAGCTACGTGTATAAACACCATACTTCATGGAAATAAGATGTCAAATATCTTTTATCTAATATGCAAACCTAAGTCACTACTTTCTCTTTCATCCATATGGATTTTTTTAGCTTTTATATTTTTAGTTTTTTTATCTATAAAAAGGTTGATTGATTAGTCTTCTTACTTAATTCATACTCAAAACGTCTCTTACTCTCATAACTAACTCATAAAAGGATCCACATGTGCATATATATTTTTAATATTTTTTGTTATATCCTAATTCAACTTAGATTCTCTGGGCAATATATTTTTCAGTTTATATCCTAATTTCAAAATAATGTGGGGTTATATTTTCTCTTATTTAAATTTTCAGTAGTACTCGTGTCATCTCATTCCCTAAAGGATGCCAATATTTTCTTCATAAAAAAATGATGCCAATGTTTTTTAGAAAATAAACAGGAGTTCTTAATCAGATTCTTTTTTTTTTTTTTATGTTTTCTCTTATATATCTCAACTCAGATTGCCCAGTTGGTAAAAAGGGGAGAACCTGGGATGAGCCGTAAACTCGGATGTCTAGGGTTCAAACCTCCTCCCAGTGCTCTCTAAGTTAAATGACAAATGGGCCTTATGGGTGGATTCATGTATCCTTGGATCCAAAGGGCCCCTGCCTATGGTAGGTTCCACATCATAAAAAAAGAAGAGACATACATATATCTCTTATATATCACTTAAATCTCTCAAAAATCTAAACTAAAATGAAATTAGCATCCATAAATCACTCCATAAAGAGAAATAAAAAGATAGACAACAGAGATAGATAAACCAGGGTAGCGATAGCTAACCTGATGATTACATTTCAGGCAAAGAAACTTACATCGGAGATTTAAGACAAATAGGATTTTGTGCAGATTTAAGAAGTGAATTCTTTATATTTATATATATCATGTACAAAGATTCAACTTTGAAGTTTTAAATTTGAATTGCGCCAGTTCCCAACAGTGATTGGTTACTTATATGAGGGTCTTCTTACTTCTTTAAGTAGTAAATATAAAGATATAGATATACACAGTCACATACACATCCAACATATATACATATACATACAAACATAGATACTTGTGTGCGTGTGTGTATGTATGCATATATATATATATGTATGTATGTATAGGTATAGATGTGTGTCGTATGAATGACACCAATTAGCATTAAATAATGTAGCAAGAGAAAAAAAATCCACACACCCCACCCCCACACACCAAAAAAAACAAATGAATTAAAGAAAGTTTCCCTTAAGCATGTTAGAAAGATAATATCAAAATTTATGTGGAAAGCAAATTAAAACAAAAGGTGAAAAACAAATTCTCCAAGCAGTAAATATTCAATACCAAGAATGACAAAAGAAGAGAGTTCTATTTCTAGGCAAATGGCAAGTACAGCCTAAAAAGGTAAAAATGAATCTAAAAGAAGAAAAAATGGAAATACTGACGCAAAATCCTCAAATGAAAAGGAATGCAGTCCATCAAAATTCCAACAATATGCCTGGTTAAGCATTGTAGAAGGCTAATATCAATTAAAATTACATGGAAGGTAAATAATTAAAGGAAATGGTGAAAAAATAAAATTCTCCAAGCAGTAAATATTCAATATCAAGAATGCATAAAGAACGGAGTTCTCTTTCTAGGCAAATAGTATGTGCAGCTAAAAATGAAATAAAGAAGCTAAAAGAAGAAAAACTGGAAATACTGATGCAAAATCCTAGGATGGAAAGGAAATATCAATTTAGTATATCAACATTCCAGAATTAAACCACACACATAATTTTCTTCATGTGAAAGATACACTACATCCCCTCCCCACCATTAAGAAAATTAAATAATTAACAAAATAAGAGCGATTATATATTTCGAGAGAGTTAAAAAGAGGAACTGTCTTCCATCAAATTAGACACTCCAGTGAAAGAGTGAGAAATGGTGAATATTAATATACCCAAACTGTAGAAAGAAAATCAACGATCCTTATCAGTTGAAAATATTTTAACTCTTAATAATATGCTTATTCAGTGCCATATTGGTCAGTGAGATTTAATTAAATTTGGGAAAAAAATAGAAACATCCTTCAAGGAGATCATATATGTAAATAATTGATCAAGTATAGCACAAATTGGCCAAAAGTTAGCTAAGACCAGAAGTCTTAAGACAGTTTAACGAATTCTTCTTCTTCTTCTTTTTTTACATTGTTTGTCAGGATAATTCTTCCCCAAAATAACTCAAAATTATTTGTACATTTGACAGAAAATCCTGAAATCACAGAATTTATATTGTCCCCCTTTTTATTTATTATCACTCATGAACTAGTTAAAAATTTTCTCTTTCAGAAAATTATATCAAAATAAATCTACCACGATAAATCTACTGCTTCTTAAGCCCCAAAATAAAAAAATTGCACTTTGTATGCAGGCCAATTCATAAGGAGACTGCATAATCGAAAAATGCATTGGATCTTTTCATTCTCAATCTTTCAGGAGCTTCTTCTCCCTCAGCACTTGCTTCCTTCCTCCAAATTAGAGATGAAAACAGACCAGGTTGGATAGGGTTTGTGTTGATGACAGTATTAACAAGCCAATGCTCAACCAAGGCCACATTTAAAATAGATTGAGCACAAGCAAGGCAAACCCATCCTGCATTGCCCATTTTCATATGGTAACAGGCCGATTCCCTCTAGAACAGACATGAACTTCAAAAACCAAAACCCTAACCCACCTAAAGGAATGTGAGTAACAAGCTGATGATTCAAGTCATACATGCACCAAATGTATGCTCTATTTCTTCATCTGACACCCATGTCAACAAAAATTTTCAGATGAAATGGCCTCATTAACTGTTCATAAATTATTTTAAGATAATAAAACATCAATGCATATGTAGTTCCTAACATAATGAGATGGCATCTAAAGCAAAAAAGATCAGGCAAAACAAGTTTGTTCTAGAAAAGCTCATAACTTAGTTCATTGAGTTTGGAGATATGAGACTCTGCCTCTCAGAACATGCATGTATAGGCATCTGATATATCACATAATAACACTCACTATCAATATTTAAAGCAAAAAACGTTAATAAGACCCAGTTTCATCAATGACTGCACCAAAACTCACATACACATCACTTTTAGAAACAAGTTTTTTAAACATGAAAGCATGTAGCAAGATGTTCAATATGCTATAAAATGAGGCTTAAGCCTCTCATGTGTGCATGCATTTTCTTATTGAATAAAGGACTACAAAAATTTAAATAGATACCAATATAAACTAGAAAAGTGTAGAAAGAAAAAGAAATGCAAAGAATGGAATTCTCATGATTAAAAAATTTATACCTATACATTCCAAGGACAACAAAAAGTTTCAAGAACCTAGATAGCAAAATAACATTTACAAACTTCCAAATTATGTTCGTTTAAGTGTTTATATCCATAAAAATGTAAGAGAAATGATGCCAAAAATTATTGTCATTAAGATTTATGTTTGTACTCTAAAAATATTAATAAGCATAGTTAACAACTATTTTCTATAGTGACTTCAAGTATGAAAATAATAAAAAAAAGTCAAGAAAAGGCCTTTATAAACTACAATAGCAACAACAAGAAGATTCCTCATGCTAACTAATTTAAACATGAATCCTATCGAAAAGCTCCACCCCAATCTATCAAGACTATATCTTCAGTCAGATTTTGAGTATCCAAATCCTTTTTGATTGAGTCAATTCAAGTTCCTCTTTATCTTCCTCAAGAAAGCCACCATATGCTAGGGCCCTCAAATCGTTTAATTGCAACAAAAAGTCCTTTAATGTGATCTTGGGAATGTTTAGAACACCAAAAAAACTCAAGATAACGTGTAGTGTAACTCCAAAATTAATGGTTTTAGTCTCCATTTAGCGGAAATATACATAAATTTACTTACTATTTAAGGTGCAAACCTTAATCATAATGCAAGCCACAAGGTACTAAGCAATAGTTCAGGTGAGCCTCACAAATGCATGAGCTTCATAGGATCTGAGTATCAAGGATAAGGCTGACGACGTTTATTTGAAGTCTCACCTCAAGGCATCAAAAGGCTTTTATAACACTGCTTTGGATAAAGTAGGCAAGAACATAGATTTTCCAGATAGAAAAAACCTCTCATTAGTTGTAAGTTAAACGCTAAATTTAAAGGTCGGGACAGTCACTCATTTTTTTTTATGCTTTCATGAGACTCTTTGAAATTATCAAAGATTTATTGCTGAATGCTTTCATGAGATTCATTAATCACTAAAATCTAGGGGTTTTCCAATCTCAAAGATATGGAGAAGATGGGTAATGATTGTATTCTCATTACCTTGGAGTTGGACTAATAATGGCTTCATAGTCAATAATAAAGGTGAATTTATAGCTGAATTTTGAGGAATGCTTTCTAGATGAACAAGGCCCTTTGAATATTGGTGGAGTATTCAGATATATAGCAGGGTTGAAATGCACACATATGTAGACCCGACAAGAGAAAGAAACATAGTTAGAGCCAAGATTTATGCTCTGGTAGAAAACTTGGAAGATGTGAGGCACTAGGAGCTCATCAACATGGAGATGGAGGGAGATTATATCACAGTTGTAGTCCAGATCAAGGTATCCTAGCAGTGTTCTTTCAAGGCTTATGCATGTCAAGCTCTCACAAATGATTCGAATATCTTATTCTCGTATGCATCTATGGTAGCAAATACATTTGTAGTTAGTTTGGTTAGGAGTTGTGTGAGGCTGAAGAGGTTTTTTTGGGTGTTGTCATCAAGAAAGCTCCTAAAGGAAGGGTGCATCATAGTCTTCTTGGAAGCCAAATCTGTTTTGCTACTATTTTTTATTTTTCTTTTCCTTTGATATATCATTATAGGCTAGCACTTTTCTCATACATTTTGGTGCTCCTCTCCCCTGTCTTAATATACCATTCATAAGAAAAAAAAAACTTACACTTTCTTCGTAATTTAGTTCGTTTAGTGGATTATATCTTTCAGTATCATAAAATTCAGTCCAAATTGCCACAAATAGGCTCCTATTCCTGTCCTTCGCCAATGAATTTCACAATAATGATTGAGCAAACAGTTACTAGACCATGGATATTGAGTTCGACGAACAAATAGCATATTTTGCAAATATCAGGATCATGCAAGGATGATACATACCCTTTTGACAGGGTGACCTAGGAAATCTCCCCCTGCTAAAAGCAAATCAATTTGATGCTATACACAAATACATTAACTTCTTTAAACATGGTATTAAATCTCAAATAATCTTTACCTGGATTGTCTGAATCGTATTGGAACTGGCAACCACTAAATTAGAATCCTAATATTATAAAATAAATTTTGAAGAATCAATTACCTGACGTTAATCATCCATTTATCACTTAAGTCACCTGATCCGGTTGTATTGTCTATGGGGATCTGCTGTGTATCAAACACAGGTTATGGATTTATTGTCAGGTATTTCCTCTTTGGTGACAACTGGTTTCAGGAATGTCCAATCCATGTATAGAACAATGATCCAACTCAAAAACAGCCAAGATTGATCCCTAATGCAGTCCCAGTTATTGCTACTACATACTGAAATGTTCAGCATGTCTCAGACCATTCAATAGAATGCGATAGATCGGATGATCATAGAATCCCAGGTCAGCTTTGCATGGAATACCCTTATGTAGGACTAGGTTGGACAACTTGAGAGCATCAGATACTGAAAAATCTTTTGCATTAGTAGACACAGTATTCAAGGAGCACATTGACTTTTGAAAAACCAGATGCTACAGTGAATTTATTAGCACCATTATCAGCTTTTCTCAGCCAGTAAAAGGGTATAATCTTCTTGCAAGTAACCTTCAGTGGAGCTTACTTTAATGTCTGTGTAACAGCTACAGATATTTTGATGGTTTATATGATATGTGGAAATTATTCATTGCTCAACAGGACAATCAGAAGCCATTATAGTAGTCATCAAAAAGAAAAAAAAAATTAAAAATGAAGGCAACAAATATACTTTATGAAATAGCTGAATAAATTCATTATGCTCCCCAATGCAAAGAGAGCAATTATAAAATAAGCCCAAGACTGACTAGCCAAAGATGAAATTGAACTGAATGATACTCTTTGGCAGATGAATTAGGTATATGAGACAGAATCAATCATGTTGTCCAAACCAACTATAAGAGACGGTAATGGATAATTGCAACAATGTCTTAAACCTCGTTTTTCAGAAACTAAATTGTAGAAATTTTTGGACAGGATTGGCTATATATGTACATATAAGACTGCCTGTGCCTATAAAGGTAGGTAAAATACATAAATGCCTTTGAAGACGTCATGCATGTTGCAGAGTGAAATCAAATAATGCAATATATGTAATACAAGGAAATTATGACCGGAAATCACCGGTTAGTACAACGTCAAACGTTCAATGACATATGAGATTCCCGACAAACAACTAGCATAGGAAAACCATCTCACTGACTGATGATCATGTGTTTCTTGTTTCCGTAAAATTTTATAAATCAATGACACGGTTCCCAGACAACATTAGTAAGAGCAAACATCCAACGTTCATTGAATGAGACTGAAGAATGCTATATATTTTGATCCTGCAAATAAAGTTTTGTATATCAAACAATTAAAAAGTCCTAAGCCATACCGCTCCTTCCTTTCCTGCAAGTTCTTCATCTGCTCTTTGTAATGTGTCTCTATGTACTGCTTTGCGGCTGCAACCTTCTGCTTTGTGACATTGGAAGGCGCCTCTTCACTTGTTGGTGGTTTCAGTCCTTCTTTCCCATTATTCACCGTCTCCTTCTTCTTAGTAGAAGACCTAAATTTGTCTCGGGGTTGAAACTTTTTGAACCAACTCCTAGCCGATTCCATTTGTGCTTCTACAATAAGCTTAACTGGTAATTCAACAAGTAAACAACCAGCATTCTCTTAAATATCGATTTATACTTCTCGCCAAAACGCAAGATGCATGTGATCCATCAATATCAATCTCAAATTCACGCGTAAACTCAACCAACTCCCAAAATTCATGAGCATGAGATCGATAATAACATAAAACTAAACAGTATCGGTAAATAGCAAGAAAAGAGAAAATGGCCATAAAAAATCAACCATAGAAAAATTTACACAAAATATTTATGGATAAAAAAATGTTAAATCACCTTTTTGCTCAATTAAAAATCCAATCAAAGGAGTATTCACCAATCCTCGTTTTCCCCCTACGTAACCAAACCTCACGATCCATATAACACACAGAAACGCATGAAAAGATCAATTCTCAAACCCAGGAAGCCCTAAACCCGATAATTGAAGCGATTCGAAACCAAAATCCGAATCTAAAAAGTTGGCTAAATGCAGATTACGCGGCAGAGAGGTCGGAACACCGCGTAATTGTCCGAAAAGAGCATCGCCCCTGAACCCTAGGGGACATAAAAATCGAACAATCCACCAATTTCGCTGCATAGAACCTACGATCAGCTCTTTGTCCGCGCGATACCCCCTTTTGCATTGAATCTGCAGATTTTAAATGGGTTTTGCCGTTCTCCCTCTCCATGCAAATGGCGTCGCGGCTCTTTCGCGAGAAGTTGATTCGATACGATAATGCGATATAAATGTGGACACGCAAACGCGTTTCTTTGCTTTTAAAACGCGTTCCGTGCTTTCCATTTTTTTGTTTTTTTTTTCAGCCTTGGCGAGCCTCGTCGTAAATATCACGGACCGCAGGGAATGAAACCGACTGTCGCCTTTCCTGAACCAGTCAGTCTTTATGTGATCGTGTGATGCATCTATGGGCTCACCGGAAAACATTTAAAACAATGGAAAAACCATTGGATGCTCCTATCTCATAACCATATCAGGATCATTTCAAAGAAAGGCAATAGATGTTTTTTTCTCGACTGTGACATACTACACGTAACAGTATCTCATGATCAAAGCAAATACAATTCAGATGAAGATGATTTCAACCCACTTCGAGTAATTATTTTTGGCTTCTAGGCTTTACTGAACTTTGGAGTTCTCTTTTGTAAGTTGTTTTAAGAGAATATACTTCTAAAAAGTTACTAAATCTTGATTCTTGTTATATTTTTTTAAGGTCTAATTAAGCTCGTTTATAATTAGGGGTCAAACTATGGAGGGCCTTGAGGCCCTAGTGGACCAGACGCAAGGGTAAATTAGTAATTTTTTTAGCATATATTGGTTATGATTGTAATTGACATTTGGGTGTAAGAAATAATTGTAACAATACTTGTATAACCTTTTTTGAATAATGGATTCTTCTCTCCCGGCCGTATACATAAGCACAATGTCGAAACATGTAAATCTATTTGTACAGTTCTCTGCTTAATCTTTTTTAGTTATCGTATGGTTTAATATTCCAATAATATTATTCACAATTTATACATTGTAGAGCGTGGAATTTGAAGTATAATATGTGAATAATTTAAATTATTATTATAATTTTTTTATTAAGATATAATTGTTTGAATAGTGAAGATATTCTATTTTAATCGTAATTTGTTAAAATCATATAATAAAGGATGTAGGATTCACATTTGATTTCTCGCTATATATCTTAAAAGTAAAAAAAAAAAATCAATGATTTATAACAAACCCATTCGCCTATTCATTTTTTAGAATACTTTGAATAAAACAATATATCTAAACAATGCAATATTTTTTTTAAGCATGTTATGTCTATCCTAAGTATCGAAAAATGAAAATTTCTATATAGTTCCTCCCAGCTAAGGAGAAGATCCATTTTAATTTCCGAAACAACAAGGGCGCTTCACAGATATTCAAAAACAGTAAGGGTTTTATAAAAAAAAAATCCGCGAAGAAATGCACATGAGATAGAGATTAGACAGAACGAGAACTTAAAAGATTGAGGGGCTGAAAGAAATGAGAAAATCCCGAGCAACTCCCAAGTGCCGAGCTGGACTACAGATGTCAAGAAGAGATCGTGGAGAATAATTGCCTTAACGGGCTTACAGCTTTAATGCCCTAGATGTCCGCCTGGGATGGAGCGAGCATGTTTGCCACGTGGCATTTGCAAGCAGTTTCCCACCAACCTCCTCTATCCTGCTTTTTTGCTTTCTTTTAGAGCCACGCCCTAATTACCCGAATGCCCTTGCTTAAAAACAAAGCAACGTCGTATAGTGGTATTTCTTGGGATTACGGAAGGATGGTTTTGTCTTTTTGAGTTGCACCAACTTATGCACTAATCACCTGGTTGAGACTTTGAATCCTCCTATTCAATTCGGCCTCTTTCCGTCAACGATGGGTGGGCCTTTTGTCCAATTGCATTTCAAACCGACAATAAAAATTCTATTAACGGCTAAGTTTACAATTTCCTGTTTTGGCAGAAACTATATATACGGCTAGTTATTGGCATCCAAACGCAACTTTGGTGCCAGCTGCTTTTGTCAAATTTATGACCATGACCAAAGATAAAGTGGGTCCACCTGGCTATTTTATTTATAACCCAAAAGATAGTGGGCCCACATGCAAAAAACCAGCAAGGCGGGAGTCCGCCCTGACCATTTAAATTGATAGCTCTCTAAATGTTTCCGGGCTGACGGACAGCGTTGGCATCAGAAACATGGATCGTCGAAGTAAAGATGTCTCATCAATAGCTTCTCACATGGTGCCTTTATGGGCAACATGATGCATATCACCAGCTGAATGAAAATCATTTTTATTACCCAAAAAAGAATGAAAATCATTTTTATTGGTTTTTTTTATGCATTCTTGAATGAGAAGTAAACAGGGGTCAGATAACTATGAGGCCAAACCCTAGCTGTGGGGATAAAGACTGGGAGAGTAGGACCACAGACCATGCAATTGGAGTGGGGTGGCTGGTTCCCTTATGACCAGGGCACGAGGAACCACCTTTTAATTTAAAAGAGGAGCAAAGGGGGGAGCTCATGATTTCAAAAGGCCATACAGAGACATTGGTTTAGTTAATTATAATTGAACAAATATTAAACCAACTTCAAATGACCAGTTAATAACCAAATAATGAGTTCACACTTCACACTTAAAAACCAGTTTTTATCAATTATTTGTTGTTCAAAATGTCTAAAATATTATTGAAAAGTATGTTATTGGGGTCTTGTGTTTAGCAATTGTTCCATTGTAGTCTTAAGTTGCATGTAATGGGACTGGGGGTCCCATCTGTCTCCATGAATGAGGCAAATGGAGGCAACAGAATAACATGGGCAGGTGAAGAAACAAGAACTTGAATTGGATAATGCTGGTGACATGGATGGGATAGTTGCATGAAAGGGTATAGGTGACCATGTCAATCAGAATGTGGCTGAGGCATATGGCTGGGGCAAGAAAGGCATCAGATGTCCCTTGATACCATGACACTGCATGTGCACACTTTGCATTTGGATATGTGCTGTGTGAAATTACGTGACAACCATTCTGGTATTTTGGAAACTAAAACCTAGTATAGTTCAAGTTCCAAACTACGATATTAGGTTTAGGTCCCCCTGTCTTGAAGCCCAAGGCCAAGTTTTGCCTTTACTTGAAGCAATTCCTTTCAGAGGTGTTTCATACTCTTCAAACGAAAAGATACCATTTGATAAGTGCTTACACAAGAAGCAATTGGTGCCTACAAATAACTTTAATGCATTGGGTTGAAAATATTTCTGGGTGTATGGATCATGTCTAAAGCTTAAAGAAGCAATGCGGAAACTTGCTTTCCCAAGTCCCAACTAATTCTGCTTTTTCTTTTTTTCCTGCTAAAATCTTATATCTTGGTTCTGGTTTAGTTTTGTTTGTCATCTCATAGTGCAGCATGTCACACACATTTTTGGGATTATATAAGCAATTAGAAATATTTTGTAATACGTTTATATAATCTAGCCAAATTAAACCCAGAAATCATGGGTCATGAAACCAGCTAGATTGCACGAAGAGACATAACAAAGTCATGTCTATACTCGAAAAAACCTCAACGTTTGAACCTATTCTGTCTTCAACTCATCCAAGTTCAGTCTAAAATGGATGGTTACGATGCTAAAAACAAAAAACAAAAGAGAAAAAGGGGTGTCTGAAGGCACGTTAGTATGGAACGGAATTCATTGTTGTAATATTTTCTTAAATTGTATACAAAAAGGTTCCATTCCAGCAGAAATTCGATAACTTAACAAGAAACAGGGAAAAAGATAGCAGAAGGCACAATAAGCAATTATCTTCTCCAAGATAGTGAAAAGCCCAGTATATTCAAATTGTATTAAAGAAAATGATTTCATATACCTTTAAAGATTATTTTTTGAAAGCCTCACTTTTTTTCTCTTCCTTTTACCTTTCCTGCTTTTCTTTCACCAAACAGACAAACACCTCACCCGTATATTGCAAATGCTCACACAAATTAAAATGCAGCCCACCCAGATGCAGTGCTCTTTGCTGATCCTGATCCAGTTGTTGAAGGCAAGCTTCTCTGCAGAATGAAAGGCAAAAATGTAATTATATAAGAAAGCTTTACATCAATATAAATTTAGTTCCCAAATGAAGGAGCACAAAATTTCCCTGCTTATTTTTTATGTTACGTTGGTTGCATACCCATAGATTTTTAACTGTTTTACACCAGCCATCTCTTGGATAAGCCACAACAAGAAGAATGAAATCCAACCTTCGAATTCTAGTTAGAAGATAAAACCTTGAGAATTGATTGAAACCGCTGCCAAGGCAAGAAAACATTCAATAGAGAAGAACAACTAAAATTCCTTCAATGAATACATAGAAATATGGGAGTAAACAAATCCACATGCAACGTATCAGATACGGTTATAGCAGAAATCTTTCCTGCAAAAAGTGATGAGGTTCTCCAATTGATCATAAATACAGTTCAGCTAGTTTTTAGTCGAAGTTAATCATAGGCTTTCTCATTCAGGTCTGAGATTAGCCATACATCCTACATTAGAAAAGTACAGGCCCTGTCTTAACCAAGGATTAAAGTACCAGTTTCATATTGGGTATTGGCACTTCCAAACTGATACATATTGGTCTGCTGTCCGCATAAGGCATCACCCAAAACCATAAAAAAGATTAGGCATTTTGACGCATATTAGCCAATACATTTATCATTATGTTCGTATCAACATCCTCAAGGCCAATACCACATACTAAAAACCTTGTCCCCAGCCAATATGCAGAAACTCACTGCAACATGGTTAAAAATCAAGTTAGTGTTTTTTTCGAACCCTTCAAATCATTTCAAATTTAAAGAGCTAGTTAGCACATGGGCAAGTCCATCAAAATGTTTTCTCCTCCAATCTATGTAGAATTAGCTTTCAATTTATTCTTTTTTCTGGTTATGTGTTCCTCTGGTCAAGTACATGGAGACTCTGAAAAGAAGCTAGTGTTTTTTCTTCAACAGTAATTAATTTGATTTTATTTCCATAAAAAAAAATTTTGATTTTTTTTTCATAAAAAAAAATTTTGATTTTTTTTTGATACCATAAAAAAAAAATAAAATAAAATAAAATTGATGATTGAGAGATATATGCCCTGCCTGAGTAGTGGGAGCATTTAAATGATTTATAACCCAATACCATCAGTTTCTAAGGGGAAAGACATGAAACCTTATTTAGACACAAATGGTTGTCAAGCCCTTTCAACGCGATTGAAAGTTTGAAACAACAAAGCAAAAGACACGAAACCTTATTTAGACACAAATGGTTGTCAAGCCCTTTCAACACGATTGAAAGTTTGAAACAACAAAGCAAAAGACACGAACCTTATTTAGACACAAATGGTTGTCAAGCCCTTTCAACGTGATTGAAAGTTTGAAACAACAAAGCTAGGCATAGTTGAAGAGGCAAACATAGCTTATTCTATTGTATAGTAGGCAAGCCAACATTGTCATACCAAAAAGAAAAATAAAATAAAATGAAAAACAGAATCAAAACCATTCAATCAAAAAATAACATACACATGGCAGCAAAAAAATACTCTAGAGATTGACTTTACATGTAACCATCTCCATGCATCAAAAGGGTTCATAGCCTGAGGGCTATAAAATGTTTGATTCAGTGACTTCCCATAAGCACTCTAAAATTGAGCCTGATGCTTTCTCGATCATCTAATTGCTTGAAAAATCATTCCCATCCATGATGCTCCTACAGGAACTTTGTAGACCTATTTGTACAAGAAGAAAAGGAAACGTACCAGACCATGGTTGCCCAGTTGGTAAAGGGAGGAGCCTGGGAAGAATTCTAAGCTTGGACATCCTGGGTTCAAACCTCGTCCTGGTGTTGCACTTTTGACTTATTTGATACATGGGTCTTGTAGGTGGCTTCATGTATCCGGTGTTTACTACCCTGGGGTGGGTCCAATGGGCCCTCCACCCCCCAAAAAAAAAACAAAAAAGGTCCTAGACTACCATAGTTCAGACATCTTTTATTCTACTCAAAGCATGGGTACGGAAATCCAAACCAAACTTGTAAACATAATAATCTATCATTTTAAAAAATATTGCACCTTTGTGCTTCTCCAAAGTAAGTTTATGCCACCCGAATTAACATTTTAGGAATACAACCAAACAGGATATCAGAATTGAAGAGAACAGGATAATGAGGCTTTGAATCTTGAAAAATCTTTACAACAGATTAGATAAATTTTTTTTCCAGAAGAAAAAAAATACACGCATAGAAGAATGATTGGTTCAGATATACCTCAAGTTGTGAAAAATCTGACAAAGGATCAGTGGTACGCCTGGAATTTTCCTTTGGACCCTTGATTCCAACACCATGAGTGCCAGAAGTCATCCGTGCAGCAACAGGATCATTGGGTGGGGGTGGCAGTGGGGACCTGATCATTCCAGTATCAGTTGGTGGTGGAGCAAGGCTCAAAGTTTTAGGCTTTCCAGAACCAGAAACACCCCCTGACAACCCAGCAGCCGAAAGCATGCCAGTTCCAGTAGCAGTTTTGTTCTTCACATTTATCCGAATGGTTTCGCCTTCCTACAGTCAATAACCGTAAACAATCAATTTCCTCCTGATAAATATAACAGATGGAAGGTAATTTTTATTATTTTATTTTAAAAAAAAACTCAATATGAATTCAGCAGATATTTCTTTCCCTTCTTATTTTACATTTTTTAAAGCAAGGGAAGATTAATAAAGAAAATTCCTTGGAAGACCAGTAAGAATACATAACAAGAAATAGTATTGCCATGAGGATGCTACTCCTTTCAAGTAATTGTGTCATTCAAGCATCAAACTAAATTATGAAAAGAGAGGATGTCAGAAATAAATTTAAAGTGACCAAATGCACAGGAATTTAAGTAATCATGAGTTAAATCAGGCTATTATCCAAGAATTGCAGCAATGGCCCTCTGTTTAATGAGATTGTAAAAATAAAGCAAAGGTACTTTCTCAAATAGATTTAATCTTTTCTTCACGATCAGTAATTAAGTATATATATCGATAGATAGGAAAAATAATGTACAGGTGGTGCGACTGGTCCCAAAACCAGTCACAAACAGCAAAAACTAGAAGACTACATTAACTATTTACTATACAACTGGGATCCCAACCATAATTCCCACTTCCTCTACAACTTCTCCATTGATGGAATACTAGAAGCTAATTCTTGTCTTCCCGATCTTGTGTTCACCAACTTATCTGCTAAATCATTAACCATACAGGGTACTTGGTTGAATAAAGTATTCAACTCAGATCTATATATTTAGCTTGATGCATCAATGTAGCAGCTTCCAAGAACCAGTATCCTTCCTGCCCGTCATATAACAATAGTTGTTGAGTCTCCTTCCACCTCCACATTCAGTGCCTCTTTCACATTTATTAACAGCACTGACAGCTCTGCATGGGTAGAATTCCCTTCACCTGTGAGGCCAAAGCAAGCATGAACAATCAGCCCTTCATGGTTTCTAAAAATTTCTGCTCCTGATATGCCCTGATTACCTAAGGCACATCCATCAAAGTTGATCTTAATTACACCCTCATGTAGGGGTTTCTATCACACGCCAACCATATTATGAGCCAGTGAAGAAAAACAGACCACTTTCCAGACCAGTTCCCTAAAATATCAGTAACTGATACACCCTAGAACTCTTCATAACCCATAACCAATGAAGATGTTGCCACCACTATGCTTCCAACCATAGCCCCTGTAGGTTTTTCAACATCCACAAATATTCTTTTGTTCCTCTCCATCCAAATATGCTACATTATGGCATAGAAAAGCACCCATTAAAGGGTGTGTCCCCTCTTAAGCTAAATTAATCTCTATTGATTACATAAACCCACAAGTGTAAGCGGCATCACCCAGCATATCATGACATCTCACCATCCTACAATCAATAAATATATGGTCTATAGTTTCACTTTGACACATGCAAATCATACAAATGTTGAGAGATAATGCGACCCAATTCTTTTTATTTGGAGAAGATAAGATGTATTAATTTTGTTCATTAGTGCCATCAACATGAAAGCCTTAATTTTGGTGCTGAAAAGGTGGTGAGGGATTGGGATAGGTGGTGTTTCTCCACTCCCTTGGTGGAGACATGTAATCCCAGAGAGATGGATCCAGTCAACAGTCAGGTGAAGATCAAGTTTGATGAATGTTCTATTGGAAACCCGGGGCCATCGGGAATTGGGGGGTTGATTCAAGACGAGGTGGCTGGATTGTCTTATATTTATTGTGGTCCTCTGGGGTGGGATGTTGCCATTCGAGCAGAAATTCTAGCCCTTATAGCGGGTTGTCAGAAGTGATAAGACTTGGATTGAGAGATTTTGTGGTGGAGGGAGATTCAGCTTCAGTTATCACCTGGATGTCATGAGTTCATTGAGCCTATCACATTATATTATGAGAGCGAGATCTTTGGCATGGGAGCTGAATGTCTTGTTCAGTCACATTCCAAAGGGCTCTAACAAAATCACAGATTGGCAGGCTAAAATGGGTGCTTCGAAATTTGAGTTCTTCTCTGGTGTATTGGAGTGGCAGTTCCTAGAGGTGATATTCAGATGTAATATTCTATGTAGTATCTTTTATGTTGCATAGTTTCTGATGTATTCATCGTTTTCTTACACACACACACACACACACATCCTCATTATTCATAAAAAAGAAGAAGAAGGTGATTTACCAAACCACACTTGTCAATTAGTAATTGTGCACAATCCCACTTCATATGCTACGTTTGAAATTGAAACACACCTGGCAAATGGGCTGCAAAAATGGCCCCTTACATCAAAAACCTTTCTTGAACATGAATTAAAACATACTTGAATTGGGTTCCAAATCAAGCCTTGATAATGACATCCCAAGGACTTTATCACAAGTACAATGGCACCTTCCAAATGGCTACTTATCACATTGAACAACTTTCATCCTCATTAATAAGTGGAAGTTATGTTCGTCTAGTATTATATGCTACTTAGTCCCACACATCATCCTCGTTGGGAAATGAATATCTAAGTGGCTAAACATGGTGAGAAGTGTGGAACATGGCTCTCCACATATTCTATTTCTCAAACAGTTGAATTTTATGTACTCATAAAAAATTCTAGCATTCATTTATGCCAAACATAAAGTGCAAGATAATAGACTAAATAATGCCTAGCTTGTCGGAACATGGCTCATATTTTACCTAACTTTCAAGGGGGGAGGGACCTAAGGGCTGTAACAGGGTCTCAAATGTAAGCTGAAACCCTACTGTTATTTTGTGAACAACACAATAGTGAAATCTTCTTCTCTCTGCCATGGACATAAGCATAAAGCCAAAACACGTAAATCTGTTTGCACAGTTTTCTTTGTAATTGCACACTTTTAATATTCAACATACCTTAAGATCAAGATCTATAAATGCTCGATTACAATAAGAAATAGTACTTTCTAAACTGCTCAATCGAAATAGTAAAATATATTTAAGAAAATGAAGAAAACCATGAGGAAAAAAAGGAAAGAATTACAAATTTTATGGTACTTTAAGGTGAGAGCCTTAAAAAATATAATTTTTGATGTCTTTTCTCTTTCATTTTTTTAGGAAAAGTGTGTCTCTAAACAACAAAAATAATGAATATGGGTTAGAAAAGTGATATTTATTGTAGAAATAAATTTATGCCAATGTATAATGAGGCAAATAAATTAAATACTAAGGAAAGTAAAGTGATGAATAAATATATACAAGAGTCTAGGAATAGCTTCAATAGGAGGTATAATAAAGGAAAATCTGATGAAGTTTGGAAGGTATGAATAGGTGCATGTTAAAGGATCCAGAAAGGTAAAGGAAGACCAAAAAGGACTTCAAATTAGTTGCTTATAAAAGACTTGAAAGCCGATGGTCTAATAGAGATATGACATTTGACAAGAGGGGCAACATCATGGTTGAAATGTCAATTACATATCGCCATTTTTGGTAGGGCAAGAGAAAATGGGGGAAATTAAATTTTGTCAGTTTTCTCTTATGTTATTGGTATGTCAGAAATGATATGTCACAAGAGGTTGCTAATATGTCACTAGCATGATGGAAACTTACTCGTGTTTAAGAGAAAAATGGGAATTCTTCCACAAGTAGTAGAACATGTCACTTCTATATTAATAAATGAGATGTGCATAAAAAAAATAGGCTAAAATTTTATGTACATAAATAAGGGTTCTCAATGCTTGGAATAAGGGTTCAGGAGCGTCTCTTGTGGAAGTGATGTAGAGTTTGACTCCAGCGACAATCTTTTGGTCACTGTAGAAGGAGAGAAATAACAGAATTTTCCATCGAATGTCAAGACCCCAAAGGCTTTATTTCAATCTATCCTCAGGTGTATTCTTTTCTGGCCCTCAAGTAGGGATGCTTGCCAAGGGCTGGTCATGCAGGAAGTATTATCATGCATGGTTTGACATTTCGCAAAATTTCGCTGAAATTTCAGTTTCGCAAATGTCTGTCAAAAATGAGATTTCCCTAGTTTCCTTGTGTTTCCCATATTTCGCTAAAATCTCAGCGAAATTTTATGAAATGTCGGCAAAATCTCCCCAGATTTCCACGTTTATGCATTTATTATGAATCTATTAAATCAAAAGAATACAAGAAAAAGTGAAAAAAAAAGAAAACACGTATTTCCCTCATTTGGGAAATGTGGGGAATCCCTCATTTTGCCAAAATTTCGGCGAAAAATGAAATTTTGTTATCATGTGAAAATTTCCGGGATTTGTAGAAGCTTAGTTCTTTTTCTCTCTTTTACACTCTTGGTGTACATGTATTGTCCTTTGGACAGCTTCTATCTTCCATCTTAATAAAATCATTCTCATTACCAATAAAAAAAAATACCTTAATAAGACAACCTTTTTGCATTGATGCCTCAATTATCAACAATCAACATGACGTACAAAATCATTTCACTATCAAGTGTAAATGAACCTAATAGTCATAAAATATTTAATATGTATAGAAATTTGTTATCATATTCCTATTCATTTTGATGCATATTTCATTTATAAACTAATTATTATGTATAGAAGTTTGTTATCATATTCTTATTCATTTTGATGCATATCTCATTTATGAAAACATAAAAGTAATTTAAATGTCAAATTATAGTATTTGGGGAATTTATCCCCCTTTTGCACAGGTTTGGAGATATTTAACATCAAAATTTAAAACCGTGGACAAGAGGATTCATGTTACTGATCCAACATGGGTTAGGGCATTTTTATTTCAATCTTCTTTTATGACCATGAAACATATCAGAAAAGAATATTTAGCATTATGATAAATTTTTTAGGCATACAACTGCTACATGACACTCCCACACAGCTTTATGCATTTCCTCAGAGTGAAACAATGCACCTAATACACATCAATAAAATGCCTCATCTCAATTAGTGTGTTGATATGTCTCATGTCACATATTTTCCAAGCTCCCTCACTGAATCCGAGACAGAAACCAAAGTACCATTTTATTTAGGACAGCATAAAATAGGATAAAAAAAATATCATAATAAAAAAAAAGTTGTGTGAAAAACACAACATTTTCCTGTGTTCTATATTTCATTAAAACTAAATCTCTCATAACATACCAAGTTTTCTTTCGATATAATGAAATTTTAATCATCAGTTTTTGCATAAAAAAGATTATCCTTTGCACCATGTTTAGCAAGAGCTTAAGCTCCACTTAACATTTCCATTATTGTTTCTATTGTTCTAAGCATGTCATACAATTCATCCATATTTTATTGATATGACTAACAGGTTGGATCTAGTTGATGTTCTTGTAACAGATAACTTGTCATTAACTAATACCAAAGGAGAAATTATGTCAAGATGCAATAAGCTTTCAGAATATGGTCTCAAAAATGTGAAATGTGCAATGCAGTAAAGTTAATTCAACCACTAAATAAATTTCAGGAAACTGGACAACTGTGCTTTTATTCAATAATATTTCACTTTGGAGCCACTCTAACTTTCATGCTCACATAAAAGAAAACATCTACAATCTTGGCTTCAAAGCTATTTATAAAGCACAGATTGGAATTATAGAGGCAATAAAATCATAATCTAGGCTCCAAATTACATAATTTCTTATTTGTACAATGAATAAACAGTAAGGACATATTTGATTTGAGACCCTGAGCCAAATTTTTTATAGCTCTGAATGATTGAATAGAAACCAAGCTGAACTACATACACAGCTTCTTAAATAAAAAAAATCTGAACATGACATATAAAAGGAACGTATTGTAGGTATATTTATGTATTTATATGATTCATATGAGTTTAGTTTCGATGCTTTGAAGGTTATACTTGCTTTTATCGCACTTTTCTTATTCCAAACATATATTTACACAAATGGTCTTTGTTTCAATCAAAAGAATTCAAAAATGCTTTCAACTCAATTGTGTAACTCCGAAGGATTATGATTCAGATTGCAAATAATGTTTTCAAGTAGAAAGCAACAAAATAGAGAAGGGATTCAAACTTATGATTCAAAGTGCTTAGGTTAAGATATGAATTGAATAGTATGATTCAGAGAAGACTTTAGCAAGAGTGCATAAAATGAAATAAAATTCAAGAAAAAACAAAATGAATTCAATGATTAGGTGAACAATATACATCAACTCCTGAACCATATAAGATACATGACAGAGAAAAGGATCAAAGAACAGAAAACAATAATATATGCTCCCATGTCTGTTCAATAATAAATTCAATGGTTTCTAATAGACTGCAAAACCCTTGAGTCTTAAGCCCATGGAATCGTGTGAAATTCTAATGATTTTCATTCACCTGATTAGAAATCTAGTTTTGGATAGAAAATAAAATCCGACAACCATTTACTCACTTTCAGTCTGTGATTCACAGCTGGATGAATATCAATATGATTATCATCGTTAGCCTCTCCTGACTCTTTCTCCAGCTCCCTCTTCACATACTTCTCATGATCCGAAAGTGCAACATTGAAATCAAATGCCTCGTTCCTCTCTGCAAATCCCAACCCAATAAATGCGTGCTTGCCCCTTCCATCCTCTATCTTCAGGACAAAATAACGAGACGAATCCAGAGCAGTTTCTACAGAATTCTCCCTCTGTCCAGGGAGAACAAAGCAAGCGGCGAAGAGCTCGCCCGAGTTCGGATCTTCCAGGCGTATCTCACATCGATCTTTACACGAAACAACTCGGAGACGACCAGACCAGATCTTATCCGACTGCAGCCACTCACCACATTTGTATCCACCGCTCGTCGTTCGAGGTGGAATCTTGTAGACGAAGACCTCCCGAACCACCAAAAGAGTATGCTCGAACGCCTCCTCTTCCTCGAATGACATGGTTTGCTCAATCTAAAAAGTAATGTACAAGGAATTTGATGAGATTGAACAGGCTGTTAGGAAAAGACAGAGCGGTTTGATGATTTAAGACTAAGTACTTTGAAAATTGAATAAATCCTTCCGAAAAGTACAGGGATGGAGTGAATTGAAACTTTGAAGGAGATTTAGGGTTCTGCGACAATCTTATCTGCCTGAGATTGGGCAGAGATCCAACGGGGGAATTGAATATGTATTGGAATTGATATGATTTTTTAATGTGAATTTGAAGGTTTCCGGTTGGAAAGGTATCGACAAGCTCAGATGCGTGGGTTCGAAGAGTGTTTGGAAGGTCAACTTGGAATTTCAATGGATAGGGACAATAAATCTTCAAAGGAGAATTACCCTTCAACCGCGAACTCAGAATGAGGCTCCCAAACGCGCCCCTAGGCCCTAGCTATGGGAGAAGGAGAACAGTACGTTTGAATCGAGACAGAGCTTTGCTTTGATGCGAATTAATTACGTAAATGACATTATTGGCCTTCACAAAATGGTTTGCCACTCCTGCGTGCACTTTGAGAGACGTGCTGACAAGATATATAATATAATATGATATAAGGGATTTTTTTGCAGCCATACCTTTACATAAATTTACATTTATATTCTCTTATTTTTGATATTTATATTTATATCTCTCCGTTTTATATAATTATTGCAATTATATCCTTAAAATTAAAGTCTGCTAACTTTTATTGTTTATTTTTACTGAATGGCTAAAATAACCTTTTACAGAATAAAAATATTTCATATTTACCCTATTATATTATCTTATATATTATTTATGTTATTTTATTATTGTATTTATTTCATTTATACCTTAAGCCATTGATATTAATTTGTTTAAGTGATAGCTATTCATTTAAATTCAACCAATCATATAAACAGTCGGCTATCTAATATATATATATTTTTCATAAAAGGTTACATGAGTCATTTAATAAAAATAAATGACAGATGTTCACGCAATTTGACATAAAAGGTATAGTTGTAATGATTATGTTAAACTAAAGGATATAGATACAATTATTAAAAACAAGAAGATATAAATGCAAATTCATTTTAATGTCGGGGCACGGATATAGAAAACCCATATAATATATTTTTATTTTATTAAAAAGGAAAGAAGGCGTTGCAAATATTTTTTTACCGTTATTTAATAATTAGGGCAAAATAGTAAATAACTAAATAATAAATGATAATTAATTAATTAACTAACGGTTTGAGGCTATCTGCTGAGGAGATGCATCTCGGGGCAGTCGA
This sequence comes from Buxus sempervirens, assembly GCA_947561395.2. Lineage (NCBI taxonomy): Eukaryota > Viridiplantae > Streptophyta > Magnoliopsida > Buxales > Buxaceae > Buxus > Buxus sempervirens. The sequence continues at coordinate 31,783,531 of OX387192.1, forward strand.
GTCCGCTGATGTCTATTTTGAGAGAGTTTTTTCCGTCTTGAGGAGGCTGAAATTTGTTTCTAGGTTTTGTGATTTATTCCTTTGTCCATTTGAATTGTGATAGGGGAATATATTTGCGCTTCCACCAATTGGAAGCATTGATCCCATTCAACGATGGTCCGTTTCTGAATGCGGAAAACTCTGCCCTAACTTTTGTGCTTGTTCCAATTCGGGCTCCAAATCCAATTTGAAACTTTCCCTCGTCAATTCTTAGGAGTCCTTCGATTTCCACTCCCGGGGACTTCGTTTCTCATTCTTCTGGGTTGCCCAATGCCTTTCCTTCTATGTTAACCTTGATCTTGATGATCGGTACAACATAATGTCTTCAATTATTTTCAGAGATTGAGAGCTAAGGAAAGAAGGCTTAGTGTTAGGGAGCTGGGCACCGCAGACAGCAGAAGGAAGATCACTTGTAGGTCAGCCGTATAGCTTTAAAACAGTAAGGCGAGTATCTGCTATTGTAAGAAATAGAGGGGAATGCAAGTATTGTTCTTCCATTTACTGATTAGCCTCGCACGAGCTTCGTTTTTTGTTTTTTGTTTTTTTCTCTTGTTTTAATATGCGCTGTGGTTGGAAGCTCGCTCTAGAAATGCTAGAGAATCGAACATGGATAGATCTTCATCAGTCGGTAGTCGAGTCACCTTTTTTGTTCAAAGGCTTTTGAATTGCAGTTAGACCCAACTTAATTAGCTTCATTTGGTTGCATTTCGGTGGTGGTTTTTTCATACGTGAATTTATTTATCTTTAGTTTATTTCTTTTCTCATTTCTTCAATTGTTTTCTCCAGGTTGAATAACTTATGAAGCTTTAGGCAAGTCGAAAGTGCGGCTCAGCAAACTATAAGAAATACGTGAGTTCTTCTTTTCTATGCTCTTTTCATTGATTCAATTGGGATGGATCGGGAATCAAGTCAATTTACTTGGCTTATCCAATTGTTCTTAGGAGTCAAGAGGATTTAATTCTGCAAGACAAGATGAGATGACATGCTTTATACATTTTTTTTCTTGGTTTCTTTCATCTGTATCTTCTTCCGTTATGGCTCTTATGGGCTCCTTGGGGCACTGAAGAATCTCGTGTTTATTGTTTCAGGATGTTTAAGCTTCTTTAGTGCGTATATATATATATATATTATTTGTTAAAGATGATGGAAGGATCGTATTGTAAAGAAGACTCTTTTGATTTATTGAAGCAATTGGAGCACATTCTGGAATGTGATCCTCTTATGTAAGTTTGAGTTCTTTGCTTATTTCCTGATATTTATTTTGATTTTTCAGTTTGACTAAAATAAGGTCTAGAGGTTATGTTTATTGGTTGATTTAATAGTGAGTTAGGGGGCTTCACAACTAGGTACTCAAGCAATGTGCACAGATGGGGTTTATGGTGGCACCGTTCTGAAGCTTGTAATATTCGTGGAGTCATGGAATTTCTCTGTGATTGATGTGTTTGGTAGCTGATTTCAGGGTGCTCTATATGCCTTTCTTTTCATAAGATCAATTTTGATGATTTGGAATGGTTGATTTTCCCTAGAGGAAGAATTTGGGATGCTCTGATCAGCTTTAGTTGTTAGAATACTTCCCTTTGTTACAACATTATACATTATAATTGCAGTTCTATTATCTACATTCAATAAACTATGATGGCTGTTATTGTGGAATTTATTTATAAACTTATTTGATTTTTGGAATTCATGGGCATTCTTATCATGCTGACATCTTCTTTTCAATGAGCCAATGAGGGCCGGGACAACAATTTCATCTTCTCTCATTTGGTATTGATATTTCACAATTTACTTTGGGGCATGCTTTTGGGTTTTCTAATCATTTTTCTCTCATATTGACTTGGTCAAGCTATAAATTGTGATGGTGCTCATTGGGCAACCTAAATCCATCAGAGTATCATCACATATCAAGGTTATGGATGGCAGATTATTCGTGTTTTCTTTTGCTCTTCAGATAGGAGGTCCAAATAAGTTAAAGCCTTGCCCCTTTTCTTCATTTGACATCGACATTAGAAAGGGAACTGTGATATTATAATTATCTGCCTTTTTCGGAGTTCATGATATAATAATTATTCTAATTCTTAACATGGAGCACTCACAGCGCATGCACAACGCTTTTCCTGAGCTCCATACTCTTCAACACCCTTCATAAATAGTTGCCTACAACTCACTATGTACAAGTGGTACTAACGCAACAATGACTCTTTAAAACTACTTACAACATGTGGACATTGACATGAATCCGGGTCATAGGCCATTTGCAGATGGGCGCTGGATGGAATGACTATGACAACTCTCATGCTGATTGTAGGACTTCTATTTATAATTTTTTTTTACGTTGGATACAATGGGAACATTGTTTATCTACTAAGAGAAGAAATAAGGTCTAACCACCTATCATGTTACTGAAACAAGGTGAACACAGAGGACATAATTTCGTAAATATTTAAGCTTTGAACTTATGTCTAAACTGTAACATATTCATGGTTTACCGGGTGTGTATAAGTGAGTTCTGAAAATATTTGTATATCATTTTGTTCATCAAGTCATTTTTGTTGTGTAATTAAAATTTATAATAGATTGCTCAGTGTTATTAAATATTTGTAATAGTCTGGTCTTCATTTTCCACATTGCAATATAACTCCAGAATTTCTATTGTCATTTTTATTCTTTATTGGTTCAAACTGCTTATGATCTCATCTGTCACAATTTTTTATTTGTCAATACATGTGATTAATGTTATAGAGATACAGGTATTCATCTATTATCTATCACAATAAATAGGTTCTACATCAATTCATACCTCATTTGTCTTATCCATCTTAACCTCTAGTTATTCTGTTAGGCTTTCCAGTTTTTTTCTTGTTCAGCTTGGATGTGTGGAAGTTTGTATATCTTATGTGAGATATTTTGTTTTTAGAAATATACTTATGAGCCTTTTTCTTCTATAAGATTTCGTTCAATCATCCTGATTTTGGTGCCATTTATACTCAGTGATGAAGTAGGATTCATTCATCCATCCCAGCTTGTGGCATTAAATGAAGACGCAGATGGTTCTCTCCTCGCATCTGTCAATTGTATATCACGATCAGAAGATGAGATCCTTGGGAGATTTACATCAGAACTTGACAATTTGCAACACAAAAATACAAATTTTTGGAGTAGAGATCATAAGTTGGCAATCTCGATGGAGGTTCTTCTTCCTCTATATGTTGCTGCTAGAGATGCTTTTATGTTTGCACTCAGACAATATAATATGTTGTCCAAATTACCAGTAGAGGCAGATAGATTCATAAATGAAACTATGCCAACTTGTTCTTCAGTTTCCGAAGACTTTCTTGAAAGTGAAGTCATGCGGCATAGCAAGGCTCTTTTGTTGCTCAGCTGTGACTTTTGCACTGCATGGAATTCCAGGTTTCTCCCTTGCTTTTGTTTGTGCATATATACCATGCTTCTTTATTTGGTCATGCATTGGCTTGACTGCTAACATCACTTAGAGGTTGGTAGAAATAATTGTTAGATGCTTGAAAGTTGCTGGTTTTTCTCACAAAATTTGGAATTTATACCTTGATTCTGGATGGCTCATACTAAAATGTGGAGGCTAAGGTTACTGGGATAGAAATGCAAAAGAAGACTATTTTAATTTTTTCATCGTAGATCACATGCTTTAATTAGCTGTTCTTGATGCAAACTTGTTGGCTGCAATGAATTTTTTTCATCCAGTTGTGTGATAGATTGGAGCCCTTAAACTCGGTGATCTGCACCCAAGATTTGACCACCTCTATAACATGTTTACACCAAACTAACACTTCAAAACAAGAGATATTTGACCATGCTGTGAAAGCTCTCAAAAAATTCAACTAAGTCAACAGTAAGTGAATATTTATTGCCACTTATTTTTGGATTTCGATACCTAACAATTTCAAGTTCTGATTCAGTGGGTTAGCATAGAGGTGTCTAGGTCTACAACCGTCTGTTGTCACTGAAATATGAATCATGTCTCATTGCATAAAGATATAATGATCAAGACTGCACAAGATATTTGCCTACTGACAAAAATTCGCTTTTTGTCAAACCATTGTCCCATTTCTTTATGGGTAATGATTTGTGTGAGTGTGCAAAATGCATAAAGATATAATGATCAAAATGCAACAAGTCGATTTCGTTTGTGCAACTGTGCGAAGCCTCCTCTGACGGTGTGCGAAGGTGATTTTGTTTGTGTGACGGTGCAATTGAAGGGGAGGTGACGAAGATTCCTCCGAAGGCGGGAGTTTTTGTCGAACGGCGAGAAGGTGCGAAGACGTCACAGCAAGGGGTTTTGTCGGAGCAAGCAGGCGATTTGAAGACGTCATAGCAAGAAGGTGTTTGAGCAATGGCAGAGTTTTCGTTGGAGCAAGCAGGTGACTTCGACTAACAGAGGTGAGAAGGCGACATTGCGACAGAGCAAGGATTCAGTTATGTCAAACCAGATTCAAAATCTAGGAGGGATGGGGTGTCGTAGTTCCGTTACAGTGCAACGAAAGTTGCTCATGCTTGAGGGATTTGTAGCCCCTCCGTCCAAACATCTTTGGATTACAGAGCGGTTTGGAAACGTATCCGCATGGCAGACATTTGAGAATGATGAGTGTGTGTGGGTGGTGGAGAAAGTTGGGGAAGCTTCAAGGTGTACAGAGGAGGTGAGTTTTTTAGGGGTTTGCCGGAGTGGAGGGCGTACTTTGACGATGGATGTGGGCTGTAACCGCCAAGGAAGATTCCTCTGGATCTCCTGTTTTTCGCCTGCAAATCTAAGGATGCTAATTTTCCCTCAACAGAGAGATAGTGGATGGGAGTATATTGCAGACAACGTCAATACGGCTCTAGGAAATGTAATGCGTACAAACAAAGGCCTGCAGAGAGCAGGTGCAAAATGTGGTCAAAGAACAGAAACAAATTTGAGGGGGACTTCTGAGATGGCGGAAGGAAACGTGGTCTCAGGGATGGTGCACAACCTTTGGTGGTGTCCTGTAATAGCTGTATGCTATGTTACATGGACTCGGGTATGAGTGTCGGGTGTGGGTATGTGTCTAGGAGTCGGATTCACTTGACCCTCAAAACTTAGGATACGGGGATTCGGTTGAGAAGTGTCCAAAATTTGGATAAGGATACTGGGATTTGGCTGAAAAGTCTCCAAGTAAATGTCAATAATGCCAATTAGAATCCTAGGTTTCATATTTTTGTTTTTCCTTTTCTTCCCCCTATATTTTTCTTTTTAAGTCATTGCTTGCAATTTTTGAGTTTGCGAATATATATTCTCTCTTTGCAAAAACTAGTATCTTTTTTAATTCATTTCTTGCAAGTTAATTATTTGATAATTATTATTATTTTTATTTATTTTTTGATTGATCTTGGGTTGCCATGTCCAAGAGAACATGCGAAGGATCCGACACATATCTCGTACCCGTACCCATGTCGTGTCATGTCGGACACGGGTACTTTGGGTCGTGTGAAGTGTCCATGTAACATAGGCTGGGCTGTATGTCCAACTGATACCCGTTGGAATTTGACGATAATTTGTCATCGGCCCTTCTCTGTCCGAGAGTGGAACATGGTTATTAGAGAGTTAATGGAAAGTTTGCAGATTCAGAGAACTTTTTACATATTATTTGCAAGGAAGGGGTTATTTTTTGTAGAGTCTGAAGAGGAAGCCAGGCTTTTCTCTGAAATTGGAAATGTTCGGTTGGCATCGTCGAACGTTTTGTTATTCAGGCATCGATTGTCAGGTGGTGAGGAAGTGGGGGAATTTTTTCTAGGAGGTACTTGGATTACTGTCGAGGGCATCCCTCTCCATGTGTTATCGGAAGGCACTATTAACCTCGTAGGCAAGGTGGGTTGCTGAAACTAGGGAGTATGGAGGTGATGAACAATGGTTTGAGCAAGGTGACGATGAAAGTTAGGGAAGAATTATTTAGGCGCATTCCATGCTCCATATTTCTCTGGGATGGGACAGTAGCATTTGAAAGAGTATCAGAGGTGCATTGTCCGCGGAGGTAGTAAGGAGTGAACAACGAGCAGCTCCTGTGGCCGGAGAAGACGAGGTACAGGTTCCAAGACAAGGCATATGTGGCTACCGTGAGGGTGCTTTGTGTCAAGAGGAAGGCAACATAGTTGACTTAACAGGAGGTGCAGAGCCTGGTCTCATAGGAGGCGTAGTTGTAGTGGGTTTTGTACATGGTCAGGGAGAAGAAGGTGTTTTGTTGGCTGCTGGGTTTCTGAACGTGGTAGAGGTCCAACTTTCGAGAATTCAAAATATTCAGGGAGATACAGCTCTTCCTGTTCATGTTCAGAGAGGTTTTGGTGGTCGTATGGACCAGGGTAGTCAGCCCACGAATATGGGCCCAGTTTCAAACCAAGTATATGTGCAGAATGGAATAAATGGATGCGTGGGTTGACCCAATGAAGTAGACCTTGGAGTGGTTACAAGTTATAATAATAGAGAGGTTCAAAACCAATTGGCCCAACATAGGGCCATGGGCTGCTGTGACAGGAGTCTAAATTCTAACAGAAGGGACTATAGAGACCAACAAGGAATGAATCAAGTCTCTCTTAATCTCATAGGCAGTCTTGGGTGGAGAAGGTTAAAGGCGGTAGTATCTGAGGAGGTTGAGAATGAAGTAAGGAGACTCGCCCCCATTTTGTTTCCATCGGTAGTATCTGAAGAAGTGGAGAATGAGGTGAGTAGACTTGCCCCCATTCTGTTTCCATCAGTTTCTAGATCAAAGAATTCAATCAAGGTTAAGGATATGTCGGCGTTAAAGGAGACAGCACACAGTAAGGGGTCGGATAATCCTTCTTCTTCTATTACCCCTACAATCAGATCTGGTTTTACAGTTGAGGATGGTGATATGCCTAATCAAGTTCGTCAATCTCGTTCGTCTGATAATGAGGAGTCTGATAATGAGGAATTTCTTTCTTCTCCAGAGGATGGTTTGCTGAAGTATGCATCTCCAGAAGCTACATATGGGTTTCGGAAGGAGCTACAAGAGATGTTTGTGGAAGAGGGGATAGAGTTGTAGGGTGCTGGTTCTTCCCTTTCTAACGATTCAGTTGGTGACAAGCTTCAAAGTAGGCAGATGGACTCACAGATGCAGTATTGTGATTTACATCGTACAGATATGGGGAGCAGCTCAGAGGATTTGTGTCATCCAGGTATGTCTAGTGTGTTTGCTTTTAGTGAAAGTTCAGCCCAGATCTGTTCTCCCTGCACGCCACCCTTCTCTTCTGCCCTTGGTAACACTCTTGCTTTGGTTCAAGTGCAAGAGGCTTGCTGCCCAGACTCGCCCCTTACTTTGAGCAACTGTTTAAATCTATGCCATTATGATAGTGACCATAATGTTAGTGCATTTCATGGTATAATTTCTCCTTTTGTTTCTACTGATGTGTGTGAGAACCGTTTACCAAATAATGTCATATGCAGTGGGAATGGTAGAAATTCATTTATAGATTCAGAGAGGGGTATTAATTAGAGGGGGTTGACAAACAAAGACATAGGGGATAAGGCTAGCGTATAAGAGATATGGGAGGGGGTCGAGGAGATGTTTAGATTATTAAACTTTGAGATAAGAGATAAGGACGGTAAGATTGTGGATGTTAAAGAGGTGATACATAGGTACAACTTGGAAAGGTCCGGAGTTAAAAAATCCAGGAAAAATAGAGAGCTTCGTAATTTAGAGTGGTCAGTAAATTACAATAGTAGAGGGTGTAGGAGGTTCGGGCCAATTAGGGATACGTATAAGTGTTAATGAAAATTTTCAGTTGGAATATTCGTGGCTTAGGGGGAGTAGAAAAAAGCGGGCCATTCGTGAGTGGTGTTGAAGATTGTCTCCATTAGTCTGTGTTATTCAAGAAACAAAAAAAGAGGTAATATCAGAGCGGTTTGTTTCATATTTGTGGGGTGGTGGGAATAGGGATTGGGTTTCCCTTCCTGCACAAGGAGCTTCAGGAGGGATATTAGTGATGTGGGACTCATTACAACTTGGAGGGACGGTAGTTTCTCAAGGTACATACTTCGTATCAATACAGTTTAAGGATCTTGGCGATCAGTTCGAATGGGTATGCACTGGGATCTACGGTCCCCCCCAACAATGCGAGAATCAGGGCTGATTTTTGGTCTGAATTGGATTCTGTTGGTGACGGTTTTATTGACCCATGGTGTCTTATTGGTGATTTTAATGTTACCTGTTGTTTCCAGGATAAGAATGGTGCGTTTAGAACTACTTGCAGTATGCGGGAATTTAACGATTTCATTGATAGATGGGAATTGGTAGACTATCCTTTGAAAGGAGCACGATACACATGGTCAAATAGACAGGAAAAGCCAAGTTGTAGTCGTTTAGATAGAGTTCTTGTTTCTGTAAGTTGGGATGACCATTTTTCGAATGTTATCTAGACAGGTTTAATAAGAACTGTATCAGATCACATTCCCATAGTTCTGGATACGGCAAAGCAAGAATGGTCGGGTCCTAGACCATTTCGCTTTGCTAATATGGGATTGGAGGAAAAATCTTTTCGGAATTTGGTTACACAATGGTGGGGGGATATGAAAGAGTGTCGTGAAGGTTGGACGGGTCATAGATTTTTGAAAAAATTAAAAGGTCTTAAAGAAAGAATCAAAATATGGAATAAAGCTGAATTTGGGATGCTGCATAATCGTATATGAGAGTTACAGGAGAAAATTCAGTGGTTTGATAGAGAAGAGGAAGTTATGGAGTTGTCATTGGGAGAAAGATCAGAGCGAATAATTGTTTTAGGAGATTTGGAAGCAGTTTTGAGGTTAGAGGAAATAAATTGGAGACAAAAAGCAAGGGCTAAATGGTTAAAGGAGGGGGATGGAAACACTAAGTTTTTTCACCGAATAGCAAATGGGAGGCGAAAAGAAATTGCAATTAATCACCTACAAGTAGATGGAGAAGAAATCAGAGAGGAAGAAAAAATTGTGGAAGAATTGATTAATCACTTTTCTAGTCTATATTCATCTGAGTCTTCTTATAACTTTGATTTAAAGGATTTAGAGGGTCCTAAGTTGGAAGCGAGTCAGCGGGAAATATTGGAGAAACCTTTTGATTTAGAGGAAATATATGTAGCAATAAAAGATTTGGGTAAGGATAAGGCTCCAGGGCCAGACGGTTTCTCCATGGCTTTTTTTCAAGAGTGTTGGACAAATGTCAAAGAAGATCTGATGTTGGTGTTTGAGGAATTTTATAATAATGGAGTAATAAATAAGGTAGTGAATGCAACTTTTATTTGTTTTATTCCCAAATGTACGGGGGCGGAGGAAATAAAGGATTTCAGGCCAATTAGTCTTACCACCAGTCCGTACAAAATTATCGCCAAGGTGTTGTCTTTGAGATTGAAGGAGGTGATGGATGGGATTGTTACGAGAAATCAAAGTGCATTTGTAGATGGCAAACAAATTTTGGACACTATGCTTATTGCTAACGAATGTGTGGAGGAGAAGAAGAGGTCTGGGGAGCCGGGATTGATATGGAAAATTGATCTGGATAAAGCATATGATAAGGTTGAGTGGAGTTTTATTGATTGAGTGTTAAAATGGAAAGGTTTTGGAAACTGCTGGTGGAGATGGATGATTTGGGGGGGGGGGGGGGGGGGGGGGGGCGGCGGTGTTTGGATAAGGTCTCGTTTTCGTTGCTTCTTAATGGTCAGGTTAGAGGTTTTTTTCCGTCGAGTCGTGGGCTTAGGCAAGGTGATCCCCTGTCACCTTTTCTTTTCACTTTGGTGAGTGACATTTTAAGTAGGTTATTTACTTTGGGGGAGGAAAAGGATAAAATTAAAGGTTTTGTTATTGGCAGAAGTGGAAATCAGATTTCTCACTTACAATTCGCAGATGACACTTTATTATTATTATAAGCCAAAATGGAGAATGTTTTTTTGTGTCAATGTATTTTGAAAGTCTTTGAGACTGCTCGCGACTGGAGCTCGCGACTGTAGAGCTCGTCTGGAATAGAGCTCGCGACTGGAGGAGAGCTCGCGACTGTAGGAGAGCTCGTCTGGAGTAGGAGAGCTCGCGACTGTAGGAGAGCTCGCGACTGGAGTAGGAGAGCTCGCGACTGGAGTAGGAGCCTCGCCTGGAGCTTGCGACTGGAGTAGGAGCTCGTCTGGAGCTCGCGACTGGAGTAGGAGTCTCGCGACTGCTCGCGACTGGAGCTCGCGACTGGAATTGGAGCTCGCGACTGGAGCAGGAGCTCGTCTGGAGCTCTCGACTGGAGTAGGAGCATTGCCTGGAACTCTCGACTGGAGTAGGAGCTCGTGACTGGAGTAGGAACCAGGTCTGGGGTAGGAGTCTCGTCTGGAGGAGTCGACTGGAGCTCCTGCCAAGGAGCTTTGTCTGAGAAGGAGTTCCGTTTGGAGGAGGAGCCTCGTTTTGGGGAAGGAGTTTCGTCTGGTGGAGGAGTTCGCCTTCGAGAAGGAGCTTTGTTTGGAGGAGTTGTTTCGACTGGAGCAGGAGTTTTGTCTGGGTGTCTTCGTTTTTGGAGAAGGAGCTTCCGTCTGAGAAGGAGCCTCTGTCTGGAGAGTCTGGGAAGGGCCTTTGTCGGGAGTTGGAGCTGTCGGCTGGTGTTGTGGGCTTGAGGAGGTGCTTTTGACTGGAGTTTGGACTGGAGTTTTTGTCGGAGAGTTTAGTAGGAGTTTTTCGTAAGAGCACTTCGACTGAAGTTCTTGTCTGTTGTTTCTTATCGGAGGAGCTCTCTATTTGGAGTTATTGTCGGAAGAGATTTCATCGGAGGAGTGAAGCATGGCGGATGTTTCGGGTTTGCAAGACGTGTGCAAGGATTTACTGCAAGCGGGATACTCGTCTTGCGAGATAGAGGAGTTTGTCGCCTCTGCGCTACATCAAGAGTGTGAAACAGAGCAGCCGTTGAAGGTCATGACCCGAGCGGCCCCATCCTACGCGGAAGTCGTTAAGAGAACGAAACCGGCCCAGGGAGGTTGTAGTCACCAGGCAGAGGGTAATCGGAGGATGGAGGTTGCGAGGAGATCAGTAAGGATTGAGAATAAAGTTTTTCAGTTTGTTCGGTCTTCTGGGAAGCAGGGTGTCACTTTTCGTTTGGTGGAGAGGAATAGGAAGTTCACTACTTGGGTTCAATTCCATGGTACAGACATTGGATGGCTTCTGAACGTAGTTGATAAGGCTCAGAATTTTAGCCGAAGTGTGGGTACCTTGGGTCGAACGGAGATGGGCGGCCGTTGTTTTACAGCAAAAATTTGGACGAATAACAGAGGCAAAATGTTGGTGGTGTCTGTGTTTAAGAAATCTAAAGAAGGTGGGATGGTGATGATTCCAATGGAGGATAAAAAGACAAAGTGGCAGTTTGTTCTGGATGCTTGGGAGAGCTTATCTTTTGATATGAAAGGGAAGTCGAAGGTGTCTGGTGAGGAGAAAGGGTTGAGAGAGGGTAGGTTGTGTGTGGACAGGCTTCCTCTGCCCCTTGGTAATAATGGACGGCAGAGTTTAATGGAACAGTGTTTCCCTCCTAGCAGTGCGTTCCCTTCCTTTTGTAAGGTGAATTTAACTTCATCCAAGCTCTTGAGGGAAGGCAGGGATTTAGCTATGGAAATTAAAAGACCAAAACAGAGCATGGGAAGACGGTGGGAGTTTCCACTTTGTTGCAGGGCGTCAGCGCCTGTCAAGTGGGAAGAGTTTTTGGATTGTTGTTTCCAGAAGAGGGGGAGAAAGTGGAAGCCATCTTTCATCCCTCTAGGCTCGGAGGAAGCTGTGGTATTTGTGGCTTCTGGTTTGGATGCTGAGAGGGCCGTAGCTAATAGCCCTTTTAGTTGCAAGGGATCACTGGTTTCAGTTAATTGGTGGTGTAAAGAGTTCAAACCGGAAGCTGGACCTATAAGTGAAGAAGGGTGGTGGATTCGTCTGTATGGAATCCCTCCGCATCTTTTGGCCCAGCAAACTTTTAAAGGTATTGGGGATTGCTTGGGAGGTTTTAAGCAGTTGGGCAATGTCCAGACTGATGGTGCTATATCAATTAAAGTGGGTGAATCAATTGCTCGAAGGATACCTAGATGCTTGAATGTCTGGGATGGGGAGTTTTGGTCTGAAATTTTTATTGAGTTAGTGCAACATGAGACGTCGGATTTTCCAGAACTAGAAATGCAGTCGAAGAAGGGAAGGGAGGTAGATGATGACCGATGTGGCAGGGAGTTTGTGGGAAATCATTTGGTCGTTGAAGGGCAGCATGGGGAAATTCTTGGTGGAAGTCATCCTTTAAGGTCGGAAGATGTGAGTGTTGCGCTACAAGCTGAGGGTAGCAGTCCCACTGTGTCAGATGGGTTAATTTTGAATGGAGATGGATCCCAAGGGAAGGCCCAGAGAATCGGAGTAGAAGGCCACGTGAACCCAAGAAGGCCATGTGATGAACCAAATGGTGAGGTTTCTCGGCCAAGTGATGGGCTGAGCGGCGGGGGTTCTGGGCCAAGTATTGGGCCAAGCAGTGGGGTGGCTGAATCTTGTCAGGTGGAAGGGGATCCTTTCCCAGACCTTAATCTCAAGTCGTTTTGTAGTAGTCTGGAGAGATCGATTTCTTCATTTGATGGACGTATAGCTCATATTGAAGAATGGGTGTCGCGAATTTGCAGTGTGTCGTGTTTGGGTAGACATGGTGAGGTGGAGGCTTTACGAATGGAGAAGACGTCCCTTGAGATGGTAGATAAAGCAAAGATGGGGGAATCGAAGATTTATCCAGGGGATGAGCAGAAAAATCTGGTCTATTATTCAAGGCGTCGTCGTAAGAGTGAAAGGAAACTTAGTCAGAGCTTGGATCTGGAGCAAGCGCACTCTGTAGATGGCTTCCTACCACTTACGTTGCCGCATGACTTTGCTAAAGGGGATGACGGTGACCCTCATGCTGGTGTAGAGATTCCTCATCTTGTTTCTTCATCTCCTATTGTGGCGCCCGTCCAGGCAATCGTTTCTTCTTCTTCCGATCGTTGTTGCTCGGATGAGGAGGATGGCAGGATTCAGTTGGGGGTTTCAGTTGCTAATCCCAACGGTCAGGGATCTTGCCCTGTTTCAGTTTCGGTTCTTGATAGTAAGGGGGGCGATGGTTCTTCGGAGGAGATTCTTTCGTCGAATCCTCTCCTTAGCAAGGATGATGGGTTGATGACGTTGGCTAACAATGGTGGTCTCATAATGGAGAACCAGATCTGCTCTCTTTCGCCTATTTGGAACAGTGAGGCATCCGCATGGGTTGCAAATAATATATTGAATCTTAGCAAGGCACTTGGAGTTTCTTTCCAGGGATCTGAGGAGGAGGTGCAGGCCCTTTTTGCATCTATTGAAGGAAGGAGGGAGATGGGGTCGAATAAGGGAGCGCCGAGAGACCCCTTGAAGGTGTCCTAATTCGGGAGGATCTCCTAAGAGGAATCGATACTGGTGTTGGTTGGATTGTTTTTGTTGTTCCAATGCTGTTGAAAATTATTTCTTGGAATGTGAGAGGGCTCAATGCCCAGGATAAGAAGGGAAGAGTCAAGGCAAGTTTAGGGATGTGGGATCCTGACATTCTTATGTTACAAGAATCAAAGTTAGCCATGGTCCCCAAGTCTGTGGTGGGGGAGTTTTGGAGGAAGGATTGTGTGGATTGGGTTTACCTACCGGCTCAGGGAGCATCAGGTGGTATGATTCTAGCATGGAAGAGCAACAGGTTTCTTTTAGCTCAGACTTGGGTGGGTGTTTACTCTTTATCTGTCTTGTTGAAATGTTCGGTTAGCTCGGAGTTATTGCTTTTCTCGGCTGTCTATGGGCCGAATGACCAGTCCAGGTCAAGGTTAATTTGGGAGGAGTTATCTGAGGCAAGGGGAATAGGGGGAACTCCTTGGTGTATCGGAGGTGATTTTAATGTGGTTCGTTTTCCGGAGGAAAGAACAAGTGGGAGGAGTTGTTCTAAAGTCATGGCCGACTTCTCTTCCTTTATTGAAAGTTCCCATCTGATTGATGTCCCCCTTAAAGGCTCGAGGTTCACTTGGTCTAAAAGTCAGCTTTCCCGTAATCTGTCGAAATTGGACCGCTTCCTTGTATCTTTGGAGTGGGAGAGATCTTTTCCCAATTTTAGCGTCTTTGCTTGGCCTAGATCAGTTTCTGACCACTCTCCATTATTGCTCACTAGTCAGAATGAGTTTCGGAAAGCAACACCTTTCAGATTTGAGAATATGTGGTTTGAAGATAAATCCTTCATGGACTTGGTGGGAAAATGGTGGAGTGAGATGGATTTTAAAGGCTCAGCCTCCTTTGTGTTTTCCAGAAAACTTCGCGCGCTAAAGTGCAAGATTAAGGATTGGAATAGAGATGTGTTTGGCAGAGTGGATAAGAAGCTGGAGGGTATTATGGCGAGATTGAAAGAGTTAGAAAAATCGGAAGAGGAAGGGACCCTGTCGCTTGATGATTGGAAGGAGATGGGAAGTTTGAAGTTGGACTTCAAGAAGGCTGCATCATTATTGGAGATCAGTTGGAGGCAGAAATCACGGGCTTTATGGCTTAAGTCTGGTGATAAAAACACAGGTTTTTTCCATAGGATGGCCTCAGCTAGAGGGAGAGCTAATTCCATTGACCACTTGGAGGTGGAAGGGTCCCTATTGCTTGAACAAGATGAAATTAAGAAGGCGGCAGCAGCTTACTTTGAAGACCTTTTCATTGAGAAAGTCCATGTTAGACCTTTGCTGGATGGTATGGAGTTTGATTTGATTTCTGATTATCACAGGGATAGGTTGGAAAGGCAATTGGGGGAAGAAGAGGTGTTGGAGGCTATCAAGGAGTTGGAAGGTGATAAGGCCCCGGGGCCGGATGGGTTTACTATCAAATTCTACAAGCTTTGTTGGGGCCATATCCGGGCAGATTTCATGAGAGCAGTTCAAGAATTTTATAATTCATCTCATTTTGAAAGGAGTTTGAATGCCACCTTTATCTCCCTCATTCCTAAGAAGGAAGGTGCGGCATCATTGAGAGATTATCGGCCCATTAGTTTGGTGGGGAGTTTCTATAAAATCATTTCTAAAGTCCTTGCTAAAAGATTGAGAGAGGTGCTTTCGGAAGTTATTTCTCCTTATCAAAATGCATTTTTAGGGGGGAGGCAAATTATGGATGGTGTTCTGATTGTTAGTGAATGTGTGGACTCCATTCAAAGGGAGGGTGTTGATGGGATTCTTTGCAAGCTGGATATTGAGAAGGCATACGATCATGTGAATTGGAAGTTTTTATGGTACATTATGAGGAGGATGGGTTTCGGGGCCAAATGGAGATCTTGGATGGAAACCTGCGTCTCTTCAGCATCTTTCTCTGTTTTGGTTAATGGAGTGGCGGCTGGTTTCTTTCGGTCTTCTCGGGGTCTGAGACAAGGGGATCCCCTTTCCCCCTTACTCTTCTTGTTGGTTATGGAAGCTCTCAGTCGTTTGGTGGCTAGGGCGGAAAATATGGGGCTTATTGAAGGGGTGAAGGTGGGAGGAGGCTCTTTATCTATCTCTCATTTACTTTTTGCGGACGATGCTATGCTGTTTTGCAAGGCGCAAGCCCCTCAACTTTTGGTGGTGAGATCAATCCTGAATTGCTTTGAAGCCCTTTCGGGTTTGAGAGTGAATTTTCAGAAAAGCGAGCTTTTTGATGTTGGAGGAAGTGGCAACTCCTCTATTTTCTGTGGTCTATTGGGGTGTCGTTTGGGGTCCTTTCCTA
The DNA here is from genome assembly GCA_947561395.2 of Buxus sempervirens. Lineage (NCBI taxonomy): Eukaryota > Viridiplantae > Streptophyta > Magnoliopsida > Buxales > Buxaceae > Buxus > Buxus sempervirens. The sequence continues at coordinate 31,799,288 of OX387192.1, forward strand.
CTTCTTATCTCGGAATTCCTATTGGGGCATCTTTTAAATCCAAATTGATTTGGGAACCAACGATATCGAGGATGAAAAAGAAGTTGTCGGCTTGGAAGGGGAGTCTTTTATCGAAAGGTGGTAAGATGGTCTTGATCAAGAGTTCTTTATCTAACCACCCAACTTATATGCTCTCTGTTTTATTAGCTCCGATTTCAGTGCTGGAGGCCATTGAGAAGTTACAGAAGAACTTCTTATGGGCAGGAGGGGAGGAGTCCAATAAGTATCATCTGGTTTCTTGGAAGGAGGTTTGTAACCCAAAGGAGGATGGTGGCTTGGGTATAAGAAATTTGCGGCTTTTTAATAGAGCCCTTTTGGCGAAGTGGTGTTGGCGGTTTGGCCAGGAGGTAAACAGCCTTTGGAGGAGATTAATTGTTGTTAAGTATGGTTATGATGAGACAAGGTGGCTTCCTGAACAGGTGAATGGGAGAATTGGTTGCAGCTTATGGAGGCCCATATGCAGATTGTCTCCCCTGGTTGAGGCAGGAGTGAAGTTTCAGGTGGGGAGGGGAGATAGGGTTAAGTTTTGGTCGGATCCTTGGTGCTCTGGTGGAGCTCTCAAGGAGCAATTTTCTACGCTTTATAATATTTCTTCAGCCCCTCATGCCTTTGTTGCAAACCTGTACTCCCTAGGGGTGGGAGGAGTACAATGGAATTTGCAGTTCAGAAGAGGTATGTTTGATTGGGAATTGGAAGACTTGTCCCAGTTTCTGGAGTGCATCAATGGAAAGGATTTTGGTTCTCATCAAGATGTTATGAGCTGGTCAAGGAGCAGTGATGGGGTCTTCTCTGTGAAGAGCATGTATGGGTTTATGAGTAAGCGGAATCTTAATTTCAAGGTCCACAATCTGTTATGGCAACCTTTACTTCCATCAAAGGTTGGTTTCTTCATGTGGACAGCGGTGCTGGAGAAAATCTTGACTTTGGATAATCTAATGAAGAGAGGCTGGCAGCTTCCTAATAGATGTAGCCTTTGTAGAGCGGATGCGGAGTCAGTCAATCACCTCCTCATTCATTGCCCAATCACAAGTGGAGTTTGGAATGAGTTCTTAGCCAGGTTTGGTGTAGCTTGGGCCCAGCCTCAAGGTGTTTCTCAGCTTCTTTTATGTTGGAAGATCTCAAAAGGAGACTCTCCTTTCAAGGTCTTTTGGCGGTTAACACCAGAGGCAGTGATGTGGGCAGTTTGGAAGGAACGAAACAACAGGATTTTTGAGAATAAGGAAAGAACTCGGGATGCTCTTTTCAAATACTCTCTTAGTTTTATCCTTTATTGGGCGTCTGCAGTGGAATCTTGTAAGGGATTGAAATGTCATGATGTATTAATGTGTAAGGATTTCAATGATTTGTAAGGATGGGGAGGGGATGAGGTTTATGTACACCTTTGGTGTACAGCATTGTAACTTGTTTTCAGCATCTTTTTAATATATTTCTTCATTACCGATCAAAAAAAAAAAAAAAGTCTTTGAGATTATGTCAGGGTTGAAAGTGAATATGTTAAAATGTAGTATAGCGGGTATTAACGTTAGGGACGAAAGGATGGACGAATTCGTGTCTAGTATCGGTTGCAAATTTCAGAGATTGCTTATGAAATATTTAGGCCTTCCGTTGGGTGGGAGACCAAATCTAGTTATTTTTTGGGATCCAATAGTGGATAGGGTGTCTAAGAGAGTGGGCAATTGGAAAAGACAATTTTTGTCTATCGAAGGTCGTCTTACGTTGATTAAATCAACTTTAGAGAATATTCCGACTTATTATTTGTCATTGTTTAGGGCTCCAGCTAAAGTGTTAAGTAGAATTGAAAAAATTCATCGTGATTTTCTGTGGGAAAGGAAAGGAAAAAAAAAGGTTTCATCCTGTGAATTGGAGAGTGGTGAGTCGTCATAAAAACAATGGAGGTTTATCATTAGGAAATCTCAGTTCCCAGAATAAGGCATTACTTGGTAAATGGCTTTGGCTGTTCGGGGAGGAAAGGGAGACATTATGGCGTGAGGTAGTAGTAAACTTTTATTGGATCCATCATAATGGATTAGAGGTGAAAACAAGTGGTCGAAGTCGGAGGCATGGTCCATGGAATGCAGTCTTACACCTTGCTGATGCGTTCTTCCCATTTGTTCAATTAAAATTGCGTGCAGGTAATCTCATCAGGTTTTGGTCTGATATTTGGTGGAAGGGTCAGGTCCTTTCTTCTTTATACCCTAGGCTTTATAGAATTCGTGTGTTGCCTAATCCTTTGGTTTGTGAGATTCTTTCTCTATCATCTCACGGAGTCGAGTGGAACCTGAACTTTAAACGTGACCTTTGTCCTACAGAATTTGTTGAGTTGGCAAATCTTTTGAATAATCTTAGTGAGGTATCATTATCTTATTCTTCCATTTTGGATAGGCATGGTTGGACTTTTAACTCTGGTGATAGTTTTATTGTTGCTTCGTTTTACTGTCTGCATCTTTTCCTTTTGTGGCCTTTCCCATTTCCTTTTTGTGGAAAGCTGCCATCCCTTCTAAAGTTAAAGTTTTTGTCTGGACTGTTTTGCACTATGAGATTAACACAGTGGATGTATTTCAGCAACGCCAGCCTCATATAGCTTTGTCTCCCTAGGTATGTTTGATGTGCATGAAGGAGGCCGAGTTGGTGGATCATCTCCTACTTAGATGTTTTGTTGCTGATCACGTATGGAGGCATTTGCTGAATTTGGGAAATGTTAATTGGGTACTACCTTATACCGTACGGGAGCTAGCTTTTCAGTGGAGATTTTTGGGCTTCAATAGATTAGGGAGAAAGCTTTACAGGGGATGTTTTTTTGCTACTTTATGGACACTATGGAGGGTGTGAAATAGGTGGATTTTTTAAGATGGGAAGGTGAGAAGGTCTTGTGTGGTTGACCAGGTGATATCGTTATCTGCTTTTTGGGCTTCAAGGCAGAAGGATTTTGACTCATATTCATCTGTGGATATCATCAGGAACTGGACGACATTCATCTATATGTAGTTTGGGGTGGTTTAGTAGTGTCTAGCTTTTGGTGATGGCTTTTTTTGATGTAGCTTATTATACGTGGATGACCCATAGTGTATTTTTTGGTTATTTTGTGGTTTTATCATGTATTTTGGGGTGATCCCACTCCTTGTGGGGTGCCCGTCCCTCTCCTTTTGATCTAATGAAAGCTTCATTAATCATAAAAAAAAAATGATTTGTGTGAGTGTGTAGGCAAAGGTAAATAGTACAAACCTTGTTAAAAGGATGATGATGGTTAGATACCAAAACAAATTAAAATTTATGGAATTACACGTATCAAGTGCAACATTTTTCAAGCTAGTGTGAGTATGTGACTACCACCCTGCTCATTGTAAGTGATGAACCCTGGCAGAAAAGTCTGCTCTGTCCACTCCACTTCTGGTTAGCTTATTTTCGACATCATTAGTGGATCCTGGCACATGAATGGATGAGGTGTTTATTTCATTAGCTGGAGACCATCCTAACCAAGGAGGGCGTCAAGTATATTCCAACCAGGATGCAATTGTGGCTCTTTACCTTTAAACCATCAGTGTGAAATGTGAACATATCTTATCTCTTCTAAAACAATCTGTAATACATGTTGCTCTGCTCACTTTTGAGTCTCCATTTCCAACTGAAACTGAATATTTATATTGAAACTATTCATCTTTGTTTCTATGAACACCGCCAATCTCAAAAAGTCCCATGTTAGGAGGATACCAAAAAATACTCTGTTTTGTCCTCCAAGGAGGGGAAAAAGCGAAATTACGCCTTCTCATGATCTCCATCACTGAAATGTTTTCAATAGTGGAAGAAATGGTCCTCTGGTTCATCATTCCTTCCACATGTGATGCACACATGGGGGATAAGAATCAACTCTTCCACTTTCCCCAAAAATTGTCCAAGGTGTAGATTTCGTAAATTATAGAAGTCCAAACAAAAGCATGGGCTGTAGGAGTATCATGTTTCTTCCACAGTTGAGGAGAAATTGTCATAATGAACTTCAACAATAACTCACCCCATGCAGAATCCGGTCTGGTGGTGGGAGTGTGGTGAAGGGAGGGATAGGGGGTTGCACATTCTCACCCAGATACGAGCAAGCTTTGAGATCACAGGTTGTCATGTTTTCTTCATCCACTTTTGGCAAGTTATTCACACATGCTTTACAGCTTCAAACATTGAATCAGAACAGAAGCTTGGGGGAGGGCCATGCATTACAAACCATGAACCCACATGTTTCATATCAGAATTTTCTTGGAAAGACATCCTCAACCAACCCTTGAAATTGGCTTCCTCCCAATTTTTTAAATAAGAATGATTGCATATTTCAAATTTTATGTGTTCTCTCTCCCAACAGGGCAACCTTTATGCTTGATTTTCTGAGAATGCTCCATCTCTGGCTCCACTGTAATCCCATTAAACAGGGCAATCTCCTTCTGGATTAAGTGCTGTGGAGCAGGAACTTTTAAACTGACACAGGCAATGCCGCATTCCTGCTTTTGCCCAAATAACTCTTTTTTCGGTTATCTACAACATTCAAACCTTTCTTTTTCTTTTCTAAACAGTGTTTCAGTAACAATGTGCACTAGAAGTCCTATGACAGTTTTATGGAATGTACATTTATTGCCAATGTTGGCCGTTGCATCTGGTTAATCTTGTCATGTTTGTGCAGGAAGCAAGTTGTTTCAAAAAAGCAAAGCATCCCTATGTTTATGAATGAACTCTTGTTATCAATGCTGGTTCTCTCTTACTCACCAAAAAGTGAGCATGCTTGGAGCCATAGGTAATCTGAACTTTTCTTTATACTTTCATTGGCAAATAAGAATTTGGTGCCATTGGTAGACACCCTGAGAACTTGATGAGATTTAAGCAATATGACCATTTTTATCTTTCATCTGTCTTATTCTTTCATTACTTGATAGTTCCATGGCATGTTAGACATCCCTCCTAAGTATCATTTTCTTTTCTTCAAAAGCTATCATTCCTAGCTTGATTATGTTTCTTCTCTGCATGTTATCCGTTGACAGGAAATGGGTGATCAAAACTATTGCTAAAAATTGTCCAAATTTACAGGAGATAGTGGAAAACGAATCTCGGCTGGTGGAAGAAATAGCTGAGGTTTATTTTTCAGTTCAGGAATTGGATTCCTTTAGATATTGAAGGTTCATTAACTCTTCATGACATATTTGTACTATTTAGGTTTTTTATTATATTTCCTCCATTGATGACCTAGTATGTATTTTGCAACTTTTGGTATTGATTTTCTGACCATCTTGAAATTTATATTGTCTTTTTTTCATATGGTTAGATCCTCAGAAAAAGGGAAAGTTTGAGCATAGAAATAAAATTTGCACTTGTGATGTTTAAGCTTTTCTTGTGTGGCATTCACCACTTGTGGTTCCGTGGTTCGAGTAAAGGCATTGATGAGTGATCACCTGTAAATGGTTGTTGACTTTCATTTCATGCAATGAAACATGTAAATAAATTCAACAACTTTTAGAGGTGATGATTGGACATGCATGACTAACAACTATGTAAGTATTATGCATTAGAGAAGTTTACTAGGGTAGATAAGCGATTCTGTGTCTTGTTTGATCAGTCTTGTCTAGGTCATTTTCTGGCTGGTTTGCAAGTTTTATAGCTAGTCAGATTTTGTGAGGCAGCTAGAGAAGGGAATCATCTCTATTTTGTTCTGCTTGAGTCTTCATATCCGAATTACTGTTCATTGCAATTTTTGTATAGGTTACTGGTATCATTATTTCTAAGCTTGGGACACTCTGGAAATTGACAGATAAGAAAGTCCCTTTATGCTAATACAAAACTCTTGTATTATCAATGGTTTGATCTTTTGCTGTGGACCATTTAATGTAATAGCTGTTCAGCTCCTGGCATTTAGAATCAAACTGGAGTTCTGATTGCGGAGCAGGCTTTTAGATCAGTTGGATAATACTCTCTGTTAATCATTCAATCATGCTTTATCTGTCAGAAACCCAACGGTTGCTCATAGGCTAACCATTTTGTCCGTTTGATTTCATTTTCTTCCCCAATGAAATAGCTATACCAGGTGAAAGATTTACTCTGCTTGTGAAATAGCTTTACATAATCTTTATTCTACAATAGAATACAGTCCACTTCAGTATTCAGAGTCCTATGGCTTCTAACTTTCCAATATCCATTTTCTTAAACTAACTTGAATTGTTTAGGCCATCGGGAAATCAAGGTAATCATGTTGGATCTCTTTATCAAATTTAAGAATTTATGAATTTTTTTTTACTTTTTTTCTCCTTTTCTCTATTTTGGATAAATGGAAATTTTGAGAGCAATTCATGAAAGAAAAATGGTGCTTCTTTGCAAACTTCTAGTTTCCATAAATGATAGAAAAAAGGTCAAATGGCTTAAAAGAAGAAAATTGCATGGAAAAAACTGAGTTGCCTTTGCAGTAATTACTTAAATTTCTTTAACATTCTCTGCAGAAGTCAAAGATGAATTACCGTGCATGGAATCACCGTTGCTGGCTAGCTTCTTACATGAAAAGTGCACAGGTGAGATTATAAAAAGGTTGTGGGCCACTTCTATTACTTTTCACCCTTGTAAAACCCCCTTCCACACTTCTTTACACACACATGTAGGTCACTTCTCACTAGCTTAATCATAAAACATAGTAGTAGCAAAGTATCTGCTTTCTCAGTAATGTGTAAATCTAATTGATACAATATCTCATTGCTTCTTCCATTGTTCCTGGAAAAGCATGTATGAAATAGCTTCAAGTTTCACCCATAAAAGGGTCATACTATGATGAATAACTAGGAGATTTTCTAAGAAGAAGGTGTGGGATGCACAGCAAAAGCAAAGGTAAGAACCACTTGGGGTATAGCTAATGCAAGCTACAATAAATACAAGTTAGAAAAAAACAAAGAAAATGATGCATGGCTAAAGCCTCCCCATATCACCCAAAAGAAAAAGGTTCATATCTTAGTCTAACCGTAGTCATAAAAGGGCAATGTTTCATAAACAATAGTTACAATGTAGTATTTCTTCTATTCTGCCCTAAGACCATCACTTTCCCTGAATCCATATAAAACTTAGTTTCTTATCTCTCACTTGGGAGTTCTGTTGTGTGATTACTGCCTGCTAATATATTTAATTGTGCACCTTCAGGTTCTAGATGAATTGAACAAATCAAGAAAATGGGCTGCTCTGCATGTTGCAGATAATTGCTGCTTCCACTACCGCAGAGTCCGTGCACCTTCCTTTACCTTACGTTCTTTTGATATTTAAACTTTTATCATTTGGAGTTGTGATGCCATTATCCCATTAAAAACTATTCCCATAATGATTTTTGATTTTTGGTCTATAAACGCCTGCTAGTAAACCATGGGAAGAAAAATAAAAAAAGGACCAAATTGGAGCATGCACCATCAGCCTTTTTTATTTTTTTGATAGTCCACCATCCACCATATTTATGAATTATAACTTCGCTTTTCTCTAAGCTTTGTCCTTTACGTAGAAAAATGAGTTTGAAGAAATTATATTTCTTGATTCTTTGATTTATATTGATTGCAGCGACTAATGCTTAAGGTGCTAGGTGACAGCTGCTCAAAACCGGATACATTTGAGTGCTCTTTGTACATGCATGACCTGTACCGTGTGTGGAAGGTAAGTTTTGTTGCCCAGGATATGTTAAAGTTATTCACATTTTTGAGAAAACAATTTATATTTATGTAAGATGGTCTATCTTTGCAGCATAAAATTGGGTCCCATATTTTTCTTCTTCTACTAGGCTTGTTCACTAGGGCTTCTCTGTTTGGCAATGGACTGGCTGTCCAACTTCTCCACATAGGATTCCTTCCTTGGGTTCTTTGTATCGGTTTACTTTATGTTACATGCATGCACGTATTTCTCCACATTTTTTATCTTCATAATAGTGTTATTTTTAGATCTCATGGTTACAATACCATTGGCCATTTAGCTCTTGCCACGTGAGTTTTATGTATCCCATAGCTACTGTTGGCTGCGGCTCCGCCATATTGAAACGTATGTGTCTGACTGAGAATCTTCAGTAGCTTTTCTAGGTGATCCTTAATTTTCTCTTCCTCTTGAGATCTTATAGGTTACTAGATTTATCAGGGTATTGTATCTTTCTTTTCCTCTGAATTTTTCTTTTTCACATTGTATTGGTGAAATGGTTTTAACAGGAAGAGTTTGACTGGAATGAAATGTTGATCAAACATTATGTTGGAAGAGAGGTATACTTAGAACTCAATTTGCATCATTTTGTATCAAGTGGGAATACATCATTCTGACAAATATTTGACGTTTTCCTTTCATGCTTAAAAAGTTTGAAGGTGTATACCTTTGTTGCAAACACACTGTGTGTATCCACAAATCCACGTGCTATTGTGATTTTCAGTCAACCTTGACCATAGATCCTCTTTATTTTTATTTTTATTTTTTTGTGTTTTCTCCCTCAAAGGCTCTCTGGCTTCACCGCCGCTTCCTCTCCAAATGTTGGGTAATGCATTTTGCCACCAATTTTGGAGGTGCAGTATTCTGTTACAAAGACCTCAGTGGCATAAACCATGACATGGTTACCTTCATTGACCATGAGCTGCAACTGCTTCAATCCTGTTTGACTGTTTTGGATAATGAATTTGGGGATGGCAAAGCGCAGGCTGTGCTTGCTGCTGCTTATATTCTGTGGGTGTCAAAGGTACTATAATTTTGACTCTCTCACTGCCACTGTACTAGTTTCTTTAAGATGGATATTATGTTAAAATGACTTTTATTGAATTTTCTCCTGGTTTTTTATCAGCAAGTACCAGAATCTCGAGGGGTTGAGCTTCAAGAAAAGTTAGGAGAGGTCGGAGACATGAAGTCGTTACTTTCTAACATATGCCCAGAAAAGAATCTTCTTTGGGACGGTTTAATTTGTTGACTATCAGCATCAAACTATCAACTTCTAACAGACAATCTTTGCTGGCCAGCGAGTTGAATGGATGTAATTAATTTATAACATGTATTAGTTGATCTGGAAATGACAGTGGTTGCTTATTGATCTCTCGTCCTTTTCAATTAATTCCTGCTCTAGGCCGCATTCCAACAGCTTCATCATGTTTGTGGGTCACATGCATGCTGCTAGAATTCGTTTGTTCAAAGCCTCGTGGTGTTAGGTGATCTGATTTTCTTAACCTTCGCAAATGGCAGACATGAATTCTATTGTAAAAGTTACGGTAATCTAATCTTCTTATACTTCAGGCTTGATTCGAGTGCCTAGAGAATGCAGGAGAAGAAGGATGATGCTCATCGTTTTTTTTTCAAATGCATTATAATAAAAAGTTATGTTTTATCTAAACCGTTTCTAATAATTTCTTATTGTTTTCTCAAAATACTATGAAGTTATTAACCATAGAAGTCAAAGAAGATCATAAGCATGCTAAAGTAAAGTACCATTTGACAGTTACAATAATTTCTTGGTATTCCTATATCAGCAAAACTTTTGAGTAGCACCAGATTGATGTCAGAAGATAACCATAACAGTGAGGTAGAGAACCACTCATTTCTATAAGAACTACTCCTAACATTCCTCAACCCTTTATTGTTACAGCTACTGGTCCTGCTCTCCTCAAAATAAAAATCCGTAAAGCGTCGCTGCTTCTTGCACCTTACGCGCACCAGATGCATAGACATTCCAAAAACAAAGTGTAAACAAATCCAAAAGCTCCCCTAGCATCAGGTATCCAAGAGAAAAATCAGTCTGTGCTGTCATAATATAGAAAACAAACCATGCTTACCACATAACATAGGATTCCATAGAAAACAAAGTTGTAAAACAGTAGAGTAGCACAAATGTAAGTGATATTTAAGTTACAATATGTTGCTAAGCTAGAAGTAACAAACTATGATTGGTATATGCAATACAAGACAAGCAAATAACACAAGTTATAGTGCATACGGTATTTTTCTTAGATCAGCCCAAAGCTATGGATCATCTGCTATTTATTATTGCATCATTTGCTATCCATTATGTTGATTTGGGCATTAAGTAACAAATCAAATAGTGAAAAGACTTCAAGATAGACATTGGCATTATTTAAACCATGAAGTGGTTGGTCTGAGGCAGGATAAGAGTTGAAGTGACAGGATTCAATCTAGTAAGTAGTAACTAGCAGCACTTCTACAAGTGGTCCACCCAAGCATGACTGAATTTGGGAGGCTGGGAGCATGCTCACTACATTCACAATATCCCACAATAATAAAATAATAATTTCTTAATTTCACAAGGCAAATCAATATACTAAATATCCTCATTATTTCCACTTTCTAAAGTTAAACCAGATGATCAAAGCCATCCAATTGCCTTCATTTTGACATAAAATATAAATTAAGTTAACTTGTTTAATACTGTGTGCCACTTAACATGCACACATTGCTGGCATAAAGCAACCATAAAAAACTCGCCTTCTCTGTGTAGATTCTGCTAATTGTCTAAGCAAATATTTGACAACTGTAGGCTCACTTATTTTGTGATACTTGGTTTACTCTTCCCAATCTTGATGCAATCATTCTTTCCCACAACTTCAAGGAGTGATCCATAGGATTAATTCTATGATAATCAGTAGAAAATGGGATGTATCATTTATTCTTATATATATATGTACTATAGTACTTCTTCACCAAGCGTATGGCATCTACTACTCCTAAAAGTTATGACAAACAATGTCGCCAACCAAAATAAACCAATCTTTTTATGCACTTCCAAACTTCAATTAAAGAACCGTGAATTCTCAAGACCTTTTCCTATTTGTTCATCGTCCTGAAATGGTGAACAGATACATATCCCAGATAAAAGAATATAGATCAAATATAGAAAAATAGTTCATACAGTATACAGTTACAAGATTTGGTGATATTCCAAGATCAAGAATAATAAAGATGGCAGAAAAGAATAATGGAAATACCTCTTGAGACGGTATGCGGGATATAGTGGAAGGCAAAACCTGAACAACCAAATGCTATGCAGAAGCTTTTGAAATGGTTAAAGTGTTGCATCTAATCAGTCTTATGTTAACACAGTTCCTTCTCCAAGAACCTTGTGTTCAATTAATTTCTGATGTAACTTCATAGCCTCCTCTGACATACCCGCATCAGCTATCCCCTTAATCAAAGCGGCGTAAATTATCCTACTAGGCTTGCGTCGACCAGAGATCATCATTTCTAAAACATGTATAGCAGCATCCAACTTTCCAATTTTGCATAATCCCCGGATCACAACACCATAGTTACTAGTTCTAATCCGTTGGTTTCTCCTAATCATCTCCTTCAATATCACAACAGCCTCCTCAAATAGATCATGCCGGCAAAAACCCCAAATCAATGAACGAAAGGTAATATCATCAGGAATAATACCATCATCTATCATGATCCTATACAGCTCTGCTGATTTTTCCATGTCACCCTTCTTTGCCAATCCATCTATCACAGTGTTATAAGTGATTAGAACAGGAGCACAGCCAATAACACCTAATGATTGAAGTATATGTAGAGCCTCATCTGCCAATCCCTCTTTACAAAGAGCTCCCAGGAGAGTGTTGTAAGTGATGATATCAGGACAACAGTCCTGACAAACCATTTGATCTAAGAAATCAATGGCCCTATGTAGAAGCCCATGTTTACATAAACCATTGATCAAGATATTGTAGGTAACAGTAGTAGGAGGAGTAGAAGTACCATTCATGATCTCAAGGATCTCATCCACTTCATTCCAATAGCCACAGCTGCAGAGAGAATGAAGGAGGGTGTTGTACGTAACAGCATTGGGCTCCATCCCATGTGATAAAAGATTGGATATCACCATGGTTGTTTCACTGTACTTACCTTCTTTACATGTGTAGTTAACCAGGGAATTGTATGTTACAATATCAGGACAGCAGCCCTCAACAGCCATGTCTTCCAAAACCTCCATAGCTCTTTCAGCCCCACAGTGCCTGCAGACCAGCTCAATAAGCACAGTGTAAGTGATTATGTAAGGAGGACAGCCCTTTCTCAACTGATCCTTCCAAAACCCAATTGCCTGATCAAAATTGCCATATTCAAACATGTGACGAAGTATGGTGTTGTATGTGATTACATCTGGAGGGCAGCCACTGAAACTCATGTCTTCTAAGAGATCTATTGCAGACTTTAGCTGCCTTCTCTTACAGAGACCACCAACCATCATGTTATACGTAATGACGTCCGGCACTCCACCAGACATCACCATTATCTTCAGGATTTTTGCAGCCTTCTCAACCTGGTCAACATTCACCAGACCACGAATTATGTTTATGCAATTTTGAAAGCTTGCTATCTGGTTCCGACGTGCCATCACATCAATCAATTTTGATGCTTCAACTAATTTTCCATTGCTGCAGAAGCTCTGAAGGATATCATTGTTGGTTTCCTCATCATTTTCAACAAAGGGTCCATCCAAACTCAAGATGGGAAAATTTGAAGGTCTTTTAGAGTCCATTTGTCCTATAGATTTCCTCCGAAAAGAAATTGCAGATCTTTCCAAGTTCCAATCATCTTCTTCACCCTCATTGACTTCGTTTATGAATGCACTTCTATGCTGCCCTCTACACGACAACCAAGATCCATTTACCCTAGAACCAATTTCGTCCCTACATTGTATGCAAGAATGGGGTGTACTCATAAACTTGATTGAACACTCGAACTGAAATCCAGAAACTCTAATACATGATGAGTGGCCGACACCACTATTAAAGTTCGCATGGTTCCTAGACAAATGCAATCCATCGAAACAAGAAACATCACCCAAATATCTCTGCGAGAAAATTGCAAACCCCATTTTCTCCAGCTGAAAGAAACTATCCGAAATTATTAACAAGATAAATACGACGTTTTTTCTGCCCTAGGAAATGAACCTTAAATCCTAAAAGGGCAAATACAATATCAGCTTGTTTTTGGGTTTAATCAAAACCCACCGTTCCTTTTTCTTTTTGCCGATAGCTGGTTGAAAATCCCTCAGATTTAATTGATGTTTTGCCCTCAAATACCTTTAAAACCAATAGCTATTCCAATACAAAATAATATCAAAATGTGTATATTGACCAAGTTCCTCCAAAAACTGGCCTATTGGTAACACAAAATGACGACTACATGGCCAGGAAAAAAAACTGCAAAAAGATCAATCCGCAACCTGAAATTATAGAACACGGAGATACAATTCGAACAGAAGAAACGGTACTCTTATCCATTCATCTCTGCACCCGTCTCTGTTTGTCTTACGCTCTGGAACAGAGCAAATAGACCGGTTCATTTATTCAAGGGAAAATTCCAAAGATGATGAACGTTACAAAGTACGAACTAGGGCTTTTTTCACACGCACGCACGCCACGCGGGCGCACACGAATCGGTTTTCAGGTTTGGATTGATTGGTTCTAAATTTGGTTCGGTCCGATTTTGGGTTAACGATCACAAATCTTGCAATCAGTGTTAAAATAAAAAAATCTATACTATTAATCCATAGAACTAGGGGCTGCTCTTTCTTTCCAAAGATTGCTTACCAAAAACAAAAACAAAACAATGTCCGGCTAGAATGATTCCTCTTTATCAATTTGTTATGTCAAATAAATATAACCGAACTGCATGGGATCTGAACTAGAGTTGTTTCTAAGTTAACAAATTGCCAAATAAATATAACCGAACCGCTTGGGATCTAAACTGGAGCTGTTTCTAAGTTAGCTCACGTGATTTGCTACACGCGTAGCGCATGCAGTCCTCAAGTAAATTAAAAGTTCAAATACTAGGCTAGAGGATCAAGAACAAACCATGGATGTCATAGTAATAAGATAATGAATCTCAAAACTCAATGTACACAATAAAAAGAAAAGGCAAATTATTATTAATATTTCTTATTGGTCAAGTAGAACATTCTTACCTTTAAAAGAAAAAAAACTTGCAGCATCTATGAGAATCTTCTCTTAAAGAGTTGGAGGGACTAAGCTTTCTGCATAGCCACAAATCTCGTAAAAGCCACCGATGGAAGGAATTCTTTCATGTAAATCGATACAAAGGAATCAAAGCAATCATGGCCTTCCATGTATACAATCCATGGAGCGTCGGAGAAGTAAACCAACCTGAATCTTCTTTTTTGAAGATGATAACAAAACAAAACTTCACTACTAGGCCTTTCCCGATTTATTCTTCTACCGTTCTACGCCTGCAGCTTAGTAAGACGTAAGGCTTATCGCTGAACAAAATCTCTCCATCCCTCACGCCTACTGGTTTTAACAGAGCAAAACGACCACATTCTAAGTCTCTTGGATTAAATCCTCTCACAATCACCTCATCTTGAAGAGAGTTCATCTCAAACAATTTGACCCAAGTGCGTTCCTCTTTCCTTTCGCCTTTAAAGACCCAGAAGTCCATTCGTTTTGTGGAGGTTGCACACAACGATAAACACCCATTCACCTCCAGAAGAAACCAATTAGAATCCATGGAATCTGGAACTTGTGGAAACGGGATCTTGTCAAACTTCAAAGTTTCTATATCTAAGGACGCAATCATGGAGTCCCAGGGGCCTAAATCCTCGGCAAGCCAATGTGAAGTACCATTGATGTTTACTTGAGTGGGAGAATGAGTACCGTTAACAGAAAATGGATAAGCGCAAGAAAAATCACTATGCTTTGGTTCCCAAGAGTAGGTTCCTAGCGTTAGTATCTCAAAATTGCATATGGAACCTCTGTGAAGATCAAGGCGATCAATATCACGATGGATGTCAAGATTATAAAGTTGACGAGTAAAGTAACAACGGAGAATTTTGTACTTTTTGAAGGAGGAATCGAAGTAGAAGACAAACAGCTCAAATCTAGGACGATGACGACGACCATTAGGACAGGGGATATTCGGGGATACGGGAATGTCTACGCGTTGGTGAGTAATTGGATTATAAACATAACCATAATAAGGGATGCCTCTTCTGTAATAATAACGACGGAGACTTTATAGAACAGCAAACCATGGCACGAGGAAACCAATTCACAAGGAGCATGGATGGTGGAGTTAAAAATTGAAAACCCCTTCTGAACTAAGATCTTTGGACTGGCGTGAAGAAGGTTTGATTGAGCGAAAGAGGGATCAGTGATTGCAGTGGTGATTAATGTGTACCACTGTTTGCTTACGGATTTGAGGGTGAGAATTTGACGTGCTGGAAGCCTAACCACAATCTCCTTAACCACCACTTCAGATGGCAAAAAGGCAGATCCATCTTCTGCTTTCTCGTTCTCTGTGTAAGCTTTTGTTGGCATCTCGTTTGTACTTGTTGATTCGTTTGAAGTTTGAAAGCGTTCATGCGCTTTAAATAACGTTTCTAGAGTTTTGTTGGAGTTAAACCGTGCTTGCTTCGGTAGAGTTTTAAGCAAGAGGAAGTAGAATTCCTAAGACGGAGAGACGAAATTTTCGTCTCCAGAATTTCGAAAAACAGGTGAATGACTTCCAGTCGGACTCTACTAAAAGCGTTCCTTCACAATCCCTCCCGTATAAAATCAAAATTCCAAGCAAAAGAAGTACACGCTCAGATCATAAGGACTAGAGGAGATTCTCCCTCTGTGACGGCTGCTACGGTTCTTCTTTCTATTTATTCGAATTTAAACCTCTTACATGAATCCCTCCTCATCTTCAACACCCTTCCTTCACCTACGTCCCTCGCCTGGAAAGCCATCATCAGATGCTATACTTCCCATGGGCTTTTCTTCCAATCTTTGCTCTCTTTTCTCGAAATGAGAGCTTCCGGAAACCACCCGGATCACAATGTCTTCCCTTCTGTTCTCAAATCATGTACCTTCTTAATGGATTTGAAGCTTGGTGAGTCCATTCATGGATGCATTATTCGTCTTGGTATGGATTTTGATCTTTATACAGGCAATGCCCTTATGAACATGTACTGCAAATTGCATAGAAGCAGCGGTGAATATATTGAGACGAGATCTCGTGATTCTTACATGCCTGATAAAATTCCTGAAAGAAAGCTTAGCAAAGAACTTACAAGTAATGGCTTTATTGTAGGCATTCATTTAAAATCTACTGTGGGTTTACATGGGGTTTTAAATACAGAAGTGGATATAAAAAGAGACTCCAGTAATGGTAATTCTTCTCAGTTGTTTGGGAGATTTCAGAATCAAAGCGTGGCAGTCAACTTGGACTCCAATATTAATTCAAGTGAAAATTGTTACTGTAAAGTTTCTGATCTTCCAAAATCTGTAAGAAAGGGAGAGAATTGGACTTTTTGTATGGAAAGTGTGAGAAAAGTGTTTGAAGGGATGCCAAAGAGGGATCGTGTTTCTTGGAATACAGTAATTGCAGGCAATGCACAGAATGGGATGTGTGAAGAAGCTTTAAGTATGCTTAGGGAGATGGGAACATCTAAGTTGAATCCTGATTCTTTCACTTTGTCAGCAATCCTTCCTATATTTGCTGAGTATGTTGATGCTTCAAAAGGAAAGGAGATACATGGATATGCCATAAGACATGGGTTTGATTCGGATGTCTTCATTGGAAGTAGCTTGATTGATATGTATGCAAAGTGCACTAGAGTGGGTGATTCAATTCGGGTGTTTTGTATCTCACCTCAGCGCGATGCAATCATATGGAACTCTATTATTGCAGGATGTGTTCAGAATGGATTGTTTGATGAGGGCCTAAAAATATTTCGGCAGATGTTGATGGCTAAGATCAAGCCAAGGCATGTTACCTTCTCAAGTATTATGCCAGCTTGCGCTCATTTGACTACACTGCATCTGGGAAAGCAGCTCCATGGATATATAATTAGGGCTGGCTTCGATGATAATGTGTTTATAGCTAGTTCACTTGTAGACATGTATGCCAAATGTGGAAATATTTGCATTGCTCGATGGGTCTTTGATAAATTAAAATCAGCTGATATGGTTTCATGGACAGCCATGATAACGGGCTATGCTTTGCATGGATATGCCCAGGATGCCCTTTCATTGTTCCAGCAGATGGAGATGGAGAACATAAGACCCAATTATGTGGCATTTGTGGCTGTTTTAACTGCATGCAGTCATGCTGGTTTGGTAGATGAAGCTTGGAGGTTCTATAATAGCATGATACAAGATTACGGCATTACTCCAGGTTTGGAGCACTATGCTGCTGTTGCTGACCTTCTTGGTAGGGCAGGGCGGTTGGAAGAAGCCTATAGATTTATCTCTGGAATGCACATTCAACCAACAGGGAGTGTTTGGGCAGCACTCTTGGCCGCTTGCAGAGTCCACAAGAAGGTTGGATTGGCTGAAAGGGTGGCAGAGAAAATATTTGAGCTCGATCCTGAGAACATGGGTTGCTATATTCTTTTGTCAAACATATATTCAGCTGCCCGAAGATGGAAAGATGCTGCAAGGTTAAGAATAGTAATGAATGGTAGGGGGATGAGAAAGATACCAGCTTGCAGCTGGATAGAAGTTAAGAACAGAGTACATGCATTTATGTCTGGAGATAAATCACACCCAGATTATGATAGAATTAATAGGGTTCTTAAAGTTCTGTTAGAACGGATGGAGCAGGAAGGATATGTCCCCAACACAGATGATGTACTCCACGATGTTGAAGAGGAACAAAAGAGATACCTTCTATACAACCACAGTGAGAGACTTGCCATTGCTTTTGGTGTCATAAGCACCCCTGCTGGAACAACAATTCGAGTAACAAAGAATCTTCGTGTGTGCCTGGACTGCCACACAGCGACAAAATTTATATCAAAGATTGTAGGGAGAGAGATAGTTGTGAGGGATGTTAGTCGGTTTCACCATTTCAGAGATGGAAAATGTTCATGTGGGGATTACTGGTGAAAGTGTTTTCACTGTCATGGATTCCAACCTAATTACCTGTTGTCAGTTGGACCAAGAAATTATGGGGATAAAAGACAATCTCTTGTTATTTGATTCAAAACCATGGAAAGGATGCACATGCATTGAGATATATGCACATTGGTGATCTATGAGTGAATTGAAGAGAAGGAACGCACTTGTTGTGATGCTGCAAAATCTCAAGACACAAAAAGTTATACAATGTTTTCAACAAACCTTATCATTGAGAAGCCAAAGGTCTACCTATATCGTGCCGCCTTTGACCCTGGTTAATATGTGGAAGTTAAAGCTAAGTTCATTCGTGCATCACTTGCTGCATACCTGGTAGCAGATGTATGATCTCTTGACAAGTTTGTTAGCATTTTCTGAAGAGGGAGTCCTTAATTTGGTTGGGCATCCAATGATTCCAATCCATCTTTGGAATGGCATCTAGGTTTTGCCTGAACAGGATGCCATTAATGGAGCTTGTATAAATGCCGAATTCGTCAAGTGCCTTCCAGCATCTGTAAACTGTTATGATCTTCCTGCCTGCTGGGGGTATCCTATCCTCTTGTGCTTGATCATCATCTTAATTTTTCTGCATTCTAGTGATCAAACATTAGTATAGAGTCCAGGCAGTCCAAATAAGTGTGTATGGTTTATTGGAAGATCTGTATGAATACTTGAATTAGTAAATTTCCCTTTTCATATATGTTACTTATCATTGGCTGAACATAAAGTTTTTGACAGACTGAGGGTGGAGGCACAGGATTCATGTTTCTGACTTGTTGGGATAAGGCATTTGGCTAGTGACTGATCAATTGATGTTATTTATTACTGGCCTTTTCAGTTTAGTTCCTTTTTCTTATGGATAAGGGACAATCTTAAAACGAAGTAAAAAGGCAAAATAAAAACTGTGTCTACAAGTGTTGATAGCTGATGTTGTAATCCATTTTGTACTTAAATTAACCAATTCAGGAACGCCTGCTTTTACAAGAACTCGCATTATGTCAACTCACTATTCTGATAATATTCCCACATTTCCTTCTTTTCTTTTTTCTTCTTTTCCATTTTTGGGCATCCTGGATATGGTTAATACAACCATGTCAGATTCGGCTCCTTTGTGAAGTTTCGTGAGACGGACCCTTGTATGACTCCCCAATGCAACTGCTAAAGTCATCTGTATTGTCTGTTTAAAACATTGTTTTATAATTTTCAGTACTCAAACATCTGTAACATAGATTTGGAGGTCATCTGGAATACAGTTTCATCACAGCAGGTGCAAGACAATGCTCTGTTCCGTTCCTTAGATGAGAATGGTTCATTTGATATATAAATAATTTGATATAAATCAAACGTGAATTTATTTCGATTTTATGTAATTCAAGGAGTAATAACAAAAAGTAGGTTTCTATTCTTATCATATAGAAGTCCAAAGGCAACTGTAGATTACTGCAGGTTATTTCTCTCCCAAATATAAGTCTATTCCACTTCAGGTTTGACGCTGAAACAAAATACAAACAGCGAAGCCTAGGACATGGTACCAGTTATGAGCTTATCTCTATTACTGCTGATGGCTATTTTATGACTCAAAAGTGTTGGCCGGATGCTCTTAAGAGCACAACCATTCTTGGTATAAAGATTTAAGCCCATATGAAGTCATGTTAACCAATTGAGGGTTTTTATTGCATGCTTTTTCAAACAAAGTTTTCAGAATTAAGGCATATATTTTTCTTATGTATATACCAGTATATCCTCCTGTAATATTCATCACTCAAGAGCTGAAGGAATCCATGCTTTCTTCCTACACTATGATCCAAATATAGTTTATATTTCAAGCTTCTAAGATCAGTATGATAACAATACTAATAGTTTCGTCGCCATCTGCCCAGGATGCAAGAGCTCAAAAAACATTCCCTTTGATCGTGTGCTGGAGGCTCTAGATCCAATTTTATGAAAATTTAGCACTAAAATCTGGCATCCTCCAAATTCAACTCCAACAAATTCATTTTCTGACCTACAAGAATACAGACCACCATCAGTGATGTTGGATATTGATCTAATCAATATCCACAATGATTTTGATAGGATAAACACAAGCCATTGAGGAACTTCAAATTCCTCAAGAACAGATGAAAAAATGCTAAGGAATGACCATCCATGGAGAACCTCTATAGATAAGTGTAAGGAGACAAAACCAAGGGATCCAACTAGTGCAGATCAAAACCTCCAAAAAACAGGTATTGCCTGCTACTTCCCAATTGTTTGCAGCCATTTTGCCTTCTATTTACATAGCTTCTATGTGAGCAGTTTACTGTGATCAAAATAGTTGGATAATAATTACTCGGTCCCTGCTCCAAAGGGAACTCAGATCTATAAGAAAGACCATATGAGGACCCCACTAGTCTTTGTCATGAGAAAGAGAATCAATTATTGCAACATAATCATCTTCTTTCATTAGTGCGTCTAAATCCTTCAATAATGAATAAATTTCAAATGCACTGGGATGAAATTCATCCCCTGCAACAAATAAGTTGGTCCTCTTTCCCACCACAATCCAGCTACATCCAGGCACTTTCATCACTTGTTTTTCCTTCATCACCTTCCTCACTGCATTCGCCTCACCCCAGTTGCCCGATTCAGCATATATATTTGACATCAACACATAAGGTGAAGAATTTTGTGGTTCCAGCTCAATGAGCTTTTCAGCCACCTTCTGGCCACGTACATCATCCTTATGTGTCCTACAAGCACCAAGTAATGTGGCCCAAAGCATGGCGTCAGTTTTAAATGGTAGCTCATCAATTAACTCCTCTGCTTCTTTGAGGCAGCCACTTCGACCAAGAAGATCAATCAGGCAAGCATAGTGATCCACTCTTGGCTTAATTCTGTAGCAATTGATCATAAGATCAAATAATTCACGGCCTTCAGATACCATGCCTGCATGACTACATGCAGTAAGTACACCAATAAATGTGACATCATCAGGACTTACACACGAATGTTTCATCTGGTTGAAAATTTTGAGTGCATCAAGTGCATACCCATTCTTTGCAAACCCAACAATCATTGAATTCCAAGAGATAACATCTTGTTTATCATCCATTTCCTCAAAGACTTGTGTAGAACTCCTTATATCACCACATTTAGCATACATGTCTACAAGGGCACTGCCAGTGTACTCATCAAAGCCCATGTGGATGATGAGAGAGTGAACCTCCATACCTTCTTTCAAAGCAGATAAGATAGCACTAGCTCTAAGGACACTGACAAAAGTGGCTTGATCTGGTCTGGCATTATTCCTATGCATTTCTTGAAACAGTATCAGAGCTTCTTCGCTGTAACCATTCTGAGTGTATCCTGAAATAAAAGCAGTCCATAAAACTGGGCTTTTTGGATTGGGGAATTCTGAGAACAGATTAGTTGCATCAAATTTGCTTAGAGATTTCAAATACATTCCCAGGAGCGAGATGCCCATAAAATTGTCATCATAAAAGAGGCCCGACTTTAGTACATAACAGTGCACCTGCCTTCCCATGTTCAAGTCAGACGGTCCATTGCATATATCCAAAATGCTTGTGATGGTGAATTCAGTTGGATTCAATCCTTCCATCTGCATCTTTTGAAACAGATGTATTGCTTCTTCTGACTTGTTGTTCCGGGCATAGCCAGCAATCAAAGCATTCCTGGAGACTACACTCTGCTCAGGCATGGAAACAAATACCTTATATGCAGCTTCCATGGCCCCACACTTGCCATACATGTCGATTAGGGAGCTTCCAGTGTAAAGACTCAATTCAAGGCCAGATTTGATAGATAGACCGTGTACTAGTTTCCCTTGGTCAAGAGCTTGAAGATTGGCACAAGCACTGAGTATACTGGCCAAGGACACTTCATCAGGTGCAACCCCATATAAGTTCATTTTCTGGAACATGCTGAAAGCCCCAATTTCATCTTCTTCTTGTACATATCCAACTATGATTGCATTCCAAGAAACATTATCTCGATTGCTTATTAGCTCAAATTGCTGCCTAGCTTCTCCTAGAATCCCAGATTTAGCATACATGTCAACCAATGCATTCCCCACAAATAAACTTGATTGAAAGTTGTTCTTGATTATAAATGAATGCAATTGGCGACCCATGTCTGCATTTTCCAGGGAAGCACATGAACTGAGAACACCGGTATAGGTAAATTCATCAGGTTGGAAACCATGCTTCCTCATATCAGCGAATATTTCCATGACTTCCTTAGCATCCCCATTCTGTGCATAACCAGCAACAATCGCATTCCACAACACAATATTTCTCTCATCTAAAGCATCAAATAATTTCCTTGCATCCTGCATTTTTTGACATTTGGCATACATATTGATCAAAGAACTTCCAACGTAGACATTAGAATCTAAACCCAGTCTGATTGCCTCACAATGAACTTGTTGGCCCCCTCCAAGAGCTCCTAGACTGGCAAGGGCACTCAAAATACTTCCTAACGTAGATCTTGTAGATCTAGCACCAGTTTTTTTCATATCTAAGAAAAGACTAACAGCTTCCACTTCATAACCTCTTTGGGCATGCCCTGAAATCATCACATTCCATGCTATGACATTAGGATTGGGCATTTGGGCAAACAAATCACACGCATCATCAAGCCTTCCCATACCAATGCAAGCAGTCATGACAGTTATAACCATAACCTGGTCTGGCACATGGCCCAAACTTTGCATCTCCTTAAACAATTTGAAAGCCTCTTCAGGCAAACCTTTTCGAACATATCCAGCAATCATCACCGTCCAAGAAATTATATCAGGGTCGACAGCTCTATCAAATATCCGTCGAGCATCAGTTACACAATCACATTTGGCATACATATCAATAAGTGAGCCTTCACAGAAAGAATTAAACTCAAATCCCATCTTAATAACATTGCAATGAACTTGTTTACCAGTGTCAACTGCTGACATTCTTGCACAAGCAGAGAGAATCATTGCAGAAGTGAACTGATTCGGCAGTATGTTGGCCTTTTGCATTGACCCAAAAGACCAAATGACCTTTTCCAGCAATCCATGTCTCAAGTAAAGAGACAAAATCGAGTTCCATGATGATCCATCCGACTTTTCAAGTCGGTCGAAGGTCTTCCTTGCAAAGTCCACATTGCCACATTTGGCATAAAGATCAACA
Source organism: Buxus sempervirens (assembly GCA_947561395.2). Lineage (NCBI taxonomy): Eukaryota > Viridiplantae > Streptophyta > Magnoliopsida > Buxales > Buxaceae > Buxus > Buxus sempervirens. The sequence continues at coordinate 31,822,356 of OX387192.1, forward strand.
AGAGCATTGCCTAGCTTCCCCTTCGATCCAAACCCAAATTTCAAGCTCTGGGCATGGAGAATTTTACATTTTTTTGAAGCTTGAGCTTGCTGATGAGGTATTTCATCGAACGCATTGCGGGATTGAATTGATTTGCATTCATCCAAGCAACTTCTCAATAACTGGTTGTAAACGACATGATCTGTGGCCAAACCAACCTGAACATTTCGATTCAATCTCTCTGCGCCTCGTGAAATCGTTGTGATTTTGTATCTATTGAACGAGCATGAGTTCGAATCTTTTAGAATTCTAAAAGCAGTTATGCGATGCATCGACTCGGAGCCGATTCGGTCATGACTCGGTCCAGACTCGGATCAAGTGCCGTTTGCTTGGCTATGGGCCTTTTGGCGCTTTGAACGACCGGCAGTTGAGTGGACAAGTGCTCAATGGAAGCTCGTGTAAGCTTTGACTTTCGAAGACCGAATAAATTAAGGGAAAATTGCAGTGATGTTTTCAGAAGTGCTTTTTTCTTTTAAAAGCAAAAGTACTGTTTGTTATACAAAAGCAATTTATAAAAAGCAAAAAAACAATTTCGTTTAAAAAGCAAAAAAACAATTTCGTTGTTTTTCAAGACAGGCATGGAAACGTTGCTTCTCACTTATACCACAAAATCACTTTCTAGCTTCTAAATCCACCGACAAAAAAACAGGAGGCTTTTTGTTCTCCAAAGGCTTCCGCAATAGCTCAACCCGAACTGCAGGCATCCTCTTCGTCGGCGTTGGGCTGCGCTCAACGACGATCATCGTATTTTTTCCGGCGACTCTTCTTTATCGGCGTTGGGCGTCTTCTCCGATGACGGTAAGAGATCTCTACATTTTCAACTGCCTTGTACTTCTCTGTTCAGAGATTTCTATTTTTTTCCTTTTCGATTCACCGTCACCATCGTTTTTAGAAAACCCCCAAGACTAGGGATGTTGAACGACTGTTGTGCCCTTAGGGCTGTTGAGGATTTCACATATTTTTTGAAGATTTGCAACTTCGGTAGTGATGCAAATATCTAAAATCTTGATTTGTGATATTGCCAGTATTAGAGATATAAACCCCAACGCATCATCTCTGCAACAACTCAATTGCTTATACAGAACAATTCAGTCAAAGAGGGAAAGGTAAAATAGAAAAACCAAACTAGTGTTGCAGAGGTGGTTTCAACTTTTAACTTCAATCACACCTGATTCGATCCTTTCCATCGCATCAAGTTTGGCTTAATAGGAAAATTTTGGTTTCAACTCTACTGTAGCTGGGTCAAAGCTTCATCAATTCTACTTATTTTTCATTGGCTGTGTAAGTGGCTCTTTAGTTCCTCTGGGAATTGTAATAAATGTTATCCTCCTACTTGTAACATTTCACTTTTTGAAGTGCTAAGACCAAACTATGATTTAAAGGATAAACTTCAAACTATGATTTAAAGGATAAAGTTGATAATGGAGGATCCTTAGAACGATGACATAAATGAGAGACAACTTAACTTCCATAATTGTTATTTTCTTTGAATCCTTATTTTCTTCTCTTCTCAATAAACTTGTCTTAGCAGCCATTAGATAGTTATTAGCACAGCGATAATATTAGTTTTTTTTTTTTTACCAATTTGAATGTAATTAAATAATGAATTTTATGGAACTTTATATTATTAGAATTATATTAGAATGTACATTGGATATATTTTTAAGTAGAATGCATCAATTGTTTACAGTAGTTTTATATGATCGCATAGAAGCAATTTCTATACTATTGCAGTTACCAAACATGCTTTTTTGCTTCTTAGTATGAAAGTATAAGTTTACCAAACAGTTTTGCCATCACTAGAAGATCTTTTGAAAAACAGAAAATTAGTTTTTTGCTTTCTGAAAGCAAGAAAGCAAAAGCGTTACCAAACAGAGGCATCATGAAAAAGTGTCACTTTTTGGCCTATATTTATAAAAACAGTCCATAAAAAACCTCATAAGGGCTACTTTTCAAACATAATTGACCTACAGGTCACTTTTCAAAAACAATTAAAAAATAGTGCCACTTTACTGTTGAAAAAAAATCTTGTATCCTACGTATAATGCGTCTGTATCTCAATGTCTGATCCTTTAATTTAATTATTTTTGAAAAGTGATCCTGTAATTAATTATTTCTAAAAGTGACCTTTTTACAAAATAAGTTTTTAATGGACTGTTTTTATAAATTGCTGTCAAAAGTAACCTTTTTCATAATTTTCCCAAAATTAATTAAGCCAGTTCATGTTTTTTCCTCTCTGATCTGTTCATTGCTGGTTCACGATTCTCATGTTCCTGTCTGCAGTAACTTCAGCTTGCTAACGGCAGAAGAGGAGAGTGAAATAGAGAGAGAGAGAGAGAGGAGAAGAAGAAGAAAAGGCAGCATGTCATTCACAAGAGGAGATCTGCTAACGAGAACGAGGAAGCTTGTGAATGGATTGGCGAAGGCGAAGCCTATATGGCTGAAAGCCATGGAGGAGTTTGTACTCTTAACCCTATTTATTATTGTTTGGATCTTCATGATTGAGAGATTTTATTTCTGCCTGCTCGAATTCCTACATATTTTGGCTGTATGAAGTAGTTTGTTGATTTTATTGAGTCCTTAAATATGAGATCATGGTTCTTGTGGAGGAATTTTTAAATGTCTGGTAGTTTTTCTTTCAATCGGATATGTTCTGGTAGATTTCATGATTGAATTTTAATATTTAGAACTTCTGTTGCATTCTCCGAAGAAATAAATAAAAAGACTCACTGTTTCTTTTTTATGAATTTGATTTATTTGAGAACCAAAGTGTTTAACTGCTGTGCATTAATATCTTATTTTTCTTATGTGGTGTTTTGGTTGAGAAATTTTGAATGAAATCTTTTACTATTAATGAGGACTGAGACTAGAAGATTTAGGCGTACTGGAATCATTGAAGTATTTATCAATTCTATTACATATTTTGAAGATTTAAGACTTCTATTTTTTTATCATTTCAAGAGAGCAGTGATGGCTTTTACACAATGATGAAATTTTCATTATTAAACAAAGAAAATAAACTAATGGTTTGTCCTGCCAATATGGCAGGAATCCCATGCCAATCTGCTGCTTCCTGAAGTTGGTTATAACATTGATGCTGTTCAGAAAACTTGTAAGGCGTGCACTGCAATTGGAATGTTATGTTGGATTGATTTGGCAGGACTAAACTTTGGTTTCTATGTGATGTATTTAATCTGGATTTGATAGAAATGTCAGGTTGCACAAGCATTGAAGTTCATGAATCATCTAAAAAATTAGCTGAAGTGATTTTATTTGCAGCTTGGACTGAAAATGATTGTCCTAACAATAATACCTACTACCACTTGTTGCTAAGGCAAACAAATGCTAATTTTTCCTTCCATTGGTTTGGCATTCATGGACTTATCAATGCTTTTCTTTTCAATTTTATTGGAAATTGCTGCTTCGTTCTAGTTTTCAGTGTGTTCAAGTTGCTAAACTCTTTTCCTTTTTTTTTCTTGTTTTTAATTCTTCAAAATGCATTAAACTCATTCAGATACAGAAATTGTTACTTGTCAATTTAAGCTCCAAATATTATTATTATTATTATAAAGATGCAGATCCCATACTATCTGAAAGAATTCTTGCAGAATTCTTTCAATTCAAGAACAAACATTATTGATATGTAGACATAGATGAAAGAATTCTTGTAGAAAGAAGCAAAACAACATTGATATGCACAATATAGGTAGAGTATATATATGTGTATTATCTAATAAATTCCCAAACAGAAAGCCATAATTATATGCAGATTGCATGTTATTAAGTTATTAGTTTCTTTTGTGTAATTGCTTTGAACATTTTAGTAGAAAATTAAGATGGAGACTCCCATATATGCTCAACATTGTATTCATGTCATGTTAACAGATTTCCAGGTCCTAAAACCCTGATCATTTACAGGGAGAGGCAATATATTAAAATTAAAAAAAAAATGTATGAATAAGATTCTAAACACTTGCTTCTATCATACCTTTTTCACTTGGCAATCATTCGTAAAATATTTATGGAGGCAATTTGATTGTCTATGTCAATATAAATGATAATGAATTTTTCAGTGCATTAGTTGCAAGTGAGAACTTTGTTTTTTCTTATGTCTACCAGGGCCCCACCTGTGGTTTTTCCTCGTACTGATGGAAAATTTGAGAAGATGACCCTCCCTGAGGATGTATATGTGAACAAGTTCTACAAGAAACATCCTGATTCTAAACATGAAGATGCCATCAAGTAATGATTTGTTCTGTCATTTATTTTTTTCTTCACTTCTGTTCATCATTTATTTGTAATTCTCATTCTTATAGAATTTTTTTTATAGATGATACTGTCATGATGTCTTAACTTATCAGAAAAAGGAAAAAAATAAAAAAACTTATATTGTACTAGTATATTCTTGGAAAAATTTAGTAGCGTACTTTCGGACTGATGTAAGCCAGACAAACTGGAGTTGCTACGAAGTATAGGGTTCTTGTAATTATGAGCTTACTAAAAGTATGTATTAAAGTGTTGGGGCTGAATTCTGGACAAAAGTAAGGGCTGGATTTGAGATTATTAGTCTAAACACAAGAAAAGCAGTGAATTGACTAACTGGAGATTTAATTAAGTATAGTTGAATTTAAGTTTTCCTTGGGTTATGGGGTTGGATGTGGGTTAGATTAATCTTAAAATGAAAAGAATCGAATATTGTACGAAAGATCAAAGATTGTGAAAATAAAGCTAATGGAATTGAGAATAATATCCAGTAAGGTGACAGGAAAACAAGGAAATTTGCCAATTAATCATCAATTTGTGAGAGGAACTGCCATGATAGAACAGAGGTACAAACCGCCATAAACCGAAACTAGACATGAACTATCGTCCTTTCATGTACTTAAAGCAGAAGGTGCTTGTCAACCAAGGAGATCCATCATGTGTGTTTTAAGGCAGCCTTCTTAGAGATATCCCCTTTGTTGTTATGCATCGTGGTTTTATTGTCTTTGTTTGAGTAAATTTGGCAAAAAAGTTTTTTGTTGGACGGGGTTGGCTGTAAGTTTTAATGGATTGAAAATAAAAAAAAAACTCACCCATTAAGTAAAAGGATGGAAAATCAGAAGCCAAAACTTAACACCTTCCTTTACCTAATTAACCGCTTACAATTTAAGATCCCTATGTTTCCCTTTATCTTTAGTCAATAAAATAAATATATAAAAAAATATTACATGATTTTTTTCTCACAAATTAATAATAATGACTTAACTTGTCGGGTGAGGGAGGCAGATCTGTGTTTAATTTGTGAGCTGAATCCCCTTCAATTCGTAAATTTGAATTACATGTATTGGACAAGGAGAGTTCGTATTGTCTAAGAAAAAGACTAAGGAAGTCTCTTTATATTGGAAAACAAAAACATTTTATCTACCCTTTTCTGGTGATTCAAATTAGTTTCATTAAATGTTGTTATCTCTTTATTCTCTCTCCTTCTCTTCTCCGGTTGACAATTAAAATTGATGGTTTCTTTTACAAAATATTTCTTATGTAACCACACCCCTCGAACAAACGACAAGCGCCCCCCCCCCCCCCCCCATGCACACACACACACGAATTAAAAATAAAATCTAGAAGAGAATTTATTCACTTAAACATCGTCAAAACTTTTTTTTTTTTTTTTAAATTTGAATGAACAAAACGCTAGGAATGAATTAAAGGGTAGTGATAAACTTGGATGTTTACAATCTTTTATGTAGATTTACATGTTAGTAAGTTTCTTAATAAATGCTTATATAACATGTAATGATCTAATGTAAAATTCCATAGACATTCTAGATCGCTAAGTATTCTTGAGATTGACACTTGCATGCTCTCATTCCCCCCTCTTTCTTTGCATTGTGGTTACTTCCATGTAAACAATAATAGAACATTCATATACATATGTTTACACATGCGTGCATGTGCGTCTTTGTTGAAACTGTTAACCCTAAACAGCAAGTTTACATGTTAGTTTGAAGATTGCCACCTTTTCACACAAGTAGGGGCGGAACCAGAAAATTAGCTTAGGAGGGGCAACCAATAAGTTAGAATAAATTCAACTACATTAATATTCAAAAATATATATTTTTAGAAAAAAATTGGGAAAATTAAAAGAAAGGTGGCCGGTATATATAAAAATAATCCATCAAAAAACTTCTTTCTAGAAAAGGGTCACTTTTTAAGAAAAAAAATTGAATTATAGGGTAACGTTAATGTAGCTACGTGGGATACAAGCGTCGATGCACTCGTGTTCCATATAGGATGCGCTCATATCCCATGTAAAATGTACTTGTGTCCCGGGTAGGCTGGGCTTGTATCCAACATAGCTAAGTAAAGTGATACTACTTTCTAGTTTTTTTGAAAAGTGACCTTGCAAGTCAATCATTTTATAGAAGTGACACTTTTCTGCAAATGAAATTTTTAGGAACTGCTTTCTATAAACTTACCAAAATGTGACCTTTTTCATAACTTTGGGAGGCCATTGCTTTAAGTTTTGGTATTTTAAATAATATTAAAAATAATTTCTCGCAAAAAAATTTGAAACAGGGGGGGGTGGGTGGTGGTGTGGTCCTATGCCCCTAGCTCCGCCCATGCACACAAGTGATCTTGATTGTATGTTAAAGGAAGGTTGCTCCTTCTGCATGTGTGTGACAATTTGTAAATATTGAAGTTTGGCTTTTCCTTAGTGTTCCTTAGCAAAGATTGTTTTTTTTTAAACAGTAAATCATAAAGACATATTAGAAATATAGGAAAGATGACAAGGTTGTGGGTACACAGAGTGTGTATCTACATTTACAATAAATCAGAACCCTCTTTAGACAAATATGGGCCAAACACCCTTACCCAAGCAACCCTCCCAATCTGAAAAGTTCTCACATGGATTAAATTCCTGTGGGGAGATATTGTCCACCACATGATGAGCTGCGAGCCAGCTGTGTATTAACTTTAAAGTTGTCCTCACCAGCAAGACCCCATTCCTCTCTACATTCCTAGAGATTCTTCTGTTCCTTCCCCCCCAAATAATGTAAATATTGACTATTCACTTGCTCATGCAATAAGTTAAAAGTCTCCAAATTGTTCTTTCAAGTAGCTGGTCCCTTTTCATGTTTTTTTCCTCTTTCAAGTTGATATGTTGCATGTAGTGTTGATATTTTGAGTGTCACGGTCATATTTTTAATTTGAACCTCATCTTTTAAGTGTTAGTATGATTCCAAAAGTTCTTCAAATTGTCCAGTCTTTATATTTTAAATGTAATCATATGATTACTGAGCATTTGTCAAATTCGTAGATTTTGCAGAATAAATATTTCGCAGTTACTTTGTGGCAACCCTTGATTTTAAGAGACTCAGTCAGTCTTACCATCTCATCAATATTTGTAATTTTCCTTCATCCATTTGCTGGTTGTTGTTTTGTACTCAATACCTTCAGTTTCTTGGAATTCAATAAGTCAAAATTGTATATTCTGTCATTTAATAAGATTTTTTTTTCTCTCCAAAGAAACCTTTTAAATTTGCATATCTACTTTTAGAAATGTTCAAAACCTATCTTGCAATGAAAGATGTGGAGCCGTAATATGAGAATTTTTCAGAGTTTCGTAGAGAAACAAGAGCCAAGCTATAATAGATCATATCCAATATCTGTCATAATACTTAAACCAAATATTTCATTTAAAATAACAAACCAGGAATCACAAAAACCATCCCTTGGACAATTAAATGTGTATTTTGGAAAGCTCCCTGAAGAGAAAAGGGTTTGGAAATGCGGGGCTTTTGAGAAAGAACAATGTATTGATTCTTTGGCTTGAAGTTGGGTTGAGGAGCCAAAATTTACGAAGGAATACTTTTGTAGTTGCTCTTTTCAAAAGATGCATAATAGATATAGAAAGATAGTTTTGACAGTTACACATCTTTTGCTTGGATTTTCAATTCTTCCCGCTCATGCGGATTTAAGATACCAATCCCATCCTGCTTTGACAAAATGGGTTGCCAAAAGAAGGGCTTCTGTTTGAAATTTTTTTTCCCCAGATTCATTGTTCAAATGTTAGTGAAGTATTCATTGGCTATTATTAATTTCGTGGACAATTGCTGTTGAATAATGCAATTCATGCAATAAAATGATATTATGAAGACAATAATGAATGCTAGTTGCACGTGAAATCTTATCATAAACTCGTCTAAGTTCTAGTAAGTTTGTGTTGTCTTAGCTTGGGTATAGTTATCATTATCATATGATGAATCGAGCATTGATTTCATTTGTGTTCATTTGCCCAACAGACTTAATAGTTGCGATCCCCCACCTACTCGTGTTTTTGCCTGGCGGGTGCTGGAATTAAAAGAGGATGGAGTCAATGAAGAGCAAGCTATGGCCGTAGCTGATGTATATATTACACCTTACAGAATCTGGACTTTGTTTTTTCTGGACTGGATTATCTGTTTCTTTATTTTCTCTTCTCCTTTTATCCTCCGATATTAAGTCCTGTTTCCTCACTCGGTTGGTAGATGGAATACTGTGCGGAAAAGAAAGCAAAGAAGCAAGCATACAAACAGCTGAAACAAATTGCACGTCTCCAAGGGAAGAAACCACCTCCAAACCCGTGGCCGAGTGTTATCAAGGAGATACAGGCAGAGGAAAGGAAGTATGTACGTGATCGGTTTTTCAACCCTAAGATACTTGAGATTGTGGACAGGATGAAAAAAGACATTGCAGCTCGGAGGATGGAAAGGGAAATGCAAGATCGTGGGAAAATGGGTGTTCCTTGAACCCTGTATCATTGGGATTATTTTTTAATTAAAAATCTGTGAAACATGCGGTTAATAAAACTGTTGTTATATGACTCTGATTAACAGTGAATTTTTGTATGAGTTATTCATCTAGGCATTTCTTTTTTATAATTAAAGATGCAAATTTAGAGAGACTGACATTTTAGCAAAAAAATGACAAGTATGATGAAGGTAGAAAGGAAGAACAATTTTGCAACTGATTATTAAATTTTTTAAAAATTTAATATTGTACCCATTTATTAATAAATCTTCACAATAATGTATAAGGGCTATTTAGGAAACTTGTACATTTTTTTTTGCATGATTCCCAAGAGGCGCCTTGCATTATATATAGTATAGATATAGATAACAGGCTAGCCTTACGAATTAGCAGCGGACACAATTGGTGCCTGAAGCTTCATGGTGACAATTCAAGTATACGTTCAAACATTAAAGAGTGGCATAAGTGGTAAAATTGAATTCTTGTAAACATTTATAAGGCTTATTATGAGCAAAATAAACACTAGGCTAGGATCTTTCGGTCTTGCTATATAATGATAGTACTAAATAATGGATCATATATGTATATTAGGCGTGCATTATAATTTGGTTTTATTTAATTATATTTAACACTTCTTCGTATTTGGAAATGGAAATATGAGATGCACACCTAACTAAGGTGGACCAAATTGACACATCTGGGGATAACAATGGGATGGGTAACCTAGCTACATTGTCCTACCGCTAATTAATGGTTAGAGTTTGGTATTGTCAAAAGTGGGCCCAACCTTAGTATATTAAAATATTTTTTATATGTTAAAATAATATAGTATATAAAAAGAAATGAATAGATATATTATTAATTGATATTCTATTTTTAAATATGCTTTGTTTTTTATATATGGCTGTATACAACTATACATATATATATATGCGAAAAGGGTTTGCCCGACCCGCAGCTACCAGCCCGATAAGCCAGGTCGGGTTTACCGGAAACGCGCGAACACATCTTTCGACAAGTATGTAATTTTGCCGAGGTATAAGATTTCAAATCTTTATTCCTTATTTATTATGGGGACGTCACGCTTTTGAGAATTGAGATTGGTCGTCTTGGCAAATCAAAACCCTTACTCTCCCTCCATTTGAACGCTCAGCTTTCTCCAATTTTTTGAATTCCGAATAAGAACATGCAGGGATCCTCAAGCGGTAACCTAAACGATTTGGATCAGCTTCAATCCACGATGCTAGCGATCGAGTTAGCTTGCAGTTCTATGCAGGTTTCGTTTCTTTACTCTCTGATCCCTTCATTCGCATGAACGAAGTGTACTAATTCCTACAATCAATGACAATCAATAGAAGCTTGTTCTTGTCTTGATGTTGAATTTGAGGTTAGAATCGTCGTTGCTCGATAATGTTTGATGAATTCTACCGATTTTTATTGATTAGTTAACGAAGTTTAGCAGTTTTCTTCGCATTTATTCTACGCTTTGATTTAATTTTTCTTCCTTGTTGTTTATAAGTATTTATCATTTGTTTTTGAAGATTGCTATCATAGAATTGCTTATAGCTTGAGGAAATGCCGAGGCCATAATGATTTGAAACGGTAATCGTAGATGTCATGTACAATTTTCCTGGATAAACTATAGACAGCGCATAGCGTTATTGCTTTAATTGATAGATCTTTTTTATAATTATCACGATGCAAATATTGCCCAATTTAGCGTTTTAATATGCTTTCAAAGCGCATTTTTTTAATGTTCTAATTAGTGTTGAAGCTAATGACAGCTGTTATTGGATGAAAAGTTATATTCAATTCGGTTGCTTAAATTTGCTCTTCCATTCTGGGATCAAAGATTTTCGTATCATATGTTTATGGATGTATTAAAGTATTATGTTTTAATCTCAGCAGATGCATGTCAATCCAGCGGCAGCTGAGGCAACTATAATGTCTCTGCGACAAGCTCCTCATCCATATCAGAAATGCCAATTCATTCTTGGTAAGTCAAGGAAATTATGAAAGTTTGGTACAAAGCCTTGGCATTCACATGTTTGTTTATGGGATTTCGAATAAGTTACAGTTTTGAGTCTTGTGGCCCTTTGGCATCTACTGTTATCACATATGTTCATGGAATATTCAATCAAAGTTAGTCCTTTTAATTCTACCTACATGTGATATTTGTATATGCACGGATACATATAGGATAATTTGCTTTATAAGGGAGGACAATTTAGTAGGGAAAGGCACAGAAATCTAGTATGATATAGATTTTATATTTAGCAGGAAATTTGGTGAATTTGTTGGAAACTTGCATTTTCTATTGCCTATAGTTCAACTACAAAGTTTCAACTCTAAACACACTTAATGCATGGTAAAAAATGATACCGTAAATCTGAAACTTTACTGGTTGGAACCCAAAAGTATTAAAAAATTTGACAGTTATCGAATGTGAAGGTGGTACTTGTTTTGGTAAGGCTTATACGGGGCTGGAGTATTGTTTTTGTAGCCTATTTAAAGGGCACACGAGTCAAATATGTATACAGCACATAGAGGATATACTTACCAAGTGGTTACATGAATCAAATATATGGCTGAAGGTTTGCGTGGCTGACTTGGTATAGTTGGGGATAAATCTCTGGTCTCGACAATAAGCATATGCTATATGTTTTTATCATACATGTGAAGCGATGAATGAAGATCAAGTTATTTTGTGCCCTTGCCTTTGCTGTCTACGTGCAACCAGAAGATGTTATTCGGTTCTAAAGGGCCCCTTCTTTCTTTGGATGGTCTATTTGGGCCAGATACTCATTATAGATCACTTGATAGATAGAAATTGGATGCCAGTGGGTGTGTTCAAGGAATCAAAAGAATCACTGGATCATCTTCTACTTCATTGGCCTTTCTTAGGTTAGCTCTGGAAATTTTATTTTGAACTGGTTTGATATAATGTGGCCTATGTCATCTGGAAAAGATGAATTGTGTCTGGAAATATTATCTTCAAGGAGACATGATAAAATAATTCCAGTGATTACATTGTTAGTGCTGCAAAAATTCAATGCATTGGTCACTCTTATCATTATCTCTTTACGAAGTTGATTTTCCCTTCTAAGGTCTCCTGAGACTTCTTTCCCCAATCATTCATTTTAGTTTGGTCTTGCATACACTTTTATGCAGGCCCTGGTTATCTATCTCATATTCCCTCCTCCATTAATTAATGTCTAGAAATAGTAAATATTTTCTTCCAGCACTGTTTGTTGGATATTTTGGGGGTCTGATACCTTCTTTTTGATAAATAACATGCAGCTTTATTGGGTCCAATTATGCAGCAAAGAAAAAGAAGGAGCAGATTGAGACAGATTTTTAGGCTAACAAGGATACTACTTATAGAAAAATATAAGGTTGTAACAAAAAAATACGTCCAACAAAGTTAGGAGACCACCAAATTTATTCTTTGTACTTATCATGAAATATACTTAACAAGGTGGTTATGTTAATCATGTCGAGTTTCAGGAGTATTTCCTTCCAATTCATGGTCTAAAGTATTGGTTTTGGATCAGTTAATAGTTCCCTCCAAAATTGACTTGTAGTTATATATATTAGCTGATAATGATCAGTTATTGTTTGAAACCATTAAGAAAAAAAACGTCAAGTTGGATATGCATTGGTCAATGCCTTCAAAAATAGTTTCATTATTTGCCATCCTCAATGTGTTGCATAGCTAGACTTTGTCATTGAATTATTCAGCAATCTTTGCAAGTTGGTAACTCATTCCTCCTTATAAGGAGCAGGAATTGACACCAGTTTTGCCCGTCACTAAATGTTTGATTTTGTTTTGAATGTGCATTTGGTATTTCTTGGTTTTAAGTCACTGTAAGTTCATAACATTAGGATTTACTTTCCTCTTCTAATTTTATCCTCTATACCATAAGTTTGCTTTCATCCTCTATATTCAGACTCGGTCATTTAAGTTCTCTCCATTGCATACCCTTTACCACGAAGAACATTTGGAATTAGTTCATCCATTTCCTATGAAATTTTATCCTCTTGCCATAGCATCTGGAATTAGTTCATCCATATTCTTATGATATTTTCCTTTTTCTCTTATTTAGAGTGCACTATAATTGATACCTCATGCTGTAAAACAAATTTTATTGTCGGTAACCTACCACTAATTCTCTTAATACCTTTACATTACTGATAATGACTTTGTCTATTACTATTGCTCTGTCATTTTGATTTTTTCCTTTGTAAGAAACTATCTTTATTTGTTGACTGCTTTGGTCTTATCTCTTTGCATGACGTCCTTTGCAGGCTTATTATATGATTTCTGGCTTTTAATTTTCTAGCAATCTAAATTTTTCCTTATCCTTGTTTAGCATTTTACTTTGATTACCCCTTCTAAAGTTAACTTGATCTTCTGTCCTATATGTGAACTTTGGTTGCTTGCTATTACAAGAGTGTCATTGTGGGGCATCTTGTTTGGATCACATTCTAGCTGGTTCTTGTTCACCATTCATTGCAACAATTGGATATTGTTGCAACTCATTTACTTTGGAATATGCCCTTGCATAAGATTGAACAGTGAATCAGGAATCTTGAGACAAGGGATTCTGCCAAGTTTTGTATCTGCTGCTACCCTTATCCCCAGGACTGGCAATGCACAATAGCAATGCCAGACAATGTTGTAGTTGTTCTCTTTTTTATTCATCCTTTTCACCTTTCTGCTTGAACTTTAAATAAAATTCAAGTGGTGGCAAATATAGAACCCAGTGTACTCTGTCTGTTCAAAGAGAATTATTTGGCTGAATCCTTTATTGTGCATTCTCTTTCCTATTTTTGCAGAACTAAGTTGTATTGGACTCATATGCTTCTTGGATGTAACTAACCCCTACTCACATAAAAATACATTACAGACAGACTTCAGAGCATATGATGGTGGAGATTTAACTTTCCAGGATGACATATTTTACCTTCCAAAAAATAAATATATATAGGTTCCAGAAACAGTTTATTCTGTTAATATTGCCATATTTTTTGCAGAGAATTCTCAGGTGGCAAATGCAAGGTTTCAGGCTGCTGCAGCAATTAGGGATGCAGCAATAAGAGAGTGGGCTTTTCTTTCATCCGATGAGAAGAAAGGTCTGATTAGGTAATTTTGTATGAAGGAACTCCATGTGTTTGTAATTTGTTAAAATTAAATTATTAATTTATTTACTTCATGTGGTAAGCTATCTTCTTATGATGAGTTCTGTGTCCCATTACTTCTAATATTATTGCAATAAAACTTTCATAACTTGGTTGTGTTAGTGATGCAAGATGTGAATATTTTGTATACAGCATACGAATGACTGGATCTCTTATAACTGCAGATTTTGCTTGCGTTTTGTTATGCAACATGCAAGTTCAGCAGATGCCTATGTCCAAGCAAAGGTTTCGTCTGTGGCTGCACAGTTGATGAAACGGGGCTGGTAATTGGTGCTTAGCAGCAACTGATTTCAATTTGATTTACTTGTAACGATTTGCAACGCATTTTTAGTTCCTTGTGCCAAAAAATGTATCGCATTTGCAGTAATGCTCCTTTCACTATCCCTCATGAAAAATATTAGCTTGATAAATCATCAGTACTGGAAAAGAATGACATAAAGATCAGTCAAAGATATGGTCCAAATTTTGATCCAGCTAACTTTTAGAAATATCCTTATATCCTATCACCTTGCTCATATTGAGTTTGTATGCCCAGCTCAAAAGAACCTATTGATAATAATATCATATATTTCAAATTTTCAATTGAGTTAAATCATTTTAGAAAGTATTTACACCTCTCAAATTGTCAGTCACATTAATGTTTCACCTTCTTCAAGACGGCTTTGATGAAAATTGTTTGGAAGCCATGTTTAGTCTTATGTGTGAATGATTTCACTCCTGGAAGGCCTCTGCAATCTTGTGAATATTTTCCATTTCAAAGTAATGCATCTCAGTGTAATGTAAAAGAAGGATTTGATTCTCTATCTTTGGTTGCCCATCGAAAGGAAAATTCCATTTTCCTTACTTGCATTTAACCAATTAATTCTGCTTTTGAGTAATGTAAGGTTGCTCTATTGCGGCCTAAAAAGGTCGCAGGTTCAAGTCACAGGAAACAGCCTCTCCGCCTGCAAGGGAAAGGTTGCATACATCAGATCATCACTAGACCCCGTGCAGTGGTGGGATCCTCATGCACTGGGCTAGCCCTTTATTCTCCTTTTGATCCTTCAACTGATTTCTTTGAGTCTAAGAACTTTTTAGTACACCTCAATTCCTTTTATTCAAAGATCTAGTGGAAAGATGATGACATACCTCCTTTGTAAGCATGTATAAATTTACAGCTTTGCTCCCTCAATAAAAATCTCTTTCTGAATGATCTTTATTTTAGGTCCCTTAGACTGCATTTGGATTCCAAATAACTGCAAGAAATTGTAGGATTCCTGCATGCTGTGAGTGTTGAATACCGGGAAAGGGAAAAAGAAAGCTGCGGGACCCAGCATCTGAGAAAATATGATGCTTTCATGTCAGTAAATAAAAGAATCTGGACAAACGGTGGTTTCTTGTGCTGCAGAGTATCCAAATGCAGCCTTAATGTCCTCCAGCTGGAGGAGAAAAATACCTTGCAAATTTAGAGGATCCCAGCTAGCTGTCATATGATACAAATGAAGGCTTCTTAAGGCACACATTTGAAAGCTGCATGGAGGTGGAAACAGTCTAGAAAACCTTAAGAATTGTGCATAAGGAATCGGTTTGGAGAATGAATGTAGAATATCTGTAATTCTGTGGTCAATTATAACTTCTGAAAAGGATAAATGGATCAAATTTTGCAGATTGATTTGAAATTCTGCATGAAACAAATAGTTGACCTGAAAATGGAATTAAACAAGGCTATAACAATTGACCTGAATGAATAATGTGGAACTAAATAAACATTCTTGAAAAATATTGCAATCTGGAATTAGTGTATGCTTATAATCATTGTAATCCTTCTGATTTCTGTATTCGGTTGATAGAAATTTATGGTCCTTTGCCTCTTGGTCAGTGTTTTCCTCTTTCCTTTTTCAGTTTTTTTAGCTATAGTCTGACATATTAGTTGATGTTACATGAAATACTGTAGAATTCATAAAAAATATTTGCAATAGTTTATCTTTTTTCCCTTATTGGGGTTGCTTTATTTGTAGGTTAGATTTTGAAGCATCTGACAAAGAGGCTTTTCTTTCTGAGGTATAGTAATCTCTACAGCCTTCAAGATTTTTATTCCTCTGAGCTGCCATATCAGTGTCGCCATGGCCATAACTTATGTGATGGTAAAATCTTGGGCATGCCCTTGTGACAATGTGTGTTTGAGTCTGAGCACACCCACATTGCGTAAAATACCAAAAGTTATATCTGTTGCCTGTCCAACCCTCTCAGGACCTTGATTTGATAGGACCTACAGCGGTTTACAGTCATTCTTTTTTAGTTTTGTTCATTTTTCACAAGCCTCTGTGGTGGATGTCCTTATAAATTGCACAAAGAATTGCATCTCGTCCCATCCTCTCTTATGAATATTTGATGCATGTTACATTTGGAATATATGATTTCTTGTGAAATCTGTCTCTAGCAATCAGTTCAGTTGGTTTTCATTCTGGCATATGGAAACACTAGTTTATTTGCTTGGGTATGCCTATGATGAGGACCAACGATTGTTTATAAAGCATTTTGTTTTAAAATTACAGTTTTTCCAATTTTTATACAAATATCAGGTTTAATCACTTTGCATGGTAGCCTCTAGGTCCTTCTGGAGAGTGAGTCAATTTTGTGTCTTGCTTGGGAGGATAGAATGCTTCTGGTCATTTTGTGAAGGTAGACAGGTGAAAGAATTCCATAAGTTAGGGAGAAGTTCAATGTTAACACATGGTTTTAGACTTTTAGTTAAGGAGACCCAAGATATATGACTGAAAGTACTTTCTCAAAAACGTCTTTTGGGAAGCTTCTTGGGCTTTGGGCCCAGTGTGAAAGTGGTGGCAGATTGGGACTCCAAGTCATGGCATGATCTGGAGGTTAGGGTGTGGCCTATTGTTATTTATGTTTCTTCAGTATAGACTATGAAAGGTTGTAGCAGATTTTTTGAGGTGGGGATCTTTGACTGGATTTGGATATATAGGACATGGTGATATTTATAAATCTTGGCTATAGGAGACTAAAATGACGGTGGAACTGCACCTTTTTTATTCCTTTGCATGATTGGTGTGTGAATGTATAAACTACTAGAGATGCTCATGGGGGCTTGAATAGAGTACCTACATAGGAAGGCAGCTGTGAGAATGTATGAGGGGTTATCGATAGCAGGATCTATTTGGGCTTGTGGACGACTAAAAAGATCCTGGATGACAAGTTGTCAAAAAGTATTTGGACACTTGTAATATAACTCATTTATGGCTTTGTGATAGATTTAGGGATGGAGCAACAGATCTGTGTTAATGATGATTCCAGCTAGTTGGATAAGGCATTTTGTTATTGTTATTTTATGGTTCTTTTCTACCATAACAAAATATCTTATCCTTTCCCAATATCACAAAAGCAACAAAATTCCTTGTCTCATGTGGTTGGGATCCATTTTTCGTGAACTTTCTCTGTGCTTCAACAGAATATCTTATTTTTTTATATTGTTATCGCCTATTGGGATTGATGATATGAGAATTATTGAAGATGTAATTGCAGGGTAGAATGGAACCTAGAAGGGTTTATTGCTTACTCTTGAATTAGTCTTTTCCTTTCATGAAAGTTGGTTTGGACTAATCCTTGTAGTCTTACAAGTACAAATTTGGGTTGCTATTTTTGTCTATCTTCAAGGTTGAACATATATATATATATATATATATATATTTTAAAATCTTATTTTCGTTGGACTGTGTAGTTGCTCCATGAGTTATGTTTTATTTGTAGAAGTCTTTTTTTCATAGTTGATTTAGGCGGGGTTTTGGCAATCCTGATGGGAACATAATTTTGGGTCTCTGTCATTTTGTAGTAGTTCTTTGTGGTCGAGATGAAAGTTTTTCTTGTTTTAAGAACCTCTTTATATACTAAGGAGGCCTTTAGGTGTCCTATTGCTTTTTGGAGAAGGTTTCGCTCTTATGGATCAGTCTGTGGTTTTCGTTTAAGACCATTGATCTGGTTGCTTCCTTTTATTGGGTTATTTTCAACGGTGTGCTCTTTGGGTTGTCGTTTTGAATATATGATTTTTGTTAAGAGCGTTCATTGTGCAGTGGTGGAATTTTTTAATTTTTTGTCCTTGTGGTTGGTTTTGTGTATGAATCGTATGATTTTTCAGCTTGAATTTTCATCGTGGTGGAAGTTACTTTTCTTCACATGTGAAATCCTTGTTTCTCTGGGTTTTAAATATCGGAAACATTACCACCAACCGTGGATGGTATTGTCTGGCACCTGCCTGTATCTTAGTCAGTCTTCACCCCCAAGAAAAAAAGAAAAAGAAAAATCTTTTTACTGGTGAAAGCAATTGGAGTCTACACCATAGAAGGAATCTCATTTTAATACTCCTCTATGGCTTTACCTCCTTTAATGCTCCTTTTTCTCCTTTCTTTTTTTATTTTTTATTTTTACTAATCTTCTTTGTCCTTTTCACTACAGTTCAAGTACCTTACGTTTCACTACAGATGAGACTACTAACTGACACTTGTCACATTTGGCTTACTTCTGATCTTTCTTCTTTCGTTTAATGTTGTAATTTGAACCTCCTTCTTTAGGCTCATTTCTCCTTCGTCACACTCTACTTCTGCTCTTCTTCATCAGTTTTTCTTTAACAAGATTTTCTTCAGATCTTCTTATTCTTCCTTTCATCAGATGAAGGAATCCGAACAATCCATGTGGTACCAACTCGGTAGAGCCTGAGTTTGGCCAAGTTTGTTGAATCCACTGCATAAACATGTACTGGTGCCAAGTATTGACTCAGTAAGGCCCGGTACTGTCTTGTGCCGGCCTGTGCGAGTCGGAACCGGCCAAGATTTAAAACCCTGTTGTCTCTCATAAACTTCATATATTCTTGGGATATTTTTTATTCCTTATTTTTGTATTGTTTTTCTATCTATTTTTTGACACATCAAAGCCAAAATCCAGATGATTTTTGCATGAAAAAAATATTGGGAACACATATTGTGAAGATTGTTATTTTCTCATGGACTCCTGAAATAACTGAAAATTAATCTAAAAAACAGGCAAAACAGGCTGTTCTTGGCATTCATGGTGTGGACGTGCAGTTCACTGGAATCAATTTCCTGGAGTCCCTGGTGTGCATCATACTAGGAAATTATTTTCTTCTTGGAGCTGTTAGCTTGTGGTTTAATCTCAGTTAACTGTATACTACATTTATTTTTCCTGAGTTTGCGATTGGCAATTTTTTTTTCCTTGTAGGTATCTGAGTTTTCACCCTCTACTTCAACTGCCATGGGCCTTCCTAGAGAGTTCCATGAGCAGTGCCGTAATTCATTGGAACTGACCTATCTGAAGGTTCTTCTGATTTCTATTAAAGTCCTGTTAGCGAGTGCAATTGACTTCATTTGTTGCCTTAAGAATTTTCTATATATGTAGTCAATTGGTTATCAATTATAGCTTAATGTTATTACCCTTTGCTTATTTTAGGTGTTTTATTGCTGGGCTCAAGATGCTGCTTTGGGTGTGACAAAAAAAATAGTTGAATCCGATTCTGCTGTATCGGAAGTTAAAGTCTGTTGTGCTGCTTTCCGGCTCATGCTTCAAATCTTGAACTGGGATTGGTGCAACACAAAAGTGGTTGGGAGTGCCAAAAACAGTATAAATGTCTTCTCCTCTGGAGTTAGACGTGATACTGTTTTGCTTAGAAAATCTGAATGTGTTTTGGTTCAGGTAACAATAGTGATCTGTTCTGTTGGTGTGTCACATAAAAAATCATTCCATAATGTGCATTTCTCTCCTCTATGGTCCCTGTAGCCTGGGCCCTCATGGCGTGAGATATTGCTTTCAAGTGGTCATATCAGTTGGCTCCTGGGCTTTTATGGGGCCCTACGACAAAAGTTTTCACTTTTTGGTTACTGGATTGACTGCCCTATTGCAGTTTCTGCTCGACAATTGATAATACAGTTCTGCTCCTTGACAGGAAGCGTATTTCCTTCAGGTATTAATTTGTGTGCCCCTTAATTCTTTTGGAAATATGTTAGAGGTATGTTTGTCATTGCTTTCTTGGTCTGAATTTTTATTTTTTAACAAATAATCGTAATTCATGTCTTAGGCATCTATGCCTAATGGCCCTAATCCCAGTTTGACCTGGGTGCTTTGCTCAAAAAACAAGATAAGAATCAACTGCTGACAATGGGTTTTCTTTGGTTCACTCCTATTCCTGTGTGTAACCTTATCAAATAATGTATTATTGGTCGAACTTTTTTCTTCTGATCTTCATTTCTAGCCAGCTCAAACCATGGCAACCTTAGGATTGTTCACTGTGATATTATTGTGAAAAATCTTCCACATGCTTTTATGTAATTTACCTGATTTTTCTTTGAGTGTATCGTCTAGACTGTATATGCTGTTATGTGTGCAATCAGTTATGATTATTAATTAGATTACTTTATGCGCAACTGTTGCTAATGATATCAAGTTGTGGAACTCATTTTTAAAGATAATGTAACTGGGAAACTTTTATGATAGTTACTTGTAGCATGAAACCGTGCTCTTCTTCTTGAGTGGTTCTAAAGTAAATTTTGAATATAAGGTGAAAACAGTATTTTGTTATTGAATAGCTTTGTCATGGAACAATAAGTTACCTGGTGATGTGGCCTCTTTTTTCCTTCTAAGATGAATGGAGAATTCAAAATCATCTGGTTCCTTTGTCTCTATTTGCATAAATTTGGGATGAGATGGAAGATGGTTGGCTGACCAATTTCTGCTTTGGTGTTTACTGAGAAGCGTTTGACAATTAATTAAACTAAAATTTTTTTTTGATTTTGCGGGTTGCTGAAGAATGGATTTCATGTTATCCGGCTCAAACAACCAAGTTTCTTCACTGTGGTGAAACCTGACCATCTTGAGGAACAAATAACTTTGATTCAAAATACGGGGCTGAGACAGGATTCAAAATTGTTTATATATGTTCTGCATTCAATTGTCTCCTAGAACATCCCTGATATGGAGGTGAAACTTGAACTGTACAAGGGATTCGGGTGGTCAGAATCAGATATCTATCTGTGTTCAAGAAATTTCCATCGTGAATGGCATAGGGTAGAGTTTGGGCAATGATGTGTTTTTTCTTGGAAGAGTTTGGATATGGGTCTTGGTAAATTGCTTTGAAACCTTATTTGCTTTCTTTCTTCAAGAAAGGATTGGTGCCTCAAAACATGGACTTCGAGATACTAAATTCTATGTGTTTGGTGAAGACTTAAAAACAGTTTGCTTCTGTTGCTAATTTCTTAGAGAATAGGTTTTTTTAGATTTATGTGCTTCCATATGTAGATGTAGCTCCTGATCTTGATGAGGCTTACATGGGTTCTGCTGTGACTGTTCATACGAGAAAAAAGAAGTTGTAATGGAACATAAATTTGTTCTTCTTTGAGTTTCTGTTGCCAATAAATTCTATTGTAGTTCAAAAGTTGCATGAGGATGTGGCATTGGATTTTTGTACGGCGTTTTAAGATTTAAAGTTCTCATTTGAGCTCGAAGCTATATGCTCAGTCACAAAAGTAAGTTCAAGGTTGTTGTCAGTTCTAGAAATAACCCCTCAAATTGAAATTTATATGCGCATCCAATCAATGGAATTGGAAATTAAATCTAATTCTTATGAAATTCTTTCAAATTTCTTTTTCTTGTCATCCAATCACAAGAATTTCCGGAGGTTATGGTTTTACTTGAGATTAGGGATCTTTGCAGTAGATGGTGTCCGGAGGTTATGGTTTTACTTGAGACCAAAATTGAGTCTGTGGATATGGGGACCATTAGGCGTCTATGGAACGTGGGTGAAATTGAGTGGGCTGTTTTTCCTTCCGTTGGGAGATCAGGTGGCATAGTGGTTATGTGGGATTCGGTTGCCCTTATGAGGGGGGAGATCATAACAGGGGATCATTTGTTGTCAATGCATTTCACATCTAGGCAACAGTGCTTCTCATGGCTGTTGACTGCAGTGTACGGCCCTTGCCGTGCAAGAGGTTGGGAGTTATTTTTGCAGGAGCTGTCCCAGTTGTTCCCGGGGTTAGCATACCCATGGTTGTTCTTGGGCGATTTTAACGTCTATAGGTATTGTGCCGAGACTAACAAAATCCATCATAGGGTAACTAGGAGTATGAGGGACTTCTCCGGCTGGATTCAGCAGTGTGAACTCATCGATTATCCTTTAGTGGGGGGAACATTTACATGGTCTAATTTTCAAGATCCTGCATTATGTTCTAGGTTAGATAGGTGCCTTGCGTCGGGAACTTGGGATGCTCATTTTCCTCTATGCGTCAGTTTCTTCTTCCGAGGCCAATTTCGGATCATTGCCCGTTGTTATTGTCTAATGATTCTAGGAATAATGGCCTTTCACTTTTTCGTTTTGAAAACATGTGGCTTGAGTGCTGGGGTTTTTTGGAGTTGGTGAAAGGGTGGAGTAATGTGAATCAGGGTCTGGTAGGGTGGGCTGATTTCAGATTTATGCGGGGCTTAAAGGAGATAAAAAAATAGCATAAAGAAGTGGAATTTGGAGTCTTTCGGGAGATTAGACCTTAGAAAAAAGAAGGCTTTAGAAGATTTGAGGGTTCTTGATAGCAGAGAAGGGAGCGATTTGTGGAGTCCTTCGGATCGGATAAGACGCTTAGAAATTAAGGAATCAGTGGAGGAGCTATTGAGATTGGAGGAAATTTCTTGGAGGCAAAAATCTAGAGTCACTTGGTTGAAGGAGGGTGATGGGAATACGGCTTTCTTCCATCGGATTGCTAATGGTAGAAGGTGCAAGAATGCAATTTATAGATTGGAAGTAGATGGAAGAGTTATGGAAGATAAAGAGGAGATTGGGGAGTGCTTGGTGCAATTTTATTCTGAGTTATATAGATCTGAGCAAGAGGTTAGATGTCGACTAAAAGAGAATGGTCAATCTATGATTGATGAGGAGGCGTGTGTTTGGTTAGAAAGAGAATTTGAGGAAAATGAAATTAAAGAGGCAATCTGGGAAATGGATGGAGATAAGGCTCCGGTGCCAGATGGATTTACCATGGCATTTTACAAAATGAATTGGGAGTCCATTAAGGGGGAGATCATGAAGGTTTTTGCTGAATTTTTTTTTCCAGTGGGATTGTGCATAAGATTACAAATGCGACCTTTCTAGTGTTAATTCCCAATAAGCAAGGTGCAGTTGGTATCAAGGATTTTCGCCCCATTAGCCTCACAACAAGCTTGTACAAAATCATTGCGAAAGTTCTATCTCGTAGGCTAAAGGTGGTACTTCCTAGCATCATAGGTTCCTCCCAAAGTGCTTTTGTTGAGGGTCGGCAAATTTTGGATTGTGCATTGATTTCCAATGAATGTGTTGAGGGTAAACTCAGATTAGGTGAATTAGGAGTTATCTGTAAATTGGATTTAGAAAAGGCATTTGATAAGGTTGAGTGGCAGTTTTTGGATTTGGTCTTGGAGTGGAAAGGCTGTGGGGGTAGATGGAGAAAGTGGATTAAAGGATGTTTGGATAAGGTCCAGTTTTCTTTCCTATTGAATGGGTTCTTAAGGGGCTTGTTTGAATCGTCTAGAGGATTACGCCAAGGGGATCCACTCTCACCTTTCTTGTTTACTCTTGTGGCAGAGTTATTACATTGGTTTATCAGAAAGGCAGTTGATGGAGGATTAATTCAAGGTTTCAGAATAGGAAGAGATGATTTGTTAGTATCCCATCTCCAGTTTGCAGATGACATCATGGTCTTTCTGGAGGCCTCTTCCGATCAAATCCTATGGCTAAAGAGCATCTTGCACACATTCCACATGGTGTCTGGATTGAAAGTTAATTGGGGAAAAAGCACTCTGGTGGGCCTTAATGTTGGTGATGAGGAGGTTTCAAGGCTCAGTGCCTTGTTAGGATGTCAAATAGGAGCCTTACGTCTATCGTATCTGGGATTGCCTTTAGGTGTGTCTCCTAGGGCGGTCAGTTTTTGGGACCCCGTCATTGAGAGAGTTGAAAAAAAGTTAGCTAGATAGAAAATGAACTACCTGTCTTTGGGGGGTAGGATTACTTTGATTAAGGCTGCCTTAGCTAACCTTCATGTGTACTATATGTCATTATTTAGGGTGCCTAAAAGAGTTGTGGACATTCTTGAGAAAGCACAACGTGATTTTTTGTGGGAAGGGGGAGGTTCTAGGAGAACCCATTTGATTGAATGGAAGAAGGTATGTAGTGATAAGGATAGGGGTGGGATTAACATTGGCAATCTAGTTTCCCCGGAATTTATCTCTATTGGCAAAGTGGTTGTGGTGTTTCAGCAGTGAGCGAAATAGTTTGTGGTATCAAGTTATAGTCAGCAAATATGGGAGAGGGGATAATTGGTGGTCCATTAATTTGGGGGCTCGACCTACGGGTAACAGCCCTTGGAAGGCCGTGATTAGATTGGGGGAATCCTTCTATCCTCATTTACGGGTGTGTGTCGGATCTGGCCTATCTATTCGTTTTTGGCATGATTTATGGTGGGGAGATTGTGCTTTAGCTGCTAAATATCCTATCCTTTTTTCCGTCGTTTCCTATCCTGGCGCTCTAGTTTCTGAAGTCCTTTCTTGGTCTGTCGACGGGCTATCTTGGAATCTCCCTTTTAGAAGGGACTTGAGATTACAAGAGCTCGAGCAGTTAGCATCCCTTTTTGCACTTCTTCATGATTGTTTTTTGGATTCTTCATCTACTGATAGGATCATTTGGTCTCCCTTTCCCTCGAGGGTTTTTTCCTGTAGATTCTTTTTTAACACCCACCGCCCTGATAGTATTGCCCCCTTCGTGTCATTTTCTTCGTATAAGCTTTGGAAACCTAAGATTCCCCCTAAGATAAAGGCTTTTCTTTGGACCGCACCTTTGTACAGGATTAACACTGCAGATCTTATCCAAAGAAGATGGAAGAGGTATGCCTTATCACCTTCTATATGCTTGCTGTGTAGGGAGGATTGTAAGACTATAGACCATCTATTCCTTCATTGTCGCTATACTTGGGGGCTATGGACACGCCTGTTTCAGATGATTGATTTACCTTGGGTTCTACCTGCATCCTTTGGGGCATGTTTTGAGCAGTGGCGGCTGTTGGGCCTTGGGAGCAGAGGTCATATCTTATACGGGATGGTTTTCCATTCCGTGGCTTGGAATATTTGGTTGGAGAGAAATCGTCGTATCTTTCGTGATGAGTCACTACCGAGAGGACAGGTCTTTGATAAGGTGATTTTGGATGTAGCCTTTTGGGCTTCATCTAGACCAGAATTTAGAGGGTGGAGCACATCCTAGGTAGTACGAGATTGGATGGAATGTTGCTTCTCCTCAGTGGGCACTTTAGGTAGGGGTATGGCTATATGGAGGGTGCTTGAGATTGGTGTTGTGAAAATTAACATGGATGGTAGTTCATTGGGCAATCTGGGTCCTTCTGGTATTGGAGGAGTTTTGAAAGATTGGACGGGGACTATTTCCCGTATCTTTTGTGCTTCCGTAGGCATTGGTGACTCCACTCGTGCGGAGATGATGGCTCTTCTTGCTGCCTTCTCCGAAGCTCAAAAGATGGGTTTGAGGAATTTTGTGGTGAAGGGCGATTCTATTACAGTCATGAGATGGATGGACGACATTTCTTTTGGATCATGGAGACTTTCACACCTAATTAGCAGAGCTAGAGCCATGTCACATGAGTTTAATGCCTCATTCAACCATGTGTGTAGAAGGGCTAATGGGATTGCAGACCGATTGGCCAAGTTGGGAGCTTCGGGATCATATTCATATTTTGGCCCTGTCACGGAGGAGTTCTATGGCTTATGTGTTAACTAGTACTATATAATTCTGGGGTCATATTTTTTGGGAGGTTTTTTTTGGACTTTGTTCATGGAAATGTGTAGTACAGTTGTATAGGAATACTTAAGGTACTTTGTGGGAAGAGGGGAATCATACACACATGTACACTTGTACTTACCTTTACTTTCTTAATATATATATACACACATCATTAATTATAAAAAAAAATCACTAGAATTTCAATTTTATTAAATTCTAATTCCTAAAGAATTTGAATTGGAATTAGAATTCTTAATTCCAATTCCAATTCATATAACTAATTGGATCCTAAGGCTCCGATTGGTTCAATGAATTGGAATTAAAATTAAGAATTATAATTCCAATTCCAATTCTTAATGAATTGGAATTGGATAAAATTAGAATTCTTGTGATTGGATGACAATAGAATTGAATTTTGGAATTAGAATTCCATAGAGAATTGGTTTAAATTCCAATTCCATTGATTGGATGAACTTATGAAATTCAATTACGATTCTTTAATTAATTGTATTATTAATGTTTATATCACCCTCTGTTTGCAACAAAGACATAGAATCATGAATTGGTTGCTGAAAAATAACTCCACAACATTTGTTTAAAAGAAAATGGAGAGAGATAGAGAGAGAGAGAGAGAGGAGGGGGTGTTTCATGTTTTTGCAACATCGACACAAACGATGAGGAGAGTGGCCACCGGAAAAGGGAAAATTAGGAACAAAACCTTGAAGAATAAAACGAAATAGAGAGAGAGGGGGAGGGAGGGTTTCACTTTTTTTTAAACAAATAAAATTCATGAATGTGTTTCACAATCAATGAACTGACACAAAGAATACCTATGAAGAATGACGACCTCTTTCATTTCACATTTATGAAAACTAAGGTACAGCTCCCCAAGCCTAAAACCCTCGATTAAATTCGCTATAAAGATAAAGACTTTTTATAAGGAGCACTATAAAGAAAAATTCATAAAGGAGGGGGTGTTTCACGTTATTTAGAAAGGTCGCTAGAAAAAGAAAAAATAAATAATCAGAACCTTGGAAAAGAAAACGGAAGACAGTTGGGGAGAGAGAGAGAGAGAGAGAGAGAGAGAGAGAGAGAGAGAGGAGGGGATAGGAGATGAGGCGGTGTTTCATGCTGTTTGCAATAGCGACAAAGACGATCAGGTCGGGGGAAAAAGAGAATATGGTATGTGTTTAGAAGAAAAAGAAGAGATAGTTTGGGGGGGGGGGGGGAAAGAGAGAGAGAGAGGAGAGGAGGGGATGTCACATTGTCGCAACATCAATAAAAACGATCAGGTTGTCGGAAAGAAAAAAAATAATAGTATGTGTTTAGAAGAAAAAGTAAGACACAGAGGGAGAGGGGGGGGGGGGGGGGGGGGTTCTGTTTCACCATGTTTGTAACATTGACAAGGACAACCAGGAGAGAGGTCGCTGGGAAAAAAGTCATCACCTGTTTAGAAGAAAGCGGAAGAGAGAGAGAGAGAGTAGGGGTGAGTTATTGAGTTTAGAAGAACAGTACGAACAAGAACGTGTGGGTTGAGTTTCTATATCGAGTTCCTAATTCTTATCACAAATCCTGAATTCTCTCCTATTGGGTAGGGAATTAGATAAGGTAAAAACATAGCTTATAAGGCAATTCAACGGAATTGGATAACAATTCTAATTCCAATTCTTAAATGTGCTTCCAAACATAAGATTCGGAATTTAGGCCCACAATTCCAATTTCATACTGAATTCTCTCCCCAATTCTCTGAACCAATCAGAGCCTAAGTGATTTGTGTTTTCTAGATTTGCCATCCTATATATTTAAACGCCGCTTGTAGCTGTTTACAACACCTAGACGAAATGGTTTTGTTTTCCAAAACCAGCCAAATTCTTTTTTTCCTTTTATTAGGATCTCTTAGGTAAAACCTCAGGTCTCTTAAGGCGACCATCCCTAGAAAATCAATCCACTATATAAAAATGTGAACACAAGAGTTACTGAGTTACAGATCTCTCGTCCCACAAACTCATTCTTGCTTGCTTCCCACGATGAATCATTCCTATATGAATCAGTCCCGTTCTCACTTGGAATCCACCTCACAATCACAAACGGCACCTTGGAGTCTATCAAAGTGTTCTTCACACTCTTGAGAATCCACCAAAGAAAACGTCAATCCCTTTGAAGAATACGGAATGATCTTCTAGGTTTCTCAACGAAACACTTCTTTAAGGCACGAGAGCTAAGCCGTCTTCAACCTTCTTCCTCACCCAAAATAAGACCTTAGAGAAGTTCTCTAAACCCTAAACCCTAAAAACAAAGTTTAGAAAGGAAGAAGTACAAAGAAAACCCTAAAACCCAATTTATAGGGAAAATTCTTCATCGGACGCAAGCAGCGGGCAGCTGTGTGCAGGTTGTGCAGAGGGTACGGCTACAAATTGTCTTCTGCAGGTTCATAATAATGACCACTCCGTAGCTGCGCACAGGTTGCTCGAAGGGTGTGCTCAGGTTGCACATACCAACCCAGGTTGCGCCAGGGTGCGGCAGGCTTTGTGCAGGTTCTGTGCAGGCTGCAGCAAGCCCGGGTAGACTCTGTACAGACTCTGTGTAGGCGCCTGAAGGGTGCTCAGATAGTGCTCCAAGGCAAAACATGCTCCAAACATGATTTCTTTCAATTGGAACATTTGTACTTGATCTTCCAAGCTGTTTTCTACACACACTTGAACTTAAACATTAATACTAAAAGGTATTTGTCATTCAATTGTCACTTGGGTGCAATTTTTGCACTAACAACAATTAATGGTCACAAAAGCCCATCATATTGGGTTGCTTTCAACTGAATCAAATGATTTTTTGCTTCTCTTAGTGTCCCTGGGGTAATTGTCAAGCATTTTGTGATGGTGCCAACCATTAACTATCAATGATTGCACTGCACAGGGCTGTACTTGACATTGGATTACTTTTGCAGCATGATAATACATGTTTTATGAGTTGTTTCTTTTTAGAACATCCTAAAGTGTGAAAGTTCTTGGACTTGAAGTCATTTAATGGTAACACAAGCTCAGATATTTCCTGCATTTTAAACCAGCCAGATTATAGTTGAAGATCTTGCTTGTATGGTATCAGAATATTTTATTAGCCTATTAGAGTGCTTTCTTGATTCAATTCAAAGGTCACTCAAAATTACTTGGCAATATTTTTGTTATTACATGTCTGAATTCCAGACTCTGGGCAAACGCAAGAGCATCACCTGATACAGATGTTATCTGGGATTATCCAGTGGGTTGATCCTCCTAGTGTTGTTACAAATGCTATTGAATGTGGAAGAAGTGAAAGGTTAGATGCAGGAAGCCTTCGTTTGTGTTCGCATATTTCAAATGTCCAATGACTATTCAATATGTATGTATTTATTTATTTTTACCATTTGGTTCAGTGAGATGCTTGATGGTTGCCGTGCATTGTTGTATATAGCAACTTTAACTACTCCTATGGTGTTTGACAATCTACTAAAATCGATAAGGTCAGTGATGTCCTTTTTGTTAGTTGTTGCTTTGGATGAAAGATAAAATTTGTCCTTATTTCCTTTTATGGTTGATAATGCAATATCTTTAACAGTTTTATATGTAGAATTGTCCTTTCACTTCAATTTTCAGCACATTTGGCACTCTAAGCCTGTTATCTGCATTGACATGCGAAGTTTTGAAAGCCCTTCAAGCTAATAACACTGAAGAGGAGAGGTGGAGTTTTGTGGCACGTGATATCTTACTGGATACGTGGACTGCCCTTCTTGAGGTAATTTCTGCACTTTGGCACATATCTTTACGAAACATACTTGTAAAATCTTCTTGTTGCAGAACTTCAACTATTTTATTCTATATTGTTTTATCATATCACGACATTTGGCTCTCTGACTCTCTCATATTAACTAATATCAAAATTGAGTTAGACCGACTGATAATATTTGGATATAATATTCAATAGTTGTTCCTCTGCTGATCAAAAGACAGAAAAAGATAATTGTTCTGTTTGGTTTATATTCATTGATGTTTTATCAAGAGATTTAGATTGTTATTAGTAGTATATACGTGTCATCATTCAAAGACTTTCTTGCAGTGAGTATTGAACCCATTTACATGTCCCATTCTATCACAGCCAACAGAAACTGGTCAGAGTGCTGCACTTCCACCAGAGGGGAGAACTGCTCTTGCCAGTGTTTTTAGTTTGACTGTAGAATCAGAGCTAAAGGGTAAGTCACTCTATTCATTTTATTGTTTCTCCTAGACTCAGAAATCAATTTTTTTATTTTATAAGGTCATTGCATTGAAAGTTATATGATGCAGCTGCTTCTGCATCAGCATTTGATGAGGACGATGACTCTATCCACTTTCAGGCTTCCATTTCTGGTACAGTTTTTTAGATTGTGTTAGTAAGTCATGTCTTATTTCTCATTCTTATTAGTTCGTTTTATCGTAATTTTTATTATTAAGTTTATCCTATGCTACATCTTTATTTGTTTCTGCAGCAATGGATGAAAGATTAAGTTCCTATGCTCTTATTGCACGGGCAGCTGTTGATGTCACGATTCCGTTACTTGTTACCTTGTTTTCTGAGCGCTTTGTACTGCTTCATCAGGTGTGCATTTTCTTTTCAACTGATATATAATCATGGGCTTATAAGTTTTCATGGCTCTCTTAACTTGGTGCAAAAATTTAATGAGCTGCCATTATTTTCCTTCCTTTTAAAGTGTCTTTTGACACTTCATTATTTTTATATATGAATGAGTATCATTTGTTTTCAAATTTGCTTTTCTAGTATGGTTTATTTCCCTTTCTGTTTTCTGTATCAACTGAATCAATAGCATGTGATTAGAAAGTGCGTGTTAACCTGGTTTGGGGTCGCATTGGACAAAGACCATAATGTGCTTTTCCAGCAGAAATCATGCAGCTACAAAGTTGACATTGCTACCTTTAAAATTTCTATGGAATAGAGTAGACCCATTGGTCATAACTAAGGATGTTAATTTATGTTTTATAGGAACATAAAAGAGGAAAGGGGATTTTTGTAGACTGGTCGAACTTGATACATGCCTACATGTTTTCTATTTAGAATGATCAACACAGTTACACAATATGCTCGCACTGGATAGAGCATTATCTTATCTGTGAAACCATGCTTCTGTCTGGTTATTCTAGGAGTGTCAAATGGTTTGGTAACTTTGGTTTAAACTGGAAAGTGAATAAAACAAACCAAATAAAATATTTTTAATATTGTTTCAAGAATGAAAAACCAAACTAGTTTCTTTTGGTTTTGGGTTAAGGCTTCCATCATACCTAGCCAAAGTGAAGCGCAAACATAATTAATGCACAAACCAAGAATATTTATTTCTCAAGTTTCTTACATTTTGTTGCAGGGGAAAGGCAGAATTGATCCCACTACAACATTGGAAGAACTTTACTCACTTTTGCTATTAACTGGGCATGTACTTGCGGATGAAGGAGCTGGAGAGACACCCTTAGTAAGTCTTTTTTACCATGTTGGTTCAATTCTGATTCATTTGTGCTCTTGTATGTCCATTAATATGCCAACTTTGTTGATTGGTAGTGTGAACCATGAACTTGTTTGCATCCATGTACTTTTCAGGGGAGTTGAAAGCAGATAATTGCCTTGTCACATAAAAGTTATTTTGTCATTTGTACATTTTATTATTTGGTAGTTAAATGAATACTTCATGATGAACTGGAATTTATGTTGCATACGTAAAATGTTACTTTGTGTGGACAAGTAGTAGTATTCTAGAGGCAACTTGCCAAATGTCATTTTCTAAACTATTGAAGGGACTGATTTATTTAGTCACCTTTATGCTGACAATCTGTCAAGCATGCTGCAAAAATTTCAAAACAAGGCAAATTATTACTACTAAGGTGCGGCATGCTGTTTTCGATGCTCTTTCACCCTAGGTCCGCAATGATGTTTCACGGAAATTCAGTTGATGTGCCATTTGTGTCACCATACCCAAAAATTTTAAAAATTTAGAAAAATTAGAACAATGAAATTTTTTTTGTAAAGCATAAAAAAATAAACTTGATACTTTCAAAAGACCTTTTTGAATTTTCAAAATTTATAATTTTTAATAAAAGATTATTATTTAAATAATTAATTTTTAAAACCTTGTTTGAACAAGTAAACTCACATCATAAGCTTCTATGGCCTTACTAATTTTTCTAGATTTTTAAAATTTTTTGGTTCCTTATTAGTTTTTAATATTAAAATATTATTTATACAATTATACATTTGAGCTCTACTTTGATGAGTAAGTAGCTCTCTGTAGATTTCCATTATTTTTATAGTTAAATTATTAATTTAATAATTTTGACTATTTGCTTGTACCACTTTTATGGATAAAATAGCCTATATAAATGTGTAATTATTTTTATGCTAAATTTCCTAATTTTTATATAGAAATATTACATATTTTTCATTAATTTTTGATAAATTTTAATATTTCTACAAATTTGTGAAAATTATTTTTCACCACAAAAAAAAAAAATCAATGACAATTATATATTGATCAACCATTCTTATACAGTATTTATTATTGTATAAGATTAAAAGGATGATTTAAAGGCTGTTCTGCTGAAAAAGTAAAAAAAAATCAAAATCAAAATGAGAGTAATTTTGATATTGTCTCATTTCAAGATAGAAATTGAAGGTGTTCAGGAATACTTGTGCAACAAAGGTAGCGAAAGAGAGGCATCAGTGGTGTTATTCCTATCTTATATTGGAGGCGGGGAGGTCGAAAGGGAGGGAGCCTAACATTGACCGTGCAAAGATCAATTTTGGTGGTGGTTCTGTGGGGGACCCGGGTTGTCAGGCATTGGAGGGGTGATTCGGGACCATGTGGGCAGGTTGTACTCTGGGTTGGGGTGATGCCATTCGATCAGAGTTCCTTGCCTTGCTGGGGGGTTTGACTGAGGCAAGGCGGCATGGGTTTACGAATCATGTGATCGAGGGAGGTTCTGCTACCATTATCACATGGATGTTAGTGGTCACTATGGGTCTATGGAAGTTGTCACATTACCTGAGGAGAACTAGGACTTTCGCAGAGTAGCTGAACATCTTTATTAGCCATGTTCTAGGGGATGCCAATAAAGAAGCAAATCGGCTAGCTAAGATGGAATCTTCAAGAGCTGAGTTTTTATTAGGTGCATTAGAGGGAGAGTTATTGGAGGGAGTGGGGGGCTGTGATGGCTATGGTAGGTTTTTCTCTGGCAGTCTACAGGATTTCAGCAGTTAGGTGGGGGTAGGGTTATTTGGGGGTTGTTTTGGTGGGATTAGGTGGTAGAGTATATTATACTGATGGCTTTATTGTGGTCTAACATTTTCTTATGCACGTTCAATCCTTTCAAGATATATTGATTATTCATAAAAAAATTAAAAAGATAGAAATTTGAAGTGTAGGCAGTGTGTTCTCACATGCCACCCATTTTTTGAGTGAAATAGTAGGAATTTCAAAATTTCTGTTGTTTTTCTCACAAAATGGTTTTACCCTAAACTTGGCAGTTTATCTGAACCAAGTGGTTTTGGCTGCTTTCAACCTGCACAGGTGAAATTTTGCCAAAATTGTGTTTCTTGACTACTAATATTGTGCATTATGAATACTATTTATACATGTAGAAAAATATAGGTAATGGTTTAGGATTTGTTTTACAAGAGACGGCAAAAATTTTATGCTGGCTGCCAACAAGATGTAACCCTCCTCCTAACGAAGGCTTGAGGCTGCAATGATCAAATGATGAAACTAAACAAAACAACAATGGCAGTGATAATCTTGCTGAAGGTACAGTTTTTGGTAGGTTGGGACGGACAAACAGGATTCATTCTGCCAACCCTGACATGGAATTTTGCTATCCTGTTATCATATGTAGAATAGTATGGATTTTATATTTTTGAATCTTTTAGTAAAGAACACTTCATTCTGGACTTTCTTTGATTACTTTACTGAAAATAGTAGTCTGTGATATTCAGATTCCAGAGACACTACTAGCCAATTTTATGGATGTCATGGAAGCTGAAAAACATCCCGTTGTTATACTTTCTTGGTAAGAGTTTTTGCTTCTCTGTACTGAAGATCACACTTTCAAATAATACTGAAGATCACATGAAACTGTAATTGCTTTAGATTTCTTATCTATTATATAAAACATAGAAGAATAAATAATATGTTTATATAAACTTTCTTTGCAAGTCTGTACCCTTGTAGTACAGTTTCAAGCAATTCTGTTCAAGTTTATAATGCATGTTCTTTTTTTTAAAAGTTTAACTAATATTTTTTTCATGAAACCGACATTTACATTGGATATTCCCTTGCATATTAAATTTTAATTTGATACACATAGAACTCAAACCCTGATGAAGCTAGTGGAGAGGAACACATCTGGTCTTTTTTTTCTTGGTCTAGTCTTTCTTTCTTTCGATACTTATTCTATTTTCTCTGGTTTGTTCTTTTTTCTTTTCTCAAGCTTATAAGATAGGACTGTTTCAATTAAGTTTTTATTATACTGCAATCTATATTCCCGTGCAGTCAATTCTTATTGATGCCACTGATTTTTCCTTTTTTATTTTCATTTTTATGTGGGTGTGTACAGTTGATGCATGGTTCAGAATTTTCTTTCAAAGATTAGTTTGTTCCTTCAAGAGCAGGAATGTTTGGAAATGTTTTAGAATGCTTGGAAACTGAAGAAAAAATTCATATTTGAAATCCAGACAAATATTTAGAACCTTGTAACACGAGTTACATAGATACAAAAAGTAAGGCGGGGAAAAATGATGCATAAAGGACATAACACACCATAAATTGCAGCCAAACATGATCTTTCAACAGGATGGGTTGGAGTCATATTGCCTGGATTAGGGGTGCAACTCGGAGCGGTTTGGTCCGGGTTGGCCTCAATCCAAAACCAAACCGAAGTTATTTGACAACTGAACCAAACCGAACCGAACCGGTTTCAGAACCGAAGTCCTCAAACCGAAACCGAACCAATCAAAAATAGGAAAACCCAAAACCCAATCCAACCCAAACCGAATTCCCATGACAGTGAAATCCGAATACAAAAAACCTATCTTTTCCACAAAAAACCATGGATGAAAGAAGCATTACAGTCTTCCGAAGTTGATGAAGTTCTAATAAACTGTGAGAAACCTTTGTTGCCCTCCTTTACAAGACGAAAGAGCTCTCAAAGTCCCGCAATGCAACAGAAATCTTGATCTTCTGATTCCTGCAATGCAACAGAAATCTTGATTTCCTTTACCGGAGTAGTTGCTTGAGAGAGGGATTCGGCCACTGGTTTGTTGTTGTAGATCACGATAGAAATCTTCTTGTGAACGGGGTTGAGCTGCAAAAGAAGGAGACTTTTGGAAAGGTCCTCCTCCGTGTACTCGTCCTGGATTCACTTCAGTTCCAGAGCGCGCTTAGCTTTCAGACTCTAAGGGTTCGATCAATAACCAACAACTTCTGTTGCCCTCCGCCATTTGTTTCTTTCCATTGTTTGGTGTCCGAAATGAAGGCGGACAGGATGGTTTTAAAAACGATGGAACTCAACTTCTGTTGCCCTCCGCCATTTGTTTCTTTCCATTGTTTGGCGTCCGTAATGAAGGCGGACAGGATGGTTTTAATGAAGGCGGATAGGATGGTTTTAAAAACGATGGAACTCTTACAGCTGTTTTCAATGAATAATATATATCACCATTAAAATATACATTAGATCTTTCCGGCCGCCTATCTTGACTTAATTGGCTTCAATGGTAGCATATTTTATTCATTCTAATACATAGCCATCATTACGGGAGCAGGACCAGCAGGTAACATGTCATATCGTCTAATGGATTGTCTGTAGTAGGGCGTTGCTTTTCACATTTGTAGCATAGCAACTGCCTTGAGTCGGTTTTCGGGTTGGTTTGGTTTAACCGAACCTTCAACCCAAAACCGAACCAAACATAAATCGGTTCTATATTTTTAGAACCAAAACCTATTCAATGACTTAATAACCCAAACCAAACCGACCCAAAGTCGGTTTGGATCGGTTCGGTTTCGGTTTTAACCAACCCAAGTTGCAGCCCTAGCCTGGATATGCATTGGAACTCATAAGAAAAAGTCTTTTCTTTTTTTATAACTGTAGACTTCGTGAAGTTTTGAACGCAGTTCAGTGAATGTCATTTTACTGCTTTTGATTTAACCCTAAAAAAGTGTAATTTATGAAATTTTTTTTTTCTAGTTTCATTTAGTTCTTTTACTGATCAAAACATCCAACACCAACATAGGAACAATATGTGAAAGTAAAGGAGAGAGCGAAAGTAATCGAAGAGAGAGAGAAAACATCAACCCAAAAGAAACCCTGACATTTGCACGAAACACACATCCGAATTCTAGTCCCTCCTGCCACCGCCTGATCCATCCACTAGCCCTCGAGTAGCGAGATCCACCATCACTGTAGATGTACGCTCTTAACTGTACATGTATGCTCGAAATGTTTGTTTGAACTTCTTTGAAGTTAATTCAAATTAAATTTAAGATTTTACAGTTTTAAATGTTTATGTAAAAGATAACTGCTGAGATATACTTATTCAATGCAAATCTGGCCCCATTAGTTGGTGTTTATCGTCAAGATATGATTTTGGAGTCTTTACTTGGATCTTTTGTCACTCAAGGTAAAAGGCGGAGCCGCAGAGTTTAGACGATGGTGATTACACCTAATGTGCTGTGGGAACAAAATATTTGGCTATGAGGAAGCAACATATTTTATAGGATGAATGAGCTGAGATGAAGATGCTAGGATGGATGAGTGGAAGTATTAGGGATAATCAAACAAGGAACAAAAGGATTTGAGTCGAGAAGCAGCTCCAAAAGGAAATTTTATAATGACGGTTAAGATGGTTTAAGATTTGGGTGTCTAAAATATATACAAGGAGGCTTATGTGAGAATGCAGAAGTATCATATTGAGAAGTCTAAAAAGGCTAGAGGAAGTTTGAAAGGGACCTTATGGAGATGGTCTGAAATTACATTATATGCTCCATTAGATTGGACATTTGGGTTTTCCATAGATTGGAATGGAGGAACGAGATCCATTTAATGTCAATAGTAATTGGTCTAGTGCATTTATTGTTGTAAGTCGTGACTCTTGATTGAACTATTGATCGTAAATTGTCCAACAAGAATTAAATGCTTAAAATGCTGGTCAACTCTGTTTGTTCTCCGAACAAGAATAAATCACAAGTTATACAAAACATGTGCTTGTAAATCACTACTCACTAGTCATGCAATGTGATCCATTTATTTGACCAAAATCCATAAATATACATTGCTTGCACAATTTTTGTATGCTCATCTCTTTTCAAATAAAATCTCCGGTATGATAATTAGGGTATAAATACCTTTGAACCATCAAGATACAATGATTTCTTGGTTAATACTATTTTTTAATAAGATAAGGATAGTATTGTAAAAAAGGAGGCAATAACCATGTAAAAATACAGGTACATAAGGGAAAAAGAATGGAAAAGTTGCATCCCTCTGCCTCCAAATCCATTCCCCAGTCATGTCATCCTTTAGCTAATCTGTTTGCTGTTACATTTTGCAAACCTAGCCATGTGGGCGAATTTTTATTCAACCTTACTTGCCACCGAATACGAGGAGTCATCTATAAGAATGATTCTGATGTTTAGCCAAACAAGGCAACACTTAGTAGAACCTACCTTTCCCTTTGTGTCCATGAATTCCTGTGATCTAGCATACCTAAATCCTATCAATGGAAGTTATGGAACACGATACTTTGTCCATATTGCATTACCTTCTCCCTTATGGGAGACCAAAATGCATCCCACACCTAATCTAAGTTGTTTCCGAATTTGCATGAGTGAGAAGACGACGAGCGAACATGAAGTTGACGAGCGTCGACGGGAAGGAGACGAGGTATCTCATGTTGTTGAGCTCTTGACGTGAGGGAGACAAGCCAACGAGGTGTTCTCATCGCTCAGGCGACGAGATTCATGTTGATTCCGAAGTGAAGGAAGGGGCGAATGTGAAGGCGAAGGTGAAGATGTCGAGCCCTTGACATGTAGTCGACGTCGAGGGATTTTTGAGCAAGGCAATTCGTCGTGTTGCCGTGGTTTCGTGGTTCTCATCATGAAGGTGAGGAGGCGACGAGACGTGGTGTTTGGCAGGCAGGAGAGGTGCTTGGATTCCTATGGCATTTCGTCGTCTTGGGAGTCATCATCCCCTTGTTCGGGGCTCTCAAAGGGATCTTAGGAGTAGGAACACAAACTAGAATGTGAGAGAAAACAGGGGACTTCAGGGGATATCGGCGAACTCTGTTCGGAAAATCCAGTTAATTATTCAACGAAAGAATCTTATATTCGAGGGATTTACGACCAATCTTAATAAGTCAATTCGCATCTCTGAAAGATCTTGTGGAAGATTTCAGTGGCTAATCTTGCAAGAGAATGAATGGAGGTGGTTACTTTCAAATGCCAGAGAAAATCTGAACCAATCTACAGACTACGAAGTGGTGGGTGTTATCCGTTCTAGAGTGAGGAAATTAGTGTTGGAGAGAAGGAGCAACCATTGGGGATGTTTTCTGCAATTGTCTGCATATGAGCAGCGGTCAGTTAGAAGTTTGATATTTCCTAAGGAATCTTTGTATAATGGCTGGAATTACATTTATTCATCAGTTGAAGAAGTGGCGGGAAGAAGAGTTTCAGGAATTAATGTCATAAATTCTGTAAGTGTCGAAGCAAATGCTGTGATGCCGTCTGCTCGTCCTTTGTCGCAAGACCTGGACGACTTAATAAAAGATAATGGGGTTATAGTCAAGTGCAGAATATGGGTTGGGTTCCTGTAGTTGGAGCATGCCCAACAGACTCGAGATGGAGACTTGCCGTGATATGCTTTCAACTTTTCGTTCCAACGAAGTGGGAGGTAGCCCAAGCAAAATTGCGGAGTATTCTCAACTGGGAGTGCACTCTCTTAGAATTATCTAAGAGAAAAGCCATGCTGTTTGCCCGATCAGAGGAGGAGATTGAGATTCTCATGCATATGAAAGCCATTCACTTGGAAGGTCGATTGAAAGTCAATTTTTACAGATTTGAAACATCAAGCAGTTGAAATGTGGAGCCATTCAACGCGGCAGGCTCATGGATATCCATTACCGAAATTCCTTTGCACCTTCTAGCTTCATCCACATTAAAAAGGGTGGTTGCTATATTCGGAGGTGGAGTTAAGATAGGGTGTATTGAGATAACTCATAATGATCTGAGCAAAATATCTATGCTTGTGAATGAGGGATTTTCGAGGAGAATTCCCTCGTCCATCTGTTTGTGGGATGGTACGGAGTGTTTTGAAATTGTAATTAAGGTGATGTCGGAATCTTTTCAGGGCTCTTGCCGGAGATGGCACCATCTTCTCAATGAAGAAGATGATGACGTGGCACAAGTCAGGGTGCCAGGTGGGGGTGAAGATGGGACCCTTGGTCAGAGAAGCGGCAGCTCTTTAGAAGGAAGAGTGTGTGCTCAGACTTCATTTAATGCTAATTCAGTGAATGTTGAAAGCTCATTTCAAACCCATGGCAGGCGGGCCCACACACCCAACCACGTCATAATATGGTTTGGAGACCAAGACCATTCATGGAGATCCAAGAGGGCTTTGGGCTTTGAGATACAGGTAGGGGCACAGGTCCATTATCTAATGTGTCAATGGGGACCTGGAACAAGAATGGGGTGGGCCCTGCTATGGAATCTGGGCCTGATGGGGGAAATTGGTGGAATCAAAGTCTTGGTTTCAAGGGCTTTGAAGAACCTGTAGAAGGAATTAGCGCGGAGGAAGAACTTGCTGGGGGAAATTGGCCGGGTGACAGGGTCGAGCTTGACGAGAACTTTGCAGCTGAGCAAAACTGGGCGTCATCTATTTTAGAAACAGTATCTCAGGGCATCATGGTGGAAACAGTATCTCAGGGCATCATGGTGGAAGATGGTGACTACCCCATTTGGTTCAGGCAGGAGTCAGGAAGCCTGGAAATGGAATGTCCAGAGCATTTTGAGGAAGGTGAAAGGTCACTCAGTATAAGGAATGCTAGCGAGGGAAGGTGTTCACCCTATGATGATAACTCGAATGAAAAGTCAGTGGAGGTGGAGTCGGTGTCAGGCTTGGCTGCTCAATACCAGGCGTCTCCTGGGTGCCTTCAACAGTCACAGGAAGAAGTACTGAAGTTCAGGGGCTCGAAGAAATCTGTCGAGAACGATATCAACTTGTCAGAAGATGTGGTTATAGTTAACTTTGCAGAAGGGGATAAAGAACAAGAAATCGACTCTAGGCCTGAGTTGGAGTGTCAAGGTCAATTGATCGTGTTTCATGGGAAGGAAGGTGGGGTAGATATATCTCCTTTAAAGATGATAAACCCATTCTCTGTTGTTGGAGAAGATCAGGAAACATTCTATGAGGAGAGCCAGAAGCCGGAGGGGATTCCTGAACTCGGAGTGGAAGAGGAGGATCCGAAAGAAGGGGTGCTACGCAAGATACAGGAGATGAGCAAAGCGTTGGGAGTCTCGTTCAAGGGATTTGAAATGGAGGTGATGGCTCTGTTCACAGCTATAGAAACCCAACATAAGAAGGAGATTAAATCCAAAAAGAAGATGGACAGAGAACTCTAGAGGTTATCCTGGTCGGTGAACAATAAGCCTAATGCAGTGGGGAAAATGCTTAGGCGGCCAAAAAAACTCTAGAAGGGATTTGGTGGTTTCCCATGAAGATTAACATCCTAACTTGGAATAGCAGGGGCCTAAATGCGAAGGAAAAAAAGGGGACCTTGAAACTGCTATTAAAAATGTGGAAACCGGATATTGTGATTCTTCAGGAATCCAAGATGGAAGTACGATTAGGGATATTTGGGAGTGCCACAATTTGCAGTGGATTTCCTTGCCATCGAAAGGAAGGAGTGGTGGAGTAATTGTAGTGTGGAAGGGAGCCTTATTTAGCCTAAAGCAACCATAGACCAAGGAGTACTCTGTTTCAACTATTCTAAATGATTGCAAAAATGCTGAATCTTTTCTAATCAGTGGGGTTTATGGTCCGAACGCGGACGCACTAGCATCAAGGATGTGGGAGGAGTTGGAGGATGTAAGGCAAGGCATTCAACTCCCTTGGTGCTTGGGAGGCGATTTTAATATGATTCGCTTCCCTTCAGAAAGAAAAGGATGTAGCAACTTGTCTTCAGCAATGAAACTGTTTTCAGATTTTATTGACAATCATGCATTGGTTGAGATACCTATTAAAGGCACAAAATACACTTGGTCCAATAGGCAATCATCCTAGAAGCTTGATAGGTTTCTGGTGTCGTTGGGTTGGGAGGCTAGGTATCCCAATTTAGTTGTTGATGCTTTGCCCAGACCTACTTCAGATCAAACTCCTGTAATGCTTAGATGTGAAGACAACATAAGAAGGGCAACTCCATTTCGTTTTGAGAATATGTGGCTTGAGGATTCGGGATTCGTCAAGAAGGTGGAGAGGTGGTGGGGAGATTTGAAGGTAGAAGGTAAGCCAAGTTTCATTCTAAATAGGAAGCTGAAGTTGCTGAAACTATTAATAAAGAAATGGAACCGAGAGGAATTTGGGAGGATTGATGAGCACTTGTCTAAGATCCTAATACAGATAAAAGAGATAGATGAAAGAGAAGATAATGGGCAGATTCCTATGAGTGAATGGGTGAGGAAGGAGAAGTTAAAAACTGAGTTCAGAAAGTGGGCTTATTTGGAAGAAGTCAGCTGGAGGCAGAAATCAAGAGCTACTTGGTTAAAAGTTGGAGACAAGAGTACAAATTTTTTTCATAGGATGGCTAGTTCAAGATGGTGTGCAAACTCAGTCAGCAAATTAGAGTTTGATGGCCAGATTTATGAGGCTGAACAAGATATAAAGGAGAAGTTATCTGGCTTCTTTTTCAATCACTTTAAAGAGGAGATTACTCCAAGACCAGCTGTTGATGGGTTGGACTTTGAGGTATTACCGCCTAAGGAAAGGGATAGGATGGAAAGACCTTCTCCGGAGGAGGAAATTAAAGGTGTGGTGGACCAATTTGATGGGGATAAGGCGCCGGGGCCGGATGGGTTTTCCTTAGCTTTTTTCAAGACCTGCTGGCATATTATCAAGAAGGATCTAAAAGCTGTCATTGATGAATTCCAAAAGTATGGGTGTGTTGAGAAGAGTATCAATGAAACTTTTATCGTGCTCATTCCAAAAAAAGAGGGCTCGGTTAAAGTGCAAGATTTCAGGCCCAGTAGTCTTGTTGGAAGTGTTTACAAGATCTTAGCAAAGCTACTAGCTAATAGACTGAAGGCGGTTCTAAATCCATTGATTTCACAAACTCAAGGTGCATTTGTTGGAGGAAGGCAGCTCCAAGATGGCATCCTAGTGGCTAATGAATGTATTGTTTCATGCATAAGTGAGAGAGAGATGATCATGTGCAAACTAGATTTGCAGAAGGCATATGATAGTGTGAACTGGGATTTCTTGTTATCTGAGGATGGGGTTTGGTGAAATATTGAGGAGATGGGTCAAATTTTATATTTCAACAGCCCGAATTTCAGTATCGGTGAATGTTTCTACTGCTGGTTTTTTTAGTACGCAGAAGGGACTACGGCAAGGGGACCCGCTCTCACCACTTCTCTTCACATTGGTCGTGGAAACTTTCAGTAGAATGATGATGAGAGCATTACAAATTGGCAGCCTAGAGGGAGTAATATTTCTATTAATCACTTACTGTTTGCTGATGATATTTTGACTTTTTGCAAGCCCACTATCCAGCAAATTAGGTGGCTTAAGGGAATACTCATATGTTTTCAGGCGTGTTCGGGCCTGAAAGTCAACTTGGGAAAGAGTGAGATGATCGGTATTGGAAAAGTAGAAAATATTTCTAACCTAAGCCATTTTTGGGATGCAAAGTGAGTAAATTTCCATTGTTATACCTTGGAATCCCACTTGGCACAGGCTTCAAGAAATTATCAGTATGGAATCCAATCATTGAGAGAACAGAGAAAAATCTCTCGTCTTGGAAGAGCTGTACACTCTCTAAAGGGGGAAAGTTGACATTGATCTCTAGTGTGCTAGCAAGTTTGCGTACCTTCTTCATGTCCATAATGAGAATTCCTATATCTATAGCTAGGAGATTGGAACAGATTCAGAGAAGATTTCTATGGGATAGACCAGCTGGAGAGAGCAAGTTTCATTTGGTGGATTGGAAATCTATATGCGGTTAGTGATTATTTAACAATCACTAACGCTGGTATTGCCTGTAACATAGAATTAAGAAGAAATCTGTTCGATTGGGAGTTAAATAGCTATGAAGAACTGCTTCAGGAAGTGTATAGTGTTCGGTTAGAGCAACAGGAGGACACTAGGATGTGGACGAAAAACAGATTTGGTCTTTTCTCGGTCAAGATAGTGTTTGAGTCTCTAAATTGTTCTGGTTTGAAGTTTCAAGAAAGCCAACTGATCTGGGCAAAGTCAGTGCCAATTAAGGTATCCTTTTTCATTTGGGCTGCTGCTTTGGACAAGATTTTAACAATTAATCATCTAAAAAGCAGAGGATGGCAGCTATCTAACCGACGTATAATGTGCTCAAAAGACGAAGAATCGGTAGAGCATCTCTTGGTTCACTCTAGGGAAGCAAGAAAGTTATGGAACATGATTCTTGTAAGGTTCAAAACATCATGGGCTCAAGCCGAGAAGTTTTCCAAGGTTCTACAGTTGTTGGGGATGAGGAAAGGAAAATCCAGCAAGTCAATGCTTTGGAACATCACTCCGGCAGCCATATCATGGGGCATTTGGAGAGAAAGGAACCACAGAATTTTCAGAAAACAAGAAAGAAATTCTGCAACACTAGAGAAAAAAAATTCTGCGTATGATGAATGATTGGGCATTATCAGAGAATTTTTTGTCTAATGTTCCTTTCCATGAGTTTTGTTTTGGGGATTCGTTTCCAGACTAGAGGGTTGGTTGGATTTTATTTTCCTTCCCTTCGAGGAATACTTGTTTTCCTTGTTCTTTTGTAGTCCTAGGTACATAATTTATGTACCATCAAGATAATCTTTTTATCTTCTATTACATTAATATATATATCTCCTTGATTACCGATCAAAGAAAAAAGAGAAGATGCCATTATGTTCCATTTCTTGGTTTAATTCTTAAAAGTACCTTGAGTTCTTTTTTTCCCCAAGAACAAAATGGATAATTTTTTGGTTTCATTATAAGAATTTTTCCGCCATACTTAGATGTTTGATGAGCTTGGCAATATGGTAACTTGGTAATAATAATAAACTTAGTTTCATCTGATTTTCTTAATTTTCATGTCTTTTCTTAAAAGTAGTAGATTCCTATGATCATTTTCCTTTGAGATCCTTAAATTTGCATATCATAAATCTGAAATTTTTTGACAAGATTCTGCATGAGGGGGCCGAGACTACTGAAACTTCTGAGGCTTATTTTTGTTCTTGAAAACCGAACATTTGCTTCAATCTTACAAAAAATAGAAATGTCTCATTTGAAATGGATAGAAACTATGGGCACTTTAAAACATGAGTTTATGGTTTGCTGTCTTCTTTTATGCTATTTGTTCACCTCCTATTTACATAGGGCTTGTCCTTGTTTCTTCATGTGTGTTATACATCTTATTATTGCTTATCAAAATAGTGGATAGGGGTGTCTACTCTCGTGTCAACGAATTCTGTATTT
Source organism: Buxus sempervirens (assembly GCA_947561395.2). Lineage (NCBI taxonomy): Eukaryota > Viridiplantae > Streptophyta > Magnoliopsida > Buxales > Buxaceae > Buxus > Buxus sempervirens. The sequence continues at coordinate 31,866,921 of OX387192.1, forward strand.
AGGCATCCACTTTTCCTTTCTCATGTACAAATTTATACTGTTTCCTTTGTTAGGTTTATGAATATGTAGGAGAACATTATGGCTTAAAACGTTGAATTTACTTATTTGATTCGTCAATAGAATTTACAAGCCTTACAAGAGCATCATCCAGTCATTACTTAAAAAGCATTCAGTGAATAATTTTCTTCACAACGAACTTGTTTTAAATTCTTATGGCCCACCATTGGAGCTTAAACTCTTGTTAGTTCACTTTCAATACCTTTAAGCCATTTCAACTATAATATGGAGATAGTTTTTGGAAGCACTGACATGTCAAGCACATTGGAAAATTTCCCTATGTTTCATGGAAAAGTGAGGAAGTTTTCCCTAAGTATTTAAATTTGAGATTCAATTTTTTTTTTTTGTTGATCTAATGTGAGGAATACACATTAGAATATGTTAAAATACAGTAAAAATTAGGGAAGTTTGCAAGCATGTTTTTAATTGTCAGCATAGAGTACAGCATAATGTCATAGCATAATGAAAATGCTCTCATTTAGGGCATATTGAAACAAAATATTGTTCCAATTTGACGTACTGAAATTACGTTAAAATCAAGTTGCAATATTAAGGATCATGAATTGGTGTCGGTTTTGCTGAAGCATTGCTCTAGGAAGTAGGGGCTGGCAATAGACATAACCTTTGACACTTAAAAAGTGGTTTTACTCAAACTCAAACCCATGTTCTCATGCTGGCGGCTCAAGTCTCTCACAATCAAATTATTACCAGTGAACATTTTTGTACTCCATAGAAATCCCAGCTTTGGGGTGTAAAGGCTTAACCTTTGATCGTTTTGAAGCTGGATATTTTGTGGGCAGTGCCTGTCAAATGTTTATAAATGAGAATTTCAATTACTTGACTGTTGTTTTTTTTTCATCATTTTCACGTTTTATTTGGAAACTGTTATAACATTCCTCAGGAGTCTTTACACAATAACCGGATCATGTTAGATTGTCCAGTATCTTTGGGGATTTAGATAGTGGATTTAACATTCTTCTTCTTTTCTTACCAATTGCATTTGTTGATTGATGCAGCTCAATAGTAAGGTTTGCTGAGCAGAGTTTAGATCCAGAAATGAGAGCATCAATTTTTAGTCCTCGACTTATGGAGGTAATACATCAAAAATTTGGCTTATGGAACCCTATGTTAGCTGGACTTTCAAAAGGCTCTTTTATGACCCCACCAAAATTATAAATCATGTTTCAGTTTTGAATCCATGCCTGTTATGTTTTGGCCAGAATCTTTGATTTAGAATTTTCTGAAAGATTATATGAGAAATTTTCACACTGAAGACAAATCTTAAACATGAAAGATGAACATATCTAAGAATGTCTGAGTAGCCCTCAAAAGAGATAAGATAAAGGGAACTAGGTTACAATGGTTTGGCTGCATAAAAAGGAGAAGAGAGATGCTGGTTAGGAGATGTGTGAAAGGGTGGATATTGAATGATCTAGGAGGATTGCAGGAAATAAAAAGGGTCATGGATGGAGTCCATTAGAATTTATTTGAAGACACCCTATCTGAATGAAGATTTGATTCTGATAGATGGTGTTGAAGTTGGTAGATTGGGATGGTAAAAGAAGGGCCTCGTGCTCCCAATCTCACCTTGTTGGTCAGGGCATTTTTTTTTTAAAGTTATTTTTGCTGTCCTTGTAGAGTTTTTTCAGGCCAACTAATTTTGAACTTGGTAATGCTTCTTGGCATTTTATTTTTAAATTATTTTTGCTGTCCCTGTAGTGTTTTTTGAGGTCAACTAATTTCAAACTTGGGAATGCTTCTTGTAGTATTTCAGGCCACATTTTCAAAATGTAGCAGGCTCATTCTCTACAACACCACCTTTATGGTACTATAGATTCTATAATTCTGGCAGATACCTGATTAAATACCCAGTTCGCTTATTTTTACCACATAAGGACTACTTTAGGTATTAAACTTACACTTCTGGTTCTGGAAAGGAGAAAATAATTTGTGGTAATTATTTTCTGGATAGCTGGTGACATTTATTGGAGGAACTGGGGATTGTTCATAGCCTAGAAGATATTTTAGAGGCTTTATACACAATCAAGGAAGCTCTCTACCTTCCATTATTCATCAAGATATTTTGTGCTATTTCTTAGTGAATAGCTTATTCTGATGAGACATACAGCTAACAACGTTTTTGGTTGACACTTCAATGTTAAGAATCTATGTTAATTTCAAATTTAGTTTGACCACATGTTTACTCATTCAAACCGTGTCTATACAGGCAGTTGTATGGTTTCTTGCAAGATGGGGCAACACTTATTTGATGCCACTAGAAACCAGAAGTGGAAATAACTGCAGTTTAGATCATGGCCATGAACAGCGGCCTGAGGCAAAACTCTCAAGGATGGTCTTACTTAGTTTCTTTGCGGAAAATCATCAGGGAAAGCTCATCCTTGACATTATTATTCGTATATCCATGGTAGCACTAATTTCATATTCTGGAGAGAAGAATTTGCAGGTATTATTCAACAGACCAGTTCGCCACACCCTCCCCCGGGTCTTTTATGTTCTCTTTTTTTCTCTATAATGTACACAAACAAATGCATGGACAGCCATGAGTTAAATAAAAAATTGCTGAACCCAGGAAGGGTTTCTTTCTCAAAAACACACTACCATATACTTGCCCACAGGTTTAGTAAATGAACATGCTAAGGCTGGGTTATAGCTTTGGTATTCCTCAGTAGTATGAATTGCTTCTTATTCTTTTGATTTGAAACTGTACTTGGGGGTGGACCTTGGCCATTGCTCTATTGAAATTTTCAGTTGCATCTATATAACTAATAAGCATTTTGTTACTTTTGGCAATTACTCTGATGGTTATCTCATATCACGATGGTATTCATGTTGTTGACCCCATTTAGTATGGTATAAGGCTCCTTTTTTTTTCTCCTGATAAGTGATGAAATGCCATTGAGTAAAAAGGGATAAGATATAGAGAGAAAAACAGAAAACAAAAGCTACCTAAGAGAAAAGGGCGCCAAAAGCATGGATGCATTACTAAGACGAAAACAATCTAAACGTCTAAACAGGAAGAAATATCTTCAAAAGCTAGGGAATGGCTAATAGCTCCAGCCTTCGCTATAGTGTTCGCGACATCATTAGCAGCCCTTGGTACATGATTGAATGAGACGTTTAGATGTCGCACCAAGGATCTTGCTAATCTAATCAACTCCATGTATCTCCATGGTCTTGAATCCTCTCTAGTCATCCATCTTAAGATGTTGGCAGCATCCCCTCTCAATAACAACCTTCCTAAGCCCCAATGTGTGAAGATGTCATAGCTCTGTGGTAAGTGCCATATCCTCTCTAGTCATCCATCTTAAGATGTTGGCAGCATGCCCTCTCAATAACAACCTTCCTAAGCCCCAATGTGCGAAGATGTCATAGCTCTGTGGTAACTGCCATAAGCTCAGCCCAAGTGGAGCCTGCATCTCCTATAGGTCCACAAAAATCAGGAATGAATTCACCCAAGTGGTTCCTAAAAACTCCTCCAACACCCGCCAGGCTAGAATTTCCCAATGAATATCCATCAAAATTTAATTTGATGGTCCCTGCCGATGGCGGCATCCAAGTGCAAAATGATACTGCCACCACCGGTGATGAGAAACAAACTGTAACCCACTCCTTGCAACATCAATCTCAGAAATACTAAGGAACTTACGGTATCTAGTAGCCCATGAAGCAATCGATAGCCTAATGGGTTCAACCATTGCAAATCTTGAGGATTTTTTCTCACCAAAAATTCTATTGTTTTTTTCTTTCCATATGAACCACAAAATTGCATAAATAGTAGTTTATACTAGATCTTTTTCCCTCCTACCGAGGTTTGGAAATCTCGATTGACATAGCAAATCAATTACCTTCTCTGGCATAAGCCAACACTCACCAATCTCCCCAAGGAAGCAACTCCATATCCCTCTAGCAAAGTCACAATAACCAAAGAGGTGATCTATGGTTTCTCCCTGACACATACATAAGATACAAACATTAGGCGATAGAGACAGTCAAGCGGGCTTGGTCGGACTTGGGTTTTTTGATCTTTTCTTTGGACGGGCTTGGACAAAGAACATATGGCTTATACATGACCTTTGGCCCAACCCGAACCCACCTAGTAATCAACCCTACTTCAAACTGCCAAAAATGACATCTTGGGCTCGGCAGAAGCTTTTAAATAATGATCGCAAGTCATATCAACTGTATTGAAAAAGGGTGATACATAAGGCAATATGTAGCAGGATTGGAGTTTTTTTTTTCTAAGCTTTACTTTTGATCGCCCAATGGATTGGGATGTAAATGGTATTTAGCCACTAAAATATTTGCCACCTACGAGTTAGCATATTTTTGCCTTGACTACATTTTTCTGTTTGTTTCTTTATTTTTATATGCTATATTAATGTAAATTCAGTACTTAAAGATTTAGAAAATCTTTTCTTTTCATGGATTCATCGTCTTGGCATTTTTTGGATGCCTTGACTATGCCTGTTGAGGCCTTGATTTACTTAAAAGTTTGTGCAAAGAGCAGTGTTTTGGAAATGACAAAAGCTTACCCGCTGCCTTGAGTTATGACTATAGAAGTGCTGATTCATATTTGTTTTTATTTTGCAAAAACTGGTTTCAGGTTCTATTGTCTGTTCTTCGCAGGAACTCACTTGTCGCCAGCTTCTTCCAGCACTTGTCCGAAGAAAGAATGTCTGCACCCAGCTTGTTACATTGGTGAGAGTTAGATTTCCAATTTGTTTGTTTTGATGCACTTTGGATGCACCATACTTTTTCTTTACCTTTTTTCTTCTTTTCTCTCCAACTATGCCATGATATTGTTGGTTGTGTTTGTGCTTGCTTGAAATTTTCTGTGAGCTGCCGCATCTAAACTGCATATTGATGTTAGCATTGTGTTTTTTTCAACTTGGATTTTTTTTTTAGTCTGAGAAGTTTCTTTATGAATTTCTGCAGGATTCATGGTGTAATTTTGCAAATGCCTTTGCAAATGAGAGAAGTTTGTTCTCACTTACCACTAAGATTCAAGTATGAACTTGATATGGTTCATCCCACTCTACTATTGTTTCTCGATTGTGAAATTGTGTCCTTTAACTTTTTTTTTTCCATTTTTTTTAATGTAATGGTTGCAGCGTTCACTTGCTGAAATACTTGTTCGTGCAGCTTCTGGTATGAGAGATTTAGAGGCATCCGATCAGTGAGTAGTTCATACTTTATCTTCTCTTCCATTGTACGTGTTCACTACTATTGCATCTATCATCTAATATATGCTAATAACTTCTTGAAGGTATGTGAGGGATCTGATGGGCCAAATGACAGCATGCCTCATAGATATATCCACTAAGAATGACCTCAGAACATTAGCTCAACAACCAGATGTTCTTCTTTCAGTAAGCATTGAAAGGGCTTGTTGTCAATCATCATTCTCAATCCATATATTCTTTTGTGTTTTCAAGGACCTTAGCTTATCTGCATTGGCACCACAAAAATTCCCATAGGTCAGTTGTTTGCTGGAGCGATTAAGAGGAGCAGCCAGGGCTTCACAACCTCGAACTCAGAAGGCATTATATGATATGGGCATCTCCGTATTGAACCCTGTTCTGACCCTTCTGGAAATTTACAAACATGAGGTAGCAAACATATTTGTTAATGTACTTGCGATTTGAACTTCCAGCGAGCAGATCTTGGGTCTCATTTGCTATATCCTCACATTTGGATATATCTCCAGGAATGCTGATCTCTTATAAATACTGTTTGACTACTTATTGAAACGTTTATTTCTTTTTACTGATCCTAGTATGATTTGTAGTCTGCAGTGGTATACCTGCTACTTAAATTTGTTGTTGACTGGGTGGATGGACAAGTTGTTTACCTGGAGGCCAAAGAAACCACAATTGTTGTTAAATTCTGCATGCAGTTGCTTCAACTTTACTCTTCTCACAATATGGGCAAGGTATACTCATTTCTCTTTCTAGTTTCTTGCCATCCTAACTCCTATGACTTAAAATAGCGCAGTGAATCTGGTAATATATTTGCTGTTATGGCCTCTTACTTTGACACTGGGTTCCTAGACTATGGTAGGCTTTATTCCTTTTTCCATTTATTAGAAGTGCTAATTTTTTTTAAGGGTGTTAATTTTATTGCAGCTTCACCTGCTAAGGTGGTCCACATATAGTTTTTATTTTTAAGACTTTTTTATCCACGGAAAAATGTTTTTATAACTTTAAATGGGAGGAGACGAAACAGTTGAAGAAAAAGCTGTATTTCTAATATCTTTTATATCTATTTGTTCATGTATATGAATTAGGTGTCAAACTCATTTATCAAATAGCACCAAAATGTTAATGAATGTATTCAGATTCCTTGAAAATATGACTAGAAGAAAAATGCCTTTATAAATTTATGTGGTATGGGGCATTTAGTCATCGATTGATTAATTAAACTATTTCTTAGGTGCAGTGAAAGGTGAAGCAATAAGATGGTACATGGAAAAAGTTGGGTGTGGGGGTGGCAGTGGCTAGCAGCCTTTTTTGTTATTTATTCTTCATTTATTGCATAATTCATTTTGAAATCATTTTAATTATGAGACCAACTCTTAGTCATCTTAGTATCGATGTTATCATTGTCACCATCAATGTTGCTAATATTATAGTTAGTACTGCTGCTTTTATTAGAATTCTTTTCTTTTTTTTTGGTTGGGTGTGGGGGTTGTTTTGGGGTGGGGATGGGGTGGTGCGGGCTTGGTGGCAACAGTTCCATTAAACAGAAAATGGAGTTTACAAATGAAGATGAGATTTCCCAGGGGAGACACAAAGCCCCAGTTGGATCAAAGGCACTAGATAGAAGATCCTCAATTTAACAGACTATCTTCCCCAGAAACCCTTAACTTGTTAAAAGGAACCAACATAGAAGTCCCATAATATGTAGCAAGTAATTATAGATCTGTCATTCCCTTCGATGACCCTTCTGTCCTGTGCTTTCTGAAGGTCTCAACATATCAATAAGAACAATATACTGCAAAGATTGTTACCACTGGTCCGATTGCAAATATAAAATTATTTGGATATTGTTCTCACGCAACCAGATGGACCTGTGGTTGAGTCATTATTAATATTTTTCATATTATTGTTCTCCATGTTTTGTCGTGTTCTTTCCTGATAAATTTTATTGTTGTTTTTAGATATCACTGTCTCTTTCAAGCAGTCTGCTGACTAAGGCAAAGACTGAGAAATATAAGGATTTACGTGCTCTACTTCAGCTCCTCACAAATCTCTGTTCAAAAGAACTGGTATGGCTAGTTCTTTTCTCAATCAGAAACAGCACTTTCGCACTTGATGGATGGTTTAAAACTGATGAATATTGCAGGTTGACTTCTCTTCGGATTCCAATGAGTCAGAAACAACCGACATTGCTCAGGTAAATCAATATTTAGTATCTTGGATTATGTTAAAGAAATTCATGACCATATTCATTCTTGCAGGTCATATACTTGGGTTTGCACATAGTGACCCCCCTGATATCTTTGGACCTGCTGAAATACCCCAAACTTTGTCGTGATGTAAGATATATATCCATGTTCAAAAAACAAACTACTTCCTGATGAGTGAATTTCTTATTTTGGGATCTTTTTTTTTTTGTTTTTTTGTTTTTGCAGTACTTTGCCCTGCTATCACACATGTTGGAGGTTTATCCTGAAAAGGTTGCAAAATTAAATTCTGAAGCCTTTACCCATATTCTCGGAACCCTTGAATTTGGTCTTCACCATCAGGCAAGCTACTATCCTCTAATGTCTTTTAAAACTGATAATGTGTCTCTTTCTATATATATATGGAATTCGCCTGGTTTCCAGCAGTAGTGGATAGCTATGCAGTAATTGTTTTAAATGCTATAAGGTGCTTGCCTCAATGCTGACCTCAAAGCATGCACAACGAAAATCTCCTTAGCATTAAACTTGAGATTCTAATCATGCGGTGCTTACAGCTTACAACTATGGGGATCATGTGAAACTCAAATTTTACACTCAGTTCACCTCAAAGTTGAGTATTTGTCCCACACTGTAAAATTTGGTATCTTGGCATAAATGAATATAGAAATCATTTTCTAGTATGCTTTGGACTTATATACTACATATAATAAGTTTAGGTCTTTTCAACATTTTTGAGAATATGTTTCACATGAAAGATCCATCATGGATATTGAATGAATTGTAGAATACTAACTTATGGTATCCATTCTATGACTTATTTTCGCCTATAAAACTTGAAATTTGCAATAACTAGAGTAACAGAAAGCCAATTCGGATTTATGCCTAGAAGGTCCATGACAAAAGCTGTATCTATAGCTAGACAATTAATAGAGAAGTTTAGATAGAAGAAAAGATATATGCATATGATTTTTATGGATTTTGAAAAAGCATATCATAGGTTTCCGAGAGAACTAATTTGGTGGACATTTGTAAAATAGTACCGATGAAATATATTGATGCAATTAAGGATGTGTATGTGGAAACTTTAACTAAAGTAAAACTGTTGGCAGTGAGACAACCGAGTTTTCGGTTATGATAAGTTTGCACCAAGTGTTAACCATTAGTCCATATTTATTTGCTTTAATTATAGATGAGTTATCAAGTCATATTCAAAATGAGGTGCCTTTGCGTATGTTATTTGGAGATGATGTTGTCTTGGTAGGTCACACTAGAGAAGTAAATATTAAGTTAGAATTGTTAAAAGATACCTTAGAATCAAAAGGTTTTAAAATAAGTCATGTGAAAACTGAATACATGAAATGCCATTTTAATACAAATAACAAAACAACTAATAAAACTACGAGAATTGATAATTATGATATCCTTTTAAGCAATAAATTCAAATATATTGGATCACTTATACAAAAAGATGGAGAAATTGGGGAAAATGTAGCACATACGATTAGAGCTGGTTGGTTGAAGTGGAGTGGTGCTTCTAGGGTTTTGTGAAACAAGCATGTTACACTTAAATTAAAGGGTATGTTTTATAAGACAACAATGAGAACAATTATGTTTTATGGTATAGAATTGGGATGACAAAGAAACATCATATTTAGAAGATTAGTGTTACTGGAGAAGACAAAGAAAAAAAATTAAGATATTCAAAAGTGGTTAGGCATGACATGCATTAGGGATAAAATTGAGGAGAGTAGGTTAAGGTGGTTTAGACATATAAAGTGAAGACCTAGAATTAGAAATGCACCTGTAAAAAAGTGTGAGAGGATGCATTTTGAAGGGCCTAAAAGATCAAAACGAAGACCTAAAAGTACATGGATGGAGTTAATAAAACAAATCCTACATAACATAAATTAACTAAAGATATGATATCTTTTTTTTTTTTTTTTAATCGAATGGGATGGAGAGACAAGATTTGTGTTGCAGACCCCACTTTGGTAGGAATTGGCTTCAATGGATACGACACTTATGGCTGAATGCCATGACTCAAAGGGAAATGTTCTTTAGAGTCCTTATCTTCAACAAAAATTTAAGGTATAGGCCTTCATTTTTATTTATTTATTTATTTATTTACATTTTTTTTATCAGTAAATGTTAGATATATTATATATGATAGAAATAGCTTACACGGGTACACAAATTGTGTACCAGAACATAGAGACTACTGATGCCTATGCATATAAGTAATGACTAGCACACAAGAATACTCTTTCGTCAACCAGTGCAACCTCCACCCAGATCATAGAAATGATTACATATCAAAAACTTCTCAATGGGGGCAGGTTGGTTAATCTTCTAGGTCCTGTTTGTCTTTTCTATTTTTCTTTTCTTTGATGTCTTAGGTACATATTCTATGTACCATCAAGACTCTGTTTCTATCTTCTACCATTAATATACTTTTATCTCCTTGATTACTGATCAAAAAAAAAACTTCTCAATGGGGATGTTAGCTCCTGTTGGTTGACCAAGCAACCAACTGTGCATCAATCTCATAACAGCCCTCTCCAGCGATGGTTCATTTCTTTCCGAATTCTTAAATATCCTCTCGTTTCTTTCGCCCCATATTACCCAAGCTATTGCTGCAAGGGCCAAGTTCCAGCTGATGTCTCCACATGATTTTCCTTTTTTCAACCCCCAAGCTTCTAAAGCTAGTCTAAACTCCTTTGGATGGATCCATGCTACTTTCAGCCTTTGGAAAATAGTCCCCCAAAGCCTTGTAGTGCCTCTGCAGTGCAATAACAAATGGGCTACTTTTTCTTCCTCTTCCTTACATATGCTGCACTTGTTGGGCATTTGCCACCCCCTACTCTTCAAATGGTCCACCGTCAATATCTTATCTAGAGCAGCTGTCCACATAAAGAAAGCCACTTTACTTGGAAATAGGTTTGACCAGATATGCTTAAACACTTTTTGCTCCAAACTTGAATTGTGGAGATGATCAAAAGCCTCCTTAATTGAGAAAGAACCAAATCTGCCATGTGCCCATCTTCTAGTGTCTTCTTCTTGCCCTACTACCTTGCTATACAGTACATTTAATAGTGCTTTCTAACTATCAATATCCCAATCCATCAGATTTCGCCTTAGTTTAATGCTCCATACAATGCCGGCTTCCGAATTAGACATATAATCACTTACCACTGCTTGTTTATTAGTGCACAAGCTGTAAATCAAGGGTTAAGGCTCCTTCAGTTTAGACTCTCCACACCATATATCTTCCCAAAATCTGATTCTCAAGCCTTTTCCCACCAAATATTTGCAATCCTTCTCCACTGAACTTGTCAACTTAGCAATGGGCCTCCAAAGGCTCATCCCACCTGGTTGATTAGAAGGTATGGGAAACTAGCCATTGGATGAGGAGCCGTATTTCTCGAAAACTAGGTCTCTCCACGTATTCCCACTCTCACTACCAAACCTCCATATCCACTTTTGGAGACGAGCTTTATTAAATATCGACATTGGCCTTAGCCCAAGACCCCCTTCTTTCTTTGGTCTACAAATCTGGTTCCAAGCCACTAAGTGGTATTTGGTTTCTCCATCTTGGCCCTCCCATAAGAAATTCCTTTGAATTTGTTCCAACTTCTTTGCCACAGATTTAGGAATCCTTAAAATAGACATGTAGAAGGCCAAAAGGCTTGCTAGCACACTCTTAATCAATACCAACTTTCCTCCTTTCGATAGGCTACGGCTCTTCCATGTTGCAAGTTTTCTTTCCATTCTTTCAACCACCGGATTCCAAGTAGTAGACCTTCTATAGTTAACTCCCAATGAAATCCCAAGAAATGAAGTCAGAAACTTTCCTACTTTTGCAGCCCAATGTCTGGCTAAGAGTAGATGTATTCTCCTCCTTTTCGATCTAAAACATCTCACTCTTGGACAGATTTATCCTTAACCCAGTGCATGCTTCAAAGCATATCAGAATATCTCTAAGCCACATGATCTCGTGGTGATTTGGCTTACAAAAGGTGTGTGTATCATTAGCAAATAGAAGGTGATTAATTGAAGTGGATCTTCCAAAAGACACTCCTTCTATCATGCCACCTTTCGATGCTCTTGAAACCATTCTACTAAACACTTCCATAATTATGGTGAAAAGGAGGGGAGATAGGGGATCTCCTTGACGTAAGCCTCTTGAACTTCTAAAGAATCCCGCTGCCACGCCATTGATAAGAACCGAACTTGTGGTTGTTGAAATACAAGATGTAATCCATTCCCTCCACTTTTTGTCAAACCCCATACGACCTAGCATATATGATAAGAATTCCCAGTTAACATGATTGTAGGCCTTCTGAAGATCCATCTTACACATAACCATGTTCTCCTTTCTCCTCATGCACGAATCTATGCATTCACTTGCCACAATACTTCATCTTGTAATTGCCTTCTCCGGACAAGCAGCCCTTAAGATTTAGAGATTAAGTACTGCAGTATCAGTCTCAACCTGTTGACTAATAATTTAGCTATAATCTTGTAAACACTGCCTACCAGACTTATTGGTCTAAACTCGTGAATTTTGCATGAGCCTTCCTTCTTTGGGATTAATACTATGAATGTAGCACTCATACTTCTCACGAATCTGCCACTTCTGTGAAACTCCTCAATTGTTGCCATCAAATCAGCTTTTATAATGCTCCAACACGCCTTGAAGAATGCTATCGAATACCCATCAGGTTCTGGTGCCTTGTCACCCTTAAGTTGCATTACCACTCCTTTGACCTCCTCTTCCGAGAATGGACTTTCTAAACATTCTCTATCTTCTTCCGACAATTTGTTAAATTCCAAGCCATCTACCTTGGGTCTAAAACTGGCTTCCTCTTTGTACAAATCTGAGAAGTAATCTGGGATCTTCTTCTTTATGAAGAACAGGAATGGGCTTGAGGATGTTATTTGGGAATATAAATCTGTATTAGGGCTGTATTCACATGGATGTATAACAAAGCAAAGGGATTTGTTTGCACTAGGTCAGCATGATGTTCTTGCACCTCTACAGAAGTAATATTTGTGTGATGATGGTTTCCAAAACTTTGTGAAGTCCAATGTTATAATGGATCAGTTGTCTATTGATGGGTGCCTCAATTAAATGCTGAAAGTTGGATGTGATATCACACTGTGATGGATGTATTCCTTTTCTCTGCTAGTTCAATTCAGTATTTTTTTGGTGAAAAATATGTGAAGATAAATCTTTGTATGGGCGAGATTTTAAGGGAATCAAAATCCTATCATCATCCAAAAATTTCAAATCAAATGGAGTCCTTGCAGAGACAGAGGGAAAGCAAACATGATTATTGGTTTGGAGTCATTCCTTCTGGAGAACAATGAAGATTATATATCTTCGTGGGTGAGAGACTTTGGCCCTGCGGGGATTTCTATGCCGACCATAGTGTTTCCTTTTTATCTAAGGCATACCACCACAACTATAGGCTTGCCAAATTCAAGTTGATAAGAGTAGTTTGTAGTGACTTAGAGAATTTGGAAAAATTGAAGATGCAAGGGAATAATTCAAGAAATATAATCACGAATGTGAGAATAAACACTAGGCAGCTAGGCAATTTTTCCAAGCAACAATAGCTCAAGCAGAGTATGCCTAGGTGATCACCCAAGCTCCTAGGGATCAACTAAGCAATACCAACTGCATGGATGGGATTTTGGTTTAATGAAAATTTTCATTCACCATGAGGTTTCTAAAAAAAACATTGTCATCCCCAAGGTTTCTAAAATTACACTTCGCCCCTGTAAGAATTGCTTGGAAGATAGCACTAATGGAGACAGCACAATTGCTTCACAATGCCTCAATTAAATTCTACCTTTTGATGGGTTTTTTTTCAGTTTCAAAATATTTAAATTTCCCCATACACAGAAAATATGAAAGCCTTACCTTTCCTAAGCCACTTCAAAATTCATGTGAAGGTTTTATATTCCATTATGAGAGAATCAACCACTGCAAGAATGAGAGTATCGGAGATCCAATATCATGTCCTGGATACCATTTGTATAATAGTAGCTTTCATAAAATAAAATAAAAAATCCTGGGAATCACATTTCCTACCATGGTTCCACTCCAGTGCCAAAGTATTCTATTGAATATATCTCTATCATCAATGTCACTAGTTTGTTCTTACTTTGAAATACAAAAATGTGTAGTTTTCATAAAATGATTTATGTTGAGACCAAACAATCGCCTCAAAAGCAAATTTACATTTTAACTGTACACTATCATGAGTTTTCCTGCACAACTCATGCCATATATGTAATTTTTAGTTATTGAATGATATTTGAGAGCACAAATCATCAAGTTTCTGGCCTAGCTTCAGAGAATATCATCTTTTTCCGGGGAACATATTTAGTTTAAAAACCATAATATTCCTTAATTTTCAAGACCGTGATAAGACAACATTACGTGTGTACACACCCTAGATATAAATGACCCCACCTGGTGTAGATCCCACTTAAGTAGCGACGCAATAGTGGTTGATAGGCAACATACCTAACCTTTGATTGTGCAAAGTGGCTAGACTTGGACTAAAATCCATGTTCTCATACTTTTAGCCAAGGCTTTTAACATCATACTCAGTGATGGTCCCTAATATTATAAGGTTTAAGAAAAAGAAAAAAAAAATGAGCAAAGAAAGAAGTTTCGTCATCCACAAAGATGTATTGGCACCACAGAATTGTTGTTGTTAATGGCTTGATCAACTGTAAGTCGATTGACTGCATGTTTACATTCCAGAATAGCTGTAATAAAATGCCTTCTTTCCCTTCATGCAACTCGCAATTGAAAAATGCTCTTTCAGTGGTTAGTCAGTTTGAAAGGAGCTGTTTCGAATCAACTTGTGAACATGCAAGTTCAAAATCCCAACATCTTGCAGCAAAGAACTAGATCTAGGAATATTTAATTTGAAGATCATGTTTCATTTGTGCATCCATCATAATCGTCTATTATATTGAATTTCGAAACAAGTGATTAGAAGTTAGAACTGGCTGTCATAGGGTAGATGATGAATTCAACAATTTGTCATTGAAAATACTTCAATCAAAAAGGAAATTTTTGTGCTGACCATTGGGTCAAATTGTTGTCCTCCTGAGGAAATTTACTCCAAATAGGTCTTTCTCCAGCTACATTCTTCATAGGCGGCTCTCCATAATTTTCTACTTGTGAAATCTCTCTTCCAGCTGTGCTCTCCTCTAATAAGGGCTCTTCATGAGTTCCATCCTTTACAGGAATTGCATATCATGTATAAAATAGTATTGGGATCCATTGATAAAATAGTAAACCAAATGAGGGTAGGATATTTAAATATAGAAAATTTTGTTACATAGAACATTTCAACAAATGATATATGATGAATGTTAAGCACAAGGGAGAATATTCTCCTGAAATTAATGCAAAAATATTATAATGTAATTGACGAAGCCCATAGGGTTGGGTTGGTGCTGTATTTATAAAAAAAACCTCAGGGTTCAAAGTGTATTATTATTATATAATCTTGATTTATTTTTATATTACAGGTTGTAGTTTATCATTACTAATTAATTCCTTCGTTTATGTATAAGATCTCTTAAGCTCGTAGCTTAAAGCCATTAATTCTTCATCGGTTGCAGGAGTTGCAGTTGCACCAGAAACATGAGTGGCTCTGTTACCTTCTCTCCATTTTCTCCTTGCTCTCCTCTAAGTCACTTTGTTTTTCTTTCATCTTCAATTTCTCAGCACACAAAGTTGCCTTAACTCCCTTGTTTGGAATCCTCCTCTCTCTTCCCCCCCCCCCCCCCCCCCCCCCCCCCCCCCCCCCCTTCTCTCTCTCTTTTCTACACATTGCAGTTGGTGCTGTATTTTTTCCCTCTCTCACTCACACACACACCAGTCTTTTATATATATATATGTGTGTGTGTGATATGGACCTACCCACCTTTTTATTAGCGATCTTCTTTTTATTGACAACAAATGCCTTTTTGGGTTCCAACAGTCGTCCCAGCTCCAAGATATAAATAACAAGACCATAGGCAGTGTCATTATAGGGCTGGAATTCGGCAGTGTCATTATAGGGCTGGAATTCTTGAAAGTACTCAAAAAACACTTATGCAACAAGTGTCACTATGATGGTCAAAAGGAGACCTTTGGTCTAGATGGAGAAGCCATATGACATAGTTGAAGGGTCTATATTCCAGCACCTTTTATCAAATTTAGTTCTTTCAGACGGGGGCTACTGAATATAGAGGAAAATGGGGAGAGGATGGTTTGTCTTCTAAAATGCACAAGAGAAATCCTCTTGTCAGATTCATCAAGTTGGCATCCTTGTCTGATATTTTAAGTCTGTCCTTCTCAGATTCTATACTTCGACCCCTGACCCTAGAAATGCTTCTTCTTTTTTCCCCTAGTTCATCCTTTCACTCCATCATAAGAGATGAGTATCTCCCACATTCCTCATTTTTGACCCATCAACTTAGGAAGCTGTTTGTTCAAACCTCTACACCACTAAAACAAGGAAAAGGGAAACATTTTAAATTTGCTATACCTTTTATGAACTCTGAAAGATGAGAAAATGTCACACATCACCTCCTCAGATCTATGTATCATGCATTTGTTAGGGAGAGATAATGGATATCTGTGGGGACGCAAGTGTGAAATCAATCTCTTTTTGATTGGGTGGACCAGGTTATGTTAGTGTTTCTTATTTGCTGGATCTGGACTAGTAGGGGTTTCCTAGGTTGGGAAATAGGTATAAGATGATGAATTGTAATCTCTTTCATGTCGTGTTTTGGGTTTTATGGGGAGAGAGGAAAAATAAGATTTTCAACGATGGTACTCATAAATTTACTGGTATCATTGTTGTTTTTGTTGGTGCATCATCAGATTTTAGAGAATATTAATTTTGAAGTTTATCAGAGTGGACAACTACTGCATCCTCATAAAATGTGGTTAAGAGACACGTGGGCTTGGACCCCCCACAAAGGAGCAAGGCAACTACCAAGCTGAAGTTTGATGGATGCCATATTGATAACCAACGGCTATCTAGCATTTGAGGCATTTCAAAGATCACTCAAGCAGCACTGCTTGCATTTTTAGGCCCTTTTAAAGGGAAGGATCACAGTTAAGTCTTGTAGGAGAAGGTTCCTTAGCCTCTTGTTCATTTAGGGCTATCTTTAGCTATTTACTTTTCTTTTGCTCATTCTTTTTTTCTGGATTGGTAGGATTGATGTCTAAAGTTATATTTTCAAACTTCAATTCTTAACCATAACAACATGTTATGATTAGAGAAAGCTGCTGTTAACATATATGTATATGCAGGTGTTAGGCACATTTGAATATCAAAGCATGTGTGTGATCGCTTTGTTATGCGTACTTATATCTTTGTCCCTGGTGAACGGTACTTGCTTATGTGCGTATGAATAGCATAATTTGTGATGATTTATGTATTAATATATATGTTTGTTACACTTACTGCAACATTTAAATTTTTCTGATTGGGTTGTGCTATCCTTGTTCGGTATACATTTGGCACCTGGGGTTGGGGTAGCAAGTAGCATTGCTTGAAATATGGCTGTTTTTGTGCATGCCCTCAGAACTTTTATGATCTGTCAATACTTGATTTGTCACTGATGCAGGACATAGAAATTGTTGACATGTGCTTAACAGCTCTGAATGCACTTGCTTCCTACCATTACAAGGAAAGAAGAGCTGGTAAAGAGGGTTTAGGTTCAAATGCCGCAGATTTTACAGACCCCACTGGAAAGACACAAGAAGGTGTTTTGAGCCGTTTCCTCAGGTCATTATTGCAGTTGCTCCTTTTTGAAGATTACAGGTAAAGCAATTTTTCTCATTTCTGGAAAATGAAGGGCATGTTATTGTAGTAGATTAAAGAAAATATTCTGGTTTAATTACTAATTATGTGACCTCATCATCACAACCTAATATTCACTTTGCTGCCCTATTCAGCACTGAACTTGTCAGTTCAGCAGCAGATGCTCTACTTCCGTTAATCCTCTGCGAAAAAGATCTATACCAGGTAATCTTTGAATTAATCAAAGTGCACAAGTGAGGTATCTGAACCATAAAACATTTAAATCAGTATTCAATCTTGTCGTAAAACCTATATTCTGGCTAAGTTCTTAAATTGTTGACATATCCACTGTTATGAAAATTTAGATAACATTGATGAAAGTGGAAAAAATACTGAACATAGATGGTTGATACCATGGACAATGATTTTGCGACTTTCATTTCCTAGTTGTCTTTATATTTGTGCTTCCCCACATTACTTTCTGGTCTTCTAAAATGTGGGGCTTCTTCTTCTCTGCAGAGTCTAGGCAATCAGTTGATAGAGAGAGAAGGTAATCCGACGTTAAGATCAAGGCTAGCAAATGCATTGAATTCCCTCACAACCTCAAACCAGCTTTCTCTATCACTTGATCGGGTAAATTACCAGAAATTCAGAAAAAATCTTCACAACTTCCTGATTGAAGTTCGTGGGTTCCTCAGGAAAATATGATTGTAATGACCTGCAAATATAATGGTTTTGTTTTTTTGTTTTTTTTTCTTTTTTCCTTTTATCCCTGCATGTGTTTGTAAATAAGAGGGCATTTTCTTTTTTGATTTAAGTTCATGGGTTCCTCTGGAAATATAATTGTAATGACCTGCAAATATAATGGTTTTGGTGTTTTTTTTTTTCCTTTTATCCCGGTATGTGTTTGTAAATGAGAGAACATTTTCTTTTTTGATTGAAGTTCGTGGGTTCTTTAGGAAACATGATTGTAATGACCTGCAAATATAATGATTTTTTTTTTAATATCCCGGTATGTGTTTGTAAATGAGAGCACATTTTCCTTTTTCAATACTAAAGCTAAAATTTTTCCAGCCATTGTATCAGTTTCAGTTGACTCTTGGGAATTTTCCAGCCATTACTCATACCGGTTTATTTCTTTGGTTTTTAAAATCTATAACCAGAAAAATAATAATTGCGCAACTGTGAGGGCTTCAGGGCGTGCGCCCGTAGATAGGTATTGTGCTCGGTTTGTAACTTTGTATTAGGAAAGCAGAACAGGACCAACCACCAATTGTTGCAGGCTCAGGTAAGTCGAAATTGCCCTCTAAGCAAATTATTGGTCACTCTGTGATCCTTGTGCATGCAGCCACCGGGGTGACCGGCCTGTCATTACGTAGGACACCTTGACGGTTATCTGGAATTTATCTTCCTATTTCCCCTTTGTAGGACGTGCTGGACTCGCAAATATCATCTGAATTCGTCTATTCTTCTAAGTATACAAAAGCTTTTAACTCAACCGTCTGTCTTGGCGTGCGCCAATCCTTTACACGGTACGTTATCTTGCAAGAAATTATATTTCGGAAAGGTTTTAGGGAAACACCGTAAATATCTTCCTTCATATGGTCAGAATAACACTTACAATTCTTAAGATTGTGTTGTTTTTGTAATGTATATATTACTCTTTCATCAAGTCATAGCTAATGGTTTTAACCAGTTTGTTGAATTGTTCTTTCTTTTGAGATCTTTATTCTTCATGGAGTCAGTTTAATGACATCTTTTAACTTTGTCTAGAAGTTTTTAATATCTAATTTTATGGAAGATACATAAAGCATAAAAAGGGGGAAACAAAATTTTAGCATAATCACTAAGCAACCTTTATTAAGCGGGCAGGTAACTTAAAGAATTAACAAAATCTGAAGGGAGGCCAATGTAATTTCAAAATTCAGTAGGGCCTCTGTAATGTTATCAAATCCCAAGGACGGTTTGTGCAATCTACTTTGTTACATCCAACTCACGCATACACAATATGTTTGGAGCCGAGAAAGGAAAAAGAAACAGCATACTGAAAATTTTTTATGGCAAAATGCTTTCGTATGTCGCTCGGATACCATTTACAGTATGTACAGCAGTAGACATTGATGTGGGGTTCACCAAAATGAATATTCTGTGGGCCCCACATCATTGTGCCCCGTTGTATATGTTGTAAAGTGAATTTGCGTTGCAGACGATTATTCAAAATGCTTTCAGAAAGCTATGCAACTAACTAATACGGAGTATTCAATCCAAAAAAGATAAAATGAAACTCGCGGGTTCAAAGAAAAAAAATCCAGGAAAAAGAAAAGGAAAAGAAAAGCAATGACAAGAGATTGAAGATTTAAAAGGAACACACAAAACAACAGCCAACCAGGAGATCAATTCATGAATTAATATAAGCCATTTTCTTATTTATTTCAGCCAAAATCTTTTCATGATGTGACAATACACAAGTAATCAGCTCAGTCAAAGAAAAATGAGTAACCTCAAAAAGCCAAAAACCCAAAATGCTTATAGAGATATCAGTCTCCTGGTTACCAACTTACCACCTAACTCCTGACTCAAATAAAATAATAATAATAACACAAATCAATACTATAAAGTACAAAATTTAAAACAAAATATATGTGTAAAGAATGATTACGACCTCCACTACATGGGCATCCGTCCTTAGCCTGGCAGGTGATGTTATAATACTAGAAAGGACTAAGAAGCGCGTGAAAACTTAGAAGAAACAAGCAACAGGAAGACAAATCTTACTCTGAATCCCTGAGGCTCTTGTTAGTCAGCCACTTCTTTTTCTGGATAATAAATACTGTTTCATCCTCATCCTGCTCTGAATTTGACTCGGTGTAGGCTGATGTCACAGCCTGCCAGTGCAATGCATGTAAATACTTCTTAATGAACTCAATCACTGACCGCTTGTCCCGGACAATAATGAAACCAGTAGGCCTTAGCATCCGATCCATCTCAAGCAGCAAATCCTCTGCACCGCAGCCTTTCTTCTCAATGTCGGAGAAGACGGTCCAAGCATGGAGTAGATCGTATGTTCGGGGGTACGTTGAGAAGGCTTCGCACCTGTCAACATTGGAGAAGTAATCAAATATTCCTTTACTACCACAGCATAACTGACCTCACCTAAATTTCACCAAAATTTTTTTTTATCACTAAAAAAAAGAGCTACTTTGATGCAAAATTATATAACCTTTTTCGCCCTGGTCTAATAAAGTTGAAAAAGAGCTAGAAAAGATGGCAACAACTATGTCAGAACCAAAGTATATATTCTTAAAAGCTACTTTGATGCGATAATTTTGGGTTTAGACTTTAGAGCGTTATTAATGGAATTTTGAAGCAGAGGCATTGAATATAAGCATTTCCTCCATTTGTTGGGAGTGGCTCAGGAAAATCATTACATTTGTTCTTTTTTTTTTTTTGATAATTAATGATGTAGATAATATAATAGAATATCATTACATTTGTTCCCCAGAAAGTGACATAAAATATCAAAATCATTACATTTGTTATTGTTTTTTTGATAATTAATGATGTAGATAATATATACAATAGAATATCATTACATTTATTCCCCAGAAAGTGACACAAAATATAGAATAGGATCCCAAAAAAACGAGTAAAATTTGTATCTTAATGAAATTATGCAATCCATAGCATTTCATAAACAGTGATTGCACTGGTTGCTAGTTACCATTTGTCAAACTAGCCTACGAAAATGATGAAATTTCAAACAAATTTATTTCCATACCAGTTATGCACAGCGCCTATGAGACCTCTGTCGTATATTATCTTGAGTGTATTTGGTCCATCTTCTGGCACAACATTCATCACCCAAACATCTTTTCCCCTTAGAGCAGCTGCAAACGATCCCAAGTTTGCTTTCATGTCCATCAAGTTTCTCAAAGAATCCGGCTTAATCTTTGGTTTCAAAAGATTCCAATAATTCTCAACTCTCTGTTGCCAAACTTCCTATACACATAAATGATTTTCATAAATCAGATTTTTGTGTGCTCGTATCTATTTCTTCATTTGCACATGAACAAACAGACAAATAGAATAATGCATACAGAGACATTCAGATGGGTAGTGTCACGTTGATTACCATGTCCTTTTCAAAAAGTTCACTAGAATAGCCAAACTCGGTAAGACGGGGAGGAGCAGCAGTCAACCGAGCTGGCCAAGGAACCAATCCACTTCCCCTGACTACCTTGTTTTCTGATAAAACCAACAAATAATTTAGTCATTCTTTGATTCCAATTTTCAACTGTAATTTCTTCAATAATAGCAACAGCAAGAATAGTGCTAGAAGAAGAGACAAATGAAATTTGTACTAAATATGGAAAATAACCTCAGAGGACACAAACAAATGCCATGTAGATGGGCATAGGTGAATGCAATGCATGCTACATAGGCAAAATGATCTATTACCTGACTCACTGGACATAGTTACATGGTTATATGTGGAGTAGTGACATGTTCAATCCAGTTCCTTCACATGACAAGAAATCCTCTGGATGAACCGCGTGGACAATTATTATACCCATGTATACCCAACTAATATATGTGCATTCAATATTGTCACATGCAATAGCAGCCATTAACGTTTTTCCTTTTAATGTTTTTAAAGTTCTCCAAGTTAGAGAAGTTAGATCCATGGAGTATTTCTGCTGTGTGGCGACTGCTTTCTGGGGATGGAGCTTATCATGTGAAACCCATTCATGCTGGTGTAGTAATTCTGGTGTGCTTGTCTCTTTCTTAATTCAACAAAGATTTTCAAGTGGTAAACATTACTTGTAATACTTCAGAAAGAACTATAGTTGCTGTCTCATATCTAATTCAAACACTGCATCTAGTTGATGCTAACAAGCATGGAGAGAGGAGTATACCATAAGAAAACAATAATCGGGCAAAGACTAAGATGCATGTTAACTCACAAAAATACTGAGAGTATTTCAAGGCAGTTCAAATATATAAACCTGAGGCACCAAATCAGAGGCGCCCATAATTCAAACAGGTTTGCAGTTTGCAAAGTGTATGATAGTAAAATAAACATAGCCTTTTCTATTTCTTTGCTCTTTTCGTTCAAAACAAAAACCAACGGAGAACAACCTTGAAATTCAAAATGTTTACTATAAATTGGTCAAAGGACTTCTTTACCTTCTTTCAAAGGGGAGACTTAGGATATCTTCTCTTCTTCTGAGAGTTTTTTAATCTAACAATTTCTAGAGGTGGGAAAGGACTTGTTTCAATCCTCCTCTATCACTGTATATTCTTCTCTCTTTGCTTTCACTTCCATCTTAATACATCTATCTTTTTACTTATAAAAATAAATAAATAAATTGGTCAAACCTGTATATTGCCGTAAAAAAATTATATAAAATATGTTCTATGATTTACTAACTGAAATCACCCTACAAGTATGCATGTGCTGTTTTCCTATAATGTTGTGATGACTCAACAGAAACCAGTTCTATATATCTTTCCAAAACACATAAAAAAAGAAGAAGAAGATATGATCACAAAAATTAGAGACAAAAGTACCACGATTAGAGTAGGGCGTGATGCAAGCTTCCATTTGTACACCCCAAACTGCATTGGGATCATCATCGGATTTGCACAGAGGAGGTTGTGTGCCAGGCTCTCTTTCCATATAGCAGTCATTCGTTAGAGGCTTGACCCAGATGACAGTTTGATCCCTTTTAGCAGCAATTTTCCAACACATACGTTCCACAAGGGCACTCATTTCCTTCCATATCCTGAGATCCTCTTCATCCTGTGCATATGCTTCTGGAGACGAATAGGCAAAATATCCCCCTGGTCTGAGCAATCTATCAAGCTCAAGAAGTAGTATGCCATCCCTTTGAAGCCAATCAATTCTACAGCGTGAACAGTGTGCTAGTTCAAATGATCTGCTTGGGTAAGGGAGCCTCTTTGTCCCCAGAATACCAAGATATGCAGGAATTCCTCTCTCTAGGGCAAATTGAATCTGACTTTGGTGTACATCATTTGGTGCTAAGGACATTGCTAAAATGTCAGATGAAAGTAGATATGCTCCAAAACTTGCAACTCCACAGCCAACATCAAGAACTGTCCGGATTCTTCCTTCATTGTTTAAATTATTGTTCGAAAAGTTGAGCATCTGTTAATGCAAATTAAAACAAGATTATTGCTTCAATCATGCAATCTACATGTGAAATCCAATGGCTGAATTAAGTACAATCTAGCACTAAATAAACACGACTCACACAATAGTTCGTCATATACTTTTATAGGAGAAGATGAAATAAATAAATAAAATCTTAAAGACACATGCCCCACTTGTGATCTTTCCATGTCTTTAATGGGAAAAAGGCCAAGAATTTTACATTTGCGAGAGATGCAATATATTTATCAGCTCCATAATGAAAATGAGTTCCTCCTCCTGGGAAAACAATCTTTTCACCTTTGAGAACCATCCAATTCTGGTCAGACTTCTCACGTGCAAGATGAGTATGAGGTATGTTTGCATTCCAAACTTCATCCCTACTTCTTGGCCACTTGATTGGGATCTGTAACAGGCATAAAAACAGAACAGATTATATTTCCCAAAGCCAAGATTTATGAGCCAATAATAATAATAACAAGAAAGGGCAACTTTCGTTCAATATGTAGTCAGTTGTTTCAATTGTTCAGTCTAAACCAAAAGCAAGACAAAGCAAACCAAAAAGATTGGTTTTGGTTTGACCAGAAAACCGAACAAAACCAACAAAAGTAAATCATTAAGGACTGCACCTTGTAACCCGGTGGAGGAGGAATCAAACAATTGTAGCGCCTTTCAGGTGGAGGGCAATGTCTCTCATAGTGCTCCATCAAAGACAGATCCAATTTCAACCTCAGCTGGTATATAAGATTTCTGTCCAGACAGGGTATTAACTCCGAATGCCGATCATCACAAACCTTAAAATCAGAAACAGAACCATGAAATAGAGTTGACAATCAACTCAAAAATAAAGAGAAGCTCACACATTTTCATCAGAAACTGCCGTTCATCTGGCCAGAAAAATGATATGTAGAAAGCAGTTCAGCCAAAAATAACTTACAGGGAAACTTTTCAGTATGATATCATCCTCTCCATCATTCTGCCCAAATTTGGTGGAAGATTCATCCTTGTCAGCATCATCATCCCCGCCCCAATAAGATGAACCAAGTTTTCTTAAAGATCTACTTCCGTACTCTAGTGCCGATGCACCATGGTTTTGAGAGCCAAAAAAGGAGCCATAATAAACAAATAGAAAGCCAATAAAGATAACCCCGAT
Source organism: Buxus sempervirens (assembly GCA_947561395.2). Classification (NCBI taxonomy): domain Eukaryota; kingdom Viridiplantae; phylum Streptophyta; class Magnoliopsida; order Buxales; family Buxaceae; genus Buxus; species Buxus sempervirens. The sequence goes on from OX387192.1 coordinate 31,891,556, forward strand.
GCAGATAGAAGTGACCAATCGCTTCTTTTGAACTCCATCAGTTCTTCCCCTCATCCTTTCAATTTAAAGTTCCTCAATATCTCCTGTTATATATTTTCACTAAAACCTTCAGAACAATTACAAAGGGACAAACTTCATATGCCTAACTGGTCAATGAGAATGGAGCCATGAGAAAACAAAAACATTAATGCCAGTGCCACTGAACTGATTTACTTAAGCTAAGCTTCCTGCCTCCCTGAGCCGCCAATTCCAATGTCCCGGATCAGAATTTCTTGATATTTTAGAAATGTGAGTGAACCATAGAGACTGCTGGATGATCCTGTAACAACTAACACGGAAATTATTAATAAATGCACCATACATACAATTTTCAACAAGCAAAAATAAACACCATCGCATGAGGGTTTCAACAAGATCAAGTTCCAAATAATGATTTACACAAGATCAAGTTCCAAAAAATTATTTATTGATTTTACTACATATAAGTGATAAAATATGTAGAAATGCTTGGGATATCATTGAAATCAAAATAAAGATGTAATAATTAAACTCAACTTAAACATATAGATCTGTAACACCTAAAGGCATTGGCAATTTACATACAGGATTAAAAACATTCACAATCATCAAACAAGCTGAAATAACCGCTATATTCAATAAAGCTTAGAGATCAAAGATAAATAGATAAATAAATAATAAATAAAATAAAGTAAAATAAAGGCCAATATATAAAAGTTTCATTCGCCTTTATCAAACACGCGAAGTAATTATTATCTGCAATACAGGTTAGTGATTAAAGGTAATCACTCAGACCGATTTTTCTTTTTCTTCTAAAATAAATAGTAAACATAATGTAGTAAACACCAATATATAAGAAGTTCACTAGTTTTGAAGTAAACCAATAACTTTTGTCATCAAGCAAATAATAGCAAGGGGCCCCCCAACAAGAGACGCAATAAATAATGAATATTCATAATAGACGAGTTCCAGTCAGATCACGTTGACTCTCGAAATTGAACCTCTGGCCACAGCAAGATTTACTGACCTTAGTCCATTTTAGCAAAATGTGAGTAATATCTACGGTTAATCGCCGACAACACTACGCAGTTTAGTAAAGTTAAGAGAGAAGTAATGTAAGCGAATGACAACGTTCAGTGTCGGCAGGGGAAAAAACAGAAGAATTTCTAGCTCGTTTCCTCATGCTTTTTTTTCTTTTCCCTTACTCCACGCTCAAAGGAAAAGGTATTCAACCAGATTGCTCTCTGAATCACTCAATAAGCCGAAGCTCGCAGATCGGGAAGAACGAGGGGCAAAAAAATAAACTATGTTGGCAATAGAACACACTTCGTGGTCATCAACTCCACCAAATTCATAACAAGAAATAATCAAATCAAGCCATCAAGCACTGTTTCACCGAAAAAAACTCCTAGATCCAGGAACACCACATTAAAAAGCATCCACTCACGCGAAACAATCAAACATCTCGAAACAAAAATGATCGATCCGGCAAGCAATTCCATTAGATCTAAAAATGATGAAAAAACAAAAATTCTCCACACATCAGAGAATCAACACTGAAAATCCGACCTCAAAACGTCATGAGTCCATCGCTTACAAACTCAACTTACTTTTTCTAAACTTGAATCCAGATCTGCATTGGATCTCCGCTTCGATAGCGATAAACGAGCAGCAAATCTAGGCAGGACCCGCAATGAAAACCTAGATTTTTGCGTGAGCAGTGAGAGAAGAGGAGCAGAGCATATGTCGACGGATCGAGGAGAATAAAAGGTTGAGAGAGTGAGAGGCTCTTATAGTTCCTCCTTTAAGTCCACTTCGTTTTTTCTCTTTTGGGAAATGCGGAGCAAGAGAGATTATCTCAGTTACGTAGAGTCGGTTAATTAAATGACACCTGTCGAGAGTCAATGGACGAAACTGATTCGCTGGTGTCGTGGTACCGTATAATGTTACTCCCAAGTCAATATTGTAAATTTGTAAGTTAATAAGCATCTAACGGCAAGATTATTGGAAAGTAACAATGTGATTAACCACAAAAAGAAAGTAAAATTATGATTGGAAAATGGTTTTCTCCTCTGCCACACCTGGTCTAAGTTAGTTGGTTTTTCTTCAATTGAGATTGATGTGAACATTATCAAAATCTCATATAAACCTTTTAATGCATGTGAAAACACAGAGGTCCCAAGATGCTGTACGTGATAACATCTTAAGCAAGCTGTAGGGTTTGCAATAAGACCCTGTGGTTGACGACTTCAGCCCTAGTAAACATATCTTAGGATAATTAAATCAATTACAATGACTAAACTATTATTGTTTTAAAAAAGTCAAGAGATGTCATTTTCAAGACTTGGGTTTGAGTATGTTCTTATCGTGATTTTTAATCTCAGTTCTGCGATAGTAGTCGGCACTCACACCAAAACACCAATGTTTGTTGGTATTTACTGATACTGGGTCTCTTCATACCAATGTTTGTTGGTATTGGCCGAGATTTAAAACAATGATTTTTAGCCAGTTGTTTATATGAGAAAAAAGAATTTGATACAAATGCCGTTTGATGTGATATGATCCAATAATAGGATTGCAGAATTAATTCAACCAACCAAACATTTATAAATAATTGGTCGACATCTCCCTTTACTTCTTGCCAAAACCAACATTTTGTGGGGCAAATGTAAGGAAAAAAAAGAAAAGAAAAGAGAGGAAGTGAAAGCATATAGAGGTAGGAAGACATCCAAAGAATTGATTCAAAGTTGATTTTGATTGAGGTGCTAGACAGCATCCAAACAAAGCCAGTCGCTATAGATGTTTTTGGAATAATAAATTTTGTTACTGCTCGTTCTTCATATTTTTTTAAAAATTACAGCAAACTTTAATGTATCCACTTAATCTTAATTTATTAGATAAAATATCGTTAAGACCTTATTTACCTTTTTCTGATAGGCCAAAAGGCCCAAAACAGATTCCACGTGAATTTTTTAAATTAATGTGAGTTCTTTGATCAAATGTGTACTCAATAGCAGAATTAGTCTGTGTCACGATCCATACATGACCACGTCACCAGAAAATAACCGTTCTAAAGAAATCCAAATTTAAGTGTGTGTTTTAACCCTTATTCTGATTGGTTTTATACAGCTAGATTCTGTTATTGTCTGTACAGAGGCGGTGACTCTTCCTAACCCGAACGCAAGACGTGTATAACGAAAGAGAGCAAAAACCCTCGGATCCGAGGTTCGAACCTTGTTGCTTCCGGACCATAGTTGCTTCTGGAGCTCCAACGTCCTCGTCCAATGGAGAAAAATTCGGGGTCGAGAGGGAAGAAACGCCAAAGAGACGAAGGCGACGAAGCTGAAAACGCAGAAGTAGACGACGGAGCCCTATCACTCGGTGATGTTGCTATCTCTTCTACCGCTGTTCGATTTGAACAGTGTTGTCTTTTCTTTCGGCTGCCTCATCCTTGTTATTCTTTATTTAGATTACTACAATAACGTCAACAAAGCATAAATTGGGTTAGATTTTTGAATTTTTGATTATGATTATATATATTCCTGATTGCACCAATTTAGGATTCAGGATGTGGGTTTTGGATTTGAAAAACATCTGTCAAAGATCTTATGATACAGAAAGGATAAAATGGAGATTATGGTCGATATTTGCCGAATTTCAGGCTGAGTGATCTATTTCATGGAACAGAAACGAGAATGTCGATCAATCTAGTGTGTCTGCGTTTTGAAACCTATCATCAATCGAAAGCATTCAAGGAAATACCTGTAAACCCAAGTAGGGAAAAAAAAAAAAAAGAAAGATTGAAAGTTTTGGGATGGTTCTCTTTGGAGACGATAGCACGGAAAAATATAATCACTGGTGCAGCTTCTTTGCTGGCGATGCAATTTTTTGTTATATATTAATAACATTATCAATAGCTGGTCTCTCCTGTTCCCTCTATATTTTCAAAAGGAATTTGTAAGAGGCACTTTCTTTTCATCAAAATTCAGAAGACTTTTAGTTTTTATATTTATTTTTCTGAATACTTACGAAATTTCAAATTTGTAGTTTCATATTCTGACTAACATGTTCATAAATGTAGAGAACAATCTTACCTTTAGTGATACCTTGATAGCTCTTCAAATAATGCGTGCCCAATTTCCAAAAATTGACAAGGTTGGTACATACTTCCATGACAACTCATCAATGTATAGTCACACACACTTGCACACATTTGCAGGTTCATCAGTGCTGTTTGGAAAAAAAACAACTTCATTGTGGACATAGAATTGATGGGTTGATTACTTTAGTATAGATTAATTAATAGATCTCAAAACTGTGTTTTTGGTATTCATGTTTGTAATAATTACACTAATGGGCTTTTATGATTGGATTCAGGGTGATCTGAGATAACTAATGAAAATACCACAGGATGTTTTCTTTTACCGGGGATATTTTTATCTATACGACGTTGTTTTAACTTTTAAAGGGCAGAAACCTGAAATTATACTTCCACTAGGCATTTCTTAGGATTCATTTTAACCATGGAAGCAAAAGCATCATCTTGTTAATTGTTTACTGATTGTCTTAATGAAATAATCAGAGCATTTCAACAGAATAGACAATTTTTATGAATTCAGTTATAGTTGTTGCACCACTTTGCCCAGTTAAGTACATGATAGGATTGGAAGGTTTCTAAATATTGAGATATGTGGATTGGTGTATACCCAAACACATGTAAAAGGGGCTAATTTGGCCTCTATCCAAAACAAGGGTCTAAAACATCATCAACTAACAGAACCACACTGACACCTGAACTGTCTAACCCAAACCCAAGTATCAGAAACTTCACCTATAGACCCTCCTTCACATAGGATGCTTCAGAGTAAAGGACATTGATCATGTAGCAAACAAATTATTTCCTTAATATAATGGTTCTAAATGTTTTCATTGTTAAAAACCCTTAAAAATATTGGGAAGTTCAATGACTTTTGACCACACATGACAAAGTCTTGGTCAAATGTACTCATGGGGCTTATGTGAGTGGAAGTGCTGTCCGTGTTGCCTAGTCAAGGGTTTTTTTTATCAATTGGATAGTTTGGATTGTTTACGTCATTCCCACATAGGGCCAAAATCCCCATGTTCCGCCAATTAACTGATCCTGGTGAAATGTTCAAGATCACTTTTCCCGTAAACAAATCATATGTATATGTTTGGTTCAGGTTGAGCTGATTTACCTGAATATTAATCAAGAATACCACTGATCTTATGCCATTTTTTTTACTTCTTTTTATCTAGAATCAATCAAAAGTTTAAATACCAATTCAAAACAAACCCAAGCTGGGTTGGATTGGTTGGATATGTGGTCAGACCGAACTGTTGTTGTACCCATATGTATAGTGATATTTTTATCAGTTTTTGTCTATTTGTCATTGACATTTTCATGTGTCTATGTACTTTATTCTGATGATCAGTGTTCATTTATTTAGATTGCAACCTGGGCATCTAAAAAAATGCATATATGCATCTGTTGTATCATTGTTGCTTGCCTGTTGCATGTAAATGTCCATTAAAATTTTTGTCTTATTCATTTATTTGTAGTTTTATTACCTTATTAATTATTTCAATGACATCAATAAAAATTTTATTGAATAATATGTTCCCTTACCAGTCAATGATCTATGAAACTCAAGTGATATGGAAGAAAAGTTCAATTCCCCATGCAGGATTTTCTCTTGAGCCCTATCGATTCAGAAAATATATGGCTACCGTCTGTCTAATTGTTTATCATTTGATGTCATACATATATGCAAGATTCTTTCATCAGGTCTTTGTATTGATCAATTGCATTTGAAAATCATGCGCAACCTACTTTTGCATGAATCCTTCATTTGATAAGATGAAAATGCTACTAGGAAAAGAAATGGGTAAAGATTGAGTTATATTTGCAGAGATTGTCAATTATTTGTATTCTATACAATAGATCCATGGTTCTGCTCAATTGATTTTGACTGTAGAACACCTTGCATTCATACATGTTTGCTATTGTTATTATATTTATTATTATTATACACAAACCTTACATTGAACAGTTTTTTTTTTCTTTTCACCTGAGACCTATTACAATTAAATTGATTCACCCTTTACAAGGTTTCAATAATAGATTATCAGCCATTTGATACCTGAGCTTTTGGTTCCATTTTTCTTTGCAGGTTTCGATTTGGCCCTTTATTTTACAATCACAATTGTACAGCAGTGTAAAAGACAGAACACTGGTGGACAGGGAATTAGAGGTTTGGTTTTGTAACATTTACATTAAATTTTTTTATTCTTCTCTCAACTCATAGATTTCTTCTGTCAACACATATACAGGCACACACCCCTTGAGGTTTTGTTTTCATAATATGATTTTCAGAGTTGCTTGTGTGGGATCCCCCAGCAATAAGTTTATTCAAAAGTGAATCAATAATATATATCTTGGGTGCAAGGAGGCTTCTCATCTTTATCAGTTGGCATATCATAATAAAAACTGTCAATTTCGTCCAACTGCATACTAAGGTAGCAATTTAATATTATCAACTAAAACATATAGTAATTGATGTTGCTGGTGTATTCTCATCCCATATTTGAAATTAAAGAGACAACTGGTGAAGAACTCTGCTAATATCTTTTGAATATTTCAACTAGTGGCTTGGCTGAATTCTTATATGCGTGGTTTTAAAAGATTTCCTCCAAAATTTTTCCTTTTCAATAGGTGCTGAAAGTTCCCTTACATCTATACTCGTTGAAAAATATTTTTGCCATAATTTTACTGGAAATATTGCAAAGAAACAAAATTTACCCATTCCAAATGCATGTAATTTCTGTTCGAAATGGAATTTAAGACCATGATTGTACAAAATTTTTGCAACTTGGTCCTGGATAAAATATCATAAGAGTCCCACATGTATAAAGAAATGTGGTTATTATGATCCATAGCCCTTATTTTGATTGTTTTGATTGGTGTTTAGTTTCATTTTTAATGGTCATAGGTTGTGGTCCTAATATTTTTTTGACATTTTTTTATTTTCTGTTTATGTAGTCATTAAAGCAGCATAAAGTTTTGCTCATATTCAAACTAAATACCGGACAAGATGATCATGCTATAATGTTCATGGATGACTATCTAAGTCAGGTGATCCTTTCTTTTGATGAATCAGTTTGGTTCAATGTTGTCATGGTCTAAAAACAGAATTTCCAGGTTCTTTCCCAGTAACTATTTCTGGAAATCTATTTATTTGGTAATGTTTCAAGCCTTTCAGTTCTGATGATCATTACAATGTTCTTGGTTTGTTATGTTTAAGCAGTATAACAATGTTCAGCTATCATCACTGCACTGACATTTTTCTTTCTGATTTGATCTTTTATATAGATAGACGTTCTAGTGAAAAGAATGGAAGAAAAGAAGCAAGATAATATTGCAGTTTTGGAGTGGTTTAAGACATATGTTATTGGTTCAAGGCTGGACCCCAGTATTGATCATCAAGAACTGGTGAGTCCTTTGAATATGACATAGTCTATTGTAGTATTTGATTTGTTTTAATTCGTTTATTTTTCCTTGCATGTGCAAAGTGCCACCTGAATGAAGAGGTCTAATTTATTTGAAAAAGTACTCCATGAAGAATTTTACTTCTTGAACGTGGATTAAACTTAGGCACTGAAACATTTAGTAAACATATTGTTGGAAGGTTTTTGGCCTCTATTTTTGTTAAACCGACCTCTAGATTCCATAATTCATAAAGTCATATCATTTCTCTCTCTCTCTCTCTCTCCCCGCCCCCCCCCCCCCCCCCCCCCCCCCCCCCCCCCCCCCCCTTTTTTTTTCTTTTTAAGATTTTTGCTAGATGTGTCTCTGTCTTATTTGATGGACGTGTTCTACTTAAACTAAAAGGAAAATTTTTAAAGCAGTCATTAAACCTATTTTGATGTATGGATTAGAATGTTGGGCAATCAAAAAGCAACATATGCGTAGGGATGAGTGTTCCTCAGATGTGAATGTTAAGATGGATCTGCGGGAAGAGTATGAAAGGTAAGATAAGGAATAAACATAGTTGAGAGCGATTAAGTGCTGGCCAATAAGTGATAGGATAAAGGAAAGTGGTTTTGGTTTGAGCATGTGAATACGAGGATATATGGAGATAGCTTGCAGAAGGTGTGGATGGATGGAATCATTTAGAAAGGATGTAAATACCCGTAGGCTGATTGAAGATATGGCCTTTGATAGATTGGAATAGAAGAACATGATTCATGTTGCTAAGATGCTAACCCTTTTGGCTTTGATTGATTGATGATGAATGAACTTTGTTGTTGTGGTTGTTCGTATTTTCTTCCTACTGTGTATGTCATATTGAATGATCTTATAACAATATCATTTACATTGAAATTTTATCTGAATTGGCGTCTGAAGTTATTTCTGTTATTGTTGCAGGAGGATAGTTTTAAGAATAGGTTTGAGGAATCAAATTTGCGTCTGATTCATCTTATTTTGTATGCTTCTGGTGATTTTGCTTTTTGATTCATTGCAGTGTTCACTCTTATCATTTGGAGGAAAGGTGAAAGATGAGCACATCTCACTCTTGATCAATTCTGGCCTTCTTGTGAGTAAACTCTGAAATTATTTATCTTTTATTTATTGAAGATATTGAATTTCATTATTCAATTTTGCAATTCTAGGCAGGCATCGATATCATGCACACTAATATGAATTTTTAGAGCTTTAGTCTCCATATTTTGTATTTTACTTTTCCTGTTCTTCCGCAGTATCATTCTTTGATTGGGGGTTTACATTTGACATCTTTCTTGCCGTCTGATCAGACAGTATCTTTTGAAGATGTTTGCTTTATGCCAATGTGGCAAGCATTCACAGAATTTTTTTTCTATGTATCACATCCTATGATCCTTTTTTACAGACTGTGAAAGTTCAAGCACTATGTTTGACAGTTTTAGGAAAACAAAGTAGGATATTTATCTGTATTATGGATTTGTATTCTTAAATTAATAGAAATTGGATTCATTCTTAAAGTAGGATATTTATACTATGATCCTTCTTTGTACACACTATATTATGAGCAATGAATCTTGTTATGTTATAATAACAGGAAAAGATTTTTGCTACTGAGCTCAACTAGTTGGGACTGATGTGATGCTCACTATACTGATATTTATTGGCAAAATGTATGGCCTATCAACTGATTATGCCTAAATCTAGAGGGAAATTAATATGGGTTTGGTAGAAACCTCCTTTCTCTTAATTAGAGGTGGGTCATTTGATTCAGATTCTAGGCGTGATTAATAACACAATTCTAAAATTATTCATACAATCAGAATTCATGTTTAAGCTGATTCTGGAATTTTAATTGAGACTCTCAATGCGGATTGTTATACATGGATGAAAAGGGAGGATAAAACCTCTCTCAAAATGGTTTAAGTTAGAATCCCAAGGTCCATTATAGACTTTGCTAAATCTTAATATGATTTTGTGGTCATGCCAAATATCCATCATTTCAATCTAAGTTGACCCATTTGCCAAAATGCCACATTCAATGAAAGATCATCCAACCCTAGTTCGGTTTACGTGGAGTATTAGTCATTAAGGCTACCGAAACAACTGAATTTAATTAAATGGTTGAGAAACGTAAACCCAAACCTAATGCAACTCAACCCATGTAACACAACTTTTTTTAATCTCATGTATGATATTATAAATATTATAGTGAATAAGTAACACACACACACACACACACGTGCATGCGCACTCACACACACATAGCATGTTTGCAATCACTCGCCTTTAACATCATCATGCATATGCAATATTCAGTTAACTTCTTCACTTGCCAACAGTTGTCAAGTTTTTCTGATTTATCATTTCTTTGCAGACCCGCCAGTTGATTGATTCAAATATATACTGGTTTGCAATTCCAAATATTGGGTCGGTACTCAAGGGCCTCTCTCAAGTAAGTATAATCTTGTTGATTGAACTTCCTGAGACTGGATGTTTTTGGTTCAGATGATATTAATTTAGTTGAGCATTGTCATTTCATCTATGAATCATCAATTTGAATATTACAATGCATTAGTATTTTTTTTGGGTAAGGTTTTCTGTTGCACTGTCAATTTGATAATTATGGTAGTTCAGTTGAGCATTGTCAACTTGATTCTTAAAATACATGTATTTCTGCAATTAAGTTGAGCATGTATTTCCTTGTACTTTCTATCATCTACTGCTTTTCTTTAAATGAAGTAGCTCAAACTAAGTTTGGATGATTTCTCATACCATGATGAACTGTCTTGACCATGTGAGGTTAATTGACCAACGAATTCTCATGTGAGGCATATCAAGAGTTAATTGAACAACACAAGAAGCTGTTGTATTTCTGTCTAGTATTGTACTGGCAATTCAGGTTATCCTACTGATCAGGCATGATTCCATGCCCCGGTTTTATTATAAGAATTGCATATATTGTTCCTAAATTGAAGTTGGCTGTCATCTTTCATTTTACACGGTCATTGTCAAATAGTGTATGTGTACAAGAGACATGGTTCTTTGCTGATGACATCCAACACCTGCTAAGAATCTTCATGTTAGTTGCAATTTCCAACAAAAAAATAACAAAGCGATTCACTTGGTTATTCCATAGGGAAGGAAGGAGCTCCTGTCCTTCATGAACCGCAGGAAATACAAAGAGATGCTGTTGGCTCCTTTGGAGAAGAGGCGCCTGCACATGTCTCCACTAGACATGAGGTTTCATCTACGTGATCTGATTGGCTCAGGGCATCTGAAAACACTCCAAAGCCCTACTGGCTTGGTTGTTCGGGTCTCCAAGGATTAGAAGCTAGGTACTTTTGTCAGCTCAAGTGCATGATTGCTATCAATTTGAAAATCTTTCCCTTGGTGACGTAAAGAAGTATTTCAATTTCCTTACACAGGTTCCAAGTTCTCCCTGACAGGCTAACACAAACTATATCCAAGTCCAACAGATAATTTTCAGGTAACTTTTCCCATATTAACAAACAATGCTAGATGATGTGAACGACCATTCTAATTTTTTTATTCTTTTTTATTTATTTGTTTGCATCCCCCGTCTTTGAGAAGCGTGGTTATGCTTCCTCCATGCTGCAATGCTTACATTACATGTTATATGTTGAACAGAAATGGAAAATAAATATGCAAAAACGGGCTTAAAAAAGTATTTTACTGCAACCAAGCTTTTGTTAGCTCTTATGTACAGTTGTATAAAATTTCAAATTGGTATCTTGACATATGCCAATATTAAATAACATAAAAGTGCAAAGGGAGCCATACACGTCTTATATTCCATTGCTATTAAAATTTTGAACCTTTTTCGTTATTATTTTCTTCCTCTTGAAGGAACTTAGGAAACAGTATTTATTTGTTCTTAAACTTTCTGCCATATAACTTGGGACTGGAACCACGTGGTAGCATAGCTGTCAGTCAGTAGTGTTCAGTAATAAAAATTGATTAGTAAAATGGTGCGGCAAAAGTTGAAATTGTCGAACAGAAATCCAAGACCTACAAGTTGCTCAACCCGTGTCCCTGTTTCTTTTGAATTTTGCTTTCGGATACCCTTTCTCTGATGTTAGCATTGCTGAGGAATATCATTTTCCTTCTTCTGGTAACATGAAGTTTTATAGCACGCTAGATTTCTCTTCCAAGATGAAAATGCCAGAGAAGTTTGTGATGCTTTAATTTTTCTATGTATTTACGTTTTTCCTTTAAGATTTGAATCCTCATTTCTGCTAGAGTTTGGGTTTAGTCTTTTACGGTTGAAAATGAGAGTTACACTTCCCGACTTTGGTGATATTCTGTAGATTTGATTATTTGCGAGGGAGGCTGACTGATCTTTCATATTTTTAATTTTCTGTTGGCTTGGAGGATTTTTCAAGGCTCAATTTAATTGGAATCACTGTAGGGTTTTGGATGTGCTCTATAGTTTTTTTTTTTTTGGATCGGTAATGAAAAATTAATTAAAAAGAAGCTGAAAATAGGATACATTGCTGTACACCAAAGGTGTACATAATCCTCATCCCCTCCCCATCCTCCACAAGTCATTGAAATCCTTACACATTAATACATCATGACATTTCAATCCCTTACAAGATTCCACAATAGACGCCCAATAAAGGATAAAACTAAGAGAGTATTTGAAAAGAGCATCCCGAGATCTTTCCTTATTCTCAAAGATCCTGTGATTTCGTTCCTTCCAAACTGCCCACATTACTACCCCCGATGTTAACCTCCAGAAGACCTTGAAAGGAGAGTCTCCTTTTGAGATCTCCAAGATAAAAGAAGCTGAGGAACGCCTTGAGGCTGGACCCAAGCTACTCCAAATCTGGCTAAGAACTCATTCCAAACTCCACTTGTGATTGGGCAATGAATGAGGAGGTGATTGACTGACTCCGCATTCGCTTTACAAAGGCTACATCTATTAGGATGTGCTCTATAGTTAGAATTGAGGTTGAAGGGAAGTGGAACATTTTTGTACCATATCGTAAACAATTTGATAACTCTTGCAGTAATTCATAGATTATGCCCTCTTCAAACTGGTTCTCTATTTTTGTAGCACATTGTTCCTCCATTTCATCATATCAGTAGCCATACCTAGATATAAACCATTTGAAACAACATAAAGCAAATCAGTGGAGCAGGAGTCATTAAATTGGATTTGCAGAAGCCATGATCATATAGGTGTAGACATGACAATCATACATAAATAGGAGGTCCTCTCCAGTCCGGATAGGTTGTTGGTTTTCTCGGATTAATCCCCAAGTTGTAAAACAGTTTTTTGTCTTGTACATTTGTCTCAAAATTTTATGATTGCAGAGCTACCTTCAGCAACTTTAGCAAGTTCATTGATTTGCCAAGAAATCTAGACCATTGGCCCTTTGCATGGCAGATCGCCAAAACATCTGGTGCGTTGGGTCAAAGTTAAATTTGGGTTCAAGAAGGCTGGAGATAAAGAAGCTACTTGATAAGAGCCGCCAGTGAAAGATTAAACATGAACCTCGTTAGTTTATTGGGTGCTGTTATAACATATAAGCAGCTCGTTCCAACAGGTGCTCAGTTAGGTTCCTCGTATGTTTTGCTTCAACATAAGCAGCTACTTCTGATGTAGAATTTCAGGCACTCAAAGCTCGGCAGACTTGGTCTGGGTTAAACTTAAAAAGAGCAGGTTTTGATCTTTTGTCACTATATTTTGCAAAGGAAGTACATAGAACTGTTGTGAAACTCGTTGAAGACCGTTTGTCTAATTGAGCCTATCAGCCTACAAGTTCAGTTCAAGCCTGACTGCACGTTAATAACAGATCTGGTTAAAAATCTCTAATGTTGTCGGTTGTGATACGGTCACTTAACTGACGACAGGCCTAGTTCAGGTTTTCGAAATGGTGTCATGTGGTTTGGGCTTTAGTTGGTTAAACCTTTGAGAACTATATCAAAACTGGATAAATTGCATAAATGTGTATATGGTTGTAGTTGGTTGAAACTTTTAGAACTACTATATCAAAACTGGATAAATTGCATAAATGTGTACATGGCTAGCTCTTGCGTTTGATTTTTTAACTTCCTATGCTGATTTTGACCCACCTTCTGTTCTAGTAAATTGAAAGCTTGAGAGGTTATGTTGGAATTATGCATAAAGGCCAATTTGATGATGATTGAAACTGATCGATGCCGCAATTTAAAAAGCGCGACTCTTATCGTTTATTCTTTCGCCGATCTCTTCTCTTCTCTTTCGAGAAATTATGAAGAACTTCAAAGCCAGAAGTCGCGACTCATGGAATCCAAGTTCGCTAGATGATAGTCTAATAAGCTCTTTCATGGAAGATGATCGTAACATTTCTTCGACAGGGTGAGGATTATTTTCAGGTTAATACGTGTGTAGTTCAATAGATACAAATTTGATGGCAATTTAATTAGTTGTGTTTTCCCTTTTTGCTTTTGTTCAATAGATCTGTAAGATTTTAAGCAATATTTTTGCCACTTCCAACAGAACTCAATTTCCAACAGCCTCTAACCTTGAACTATACTAATTCCTTTTCTTCTTATTCTTTCACTCTTTCTTTAGCACAATCCCTTGCTTTATATGTGCTTTATCTTTGACGTTATTTCAAAGAGGTGTTGACAGTAACAGTCAGTCTCTTGCTTCGGATTTAATTTTATCATTTGCTTTCAGACAAGTGTTGACGACAGTGGTCAGAACTTGCTGTTCCTCTCATACTTGTGCATTTTTTTTTGGTAATGCTCTCATACTTGTGCATGGACAAGGTGGGAACTAGGGGTTTTCATAAATCAATTTATCATGTGTGACTACAAAAAGTTTTAGCCTGTAAGGGTTACATCAGTATTTGCTTAGCTCTCTCCTTATTGTCTAACCAATCTGCCCGGTCTTCTATACTTAGTTATGTTCCATTCTTCCGTGGAACATTCAGTTCCATTCTTCCTTGGGTTTATTCTATGATCTCTCTCTCTCTCTCTCTCTCTCTCTCTCTCTCTCTCTGGCCTGCAAGTACTTGATTCAAACCATTTGAATGATTCATTTACTGTAAGCGATAGCTACCGATGAGCCCCTTTACATAGAGAATTTTAATCCCTTATATAGGCTGCTTATTAAGAACAAATCTCTGAATTTACCAGAATCAATTAAGAATAAAAAGCTGCCATAAAACAATAAAATAGAGGGGAAAAAAAACAACAAAAAAGGAAACATTTAAACTGGCTATCTTTGGTTTAGAAATTTCATGGGTGATCAATTCATATGACTTTGGTAAGGAAGGAAAAATAAAAAAAGAAGGAAAAAGGAAAAAAAATTGCACGTGTGTAGGAAGGGAAGGTACAGAGGGAGACAATGTAGGAGGGAACAGTTGTAAAACTACTGATAGTTAAGTTTTGGATAAATTAAGACAGTTTTGACCATTGTACCCTTTTATTAATAAATCTTCTCAATAATGTGTAAGGGCCGTTTTGGAAAGTTGTGCATTTTGTTTGGAACGATTCCAAAAGGGCCTATTCTCGTTATACGGAGTATAGATTTTCATAGATTTTCATTTGATCATTGACCAAAGCAATGTTGGGGTTCTTGGTCCCTGGTGTACCAAAGTAATGTTGGGGTTCTTGGTCCCTGGTGTAAATTGAAGGTGTGGTCACCCCAGTTTCTTGATTTGGATGTTGTGGGTGTGCCGGTGCTAACTACCAGCCGCAATCTCCGTTGACAGCATCAGAAATTTTGGTTTAATCGCTGTAACACAAGTGTATACTTAATTTCAGAGGTCCAAAAACCTGCTTTTGTTAACCTAAAACAGCACTCCATCTGATTGCTTTGTTTAGGACTCAGAATCCATTTGAGTTTTTGTTTATTATGCGTACAATAATACTTTATGTCTATCCTGAATCTGTTGCAATACCCATCTCATATTTTATTTTAAAAATTTACCCCCATATGTTCTTTGATCTTGTTTGTTTTTTGTGCATTTTTAAAGCCATCCTGGAAAGATATTATCTTCTCCATTATTGGAGGAATGAAATGGACGAGTCTGACACATGGGCATGAAAAGCCAAAACCCGACATGACAATGGGTGTCATGACAACGAAGAATGAAAACAACAACTTATGAAGGAAGCTGGGATATATGTTTGGTAGAAGGAAGCCTTTCAGTGCAAGTGCAAAGATGATCATGACAGCCCCACCAAAGCCGGCAAGCGAATATTCTTAAAAACTCCTCACAGCCAAGAGATTAACAAATGGATCTACTGTTTCCACATAAGTTCCCCACCTTTTGTATGTTATGTATAATGTCTGTGATTTGTATTCAATCAATAATTGGATTCAGACCTTATACCATGAGAGGTATTTTCGTAATTTTGGGTATCTCTTGTATAAAGCCCAGGATTTATTTTGTATCCCTATTTTCACGGTTATAATGAAGAAACCTTATCATCTGTGGACGAAAGCATCTTTGCCCAACAACGTAAATTGCTTATCTTTGAAGCTTGTATAGTTGTGGGCCAGGAGAGAGTTGTGTATTTTTTAGTCCTATTTTCACAGATATAGTGAAGAAACCCCATCATCCGTGAACATAATCATCTTTGCCTAAAAATATAAATCACTTATCTCTTTGTTAACTTTGATTTTTACTTTATTTTGCTGTTTGTTTTCTGAACATTATAGTTTGATTTCATAATGTAATGTGAAGCCACATCCTTCTCATATGATAAAATACTCGTTATTGTCACTGATGTGTTTGAAGCTGGTCGCTGTGAAGTCCAATTCTGGTATAGTAGGTATACTTTTTAACTGTTTCTCATCATGCTGTTGGGAGGCCGGATTTAATTAAACCTATGAATTAAACATAGAGAGCTCCGGCCGACACCGGCCAACATCGATCTTAATTTTATCTTACGCTATCATTTTTTTCTCCATAATTTAATGGAGTTTCCTTGTTCTTCTCAATCAAATCAAGAATTGAAAGATATGATTAGTCGACAATGCTTGTAGAAAATGATCTCCCACCTTTCTAAGTTATCGGCGGAAATTTCAGAATTTGTAGCATACGCACTTTTAAATCCGAAAGTGACACATTAACATTTGGTTATTCATGGAGACCCCATAAAAATATTGCCATTGAGAATGAGATGACAGTGAAGTTAACGAATTATAGTTAAATTAATAAATACCATTAAAGTTATCAACCCCGCGTAATCTTCGCGAAGAATTCTTCATTTTAAGGTTATGATTTGGATAAAACTATGATATAATGATTTGCAAATTGTAAGAGTAATTTCTACTGATATAGAAAAGTTTCTTGGTTTGGTTTGGTCTGTTAGGTGTAAGTTCCTTCTCACATTATCAGAGCCTTCCTTCATGACAAATACAGTGATGGAAACAACATATGAAACCATGATAAAGAAAATCCCCAATAATGGAAAAATGTTTCAAAAAGTCTACACAAATGGAAGACCCACAACTAATGCTATTTTAATCAGCATATGACGAGAATCCATACTGTTCATGGACCATGATCCGGTTGTGCATGCCATGACTAGTTTCAGAATCCAGATTTCAGCAATAATATAAATTTAAAGAATTGTGAAAAAGGGGATCTAGATCTAGTCATCTAGTTTTCTTCATATCTATGGAAAAATCCCGGCCATTATTCGTCTCTCTCTTCAACTATTATATTATAAACCTATTTATTCTCCCTCAGATTTTTAACATGTTTATTATATCAACTTGCTCTCAAACTTGTTATTGTGAATCTATGTACTATTGCTGATCATAAGATAATTGTGACCAACATCCATTCGAAAGAATCAAAAATTTTGTTTCACCATCTTTAAGTAGTTATCTGTGGATTAACTGGAATGCGATTTCACATGCCTTGTTTTTAGCTAGACGTGTCTGTGATGACAAAGAAAATTCAGCTCTCTTTTTGTTTGCTTTTGAAAAGGTGACATTGGAAGTAATTAATGTTCTTGGATGAACTCACAGAGTAGTTGAAGAAATAGTTGAGTATTCAACAAATCCGAGCATGATGTAAGTTCACTCAGCTCAGATACCTCTCATTAGGTTATGTTTCTATAGCTTCCTACTAGTTATTTCTGTAGGGAAGAGTTATATTTTTACCATCTGAGATAACAATATATCATAGTCCTATCTGTTTTTATATTTTGGATATAAATGTTATTATCAGTGGGGAGCTAGTTGTTCAACAGTTTTGAGTGTGCAAGAAGACAGCTACATGGCTTATGATACATAATTGACCTTGTAGTAGGCCAATAGGCTAAGTTGTCCATAGATTTTTCAGGGATTCTAATAAACTTCCATCAGCCTATTTAATCAAACATTTCCGAAAGAATGATGAAGATGATCCCAAACTCCCTAAGAGATTATGGGAGTATCCCAGACACTCATCTTTTAATATCCAAAATCATACTTCAGGATTTCTTAAGAAACAAACAATATTCATTATGCTTGAAATTGACTGAAGCATTTGTTTTTGTCGTGAAGTTTCTGCTAATGGTTAATTTGTGTTGATTATTGGATTATACTAAACTTATTTCTGTTTAATTTCTACATCAAACACCCACTTGGAAGATCTATCCTCTTTTTTAGCTGAAAAGGGTAAGTGAGAGAAAATAGCAAAGCATGGAGATCTAGACAAACACACAGAGATGAAGAAGAAAAAGAAGCTCTTGTTTGTCAGTGTTTTTCTTCGACAGAGAGGAAGAAACTATAGAAGTGATAGTCAAATGAGCTATTTCACTGTGCAACTGTTTGTTTGTTTACTTTTCTTGGAAAAGACAGAAAGGTTTAACCATCTCTTTTGTAAATGTTGATGAACTTTAGACTGATCATCAAATGATTACAGAAGGGTTTGCAGACAAGGAATATTGCAGAATGATACGTGTCCAACTTTAGAGTCCTAAAAAAAAAGATTTTTAAAGTAACTTAAATATCAGGATACTGTGTTATGAAAGTGACTGGTGACACCTAGTCTACAAAGCATAACTTAAGTAAGAGACAATCGAAGAATATTGTGAAATTATTGGCTAGAGATTAGAAAGAGGGTGTATGAAGCCGTGACTCATTGGACAACACCATCCTCACCTAACAAAAGTACCTTACAATGAGAAAAACCCTAACCTAAAACTCACAACCATTGAACACCCTTTGCCTTAACTTTCAGTTTATGGGTTTCCAAATACCCACATAAATCAACCAATTAAGAGTGAATACAATTTAGAAAAATATGGCAAAATTACCCTCAAACCTTTAGGTTAGGCACTCTACTATTCTCCACATCTGACTTGGCCTCGGGCTTGGCCATTTTCATGGTTGTTGCATCAGTCATCAGTTGCCTTGATACCAAAAAAACTTCATAATAGAGCCTACTGTTATCCAATTATTTGAAGAAGCTTCAACATAAGGTATCCGAAATCCGCGGTCTTATAGGGCTAGTCTTGACACTTCTTAATATAATATGAGCTATTAGGATTCATATGTCACCTTCAGGTGAATTTGAGCTCCATTATTTCCATCTTTTGTGCTGATCACAGTTACCAAATTCAAATCATTATATAGAGTCTTATGCATGCAATGACTAATACCCTTTTGTCTTTATTTTCATTATTGTTGTTGCCTTACTGGAATAACTTTGCTGTATATCTAAGAACAAAATAGAAATTAAAATATATATTTCAATCATCTATCATATATATATTCACTTTACTAGCTCATTAATTTGTGAAAATGAAGTATATGATGGACGTAAGATTGATTCATTATCCATAATGGAACCCGAATCGTACCTTCGACGTGGCCCACCGACACAATGACACAAAATTATTTCATGTGAGCAATAGCCAGACAGCACCTTATAATTAACTGTGGCTCAAATACAAGCTCTTTCACTGTTGATTAGCTAGCTTAGATTTCGCTGTTGTCTGAGTTATTTCTAGATCGAAATTTATGCTGTACGAGACTGGGGCTGTTTCATCAAAAAGATATCTCATAAAGAATTATCAGATCAAAATAAATTTATGAGCTTATTACTCCAAACAAAGTAATTGAAAACTGGGTCCAACAATGCGCCATAGAGAAAAATTTTCCTCATTCATACTAGAATGTTGAAATGTAAGTAAACTTTTGTTTATTTCATTTACAGTATGAACTCATGGGTTTAGTTACTTCAATTTATTCATTAATTCTAATTCTAGATAACTGGCAAAAATCTGCAGACATCATTGGATTAGATTGCATAATAGAAAACATGATAAATAAAGATGAAGTTTCTTTGTTCAGTAGGAATTTTGTTTTTATTATATATATATATTTGGAATTTTCTTAGAAAAACATGCTTTTATCTCTGTTGGATTGATTGAGGCCACCCTTTGCTGACACTCTTGGACCTTATCAATGATTAGACTGCCCACCTAGTCCCAATTATTATTTGACACATAAGATAAAAATACAAACTCTTTGGTTTCGAGCATAGATTTTACGGACATTTGCATAGTTTCCTTCAGAATTTTATAATGTTAGTCTTGGATGCAGATGCATTAACGATAGATTCTCTTGTGGGGTCTTGGGTATTGGGTGTTAGGCGGCTCAAACATGAAACCTAGCACTAGTTTTTGCATGATTTAAACTGTTTGATTAATTAATTAACATCAGAAACCTTAAAAGGATAAATTTAGTAAATTAATTATTTCATGGTTAACAAGAGAATATTAATTAAAATGGATGGATAGGAAATCTCAATCAATTTAATCTTTTCGACGTGGCGCGTCCCTAGCCATGTGACTGATGTGAATTTGCATACAAAACATAATGTTTTGGAAAGCCACCCAAGGGTTTTATCCTCTTAAATAATTTTGATCCCTGGTATTAATCTTGGATTAATTTGGGGCACGTGGAGGTATTTTTGAAATTCATTCTCATTGAAGGACTTGATTTGCTCATATATGTCATTTAGCCACCCACATCACCCCAGGCCCCTGGAAGAGATTTCTTGTGATCATGGTTCTTCCTGACAGCTCCTATATTAATACAAGAACAAGCTAAACTTTCTTCTTATATATAAATATTTGAGTCTCCTGCTAGGATCCCCCAAGCTTCTTTTACATCGACGTGCCGAGTATCAGCAATCCCTAATTTTGCTTGTTTTATCATTTCAAACTGAAACCTCAATCACCCTTGTCACCCACTGTTTTCCCTCAAAAACAATACATGGACTTAAGGAACATAGAGGCTACACTGCCTCCAGGTTTTAGGTTTTATCCTAGTGATGAGGAGCTTGTCTGCCATTATCTCTTCAGAAAGATTACTAACGAGGGAGTCTTAAAGGGGACCATGGTGGAGGTAGACCTGCACACTTGTGAACCCTGGCAGCTTCCAGGTTGGTGACCTTTTCTTCCTAAATATTTATTAGATCGAACGCTTAACCGCCATCTCTCTCTCTCTCTTTCTCTCGTCAACCTCAGAGATATCATTTTTTTTGGCAATTCCTTGATCTTTCTTGTTTATTACCTTAAAAAGAAACCTTATTTTTGCAATTCAAAACCTCGAGTTGATCGATCTGTGTTTACATGATCTTCAATTCTGCTACATCTGGTTTGAACCAGCATAAAGCTTATATATAAATGCTCATAAATCCGTTTGAATGTGATTGGGGAAAATTGATTGGGACACACACGAGCAGACAAGCTTATTGCAGATACTGCTCTTGAAAAGCTGTATATCCTGAAGTATTCTTGGATATATAAGCATCATATATGCTCAACAAAAATGAAATATATGTAAAAGATTAGTATTAACCAAAACGCTTTTCTTTTATCTTTCATGTGTTTCCTTCTGCAAATCCATCTCTTGTCAACATATACATTCAAAGACAGATATTAATGTTTGTGCATACATGCATACGTGCACAAATATATACATATATACATACACAGATACATACACAAATATAAATATATGTATATATATTTTAGTATTTATGTATCTATGTATGTATGTAAGTTAATGCATTATGTAAAAAATCCCTTTTCTCAACAAAAAGATATATTGGACATAATTAGTTTCAAATGAGAGTAGGTTTCTGTAATATCCATAAATTCAATTTTATAATGAAGAATCACATATTATTTTGAATTCAATCAATTTCCTGGTCTTTGCCTTTGATCGATGTTAAAATATATTCTTCTACTTTAATGGAGAAATAGTTTCACAGAGGTTTCCCAATAATTTCATTATGTCTCAACTAAGGTACACAACAAAAACTGGACCTGTGGTACGTCCAAGAAGATAAGTCTCTCTCTCTCTCCTCTCTCTCTCTCTTCCCCTCTCTTCCCCTCTCTCTTGTTTCTTTCATGTGTTAGCTCACCTCAAAACTACAAAAACCATTTTTTTAGTGAGGACAGAACAAAGGGGTCATTTTTGTTCAATAATGTATGTATTTTTCCCAAGTATATATATTTTATGTACACGTCGGTGTATAGAACAAAAACAACATATAATGGATATCTGGCATCCCTTACACACACTCTTGCCTCCATCTTCATTCATGCCCCACCAAATCATGACTGTCCACTCGATGGGCAACCAATTGGATGTGCGGAGCCCTTAAATTTGACTAACGGACTGTTTTCTGCAATCATTGACAGACTTTTACATGTTTTTTTATTGTCAGTTTGGTGAAAAATTGCCATCATTGAGTCTGCTAGTAGGCATATAGACAATCCCAAACACTAAGGTGGGGGCTGTTCTGAACATCTGTAAACAGACTGTGAACCTTGACTGAACTTAGATGATTTCTATCAGGAATGCTTGCATACAAGAGCTCCTTACAAACCCTAAGTTGGCTAAGAATTTAAATGCAACCCTCCCCACCAAAATGGTTCAAATTAAATTTCAATTTGAATCAGATTTTTCAGAACTACAACTTATCTAGTTGTGGGTATATACTGACAACATAGTTTGCTACTTTGCCTTTGCTATAACTTAAATCTGTTATATCACTTTGATTAATGAATTCAATTACGAAATGGCTCTAAAACCTACTCACCTTCTTAATTATCGGCTCGATCAGATGTGGCCAAGCTGGGCACGAACGAATGGTACTTCTTCAGCTTTCGGGATCGTAAGTATGCCACCGGCCTCCGCACCAATCGAGCAACGAAGTCTGGATACTGGAAAGCAACCGGAAAGGACCGCCCTGTGTTCGACTCGATCACACATGCCATTGTTGGTATGCGCAAGACGCTAGTTTTCTACCAGAATAGAGCACCAAATGGGATCAAGACTGGCTGGGTCATGCATGAGTTCCGTCTGGAGAATCCACAAATGCCTCCTAAGGTTAGCTTTCACTATCTTTGATTCTTTGATATGTTCTGCACAGCAAGGCCTAGATCTAATGTTAGTTATTAGTAATACATAGATACAGCAGACAGTTTGATGTGCTGCACAGGATGGCCTTTAACGTTAGTTAGTAATGTACATGTGTAGCAGACAGTTTCACATGGCTATCATGTGGGATTGGAGGGGCTGGCTAGTCTTTGATAGATGCATTATAGGACATAGAGTCTGTAAAATGGATGATCAAGATCAGCCCGAGTTCATTTCAATCTTTTCAATCGGTTTGGGAGGTATGCCTGTGGGATCCTTGAATTGATGGGTCTTCATTTAATTAAGGTGCAGGTAACTTGTTCTTTGTGGATATCTATCAAGGAAATAATCAAGTAGTAAAAGTTAGATAACACGCGCAAACACACAGATGCCAGTGCGTGTTTTTGATTGAGACAGGAAGAGGGATCGATTTCATTTTCTTTTATGATCTCTTGAGTCAATTACATGAAGTACTGTGTGGTTGATACTTTTCTGTCCTAACATGGTTGAAGTCATTTGCAGGAAGATTGGGTGCTGTGTAGAGTCTTTCACAAAAGCAAGGAAGAGAGACTAGAACAGGAGATGAGGAGTATAGCTGGTGTATCTTCTCCCAGTTTGATCTCATGTCCTCCTATTGACCAAAGAATTCAAAATGTGTTCCCTTCATTCTCTCAAGTACCACACCATCAAGACCATATTCCAAGTACTTTGCCAAATATAGCATTTTTAAACCCTAGTCATCAAGATTACTCTCAGGAATTCAGCTCTAAAGTTGATGATGAGTATGGGTTTTTATTCGACATGAGTAGCTTGGAGGATGGAGGACCTCCAAATTTGGATGACGAAATGAGGTTCCATGAAGAGAGCAGCACAGTCTTCTTCTAAAATACTAGTAAACTTGAAAAACAGATACCCATTTGTTGAGTTGTGATGTACCTTGGCTTTTTTCTTTTCTTTTCTTTTCAGCTAGAGATTTAGGAAATCTGTTGATGTATATATATTTGCATTTAGTTATATGTGTCACACTGGGGCTTTATACCATTTTTCTTTGTTTGTCATCTCATACATCCTGTCCTGTAGTTCAAGTCCGGCTAAAAATTAAAACTATTGTACTTTTCGAGACAAACAATAAAACAAGATAGAGGATCTTTCAAAGTATTGCAAATCCTCTATCTTGTTTCGCTTGCCACTCTGGTTTACCATCAATCAAAATATGCCACTTGATATGCCTTGATAAATATGTTGCGAAGGGCCTATCAAAGCATACCGCATCATATGTTTTGATTGGTAGCAGATGAAAGTGGCAGAAGAAATGGATAGAGGATTCTGCGTGCTTCAAGAGAGTGAAAGCTTATGATGAAATCCCCCTAGATAGGTTAGGGTTTTTAAGTTCTATCTCTTTTTTACACCTTAAAGGGTGTATGAAAGATACAAGGATCATACTCTCTAATCAAAGTAGGATCGCGTGAAGGATGTATTGGCAATAATATACATAATCTTAGGCATCTGCGCAAGTGGCTACATTCAGTCTCAAACCCATGTTTTCACACTTAACCCGAGGCTTTTGCATGATACTAAGTGCCATGGTCTTACATTTGTAAAAAAACAGATCATATATATATATATATATATATATATAATTAATCATAACACTTACTCCACACAGGTACAAAATTTTGATGCAAATTATAAGTCAGCAAAATTTCTGAGTTTTTGAAGGCTGCCAATTAAATCATTTCTCACTTAGTTTCGTACACCCATTCGTGTGCCATAATTAATTAATCCATTCTTTTGAAAACAAAAATATTAATTTAATTTTACTTGCAAATGAATGAATGAGGGCTGAAATCGTTTGCCGCACACCCTTCAGCATCCATGGGATACTGCCACATGTAGAATCCCACAGATGCTATTTAAATCACATTTCCCCATGTGAAATGTCGTTTCAGGTGACATTTCATATGGGGAAATGTAAAATGAACAGCATCCGTAGGTTGATACATGTGGCAGCATTTCATGGATACTATAGGGTCTACCGCAATTTAACTGTGGCAGACAATTTCATCCTGATGAATGCATATCATTTGCACCAAAATCTTGTGTTGAGTGCTTTGATTGGTGCATTCATTTCAATATATATATATATATTTTGCGAGAAAAATTAAGTTTGACTTTTTTTAAAGTGATTTCACAAATCACAACACCCATTGCAGAAACAAATGCAAGATTCTAAACCAAAAAAAAAAAAAAAGATTTTGAATAATATAATAAGATGCATTCTATCAAGAATCCATGGTTTTCAATTGGCATTAGTTTGATAGAATACATGAGCTCAGATTTATTATTCTCTAAAATGAAATCTATGTCATTGGAAAGTTGTGTCAAGCTATAAATCACCACTTGATCGAACTGTACGTTGTAAGGATGTTAATAGGGGGATGAAATCGTCTGCTGCATCCTACAGATGCTATAAGTTTGACATTAAAAATGTGAAATTTCAGTTGAAGTGACATTTCACATTTTTTAATGTAAAAAAAGCAACATTTTTAGGATGTTACACGTGGCTACAGGGTCTGCCTCAGGATCACTGCAACAAACAATATTTGTCTCAAATCATCTTCTGTCTCTACCCTTATCAACTACAACAAATATTCATTATATAGCCTACACCAAGACACATGAGTGTGGGGCCAGCAAAATATTCACTTGATGGGCCCACACATATTTGCCTTGGTTTGGGGGTGTACCAGGATCCACATGATTCAGCCCACTAAACAAATGAGAATTCTACTTGTGAATGTTTGATTTGGATGGTCATGTAGGCCTCTTAGGATGGGTTATTGGATCAGCCCGTGTCTTCTAAAACCCAATATCTTCCTTAGTAACGGACCTAATGAATTCGAAGCCCAACCCAATCTATCGAAAATTGGATTGGACTTTGGCTTGCAACGATGTAAAGTTAAAACAAATTCCTTTCACCGGAGTCGATCGGCAAATGAAAAAGGGAAATTTAATTTTTAGTGATATTTTATCAAACTATTTAAGATTTAGTAGGCAAAGTTTTAAGTTTTAATTTTTAATACACCTTTATCAAAATAATTAATTTTTAATGTCATTTCAATGTTACGGATAAATTCTTCCAAAAATACCCTTATACAATTTACTTCCGAGACTTGTACAAGCAATAAATTGACTTGTACAAACCATTTTAGACTTGTACAAGTCAATAAAATGACTTGTACAAGTCAATAAAGTGACTTGTACAAGTCATTTGGATAAGTGACATAAGGGCATTTTTGGAATAGTTGAATTGTAATAGTGAAATAGCACTAAAAATTAATTATTTTGATAAAGGTATATTAAAAGTTAAAACTCAAAACTTTTCCTACTAAATCTTAAATAATTTGATAAAATACCACTAAAAATTAAATTTCCCAATGAAAAACGGAGCATAACTCAAAAGTTTAAAAAACTATTAAGGGATATTCTTTGGAAAATAAAAAGTGACAATATCAACCTATCCTCATAAAGATATATTCTAATACGATATTGCGATTTTCATTTTTTTTTTAAAAAAAAAAAAAAGGCTGTACTACTTTGGGATAGTCTGCAAGACAGCTAGAAGCCATATACTATTATTTGAATAGATAAATAATTTGCTATATTATAGTTTTACTTATATTAATACTAGTATGTGGCATTTGCATTACTTAACGACTTCGAAGTTATAGAGGATAGTTTTAGTAGTATTTCAAATCCTAAAAGGTTTGAAATGAAACTTTGAAAGAGAGAGGGGGGAGATGGAAATACCTTTTATCAATAAAGTGCCAAAAACAATTTTTTTCTTAAACAACTTTATAATGCCCTTTTAAGTATTCATTAACAATTTTTAACCCTGGCAGGTTGGCTTGGTGGTGAATATATGGGGTCTAGAGGTATTGAGGTCTTAGGTTTAAATTCTCTTAGACATAATCTCTTGGGGCCACCTGTATAAGGTCTATGGGTCATGTGGGTTGCAGGGTCTTACATGAGCCCTCAAGGATTAGTGGGTTGAGTGTAAGCGGTCTCGGATACCAATTATTATTATCAAAGAGTACTTTGTGAAAGGAGAGTAACGTGTAGACCTTCTTAATCTATCTATATCTATACTATATATAATACGAGATGTCCCTTTTAATCGAGCCAAGAAAAATGTGTGACTTTCCAAAACAATCCTTACACATCATTGTAAAGATTTATCTATAAAAAGGGTACAATACTCAGTCTCAATTTTGTAACAACTTAATAATCGATTGCAAAACCGTTCCTTCCTCTCTTGTTTACCTCTTTTTTTATACATAAAGTACTGCACGTGCACCCTGGTAGTTTTGTAAAAGCGAAGGGAGGTGTTTGGATAATATATTGAGTCTCAGGGGACTTGATGGAATTTAACAAAATAAATATATAATAATAAACCCAAGATAACAATGACGGAATCACGCATAAAGAGCAAACCCATGTGTCACGCGAATCCAATTTGTTCCGTCGCTTCAATTTCCTTCTGGAGCGAGGCCCACACCTGTAAGTCCTGCAAAACTAGTTTCTCACGATTGTGCTAAAGTACAACACCAAAATTTTCATTTTTTTTCTCTTAAATCAGGAAAGTAATAAAAAAATTTTAGATTATATATTTTTATCCATAGTTATTCAAGGAACTCTTTTCCTTCAAAAACATCCATAATGCAAGGATCTGTCTTTTGTTATAGGAGTGGCTGGAGTCCGAGAGGACATATTCTTTGGAACAGTTTATACCCTTTTATTATATGTCACTGATTGTTACGTGACTTTTGGATATGGGGTTAGGGCTTCTAAACTTTATTTTTTTATTGTGGGATTAAGGGTTAACGTATTTCTTACAAATTCATTCCTACCCTTACCTTGTTGGCAAATGGGATCTGGGGTTTTTAATTTTTCTTTTTAATTCAGGATGTGTTGTTCTGTTTGATTGATGAATTTTTCCTCCTCTGATAAGGGAAAGTGGCTTTTTTGGGGAAGAGGAAAGTGGGTTTGTTTCTGATACATGGTTGTAAAGATCCCACAAAGCTAGTTATTGATGTAAGATGAGCGGTTTATTGTGGGGCTGCTTCTCGCCAAATATCTGGTTTAGGCTATTGATCTGTTGAATGTGATGTATGTATTCTTTTTTTTTTTAGGTTGTTGGATGATTAATTTATGATCTGATCAGATTTCATATTTACCTGTGTTCTGTCTTTAACATTTAGTGTGTAGTTAGTGGAATTGGAGCCGCTCTAGGTCAGAGGAAGAACTGGATTGCTCTATTAAGAACATGTAAGCCAAATACTTCAGGCTTTCTTTTCCTATTTTATATATACTTTTTTTCTGATTTTATAAATTCGCTTTTGATAAAAATTTTTAACCTATTATGACTAATGAAATTAATTGTATTTATGGTGGTGATTTTAATTATCTGCTGATATGTGGAAAGTTTTGGGGAAATCTTTGTAATGATGAAATGTGATATGGTCAGTGTAAATTACTTGTTCCAGATGCTGGTACATGGTTTAAGTTGGCAATCATGATCTTTGGCAGTCAGTGGTGTCTATGATGATTTGGTATAATAGATCCGTTTAAAAAGCTTACAATTACCATTTGGATGTGATTTATATTGTTGATATTGCTTGTAGAATCCTGGCTGATTGAGACAAGAGAGGATCAAAGCATGGAATGCATCTGGAGGAGGGTGTTGTCTTCTATTTTCCGTTAGGCTGCTTTACTTCCTGAATTCAGATCTCCTTTTCTTTGTTTTCTTGACTCATTTGTGTTGTACATAGAGATGTGAGTAATTCAGATGAACACATTTTTGGTTCTCCTTAGTATTTTACTAGTTTTTAAATGCGGCTTAGGCTATATAATAATAACATTTTACTGATAAAAGAGATAAGATCCCTGATACAAGTTGAAGTTCCCAAACTGTAAGATTATGTGTGTGTGTGCGCGTGCGCGCTCTGAATACTAATTCTGAATTAAAAAAAAAAACAAATTGGGTCAAAAAAAGAAGGTAAATATTTTTTTTCACATAATGAGTGATAAAATAAGCTGTGAATCAACTCATTTTGTGAATTTTAAGTATCAAAGTTTAAAAGGAGCTATGGGAATTCAAAAATGTCATGAAATGGTTATCACATAATGGTGAAACTCAAAATCCTTTTGCATCTACGAGGCATTTTTGAATGTGAAATATGGCTTCGAGGGTTTTGAACAAGACAAAACCCAAAGGAAAATCCAATTTTACTACTTCATGGACCATCATAATTCCATTTGAGAGAATCAGTTGCGAACAAACATCTAATTAGTGAAATTGGATGTTGATAGTCACAAAGGTTGAAATGGCTCTATTTGCATGAGAATACTGCTCAACTGCATGTTTGGATGTATCATGCACACACGCAAGTGCGCATGCAAACACACTTATGCGAATGTACACATACATACACTGCCACACAATGCTTATTCTTATACATAGATAAAATCAGTCTATTAGAATGCTTCTGAACTTCTCTAATACTTCTTTTCTTTTTTCTTGTATTGCAGATAAATCTTTTTCCTAGCTGTTTACAGGGTTCTGTCGGATATATATACAATGCTAATCAAGCAGGTCTATTTATAGTTTCATTTCCAGAGAAAAGCATCTGATGTTCGTTAAGCTTTAAGAAGCAGGTTGATGGACAACCTCACTTGTTTGTTATTTTCACATGGGTTAATGGTAAGCTTAGTTGGACCTAATTATATTGGTGGATGCTACATTTGGCTGGTCTCTTAGCTATCTTAGTAACGGAAGCTTGGATTCAGCATAATGAATTCATACCTGCTTAATTGTCTCTTGATTTACAGTATTGATGGGGACGAAATGCATGAAGCTCATGTGAAAGACGAGAAAGTTGAAACTCCAGTTCCACCAGGATTTTTGTCACTTACCTCTTTCACATTGAAAAGGGTGGATGATACTGAAGCCATGATTAGTTGCATGGCCTCTACAGGTGTATCTGAATCACAGCCGACCCAGATGAACATCGAGTGTGATACTAGTGATACTACAAAGTTTACGAGGTCCCTTAGGCGTAGGCCATGGATAAACTACAGCCAATTTGATTACAGCTCAGACGAAGAGTCTGATTCTGAGAAATTTGATCAGGTTAGTTTTTCTTCCATTATTTTCTCATTGAGCCATTCTTTCATAATGTTATGGATGTCCTGTTAATAGATATCATGAAAACTCTAGATGTTTGAAGCTTTTTAGATATTTTATTTATTCTGTAGAATACTCCTCTGTATCGTCACCTTCCCAAAGGGGTTACCCGTGGATGTTTGGAGTGTAGCAACTGCCAAAAGGTTGGTCTTAATTGTTTGTTTTTATTTCCTTATTTTTTGATACCCTAAATCTCGCAGTTTAACCTTTTTTCTTGCCTCTTATAATTGTCATGACGGTTGGGTCGTATCTTTTTCTTGTGCATTTTGCATTTTGATGCACGTAATATTTTATTCAAGTCTTGGAACAGGTCACAGCAAGGTGGCATCCAGAAGGTGCATGTTCTCCTGCTCTTGAGGAGGCTCCTGTATTCTATCCGACAGAAGAGGTCTAGTTTTCAATTCTACGTTTGATTCCATGCCTTTCATTATCCTTATCTCCCTTGCTTCCATATTCTGCATAAATTATGTACTTTTATAATGATCAATTTCGTTTCTGAAGGAGCTTGGAACTCTTATACAGGAGTTCAGAGATACACTTAACTATATTGCATCGATACGTTCAACAGCTGAACCATATGGAATTTGCCGCATTGTGCCTCCTCCCTCCTGGAAACCTCCCTGTCCCCTTAAGGAAAAGAATGTATGGCAGAACAGTAAATTTATCACTCGCATCCAACAAATTGACAAACTTCAAAATCGTTATTCGATGAGAAAGATGTCTAGATTTCATGCCAGTATGATGAGGAAGAGGAGGAGATACCAGAAAGCTGGGGAGGAATGTGGGATTAGAAATATGGATAACGTGAATCGTGAAGAAGCTGGATGTTATTCCACTGAGAGGTTTGGGTTTGAACCTGGTCCAGAGTTCACTCTGGAAACCTTTCAGAAATATGCAGATGAATTCAAAAGCCAGTATTTTTGCAAAAATGGCATCATTAAAGATACTGAAAGTAGTTCGATCATGCTTCAGGAGCAGCGGGAACCATTAGTAAAGGATATTGAGGGTGAATACTGGCGAATAGTTGAGAAGCCAACTGAAGAGATTGAGGTATGATGGACTAGTTCAGTGATACTATTGGAAAACACAATTTTCTAGCTTTTAAAATTTTTTTTTAATGTACAGTATGTTTATATATTATATGGGTGCTCTGTTCTAGGTTCTTTATGGGGCCGATCTTGAAACTGGAGTCTTTGGCAGTGGATTTCCTAAAATGTCCACTCCAGTGGATGGCTGTGATTATGAGGAACAGTATTTGAAATCTGGCTGGAACTTGAATAATTTTGCTAGGCTTCCAGGATCTGTGCTTTCCTTTGAAAGTGGTGACATTTCTGGTGTTCTGGTGCCATGGCTGTATATAGGAATGTGCTTTTCATCCTTTTGTTGGGTAAGACTTTAACCCTATGAATAAGTAATTGCTTTCTTGTTTTATCTATGCTTTGCATATCTATCAATAAGTCATTTTAGTAGGTGGACTACTCAGTTTCACCCAAACAATAAATCTGCTGTTTATTATTATTATTAATTTTTGGGTCATTGATTGGCTTTTTTTTCCCTGTTTTTTTTCTTCCTTTTGAGAAACAGCATGTTGAGGACCACCATTTATACTCAATGAATTACCTGCATTGGGGTGCTCCTAAAATATGGTATGGTGTCCCAGGAATAGATGCCCTAAAGTTGGAAATGGTTATGAAAAAGCATTTGCCAGATTTGTTTGAAGAACAGCCTGACTTACTTCATAAGCTGGTGCGTAATAATATCCCATAAATCATATTTCTCCATGTAACTAAAAGCTTCATTATTCATTTTGGTAAATTCTGGTATGTGATACATGCTTGGAACGGGTGTATAGTCATTTAAACATTTGGAACTTGTGGACTGCAATATATCCATCATATACTCATCCAATGATAAATGTTTTGTTTTAATGCTTGCAGACCTAGTCAGCCTATGATAAACGTTTTGTTTTAATTGTTGCAGATCTTTCTTCCATGATATCACTTTTAAAGGACCAACGTATCTAGTTTTGTCTGTCATAATATGTTGGTTATGGGGAGAAATTTTCTGCAGTATTTTTGTGCAATGATGACTAGAGCTATCATATCATTGGTCCACGTGCCCAGCAAGGTGATTGATCATCACTATTGTAGATATTCGTGCAATATTTTTTCCAAAGAAAGTTCTGTAAAAGCATACATCAGCAAGTGATTGGTAGTAACTGGGATGTGGACCAACAATCTGATAGTCAGAGGCACTACTGCACAAAAAATATTACAGAAGATTTACTCCGAGGACTTGCAAGCTTAAATAAACAGAGATCTTTGTGAAACATGAAGAAAAGCACACATTTATTTGTTATCTGAGATTCACTGTGAGGATTATTTTTCAGGTGATTATAGATGTTTAATGAAAAGATGGAAGTTTTAGCTAAAAATTTGCAGAACTAACAAAATGACTTGGATATAAATTTAGGTCTCATTATAACAAAAAGTTGACTTTTTTATAATAAAAAATCTGTGATTTGTAGGAACTGATAATTACATTGGTCGTATTACACTATATAAGTACCTTTCTACGTAAACCATCCGTCTTTAATTCTATATGCAACATCGTCTCAAATTAGAAACCAATAATTTTGTAAGACAGCTAGTATACTTATTATGATATATGCAGTAGAATGTTCTCAACAAAGAAGCAACATGTCCTAGGATGAGTGTCGCTTGGATGCATATCTTAAGATTCATGTGAAGAAATGATTGTAACGATAAATTACAATATTTGATAGTTTGGTAGTAGAGCCTCTAGGTTGTTGAAGACTGAAAAGGACCTAAATTTAGATGATAAGAAATGATTTGATTATACATAATTTGACTGAAGATATTTTTTCTGATACATTGGGAATGTTTGCTAATCGTAATTGGTTGGGAGAAGGCTTTATATTAATGTTGTTGAAATAAAAAATAAGCTGTGAAAAATGAAAAAGCACTGTAACGTGTAAAGAAGATCTTAAAAACCATAATGACAATCTTAATTTATTGGTAAGCTTAATCATCTTAACCCCTAGAACTTTCATGTGAGAGACCGACTTCTTTGAACTGCAACCTGCATCTGGTAGAATCTTCTTCTAAAGCCAAGGAAATTCCCTATATTCCTTCCATTTTCTCAATGTAAGGTAAAAAGTAACAATGACCTTGTTATAGAAATTCCAATAACTGGAGTTAAAGAGCAATTAATGAACGACTGTGGAGCAGTTTACTCATTAGTTGCCAAGAGTGCAGCCCTCCATTTTCTCAAGATAAACATGATAGTTGGACACTGGAATTCAAAAGCCAACTGAATAGGCACTGTAGTCGTGATAATTTTATTTGTAGAAAGGGTCCTTGACCTCGTATCCTTAAATATCATCCTCTTCTTTCTCCATAGACAGCCCATGAAAAACATAAGAAAGAGATGAAAAGCGGAACCTCCTCCTCTTCTCCATCATTGAGATCATGCACTCATCTAATCACAGATAAGAAAGTTCATCATCCTGTGCAGTTCTTAGTCATTCTGTGTATCTTTCTCATACTGTTTCTTATAGGCGAGATCTACCCTCTTGATCCCTTGTTTTGATAGCGGTTGCCTTGGAGCTCTGGCTTATTCTTGATGTGCTGCCCAAATAATCAATCAAACAAACAATGCTGGGCCATAAGTGGGAAAAAGAAATTTGATAGCTAGGTCATGTACAACATTCTATTCATACACAATCCACTTAGAAAGAGACAATTGATTATATGTAGAAAATTCCAACCACGCCCTTCCTTGTACATTAGGGAAAGAAATTGTATGGAAAATTCAAACAAAGCATGACTGTCTATGGATTCATTGCTTCTGGGAATCCTACTTCTACGCTGTAAACTCAACCTGGCCTTGTTCTTTGACAGCCTTTACTTTGTCCTGCCAAAACTAAAACTGGAAGGTGCATAAATCTTTTCTCACAAACTTTATCTTCAGAAAAGTCTTCAGTCCCATCAAGGCTGTATTTATTTATAGCTTCTTTTCCCTTGAAAGCTGATTCTGTGAAGTGTTCGAGAATATAACTACCGCATAATTCTTCTCCAAGTATTGTACATGAATTTTCCAATTGTTTATTCGGTTTTTGTTATAGAACTGGAAAGTTTCATCATGTAACAAATGTTGATTGTCAATATTGGTGTGCGTATTGCACTTTAATTGATTGCTTCAATTTTAAGGCTTTCATATTGGTGAAGTATTTTGGGATATGTTGAGAAATTAAAAATAAGAGTAATGCCATTTAGTTTCTGATGAGACCCATTAAGTCAATGAAATTTTGGGCCAAGATTTTGATGAAGAACAAAAAAGTAAGCTGATTATGTTTGCAGGAAATGTTCCACATTTCCCTTTTTGAACGATGTACTGTTGACATGTCATTTGTAGGGGTGTCAGCTAGTCAGTTCTTGTTCAGCTTTGTCTATACATAGAAATGGACTCTAGCAAGAATGTCTGATTTACATGTTTCTGGGTCCTGATTTGGGACTTGGAATCGCAACTGGCGCTAAAAATACCCTATACTTTGTGTCTACTAGTCGGTCCCAATATGATAAACATATAAAATTTGGCATATCCCATATCAACTTAGACCCAGTAAATGTTTCTATAAAGGGAAACAGGATAAAAGATTCCGAGTTTTTCTCAATTGATTTGTTGAAGATACTTTTTGAGTTCATTAAAGATCTGTAATTGATATTAGTGTGCAACTATCTTGATTTAGTTATTTTAAGTTTTTAACTATTAAAGTATTAAAGCTCTTTAACTGATACTAATCGATGGGTGCCCTCTATGGACCTGATTCTTATTGGGCCCTTAATCGGGTACCTAGAACCGCACAAATAATTATTCAGTTCAGTTATTAAAGATTCAAAACTAGTTATTTGGATTTATGCTAGTTGGGTGGTTGGGAAACTGGGCAGCCATGGAAACTGTTATTCATTTGTCTCAGAAGCTTATTGCAGGTTACACAACTATCCCCTTCCATTTTAAAGTCTGAAGGCATACCTGTATATAGGTGTGTTCAACATCCTGGGGAGTTTGTTCTCACCTTCCCTCGAGCATATCATTCAGGATTCAATTGTGGGTTTAATTGTGCTGAGGCTGTAAATGTAGCTCCTGTTGATTGGTTGCCTCATGGGCATAATGCTGTAGAACTCTATCGCGAGCAGGGGCGAAAGACATCCATTTCACATGATAAGTTGTTGCTGGGGGCCGCAAAGGAAGCTGTAAGGGCACATTGGGAACTTTTATTACTAAGGAAAAACACTTCAGAAAACTTGAGATGGAAAAGTGTCTGTGGAAAGGATGGGATATTGGCAAAGGCACTCAAGGTAAGCCCTTTCATTTCATGTTTTGGAACTGCATATGCTTCAACTTAATAAGCATGTATCAAATAAATTTTGTACTAAGATCCTAGCTTTCTTGCTTAGGCTCGTGTCGAGTTGGAGCGCACAAGGAGGGAATATCTTTGCACTTCTTCACAAGCAGTAAAGATGGACATCAGCTTTGATGCCACCAGTGAGAGGGAATGCTGCCGTTGTCTCTATGATTTGCACCTTTCAGCTGTGGGTTGTCAATGTTCCCCTGACAAATATGCATGCTTAAACCATGCAAAGCAGCTCTGTGCATGCGCATGGAGCGAGCGAATTTTTCTCTTCCGTTATGAAATTGGTGAACTGAATGTTCTTGTTGAAGCTTTGGAAGGGAAATTAAGTGCAGTCTACAGATGGGCAAAATTTGATCTTGGACTGGCCTTGAGTTCCCATGTCTCCAAAGGTAATATTCAGGTACACAGGCCTGCTGATTGTTCATCCCTTTACACGGAAGGAACACAACACAAAGAGCACAGATCTCTGGATGCAGAAACTTCCAGCGTCATTGGTGGGGCTTATGTTCCTAGATTATATACTGAAAATAAAGCACCTGTTACCCAGGTTACATCCTTGAAAGAGCCAACAGAGAAAGAACACGCTACGGCAATCCCAAGCAGTTTGAACAGTGTCAGGGCTGTTTCTTCTTCCATACAGAAAGATAAGGTATCTGAGGCTTTGTTGATTCCTAATGATACTACTGGATCATGTATTCCCATAAAATCTTTGCATGGAAAAGAATCATCGGATTGTAGTTTTCAGTTCCAGGAAAAAGAGTGCTATGTTTCAGCTACCAATGCAAGCACTCCTGTTTGTCAGTTTTCCCAAGAGGACACATCATACAATGAGGTTCGACAAGGTAATTCTGTTGAGCAAAATTTTCTGGGGCGGTCTAAATCAAGTCCTAGGGGGAACATTTTGAGCAACTTGGCTTCAGCTAAACCAAAATGGATACCGTCTCCAAGATCAGGAGCAGGTGATGTTATACTTCTTAGTGATGACGAGGGTGAAGAGCCTTGTAAATCAGTTTCAGAAAGGGAAATGGGAGAAGCTCTTCCAAAGCAACCAGAAATTTCTGCCAGGCTTGCAACTTGTGATAATGAGGTTAGTCCTTGTAATTCTTCAAAAGATCAAGTCTTGTGTACACCTGAGACTAATTCAGTTGTGGTGTCTGACAATTTTAATTTGTCATCCTATGTGGAAAAGAAGGATTTTTCCATGAATCCTGAAAATAAGGTTGATAAACATAGAATAGGTGAAAAATTCACTCAGAACAAGTTATTGACATCATGTGACTTCTCGGCTGATTCATTCCCACAAAACCTTGCTTGCAACATGGATTCTGCTAAATCAGGTTTTGAAAAAATGCAAGATTTACAATCAACAAGAGAAACTAGCAATTGCGTCATGCCTGATGCTGGGAGTTACCTTTATCATCCACAAGTTTATGGCTGTGGAAAAGAAAGTATTGAGAATAAAGATGAAAAAATGGGATTGTATGCCAACTTGAAGTCAACCAACAGTATGCGACCTGTTACGGGGAGCACATCTTGTGCTCCAAATAATCTAGACAAATATTTGCATCAGAAGGGTCCTCGGATTGCAAAGGTAGTTCGGAGGTTCAACTTCAATGTTGAGCCTTTGGAATACGGGGTTGTGGTTTCTGGAAAGTTGTGGTGTAACAACCAGGCCATATTCCCCAAGGGTATGTTGCAGTACCCCACAATGCTCATCTTTGTGGCAGATATTTTAATTCAACACACACATTTTGATTAAATATAATATTTGTGTTATTTGTGCAGGATTTAGGAGTCGGGTTAGGTACTTGAGCGTTATAGATCCTACAAAAATGTGTTATTATGTTTCAGAAATTCTGGATGCAGGACTGACCGGGCCTCTGTTTATGGTAATTGAGCTTTTCTGTAGTTTGGAATTGCAAATATCCCTGCCAGATAATTTATATCTAAGCTTGGGGCTTGGATTTTTCTTTCTTTGGATTCTACTATAAAAAATGATATTGCTTTCCTGCTGCTGCATAATTTTGTCACAGTTACAGTAGAATCTCTTTCTCTGCCTGTTATAGCTACTCTCTTTTTTTTTTCTCTTGTTGTGGTGGTGGTTTTTTGTGGGTTGGGAAGAGGGGGTTGGGGTGTGGTGGTTGAGAGAGAGGGGCGAGCACTGGGTAACAGATCTGTCAATGTTAAATCTTGTAAGCATGTCTCAGTTTAAAACTTCCCAACCAAATCTAACAGCAATGACTATAGAGATATTTGTACATTTGTTCAATCTGCACATACGCATGCATATGTGTGTCAATCAATTGATCAAAATGAAATTCATTGTCCCAACTCTTTGGGGTTGCCAACTTGAATGCTGTTCTTCTGTCCCAATCCATCAAAAACCATATCATCAGTCAACCTATGGGTATTCATATCTATTATATAACAGACTCCATCCATATTCTTTTTAGTCTTCCCCTTATCCTTTTAGATCTTTCAGTGAATAATTTTTCACACCTTCTCACGACTGCTTTCCCATGCCATTGCTTTATATGCTTACACCATTTTAATATGTTGTCGCATATTTGGGCGATACCTAATCACTCCCAAATATATTTATTTCTTATCTTATATTTTTTAGCTGTCCATCTCAGCATCGGCATTGTTGCAACTTTCATCTTATGCGTATGCTGATTTTTAGTTGCCTAAGATACTGGTCCATATATCGAAACAGGGCTGAGACTTTGATTATTCTTATATATAGGTGCTATTTGTGCAATTCTGAATGTCTCCTTTATTCTTTTATATTGTAAATTTAACAAAGGTTTACATCAGCTGTCAACCTGACACGATCCTTCTCCTTTCCAACTAAATATTTCTAGGTTCCTTGTGGCTTTCCGCTGATCCCCTTTTTCCTGAAAGATGGAAAAAATAAACAATATTAAAACAATTATGAAAATTTTTTTAATTTTTTTTAAGTTCTTTTCTTTGTTTATAGCTAAATTCTCCTCCTCAATTTTCCTTTCTTTTGAAGTTCGTAAGTGTTTAAGCTTGCGTAACAATTTCTGTTTTCTCTGAGAAATATAATTATTTCAATACGGTTAGGTTCATCTAATAAACATGAAAGGGAAACCTTACTCATTTTATCTAGATTGGTATTGATGTTTGCTATGCTATACCTATTCAGGATCCTCTGTTGTACTAGCCTTATTACAATATTTTCTATAGTTCATTTGTTTCGAGTGCTATTAAGAGCTGTAAATGATCTAAACGCATATGTCATTCTTTATACAATCAAGATCAGATAAAAATAGTTGTTCTGATAATGAACTATAATTTTATGGATAAAAACTGCTCTTTATTCGTTACTATGTTGGAATTCTACAGTCATACGTGCATGATCTGAAAATGTAGGATGTGCTTGACGCTAAAAAATATGGCCTTTCACCTGAGACATTTATATAGCATGCACTTATAAACATGTGTATTCTTTATTTGACGGAATATTGCCTGATTTAACTCCCAAAGATTATTTGATCTTTAGGTTAAAGTGGAGCATTGCCCAAGTGAGGCATTCATACACTTCTCAGCAACCAAATGCTGGGAAATGGTGAGAGACAGAGTGAATCAAGAGATTATGAAGCAGCATAAATTGGGCAGATTAAAACTTCCTGCTTTACAGCCTCCTGGGAGTCTTGATGGCTTGGTAATGTTTGGTTTTTCTTCGTCAGTTATAGTCCAGGTATATCTTCTACTAGTTCTTCCCGAATAAATTGAATGCTGAAAGATCAAATGTTGAGGTCCAGAACCCTTCATCCAAACTGTGACCTTCTATTAAAATTTTCAGTGATACAAAAAATTATTTGAACTGACAAGAGGTTCCATGGTCTGAACTCCCAGTTTGACAGCTTCAGGTATTTCATGCCTCCCCATCCCCACCCACCCACCCCAATGATGTTTTTCCTATTTTCTAGGGATTTTATGGCTTTGGCATGAACCCAAAGGGTGTATTTCATGTACTCCAACTGACTGGTCTGTTCGAGTTCACTTTTCAAAATGCTAATTGAAACCTAGAGACTTCCCTCTTTAGTCATAGGAACACCTGCTTATGGATCAGGGAAGGTTTGGGCTGATGGTTTTGTTGTGGAGGTTGAAACTGATGGTTTTAGTTTTGGAACCCTTAAAAAATTTTCCATTGTTTCATGACTTAATTTCTGAGAACTGCATGCAAAGAGTACAGCATGCGTATTTTATGGTCCAAAA
Source organism: Buxus sempervirens (assembly GCA_947561395.2). Lineage (NCBI taxonomy): Eukaryota > Viridiplantae > Streptophyta > Magnoliopsida > Buxales > Buxaceae > Buxus > Buxus sempervirens. The sequence continues at coordinate 31,931,424 of OX387192.1, forward strand.
CGATATATTGTGCATTTTTAAAATGCCAAGAAGGCATCTATTATTCTTGGTTTTCTTGTTACAATAATGTCAGATCAAATCATAAAATTATTTGTTTAAGAAGTGCTTTCCACTGATCCTCGTATCCTATGAACATCATTTTAGCGCTATTTGGATGTTGTAGAAAAAAATTTCCATATTTCTCTTAATTATTATGGGGAACTTCGTACAAGGATGCCTGAACAGTTACTTCTACCTATTAGGCTTTTCTTATTTGGATGCAGGTCAACTACTTGATTAAAATTTTTTGCTCATTTGCTTGACAGGCTATAGAGGCAATGGACCATAAGCGGGTCTCCATAGAATACTGGAAATCTAGACCTAAGACCCTGCATTCACAACATTACCAACCTGAAAATACTACTGGAGAACCTGATAAGATTAAAGAGGAACGTTCACATCATGGAACAGAGACCGTACTCAGAGGTCTATTCAAAAAGGCAAACCCAGAAGAATTGCACTTGCTGTATAGCGTACTGAATAGCGATAGACCAAACATGGATCAAGGATTGTTAACTCGAATTCTCAATGAAGAGATCCAGAAGCGAACAGGATGAGTCCTGATCCTCAGTTTTACAGGACCTATTCTTATAGCGGCAATTTCAAATCTGTAGATGCTGAATTCTCAACACTGGATTGCATCTCGACCACAGTTTACTTTTATTCATACTTCCATGACAACTTCGGCGCAAGTTCTGGGAATTCTTAATGAGTCTGCATTATAATTCATTTGGTGGATCCTCCCCAGGTTTTGTATTATTGCATACACAAGATTTTAGCATGGCGTAGCCTAATTCTGTTCATGCTTCCGTATTTCCAAATAATGTTACATTGAACCTTGTAATCGCTAACTTTATTAACATGCTTTTCATCATTTTTACTCCTAAGCAAGGAGATGCCATTATCATTTGAAATACATAAATTCAGCTCAAAAACCCTTCCCTTGTGCCATCTTCTGCATCTCTTAGGATTTATGTTTGTACAGTGGGGTCAAAACGAATGTTGAGGTTGCTTTTAAGCTGCATGCTGATTACCGGTGGAAGCAGTGCGGTTCAGACAGACTTGGGACACATTTGATGTTTATACAGCGGCTACTAAAGCCAAGCAACTCGGTATTGCCAATTGCAAGGAAGAAGGCTCACACCCAAAAATGCAGCAATGTGAAGAGTTGGTCTTTGAAAATCTAATGTTGGTCACTGGGCATTGGGTCAATTTGGTTCAAGATTGAGCGAACGCAATCACCATTTCTTAATAAACCGCAAATGGTATTTATGCATTCAAATTCTTTGCTGCAAGCACAAGGAGGAGGCTGACATAATATTCTTCTTTTTCTTCATAAAGCATAGGCTGATGAAAAAGGAGGCAGAAGAAAATTTCATTTAGACATCTTTAGAGAATACTGATTGGCCTAGAGATGACTTTAGAATGAATAAGAATCACCTAATTGACAGTTCATGGTTCTTCTGGTACTGAACTAACAAAAGAATACAATTCCCAATTGGTAAAGAGGGGTCTATATCTCAAAAGGTACAAAGAATTAACGTACAAATGAAATGCATAAGAATGAAACTTGGACATGAAGTTCACAATCCTGCTGAGACTAATCCATGCAGTGTCACTATACCAATCACAACGTTTTGTTGATCGATGACGGGTAGGAATTGCACAGGGGATGGTGGGGACTCCATTTTTTGCATGGCATCAACAGCCATTGCATCGAGAGATATTGTTCTTGGGTTCCTGGCAAATCAAAATGGTGTTCAATATGGTTTAATAACATCAGAAAAATATAAACAGAGGATACTATTGTAGCCATGAGCTAAGAAAAATTGTTTGCTTTCATTTTACCTGTTGCACATCTCCCCAACTGTGAGCTTAAAGATGCCCTCTCCACTGGCCTTGAGAGTGCGTCGCAGATCACCGTCGGTGAAAGTCCCGATCAGATGATACTCATCATCAATAACAAGCAAGCACCCACATCCTTTACTGGTTAGTTCTACTAACTGATCCATTATCAGATCTCCCTCCTTGCAGACTGGAAGCTCCTCTTGTTTCTTCATAACGTCCTTTACCTGCACCCCCACAAAAATTCAATTCCACTACACAAAACATTTTTCAAACCATTTTCTTCAATATTTTCCTTTCTAATATATTCTGTTCTCCTTTTCGTTTTTGCCAAAGTCAGCTTTCATTATCAGATGCTTTAGCATATTGATTAGGAGATCCAAATCTCAAGCAGATAATTAATCAAATATATGGAGCCATATAATAACATGAAAAGAAAAAGGATCAATCAAAATCAATGTAAACTCATCAAATAATCTAATTTTCTTGAACAGAGATGAAAATCCAAATCCTAACTGCCTTAAATTATGGGATAGGAATGATCAATCAAATCAAGTCCTCACCAACCTTATCATTAGTCCATGATGAAAAGGAAAACCCCAATTTTCAACTTCCAAAAACAATAAAGTAGCATAAATCAGTTCGAATCATCAAATTTTACAGCCTGAAATCTGAACCACCTTTACCAGCTCAATCGTTTGAGAATTAATTCCGACAGAAGATGAATCAACATCGTCTTCAACTAATAATGATAATTGATCAATACCCAGGTCGAGAATGCCATTAAACTACAGTTCAGTTCTTTACTCAAAGCTCAACCAGAAGACCAAATCTGATTTTACCTAAAATCAGCATGAAAATATCAATCTACCACAATGGAAAATGGAACCCGGATTCATTCACAATAAGACACACAAAGAGAATATCAAAGAAACCCTATCTGAAACTGAAATAACACAAGATGTTCACAAAGCAACTTTCCATCCAAACCTAAAAGAAACCCTCATTATCTCTGTCAGTTAAAATTTCTCCATGACTCGATCAAAATTCGCTCCTAATATAACAAAAAGCAATCTCACCTTGAAAATGAGACTCTTTCCGATCCGCCCAGCTGGATGATTAGCAGCATACTCATTCCTCGTCAGATTCCTTGCACCCATCAGCGCAATCGCCACAGTATCCCCGAAAACCATCTGAATCGCCGTTGACGTCACGGGCGCCAGATCAAACGGGCACAACTCCCTCTCCAAAGGCAAATGCACATTCAAATCACAAACCCTCGTCAACAAATTCTCCGACGACGACGTCACAGATATCATGTACGCACCTTTCGCTTTAGCACAAGGCACCAATCTGAGGAGCTCTTCCGTATTACCAGACTTGCTGAAGAATACAAGAAGATCCGATCTCGACAAAATGCCGATATCGCCATGGAGGGCATCGACCGGAGACAAGAAACCCGAACGGATGCCAAGAGAAACAAGCGTTTGAGAGATCTTTTGGGCCACAAATCCAGATTTCCCCACACCCGTAAAGAAGATTGTGCCTTGGGCATTCAACAGAGTTTGCGTGAAGGTTAGGGTCTGAGAGAGATCCAGATTCTGGAAGAAGAAATTCAGGTATTTCTGCTGGCATTTGAAGAGGTTGAGAAGCTCGTTAGGGTTTATTCCGTTTTCGCTTCCCTGGTAAGAATCCAATCGGTCTGAGAACGACGGGAGAGATCCCATTTCGTCGCTGTTAGAGAGAGAGAGAAACAGATCTGTGTTTTTTGAATGGCGGTTCTGTTATATTACGCGGGGGTGCGTAAAGGATTCCGTTATTTTCCGCCGAAAACAGAAAAGAGGAAACAGACGGTGCTGAGCTGCCGTAACATGACACGTCTGATGTTGCGGCACCTACGTTAACAAAATGTATGTCTCTCCGACAGATCTAGATGGTTCAGCTGGTGGACCAAACTTCATTCAATCGAACGGTCCCGAGTCATGGATGGTAAAATGGTGGGGCCATACTTAGATTCTGGTTGTCGACCCAGCAAAGCTGTTAAAAGCTGTCGCACTACTCGAATACTTACACTGGAAGGCTTCAGGTGGAGATGTGATGGGACGATGTTGGAAAGTTAATTACTACACTGCCACTGCCGACACCGAATATAAGGAAAATTTCCCCGGTAACCCCAGATTACACATATAATTACATATTCTGCACAACAGGCCCATCACCTTCTATCGTACCACAATTTAAAGTTTTATTTCAATCTCTCCCTCTCTCTTTCATAAGGCCCTTTTTCCTGCTATTGGGCTGGGCCCCGGCCCTAATTCTGAAAACATTGCATGGTTGGGATAAGTATGCAATTAGGGATCTTTTCTCTTTTTGGTTTGATGCTTAAAAATATGACTTGAAATCTGCTAAAGCCCTTGGCTGGAAGATTTGCTGGTCCAAAGGCGAAATACATGTCCACATAGGTGCATGAAGCCTACGTGTACACACCCTCCACCGTTGGACCAGTAGATGTTCCAGCGCGAGAGACCAGCTGATATGGTCTTTAAAAATTATATATCATGATTCATGAATAAAGGGATAAGAACTTTTTTTCGTATGCACACTTTCAGAGAAGGTAAAGATGTCACCAGGAGCATATAAGGCTTAAAGAAACTTTTCTTACTAGAAAACGAAGTTTTTTTTCCATAATTGTAAGATCCTTCAAAGTTATGGCATCTCTTTCGAAGTGCACAAATAAGAAAAATGAAAAGGTTGTTATCCTATGTTTATTTATCACTTGACTCCAAATAAGAGTAGGTTTGAAAATGAATGTTGGGGTATCTAAAAGGAGACCGTTTTCTCTCTTGTATAACTCATTGATACTAGCGTGAAACAAAATGCCCTATTTCAATAGGGGGCCCCGCACCCCAAAACACATCCCAATCGGTGTTGTCATGGTACCATCGGGTTTTAAGACTAGATGATAGATTTGTTGGTCCAATGATGAAAGATGTATACATATACATCATTTTTTATTGGACCAGTAGATCTTTCAATGAGGGATTTTAATTGATTTCAATTCATGTTAAAATATCTTTCATTATGAAAAAGTTTTATATATTTTATAACAAAAATTTTATTTGTGAAATTAAGAAGGAATCATTCGTTTCTCTGTCATGAATTACTAAGTCATGACAGAGAAAGTACAGAAAACAACTTAGATTAATTTCCGGAAAATATGAAGTAGAACAGATAAAACGTTGTCCCTGTGTTGTTTTTGTCTGGTTATATTCAATGAATCTGGCTACTCTCTGCATTTACTACTTGATAAGAGAGTTTAGATCCTCTTGTCAGTCTGATCTTGAAGAAATGCCCCATCTAGGAAGTGACTCATCTTTGTCACTTCTGCTCTTTCTGAGCCCTTTTTCCTTCACACGCTACCATATACTCTTCTTTTTGTGTTTTAATTTGAAAGTACTTCTTCCACTGTCATTTCTCTCTCTCTCTCTCCCCGTCAGACACAAAAATGATTTTTTTTTTTGTGTTATTTATTTTTTTCCTTAATTGAGATTTAATGGGACAATAAAAAAAAATATAAAAAAAGAAAGAAAGAAAGTCATGGGATCATTATTCAGTGATGGTTTGAGTGTGACGGATCGTTCTGATTGGACACGCGGATTGACCAATTAGACGCATTACTCGCACGCAAATGACGCGCTCACCATTATTGGCGCACATGCACCGCCCCCAGACGCTTCCTCACACAACGAACGGCCACGATTTATATCTGCATAGATAAATTTATAAGCTAGAAAAGGATCGTGATTCGTGACGCGACATTTCGTCCTGATTTAGAAATAATTATTTTTTGGGTTAAATACCGAGGTGGGACCGTACGGCAAAGTCAAACTGCAGCACCAAATGGGGATTAGTGGGGCCCGCACGACAACGAGATTTGACCGTTTACCCTGCGCGTTAAAAAAAATCTGAAATAAAAAATGGAAACTGAAGGAAAAGGGAAAAGTAATGCTGATGTAGACACGACAGCGTTCGTGTACGGCTGCATCTGAAGCGAGACTAATTGATAGCATCTTACGGTTTAGATCATGCCCACGTGGAGGCGGCAGGGAGGGGAGCGGGTGGGACTGGATCGAAAGGAGCTTTTTTACAGGACTGTCTGTGAGAGGAGACAGAGGCAGCAGGTAGCCACGTGGGGAGCGCACGGTTGGTGGGCCCGGCCCGTCACATACTCGTCTAGTCGAACGTCCAATCGTGTTGAATGTAGGGGTGGAGGGGTCTGATTCTCGTACATGTAGTAGTTTAGATTAGATTCTCTGCGCAGAGGAGGACGACCGGAGAGACTTTGCTCACCATTATTTAAGCTGATTTTGGGTTGAGAACTTGAGATTACGTACCGTTTATGTATAATAAAGCTTTGTAGGGTTCTTGCATTAGCTGCCCGTTCGAAGCTCCCTTTTTAGCCACGTGGATAGATTTGGAGTGCGCGTCAGCCCAACGTTAGATGAGATTACCCCGTTAGAATATGACACGCGTACATTCGGTGGTACCGGTTCAATTGACAGCAGGAGACGAATGGATATGGTGTACGTGGAAGGTTTAACGAAAGCCGTAGAAAATAAGCCGATAAAACACATAGTACCTGCTATTTTAGAGAGAGAGAGAGAGAGAGGGGAGGGAGGGTCTCGGTGGTCTGGTGGGTCACAAGACTAGCTAATAGTCTCTCTCTCTCTCTCTCTCTCTCTCATCCCATTATCAGGAACTTCTCCAAAAGGTTGTGAATGGGACATTCCCACTTCCGAAACACTACAAATATGACAAGGCGGAGGTCATTCCATTTGAGATGAAGTGAAGCTACACTGCACCTTCCTGGAATACTTTCAAAATAATCTTTGAACTGCTTCTTACATGCTCTATTATTTCTGTACAGGAAGTTCGAAACATACATCCATGTGCCTTCAATGGTGCTTGTATAATATTCTTAATGAGATGAAGGTAAACTAGGAAAATTGAGATTATTATGAGATATTACACAAGAATGTGATCCATGATCGATATGTGGATTAGCTTCGTGTGAAGTCGTTTGTATAGAGAATCTTAAGATTTCCGAGAGGGTCGTCACTCTCAACACAGCTACGCAGATTCGTGAGTTGATAGTAGATCCTCTTGTAATTATTTTTTCAACTAATCAAGAGCATGATTTATCAGTTGTTGTTATGGGGGGGGGGGGGGGGGGGGGGGGGGGGGGGGGGGGGGGGGGGGGGGGGGGGGGGTGGGGTGTAGTTTCATTGTCAAGCTAAATATTTAGATCGAGTATCAACATCCCTTATGGATACATCTATCATTATCTCTATAGCAGTTGCTAATAATTCATTACTACTGTTAGTGTGTGTACATGTATGTGTGTGTGTGTGTGTTTGTTTATGTATGTATGCATGTATAAATGTTTATGCGTAACCCTAGCTACTATAAGAGAACCTTTTAAATTAATTTCATTCTTCTACATTTTCATTCCTGTTTTGCTTTCTGATTACCTCGCTTTGGATCACGAGACTGACATTCTCACCATTCTCACAAAGAAATTAATGAAGGAAACCCCAAAATTTTGTGCCTTGATAAAAGACAAACCCAACAGGAATATGCCGATCGACGACTACCTAGGGCTTCTTTGGTTCCCTAATCCCTCGTAATTAAGCATCAAAAGCTAGTGATCTCGTGTTAGTTTTTGCCAGAGCTCTATTATTGTTTACATGTCAAAACCCTTCACTAGGAAACTAGATGGTAGAAGTCACAGCAAAAGAATATCATTTTTTTTTTAAGAATTCGAAAGCTTCAAGGCCATGGCAGTAAACAAACTTTAAGAAAGCAGAACTATGAAAGAACTTGAAGCACTGCATGTCATTTATAGTGCAATTAATGCAGAACTATGAAAGAACTTTAATGAAAGCTGCACGTTAAATTATGACCAAAGCAACATCGCAGGGACTAAATGCCTATTCTGACTGCAACCCATGCTTGTGTCGGATATCCAAATGGTTCTTGGGGATCCATGAACACAGAGAAAAACATCTTCCAGTCTCCCTAAGTGTATTTATCTAAGTGCGTTGGCGATTCAAGTTACAAAAGGACCAAACTAAGGCAAGACATAAAAAGATGCTTTCCAGGCAGCTGCTTGTCCATGGACCAAGCAATTTGTAAGTAGGACCAAGGATCACTAGTGCTTGCCCTAAGAATTCGACATACCAAAAGCAAATTAATACTAGCCTCTACTTATAAAAAGATCATGATACAATGATCAGCCCCTTGGCATCTAATAATAATAAAGTCCATGAAACTATATATCTGAAACATCTTGATGAGTTCTTCCTTTCATTGGGTCCTTCATAGATTTTGTTGACATCTTGAGCCGAAGTAGATAAACCTAAATGATTAGCAGTGGACCAGATCTATCATTTTTCATAATGGTGGAGTTATGCCCCAGATGAATCATTCAAAAAGGATAAGGTTCCCTACCATCTATGCTATATAACCTAAACTTCCTTCAGAAATATTAAGCAAACTAACTTTACTTGATAGCCTCATGAACAAAACTTCAGATATGATTCATATAGGAAAAGTCAGACCCTTGTCAACAAGAAATTGCAAATTCAATGGCTTGTATACCATGAAATTAAGTGCCTTGATTATGAGTTCTTTTCATGGGTCCTTCAGTGAATTTTAGTTATCTCAAGCTGGAACTAAGATAATCATCAATGATTAGCAGTGAAATAGATCCTTTGATCAGTTTCCATAACAATACTACTTTCATACCCCACATGGATCATTTAAAAGGGAAAAAAGTTCACTAGCCTCTAAGCCTAAGCTATATATATATATATATCCTTAATTCCCTTCTGTATCACAGATAAACATCTCATAATAGAAGCACACTAGATTCATATGAAAAACTACAGCTTCCCTTTAAAATAATAAGAATACCAGCACATGCTTCCACCAAAGCAAATGAATATAATCAGATATTTCAAAAAAGATAAGCCTTCATCGCAATCATAAAAAACTACTGTGAATCATGTTGGTATAGGTTGTCGGCCAGATTGAATAAGAAATTGCCACTCAAATCTCAATACAACATGCCCTTCCTGGCCCAAGTGGTTTTTAAGTACTAACTTATATTCTCACCTTGTATCTATAATGGCAAAAAATGGATTTGGGTTTGTCTCTTTCGTTAAATAGAGATCTGCTGATTTTGTCTTATAGATTGAATGGCTAACTATAATTCACTGTTTCAAGGTTCATGTGAGTGTAACTTGAGCTCTTTATTGCTTTCTCCTCTTTTGGGAACATAGGCTACTGACATAACACATTAGAGAAAAGGGAGATGATTTTTTTGGTTACCCAAAAAAAAAAACCATCAAACTGAGCTTAGAATATTCAAAGACAAGTGGGGATACGCGCCATAGATGGAGGAGTAAGAAAATTACATTGTCTGCAATTTGCAATTCGCTTTCCATCAAATTTTCAGTACTAATAAACCTGCAGTCTTCTCACCCATGAGATTTCAGTGGCAGAAGCACTCAATAATATTAGTAGCTTAATCCACAAGATATAAAACTACTATTGTGGTTTTTGGGTTTTCCCCTTTTTCATAATTTTCCCTTTATGAATTATTCTCAAAGTGAAGAAAAGCAACAAAAAGAAGGAAACAAAAGAAAAACAAGTCCGAGAGAAGGTTTAAAATATTGGAAAAAATGACACCCATTTGCAATAAAACAATAAACAATAAACAATCACAGTGTTAGACAAATCTGACATATGATCCTTGTAAGGTTCACAGCAGCTTTTGAGAAGTTAATTACCTATGCCCATTAAGAAATTTAAAAACCACAGAAAAGATATGGAAGCATGATCTGCAAATCTATTAGTTGATAAATATGAGTTCTCAAGAGTACAAATCTATGAGCAATGAATGCTTTCAATTTCATATGTATTATCAATACCAGAACACTATCTAGCTAGTAGCTACTACCATTACTAATATTACCAATGCTAATATTCCTGCTTGCATCAAAAAAAAAATTAAGGGTACCTAAAAATATAGACATAGGGTTCCATGAAATTAAAACAAAATATCCAGTACTGAAGAAAGGTCACACGAGCTAGAATTTATACAAAGTTATAACCCTACATATCTCAATTAACTATCTAAAAGGGAAAATAGAGGAGGTACCCATATAGCTAAAGCAAATGGAAGATGCAGAAAATGTCGAATTAATCATCACTACATCCCATGTAGCCATTAATAATCGACGATAAGAACTGGAGCAACATACTGCTGGATCATACCAGGTCGTTAACTTGCACTCGGAGGCGGCAATGCAGGCAGCTGCTGCGGGCGCTTTCGCTTCTTCTTCTCATAGCTGATCCCTCTTGCCTTTGCCTGCAAATCACGAACCTCACGCAAGTAGAGCCTTACTGCGCGAGCCCCAAATGGATTTGCTTCAGGCTTGCCACCATGTTCTTCAAAGGCGGCTCTGAGGCGTCCGATGAGTGCATCGAGGCTTCCCCAAGCCTGGCGGAGAGGGCACGGACAGGGAGCAGGTGGGTTCGGATGGCCAAAGAAGGGGCAGATTTGGGTGTGGACTTTGGTCTTGCCAAATTGGTCGAGGTAACGGAGGAATTCAAGAACATGAGCACCGCTGCACCGGGAGAGCGAAAGAGGAGGCCTGTGGTTCTTTAGGTATTGGCCAAAGGTGTTCCAGTCTCGACGCTTTTGGTTTTCGTATCGGCTGGGAGTGGAACCTGAAGTTGATGATGAGGATGGAACTGAGTTGTGTGTACTGCTATTGATGCAGGTGCTCTCAGAGTTAGAACTGTCTGCTTCTGGGACTGAATCCATGGAAAATAATGATCTGTGCACCTTCTTACTCTTCCACGCACCTTTCTGCTTTGTATTCTTGGAACCTGCAGTGATGATATTAATAGATGTTATTATTGTTTGTCTCCTAGACTTTTGTTGCTCTTTTCTTTTAATTTAATCATCTTCTGTGGTTTTCCTTTCCTTGCCTGCAACTATGCAAGGGATTTTGGCTATGATCAGGACCCAAGAAAGGAAGAGTTGAAACATATTAGTAAGAGACCGGGACAAGATTGAACAAAGACCACAAATACGCATAGAGAAAGAGAGAGGAGTGATGCACCTTGTGTTTGTTCCAGTGTCCTTCCAGCTGTGGATGAGGTATCAACTGTTGATGAACACTATTGACACTCCAAAAGCCTCTGATATTATCGGTAGATTTTACATGTTTGTGTCTCAGGGTAGAGAGGGGGAGGTTGGGGTGCAGAGAGAGACTGTCAGAGAGAGAGAGAGAGAGAGGTGAAGTGGTTGGAGGATTTTGATGTTGAAGATATGACGATTGGGGATGATGAAACTGATGAGAGAATGAAAGGATTTCTCTTCTTTCTTATTGGGTTTCTTTGTTTGAGCAATACTATAAACCCTGAAAGGATCTGATGTTGAACTTTGTGGCTTTATTTTCTAAACATATTTGGGATATTTTTATTTTTTCCAAAAAAGGAGGGAGCAACTGACTTCCGATTGGGAGAGAGAGAGAGAGGGGAAGGAGGAAGGGGAAGGGGTAAGGGTAAGTGGTGGTGGCAACTGGCAACAAGGTTAAAGCTTTTGTGGATTGGAAAGCGGTTGAATGAACAGGTTGAGATGATGGGGACAGGGAAAAGTTGAAGGGTAAAATCTCAAAGGGAATGCCATGATTTTGTTTCTTTCTCATTCTGCATCAAGCGACATTTATCTTTTTATGATGACCAATATAGCCTTGTGTAAGTTTCCTTTTTGTCCTCTTCTTTCTTTGGAATTCCCTTGAGTTTCAATTTGGCTCCTTGCATTCCAGCTTTTGTATACAATCCCCAATGCTAAGTCTTGAACAAACAGGATATCAATATATTGAACATTCATAACCATTGATCCTGGACTGTCTAGGTATGATCATGATCAAACATCCACGGCAACCCAAACTTTGGCTGTTATCACAATCCAATTGGTATTTTGTCTGGGAAATGTTTACAGCAATCAACACTGATCAAAGAGTCCTGATCAATAGCAACTTATGTTGATCCCATGCATGTTATTCTTTTATTTGCATGAACTGGACAAGAGTTCATTTATCCCTTCATACCTAAAGTTATGGGTACTTAAGTCTTCATTAATTAATTAATGATTTGGTTGGATCAAGTAGAACAGACTAAGTGGCCTATGAGCAAGAACTTTTCTTTATGACTTGGTAATCTGATGAATAAAAGATGATTCCTTAACCACTCAAAAGTTCCTTAAGATCTGTATCCGGCCTGTATTTGAACACACCATGATTTAGCTCCAAAGCATTGTCTTCCTTTTTATTAGCGGTAAAACGATTCTCAGCTGGGAGATGCACCATGTTTATTACAGCTTGAAGGGTAAGATAGTGCTTGAGTTGAGAAGATTAGCATACAAATCCCTTGCTTTAGAAAAAAGGAAGAAAAGCCAAATACTTTGCTTGGTGAAACAGCTAATTAATTGGGTCTTACTCTTAATTCTCACTTTGGTTCGTTTAGTTAATTACATCTATACTATTATATAAAGCTAACATTGTGTTTTTTGCTTGACATTTTATATCGAAAACGCCCTCTATTTTTTTCAAATTTGCTCCACACCCAGCTTTGTTAACTATTATCATTACTAACTGCGCATTTCTTTGTTTATTCTTCTTTTGCTAGGGGCTATGCACGTGCATTCCTCTAGTATCAAATAAATGTTCCCATGTTGTTTCAACAACCCTCAAGCAAGGTTTTACCTACCATGAGTCTTAGGAATAATGATCATTTAAATGCTTATAAGTTGAGTGAAGTTATAATTTTTGATAATTTAGGCAGGAAAAACAAGTGATCTTGCTAATCCTAATTAGTTAGGACAAGGCATTTTCTTATTATTATTACGCGGTCTTCACTCTTTGCTGTTGATAAGAGCTATCACCCAATACGATTATCAAGTGTACGTTAATATTACATGAATTTAAAGATACAGGATAATTACAGTGCATACAAATTGCAAATCTTATGTTAAATTCTTATATATTGAAACTTTGTTTTATAAAGTAGAATTCAGTGTTCAATTCCTTATCTTTATTTTCTATGCTTATTATTCAGTTAACGTACATGGGCCTTTGATACACATATAGTTATGTAGGTCCATTTGTTGTTTAATATGGTATCAAAATCAGGTATCTAGCTAGTATTCGACTCTTAGCGGAGAATTTGCCTTCACATCTATTTATTTATTTATATCTAGGGTGTGTTTGCATGCTTTGTGTATGTTATTGTACAAAGTCACACATGTGGGGAAGTATTAACTTATAATTGTATGTTGGGCCTAACCCTTTGGTATACATTTAACACTGTCACTTATTGTTCACTGTGGCATGAGAGCAACAGAAGTTTAAAATTAGCTCTGGCAATGGGATACACAAAGATCATCCTTGAAAGTGATTCTCAAGTTATTGTTCACTGCCTGCAAAATAATGTTGAGCTACCAATGAGTATCACTACTGAAATGGAAGAGGCCGCGTCATCTCAGGGGGATGTTCCTCTCATGCCACATATCTAAATTCTTCAGGGAAGCAAACATGGTCGCGGATGCTTTGGAGAACTTCGCAATTGATTCCTACTCTTGTTTCTGGTTAAGAAATATTCCGGCAAACATGATAGCGGATGCTTTGGCGAACTTCACAATTGATTCCTACTCTTGTTTCTGGTTAAGAAATATTCCGGCAAACATGATAGCGGATGCTTTGGCGAACTTCACAATTGATTCCTACTCTTGTTTCTGGTTAAGAAATATTCCGGCAAACATGGTAGCGGATGCTTTGGCGAACTTCGCAATTGATTCCTACTCTTGTTTCTGGTTAAGAAATATTCCGATCAGTCATAACCGTGTTGTAATGGATGATGTTATGGGTCGGTATACTGTTAGACTTTCGGAAAACTTACAATTTACATAAATAAAATTGTTGATGTTCTTATGATTTAAAAAAAAAAATACTTACACTTATTAAGGTTTTAAGTTTACTGACTGTTTATCATTCTATTAAAATAACCCAAAAAAGTTATATTACTAAAACAAACCCAATTAACCAGCGCTCGCATTAAGTATGGTTCATGCACTTCATATAAATGGGTAAAATGGGTAAGTTCATACGGTGATTAATTCTATATTTAGTATGCAGATTAGATGGGATTTACTAGTGTAATTTGACTTTGCCACCTTACCATTACTGCTAAAATACTACATAAGTTCAAGCTAGTTGATGCTGAGCTAGAGTTTGCTACTGCAGATGCGTACCTAAATTATTTCATTGTAAGGCTAACATGGTTTTTTCCTTTTCTATTGTTTATTTAATTCGCCTAGAGATCCTCTTTCCAAAAACATAAATATATCTATCACATGCCCAAATATCCAAACATGAATTAATGGAGTTTGATATTAAAATACAATATTATAAGTAGTAATAGACCCTTTTGACAAAAATTTGTTGCCACAAATGTGCTATTTTATATGCATGAGAATTATAATAAACACCCTTTAGCTATGAATTGCATTATCATGTATCTTGATAATTGGGTGTCCTTTTTGTATGTGAATTTGCAAATTATGTGAAATTTCATTCACTCATAACATTTCCAATTCTCGCTTTTGAATCCCTATGATTCATTTGATAAGTAAAGACCTAATAAGATTTGTTGAATTTCATTAACCTAAATTGTTTTACTTCCATGAGTCAGGTTGTTTTTATATAAACACTAGTTCTGGCATGTGCATACTGCACGTCATCACCCTTAATTGTAGCATATAAGTAAGGTTTTAAATTCGAATGTAGAAAGAGTAGTGGGGTGGTTATAATTTCGGATTGTTTTAGTTGAGGAGGACAATAGTTGAAAAAAAAAAAGAAGGCCAGAATCTGAGGGAATATTCCTCCCTCTTCCCTTTATTAATAACTAGGGGGGTTGCACGCACTATGCGCGTAGAAAACATGGGCCCACTTTGATAAACAGCCCAAGATACTTACAATAGTGAGAAATTGTTTTATTTGGGAAGGGTAATGTTTGGAAAAAGAAAAAGGGGGCCAGAATCTGGAGGGAATATTCCCCCCTCTTTTCTTTATTCTTTACTAGGGGGTTGCACGCACTACGCGCGTAGAAAACATGGGCCCACTTTGATAAATAGCAAGGTAGTTACAATAGTGGGGATTGTTTTGTTTGGGAAGGGTAATGCTTGGAAGGGGGGGGGGGGGGGGGAGCCTAGAATCTAGAGGGAATATTCCCCCCTCTTCTCTTTATATATAGTATAGATTAATAGATATAGATTTTTGCATTCTTATCAAAAGCATAGATATTTTCGGAACACAACAAAAGGGCAAATAGTAAATTTTGAAAGAACTTATTGTTAATTCCTTTCGGAAGAACTTTCGTAAGTAACTCATTTTAATTCAAACGTAGGTGTGAATCAAACTCCATATTTTAAGAAATATTTACCATTTGAAAAAAGGAAAACGGAAAGTTTTTATCTAAAGAAATGCATCAAGAAACGATAGACGTATAGAATCTTTCAAGTGCCTTTTCAAATCTCTCCCGATGTTCCAAATATATATGCCATGGTTCCTTATTTTGACAGGTTGCAAATGTCTAAATTTCACTTTTTTAGATACTCTTTTAGACCTATTGCCGACACTAACTAGCAATAGAAATTTTAAACTTTTCAATTTTAAGGGAATAATAAGTTTATATGGGGGAAGTTCTTAAAAAGGAAAAGAGATAAAGGCAGAATAGGAAATAAAAAAATTTTTTTACGAGGGTGAAAAAAATCAATTACT
The DNA here is from genome assembly GCA_947561395.2 of Buxus sempervirens. Classification (NCBI taxonomy): domain Eukaryota; kingdom Viridiplantae; phylum Streptophyta; class Magnoliopsida; order Buxales; family Buxaceae; genus Buxus; species Buxus sempervirens. The sequence continues at coordinate 31,947,221 of OX387192.1, forward strand.
GAAAACATTACATCAAAAGAGTAGAAAGGTTCAAAATTAGTCAAATTCAACTTATTCATCAACAGCCCCAACCATTACTCACGAGAGCGTTTCACCTGGAGCCATTCAGCGATGCTGGCGTGAAACGCACGGATGGATGCCCATGTCAGGAGGGGGCCCCACACATTCAAATTTCATTCCAGCCGGTGTTTCACGGAACCATAAGATTTTGGCTATAGAAGAACTGCTTTCATTACTGACAATCAGTGACGTAGCTAGGATTTTCATTTAGGGTGGGCAAAATAAACACAAGATGGATGATGAATGGTAAGATGGAAGATGAATGGTTGAAATTAAAATGATACCGGGCAAATTAAAATTTTCATGGAGGGCAAAACGGATATGTATAGATAGATATAATGGTTTTTTATGATTTTAGGGTGGGTGGTTGCCCACCCTAAGCTCTATGTAGCTAGCTCTGCCCTGTTGGCAATAAATGTTTCAAACAAGAAATTCTAAGGAAAGATTTGGATTATTTCAAAAGAAATTCATAATTAATGATGTTGGGTTAAGCACCAACCGTCTGCCGTCATTACTCTATTATATGATGATGATGTCTGACGTAAATTGTATGTAAGGCGTATTTCCTAATTAATATATATTAAGTTCTTCAAAAAAAAATTTAATTTTAATAAACCTCAAGAATTTCCTTTTTTTTTTTGGGTGATAGAAAGAAATCATGAATATAAGGAAAATTCACAGTACCAAAATTCATCTGTTATGATTCTGCATGTTATCTTTACCACAGGGCATTTTATGTAATTCTAAAGACCATAGGGGCATGTTTGTATTTGAGATTAATGGAAGATGCGAGAGGACTACCCGAATTTGCTTTTTCTTCTGTCACGAGAAAAGCAAAGCATAATGCAGATATTGATGTCTCTCAATCTTTTCAAATGCGAGAGATTATGTGCCAACTGCCAACAAAACAAAGCCTGGCCAAATGGCCATTTCCCAAATTCCGATGGCACCTGCCCTTTGCTCGATTTGGTAATTTTGTGTACGTTCTGAAAGTGGGGCCTACTTTGCCTCGTTCTCTGTTCGAAGATCGATCGATATGCTTTTTATTTGGCACGTGGCATGATGATGTGGCCCTATGTTCTTTGTTATGATGATTGATGTAGCCTCAACTCTCTTTTGAAAGAAAAGAGGTCAGGTCTTTGCAACTTGCAGTTACACCAGCCTTTTCTCTGTCTTTCTTGATCCTTGAGTTTAGAGTCTCTTACATGGAGGACGCCACGTGGCAAAAACTTTTCCGTGTAGGGGATGGCTGATGTGACGCAACGGTTACAATAGTTCGATCTGCCACTTCACGTGCCACGTATTAGAGTCAACCCGTGCGAAGCATCTGACGTCGCGTATCTTTCTGTGGGTTGAAATCTTCTGCTAGTTTTACATTAATTGTACCTCTTTGCTCGTGAGATGATAGCATGGGTCAGTGCTTTTTCATATGATCTCAACTTGAATCATTTATAATTATAAAAAATATTGATACTCATATGCTTCACGTGACAACAATCACAATGTGCACTGCATTTACTTTCTTAAGTTCTAGAATGAAAGGAATGGGATACTTCTATGTAGAACATCATACTATCGATGGGTTTTCTTTTTCTTTTTCTATAAATGTTTTGTGAAAGCATCCCACTCTAATAGCAAGGGACAATGCAACCTTGCATTGGAGATGATATCATCTTGATTGTTCTGTGAAGGATGGACATTACTCAATAAGGTTGTGTTTGGATACCAAGAAATTGCAAGATTCTTGCATGTGATGAGCTTTCCATAAAAGATGAAAAAAAAAAAACCTACAGGATCCATTATTAGATAAAATGCAAGATGAAAAATAAGCTTATTTTTATACTATTCTTGAAGTCTAGAAATGAAAGAAACTCCACCATGAGAAATTAGGTTTCTTGTGAAGTAGCCTTTTTAGATCAAAGTGTGAGCTCGAGTTTGACATATCTACCATAGTTATAATCTCGGTCGATACCGATATGATACCAGTCCACAATACTCAAAATTTACCGATCAGACTAGGTTGATACAAACCCATACAACCAATACCAGATCTCTTTTTATTAATATACTAGTAGGGTGCATGTGCAATACTGCACGTAGTAAATAAAATAGGATACCAAAATTGTTGAAGGGTACTTTTAAGAAGTAAAAAATGAAAAAATGGTTTGGAACATGTAAGGTTAAGACATTATTAAAGGGTATCTTCTGAAAAGTGAAAAAATGAAGTTAATTAAGACATATTTATAAGGGCAAAAAATTGTTGAAGAGTATCTTTTGGAAAGTTAAAAAAAAAAAAAAAGAGACAAAATTACCCATCTAAACATGAAAGACAAAATGACATCCAAAGGTTATTTTCAGAAAAAAGAGGCATTTTTTTTTATACATTTCCCAAGCCTGTGTTATCTTTATATATATAATATATAAATTTTTTTTATAATACATCAACTGATACTGGTTCATTCCGGTCAGTATTGGCCAAAAAGTTTTATTTGGCCCATTTCAAGTGTGCCGCACGGTATTAACCGGTACTGATATCGAAAACAGGTTTTCAATCTTTAAACACTCCATGCAGCAATATCTAATTCAAAGCGCATAGGAGAGTTGAAAAAAAAAAGGGTGCAGAGGATGTAATCCCACGCATAAATAGAAAGTTACGCATAAAAGCACGACCCTACACTGAAGGACCAATCAATCTGCTAAATTCAAAAAATTTCCCCCTAAATCATTGGATTTTGCCCATCATTTGATCATATATGTTAATAGGGTACCAGAAATGGCACAATTGCAATGGTCAATAAAGGATATGCCCCACCATCCTCAATTCATCAAAAGCCAAAGAAAGATGCTGCAACCTCATCATGTTTCAACTTTAAACTCACTATATAGGTTTTTAGATTTTATGCTCTAAAAGAAGTAAATTCCATGAAAGGCACCCAACAGTAACATATGAGAATACTTTTAACCCAAAAAAAAGGATCATCACAATGCTTAACACTTCAATCACGAGAGGAACATGTTCCCCTCCGTACACGGGGTGTGTCTCCACACTTTAGTTGCTAGTACTGCTTGTCTGGTGAAATCCATATTAGCCCCTAATGGAATCTTTTCCTAATTATAGCCATTGAGCCAATAATGGAAGTGGACTCTTGATTCAATATAATCAGTGGCACGTGACATGGCCCCACCATGGCTTTCCAAATTATCGAGGAGGCTGAGACTGCTCCATGGGTGGGGCTTGGTACATTCAAGGGTTCTTAGCCTCATTAACCAGATGCAATGTATGATTACTATCATAGTTTTAAATCCCGGATTTCGCAGCCGGTATGGACAAGTACCGGCCAGTTTTTAATATAAAATCCGATATTAATCGGCATTTTACTGTATCGGGGTTGGCCAATAGAGTTATGCAACTGATATCGGCCGAGTTTTAAAACCCTTAGTACTATTGATTACCCCTGGAATAAAGTTTTGAAAGTTCAAAATTTCTTTCAGCCCTATGGTTTTAGGTTCCCCAAGCCAGTACTAAGATAAGACTGAGTTGAGGCATCTTTGAGTACTGAAAAACACAGTATCAGGATGAAAATAGGCAATAATAAAGTGTCAAATATGAGTTATAGCAATAACTTCCCAAGATGGGTTGCATACATATCTATCTTTCCAATACAGGCATCCTTACAGTAATGATATTAAAGATGAGGAGTACCGGATTTTCACCGCAGATGGCAGAGAATCAGCACATCTCACTTTCAGCACTTTTTAAGTCCAAGAATAGCTTGCTGCAATACACAGTAGCAAAATATTGGTTCAATGGTTCTTAAGTTGTAGGGACATGAAGATCGCTACATTTATGTATTACCTGGATGCACGAAAGAGTATACTGCACATCGTTTGCTGAGATTTGGTGGTGCAGGACAGCCCTGATTCTGAAAACATGAAACATAAATTTTTAAGTTGATATTCAGTATATTTAACCTATCTTCAAGGGCAATATTCCAGATTTCCAATTTGATGACTTGCAGGCTCCTCCCTCACTTTTACAAACAGAAAAGTTATTTATGTTGCTGTAACCACTTCCAATGGCCAGAACAACATTAAATGAAATTATTATTCTAGTGACTTCTTGTCTCTAAATGATGGTTGTAATTCTTTCTAATTTGTTCCAGGAGTAATGTACCAAGATAATTAGAAAAAATTTTCCTACACAGTTAAGAACCACCCAAATGATTCTAAATGTGTAATTGGATTGCAATTTGCAAACGAGGAAAATTTTGCGCTACTGGGAAATTTTCCCATCTCCTGGTAAAAAAAAAAATTATACAAGATGAAGGAGAAGATTCAGGGTGTAGTTCACTGTATTTTTGGGCAATTTAAAACCATGCCTGTAGGTTTACCTGAACTTGGCAAAGCTATATGGAGCCAAAAGACAATCAGGACAAAAATCCAAGACTGCCACCCTAAGAAGACTGTTTTATCTATAAGACAACCAAACTGATGAATGGTAACTGGTAGAGGTTACACATGAGAACTCATAACCCTACTGTGAACATCTCATATGGCCTAAACGAAAATCCAAGCATTGACACCTGAAAAAGACAATGTTAGTCTACAATACAACTGAATTGATGAATGATGACTGAGATAGGTTAAGCCAACTGTGAGCATCTCATAAAGCTCAGGCTTGAGTTAACAGGGGAAGAGAAAAGTCTGTAGGGCTGAAATGATCATTGCCTACTCTGCTGCTATTAAGTAGGGATCTATCTGCATGAGAACTCATAAATTATAAAAATGGAACATGCAACCGGAAGTAAACATTCTGTTCCTGTTTTTGCCACTGCAACCTGTGAATGTCAAGATTAAAGAAAGCATTGCCAGTTCTCTTTTCACACCGTAAGAGCATAAATTGCATAATTACAACAAAGACTTCAACTTACGGCGTCATCATCATAACTGAGGTTTCCTAATTCCCCAAGATGACAAAAAGAAAGCATTATCTAAGAAAAATTTTTATGGGACTTCCTAGATTTCAAGATACAAGATATTGTCAGCAAATACAACCATATGGCAGCATTATATTAAAATCCAAGGGGGGAAAAGTAAAAAAGATGGCTTATGCTGTATAAGAAATATAACACACCTGGATGATCCAGTTGGCATGAAAAGAATTCCATGTTCTTCCAAAACATTGTTAAGTTTTACTGCCGTGATGTTCGAGTTGTCTAATACATCAAAGTATACCTGAGCACAACAGAGGCAAATCATTCACTATTGTATAATTTTATATAGAGCCTAAAAATAATAATTCTACTACCATATGGTAGACAACCATATCTAAGCATTTAAATATGCTCAAACACTAAACGTAATTGAGTTATATACATCCATTGAATATAATCAAATCAAATATTCAGACCCTGAGAAAACTCCATGAAGTACGACAAATAAGCCCCAAAAAAAATTTGAGAAAGTAAAGATCTAGGATAAAAATAAGATGACTTTAGAAGGCTTGATTGTTTAACCACCACATGCTCGGGACCGAGTCTCAAGTTTCTAAACCTCTAGGATAAAAATAAGATGACTTTAATGGCTAGAATGTTTAATTACCACATGCTCAGGCCCAAATTTCAAGTTTCTAAACCTTTGTTTGTAGTAGAATACAAGAATTTAAGCATACTGAATCCCTTTTTTTTTTCATTTGTTATAGCCTAGTAACACACGAACTCAAATTACAGAATATTAAACATAACAGAATCTAGATTACGTGAAGCAGAATTGCCTCCCTGTGCGGTCTATATTTGAAACTTCAGCAACTGAAATACTCACAATATTGGTCTCTACTGAAGCTGCATCCACTCTTAGTCCTTCAATTTGACCCAATCCCTCTGCAGGAACCAAAATTCACATATTTAGCAAAGCAGAACCTAGAAATTTAGAAAATAATAAACATCATGTGAAGATGAATCAAATAATATGCAGCTCAATAAGAAATTCATTCCCATGAGACAAATCTAACAATTAAGTGGCAGATCCTGTCAGTTTTACATGAAAAACATGCTTAAGAATAGACAAAAACACGCAAATAAACAGGAGAGTAGCCAATGAACATTCCCCACGAATAAGTTAGACAAAAATGAACAAAACCTGCTAAAATCTTGGCCTTCTTGTGATCTTCCTCGAGCTTTCCAACATTTTCCTTCAATGCAACATAAGCTGCAGCACATAAGACACCAATCTGTCTCATCCCTCCACCTAAGGTTTTTCGGATCTTTTTAGCCTAAGACAGAAAAAAAGGATCAACAATAATTCTCTACAGACAGGAAAAGAAACTATAGTTAATTCAAAGAATTTCATTACCTTAGAAATAAAGCTTTTTGACCCTACAATAACAGATCCAACCGGAGCACCGATCCCTTTTGACATACACACCTGGTTCACACATTTGACACAGAAAAAAACATGGAGAATCCATATGCATGCACATGTGCACACATACATTAATTAACCACTGAATAATATAATCTGTGCAATAAAATTGCTTTATTTAGACATTATGCATATTTTGCATGGAATCTATCCTACTATATGAAATTTTGAAAGGTGCAGGCACAAAAAACCAAACTGAAAATGGAGCAATGCTTGCAGGAAGAAAGATAATTGAGAACCAAGATGTTGGACATACATACCGAAACTGAATCTGCAGCTCGTACAAGCCTATGAACAGGAACACCAAGTGCCTAGAACACCAAATTACTGAAGTTAAAATCTCAAACATTTGCTAGTCCATGCATATTGAGACTAGGACAGACAGCAGCAATGGTAACTACAAGGAAGAGCTCAGTTATTTCCATAATAGTGGGAAAACATAATGCTCTTGTTCTTTTTATTTCTCCAGTCCCAAAAATAGCAATGAAGATATATGTCCAATGAAACATAAACTTTGTTACATTACGCATTAACTAATGCTATTCTTGTAGTCATGTTAGAAGCTTGGAGAAGATAAAGTAAAAACCCCAACATAAAGGCAAGAAACCGAACTATAAAATAGCAGTAAAGTTTCTGAAGCTAAACAAAAACAGTAGTTTCAAGCCACAAAAATGAATTGCATACTGGAGATCCCTCATCTACATTAATCCACTCAGAATTCAAATAACAATGCTGTACAATAGCAAAATTTCATCATCATAATATGATTTCTTAAGCCAGTATTTCAATTACCACATATTAACCAAGAGATTAAAATCACTAGTGCACCAGATTACTGGCACCTAACACTCTGATAGTTTCTATTTTACAATTATTATTTATATCATCAATGACATCAAGAGAGAAATTGCATCAAGCTGCCAAACCAACACCAGTTACACCATTTGTCGAAGGATGAAGTCAAACAACTAGTATTGCACAAGAAACAGTAATGATAAACCAAACAGTTACAATTCTAAAAGCAACAATAATGATGGAACTGCCCTTTAAGCAAAATGCATAAAAATTTAAGTTATGCTGTATAGACCGATATGGAGTAATAAGCAACTAAATTACATCAATAAAGTGGTCCTTACAACTGATGCATTGAAAATGCGTGCCCCGTCAATATGGAGCTTTAGCCCATGCCTCTTAGCTAACTCTCCAACTCTGTCTGTATAATCTACAGAAATACATCTGCCACCACAACTGCATTAAATAGAGTACACAAAAGGTTGTCAGATATCTAGCAAGGACGAACCACTGGTTGATAAGTTAGTTGTAAGTTGTAATGAGAGCCAGAACAATAACTATATTAAGCTTAAGTCTCAGAAATGATAATTAGGATATAATTTCCCAAGATATCACAGACAAAAACTACATCATCAACGGGGACAACCACAATCCTACCGGCATACAATACATTTGGTTCACTACCTCAAAATTCTGCACAATTCAATAACAACATCTACTCAACAGGAATACAGTCCAAATCATATTGAACAGCACCAATAATGGATATAAAAAATTTTGTTTAATACTGCTAACTTGATCATTTAGTCATCTAATTTTACTTCAGATTGAAAAAAGCCTCAGTATTTCACTGCCTCTCAAAACCCCACACACCTGCCCCGCTCAAACACCAACCACTAAAATAATGATAAGGCTAATAAATAAAATAAAATGAACTACTGATCTATTAGTTGGATAACCTGAAATTTTGGATCTACAAGTTGAAGTTCCTGATGTAGGAATAGTGAGTTTATTGGGAATGATTAACCTAAGGCACTCCATAAATTTCTCTTTAGAGGCTCTAGGTAAGTCAAGCAACCTATTAATCCAAGTCGTTGAATCTTTTATCTAATCCACCATCTTTTATATTCAAGAAACACAAAAGACTGAAGTTAAAACCCATATGAAACCCATTGTATACCTGAAATAAGTTGTTTTATGGCATAATTCTTTTGAGTCTCCTATTTTTTCAAAATTTTCCACTTAAAAATGCACCGAATTATTTATTTATTTATTTATTTTGTGATCAATGTTTCCTTTATTATAAATGTTTTCTTTATAGATTCTTTGACCATAAATATTGAGAAGGTATGGAATTTCCATATTCTGAAGGCACAACATATCTTGAAAAATTCACATCTAAGACCATCAATAGCATAACACATAGAAAACCAATTGGCATAACTGAAAAACTATCAAGCTTTCTAAGTAACAACCTACATATATATTAATTCCTTATATATGATTGATTCAAGGTAAGAAAATAGTTATTTTTGAAAGTTCCAATTCTTAACTCTTTCCACTGCTTACTATCTGTGTTGATCTTAGTTTGTTCTGAAACCTATTGATTTAAATGTAAGCACATTTTTTGTTTTGCATTTAGTGTAAGATCCCAACTTTCTGATCAATCTTTAAGTTATAGTTGTAATATTATAACTGACACAGGGTTTGTGTTGTGAAGGTGATCCTTGAAGTAGAGTCCTCAAAGTAAGAAGGACCTTAAGCTTGGAGAGAAGACAATGTTGGAAATTTGAAGAAAATAGTATTTTGATTTCGTATTGGGGTTGCCAAAGCTAAGAAGAAGGTGATTATAGCTTCAAGGTAAGCAACACCCTTCTAAGAAAACCTTGTTTTAGTTTTCTTGAATTCAAAATGAATTTCGGATCTCTGTTGCAAATATGAGATTAATATTATTATATGTTGCTGTTAAATAAGTTGCAATTTATTTTAGATGCATGTGACTATAGTAGGTTTGCGAATTGAGATAAATGTGATATTCTGTTTGCATAAGAAATCATTGCCTGAATTTATACATGAAATGCATGGAAGCATGAGGGCATAGGCCCATGATCTGAAAACGAAATGTAAACCATGAGGCAATGGCCTGGATGATTGTGAACTAGTAGCCCTATGGGCTGTGTTTGAGAAACATAGTTCTATTGACATGGAAATGATTGTGTGAGATACCAAATAAAATGAAAGGCATAAAATTTTAACTTAAGTTGCGGATCCGTATAACTTAAGTAGGTGTGTTTAATATAAATGCCATGACCTTGGATACTATTGTTTCATCATGTGTGGATTCTATTGATACCGGCTAGAGGCCGACAGTTGTACTGAATTCCAGCACCAAGGGGAATCGGTGGCTGATGCCCAAGCTTCATCTGGATGCCCTACGCTAAGGGGAATCGGCGTTAGGATGCCCAATACCAAGGGGAATCGGGTTGGATGCCTAACCTATATGGGAAACCTATAGAGTTAGATGTGGTCATGACGTTTACAATTAAACCACCTAATTAACTCTATAAATAGAATGAGATCAACATGGTTGTTGTTGTTAAGAGTTAGTATATTTTAATGCTGGTTTCCATTGATTAATGAATGCCTTTGTATGCTTGTGCTAAATATCATGAATGATAGGCAAAGATGTATATCGGCATTATTACATCGGTTTTCGATACATTGCTATGCATCATAGAATTGAAAAGATATGGCATGAACTGTGGTTTTCAAAAGCATGCATAGTGTTGCTTACTGGGACCTTTCGTCTCATCAACCGTGGTTTATCGGTTTTGTTTTAGATCCATCGACGTCTGGAGCTAAAGCTGATAAGGGGAAGGAGAAAGCTTTGGGCTACAGAGAGGAGGATTTCTTCAGGCCAGCTAGGTCTCCTTAGATAATGTATATCTTATTTTGGATTTATGTAGATAGAAAGAGAGAAAGAGAGGGATGTGACATGCTTAGATGACCCACTTTTGTAAAACCATGTATATAACTTTTAATGGGTTCTTTTGATACCTTTCCCTCATGGTTTATACCTTAAATGCCTCTTTTATAGTTAGTTTGACTGTACACATATAGTATATGTTGCACCCACGTTTATCAGGCATTTCTCACACTTGGATATTGTCCATTTTCTAGGCGTTATATACGCCTTTTGAAAAAAAAAAAATAAAGGAAAAACCTTACCATCATGTTTATTAGGACCTGGTTAACATCCTTTAGCTGATCTTAGTCCAAAGGGATGAGATGCGGTTATTGGGGTGTTACAATTTTGGTATCAGAGCAAAAGATCCCTATCAACCTCAACCTAGGATTAGCAGCTTTAGGTTGGGATTGGGTTGAGAGTGCGATAATTAGAACCTTGAACTATTTAGGACTTTGCATTTTTGGTTTTGATTGAAATTTTGTAAATTTCAGATTGTGATGGCACCCCGACGGAGGGGTAGACCTCGCCGAGCCCCAGCAGCAGCTGTGCCTGCTCCTACTCCTGCTCCTGATATTCCAGCGGGTGAGCCAGTTGAGGTACCAGCTGAGATTCCTGCTGATGTGCCAGTTGCAGCTCCAGCGGATGTTCCCGTTGCTGCACTTGATGCCCCACTCACACAAAGGCAGATGGGTCAGATTTTACGTGAGTTTGGGGAGATATCTTCTACCCTTAGACAGGCGGTTGCTATGAATCAGCAACAGCCACATAACCAGCCCAGAGGTGAGCAAGAACAAAGGGGCAGAGCAAGGGAAATGGATGATCCCATGAGGAGCTTTAGGAGATTGTCTCCTCCACCTTTTTATGGAAGTCCAGATCCAATGGAAGCTGAAGGGTGGATTAAGCAAATAGAGAAGATCTTTGTTGCTTCTCGATGTCCAGAGGAAGATAAGGTGACCTTAGCCATGTTTATGTTACGTGGTGATGCGGATTATTGGTGGAGATCTGTACAAAATGAGATGGCTATTACCGGTGTGCCTATTACATGGGCGGAGTTCAAGCGTAGATTTGATCTACGTTACTTTCCAGAGCATGTAAGGGTGAGGAAAGCAGAGGAGTTTATGAGTATATCTCAGGGAGACATGTCTGTTGCACACTACGAGGCAAAGTTTGCAGAGCTTTCACGATTTGCACCTCGGATTGTGGAAACAAAGGAAGACAGGACTAGACACTTTCAACGGGGATTGAGGCCGGATATTAAAGAAAAGGTTGAGATGTTTTGTTGTACCGTCTTCCACGAGTTAGTGCACAAGGCCACTGTAGCTGAGAGGGCTATAGAGGAGAGAGCTATGGAGGTGAGAGTGCCGAGAGTGCCACCTCGAGCAGCATATAGTCAGCAGAGATTTCCTGCCAGAGATCAGAGGCAGAGGTTCACTCCTAGAGATCAGCGGAGGTCTAGTGGATCAGGACAGTTTAGGGGAGGTTTCCAGGCAGGGCAGAGTCAGAGGCCAGTGACTGCCAGCTGTCCTAGGTGTGGTAGGTCTCATATACCAGGGCCGTGTTTTGCACCGGCAGGAGCTTGCTATAGGTGTGGTCAGCATGGCCACAGGATTGCTGACTGCCCACATCCTGCTCAGTACCAGTCATTGCAGTCACGACCATATCAGTCAGAGGCATTGCCTACTGCAAACACACCGAGATATCAGCGGCCACATCCTTATAGAGGAAGACATGGAGGCCAGAGGCAGCAAGGCAGACCAGTAGGCGGAGGTGGAGCACCCCGATTAGAGCAGAGGACCCAGACTACACCATTACAGCCACAGCATCTTCAGGCCAGAGCTTATGCTGTAGCACCTTCTGAGCAGTCTGTAGCTGATGTACCATCAGTGGTTGGAGGTACTATATTTATTTCTGGTCATTCTGCTTTGAGTTTGTTTGATTCAGGAGCTACTCACTCCTTTATTACTCCTAAATGTGCATGCCATGCTGGGTTATTTCCGTCTGTTATGGAATTTCCATTGACTGTTAGTACTCCTTTGGGAAAGAATAGCAGTGTAGAAACAGTGTTTAAAGACTGCATGATTAGACTGGGAAGATTAGAATTACCTGGAGATTTGATTAGTCTGGATATCAGTGGGTATGATGTGATATTAGGCATGGATTGGTTGTCTAAGCACCATGTGACCATTGATTGCTTTCAAAAGTCAATCACAGTCAATAGTCCTGGTGGACCAATTCAATGTTTTATGAGTCAAGGGTTGAATACCCGGATCAGTCTTGTTGCTTCTATGGAAGCTGAGACAGAAGAGAGTAGTAAGTTGACTCTCGATGATGTGCCAGTGGCTAGGGATTATCCGGATGTATTTCTGGATGATTTGCCTGGTTTACCACCAAGAAGAGAAGTTGAATTTACGATTCAACTTGCACCTGGTACACAACCAATTTCTAGACAGCCATACAGAATGTCAGAAATGGAATATAAAGAGCTAAGGATACAGATTGATGACCTGCTAGCAAAAGGGTTTGTCAGACATAGTACATCCCCATGGGGAGCACCTGTACTATTTGTGAAGAAGAAGGATGGGTCTATGAGGTTATGTGTGGATTACAGATTGCTAAATCAAGTGACTATAAAGAATAAATACCCACTACCTCGCATAGACGATCTATTTGATCAATTGAAGGGATCCACTTGGTTCTCTAAAATAGATTTGAGATCCGGCTACCATCAATTGAGAGTAGTAGAGGAAGATGTGGAAAAGACAGCTTTCCAGACGAAATATGGGCACTTTGAATTTTTAGTTATGCCATTTGGGTTGACCAACGCCCCAGCATTTTTCATGGACCTAATGAATAGAGTTTTCCATAATTTCTTGGATCGGTTTGTAGTAGTGTTTATTGATGATATTCTTATCTATTCCAAGACTAGGGAAGAACACACTAAACATCTCAAGTTGGTGTTGCAGTTGTTGTGGGAGAACAGATTGTATGCCAAGTTTTCTAAGTGCCAGTTTTGGCTAGAACAAATTTCATTCCTTGGGCATATAATATCTGGTGAAGGGATTTCTGTAGACCCAGCTAAGGTGAAGGCTGTATCAGATTGGTCTAGACCCACTACAGTGTCAGAAGTTCGTAGTTTCTTGGGCATGGCAGGATATTATCGCCGTTTTATCGAAGGATTCTCTAGAATTGCGGCCCCATTATCTAATCTGACTAAAAAGACAGTAGCATTCAAATGGGACCAGAAGTGTGAAGACAGTTTTATGGAACTTAAGAATCGTTTGATTACAGCTCCAGTGTTGGTAATACCATTTGCAAATGAAGGATTTGTGGTATATTGCGATGCTTCAGGCATTGGACTTGGTTGTGTCCTAATGCAGGGTGGTAGGGTTGTAGCCTATGCTTCACGTTTGTTGAGACCACATGAATGCAATTATGCTACACACGATTTGGAGTTGGCTGCGATAGTATTCGCATTGAAAGTGTGGCGACATTATTTATATGGTGCCCAGTTTACTATATTCTCAGATCACAAAAGTTTGCGATATATCTTTTCTCAAAAAGATCTGAATATGAGGCAGAGGAGATGGATAGATTTATTAAAGGACTTTAACTTTGATATTCAATATCATCCTGGAAAAGCTAACGTAGTAGCTGATGCACTGAGTCGTAGTGGAGTTTCTGGTGAATCCATTACCGCATTATCTTCTTTTATGGTTAGCCAGTGCAGTCTTATAGCTACAGTGAGGGATTGGCCAGCAGAGTTCCATTTGGCAAAGAGCAGTATTAGCATTGCACGTATTGATATCGAGCCAGAACTTATGCAAAGGATCTGGAAAGGGCAACGTACAGACCCAGAGTTGATGAAAACAAGAAGGTTGGTCGAGAAGGGGTCAGTTAAGGCAAAGGACTTCAGAATCAAAAATGATATTTTGTGGTTCAGGGGTAGACTGTGTGTACCTAATGATGAGGACATTAAAAGAATTATTTTGGAAGAGGGCCACAGATCAAAGTATGCAGTGCATCCTGGTAGTACAAAGATGTTTAATAATTTGAATACTTTGTACTGGTGGTCTAGAATGAAGCGGGACATTGCAGAATATGTAGCAAGATGTATAATTTGTCAAAAAGTTAAAGCTGAGCATAGAAAGTCTCCTGGTTTGTTGCAGCCATTACCAGTGCCAGAATGGAAATGGGAGCAAGTGACTATGGATTTTGTCACGGGATTGCCTAGAACCATACGTCATCATGATGCTATTTGGGTAATCGTAGATCGCTTAACCAAATCAGCTCACTTTTTGCCCGTGAACATGACGCAATCACTTTAATCGCTTGCACAGTTGTATATGCGTGAGGTCGTTCGATTACATGGTATTCCAGTTTCTATAGTATCTGATCGAGATCCACGCTTTACTTCTAAATTCTGGAAGGGTTTGCAGGGTGCTTTGGGCACACAACTCAAATTCAGTACGAGTTTCCACCCACAGACTGACGGACAGTCAGAACGTACAATTCAGACTTTAGAAGACATGCTTCGTTGCTGTGTGTTAGATCTTGGAGGAAACTGGAGTAAACATTTGGATTTGGTAGAAATTCTCGTACAATAATAGTTTTCATTCCAGTATCAAAATGGCACCATTTGAGGCACTCTATGGAAGGAGATGTAGATCCCCTCTTTGTTGGGAAGAAGTGGGAGAAAAACAGTATTTGGGTCCTGATTTGGTTGAGGAAAGTGCTAACAAAGTGAATCTGATAGTGAAACGTCTAAAACAAGCTCAAAGTCGTCAGAAAAGCTATGCTGACACACGACGACGCCACTTAGAGTTTGTAGTGGGAGACTTGGTGTTCCTAAAGGTAAGATTAAGCTTTTATTTGACTTGAACTTGTATAAGTTCAATTGTTATAAGTTAATTTGTAATAATGCAAGCTCTTTTGCATTTGAAGGTGTCACCGTATCGTGGTATTGTGAGGTTCAGCAAGCAAGGCAAGTTGTCCCCACGATTTATTGGACCTTTTCGTATTCTGAAGAGAGTAAGTCCAGTTGCTTACAGGCTAGAGTTGCCGCCAAAGCTAGCTCGTGTACACGACGTTTTTCATGTCTCATTGCTACGCAAATATGTACATGATCCGAGCCATATAGTTGAGTGCGAGCCATTAAGCATAAGGGAAGATGCAACTTTTGAGGAGGGACCAATTCGGATATTAGATAGGAAGGAGAAGGTTCTTCGTACCAAAACCATCCCTCTGGTAAAGGTACTGTGGCAGCATCATACAGTAGAAGAAGCCACATGGGAAAGTGAAAAAGAAATGCAGAAGAAGTATCCTTTCCTATTTAATCAAATACAAGGTAAATTTTGAGGACAAAATTTTTATTAGGAGGGGAGAATGTAAGATCCCAACTTTCTGATCAATCTTTAAGTTATAGTTGTAATATTATAACTGACACAGGGTTTGTGTTGTGAAGGTGATCCTTGAAGTAGAGTCCTCAAAGTAAGAAGGACCTTAAGCTTGGAGAGAAGACAATGTTGGAAATTTGAAGAAAATAGTATTTTGATTTCGTATTGGGGTTGCCAAAGCTAAGAAGAAGGTGATTATAGCTTCAAGGTAAGCAACACCCTTCTAAGAAAACCTTGTTTTAGTTTTCTTGAATTCAAAATGAATTTCGGATCTCTGTTGCAAATATGAGATTAATATTATTATATGTTGCTGTTAAATAAGTTGCAATTTATTTTAGATGCATGTGACTATAGTAGGTTTGCGAATTGAGATAAATGTGATATTCTGTTTGCATAAGAAATCATTGCCTGAATTTATACATGAAATGCATGGAAGCATGAGGGCATAGGCCCATGATCTGAAAACGAAATGTAAACCATGAGGCAATGGCCTGGATGATTGTGAACTAGTAGCCCTATGGGCTGTGTTTGAGAAACATAGTTCTATTGACATGGAAATGATTGTGTGAGATACCAAATAAAATGAAAGGCATAAAATTTTAACTTAAGTTGCGGATCCGTATAACTTAAGTAGGTGTGTTTAATATAAATGCCATGACCTTGGATACTATTGTTTCATCATGTGTGGATTCTATTGATACCGGCTAGAGGCCGACAGTTGTACTGAATTCCAGCACCAAGGGGAATCGGTGGCTGATGCCCAAGCTTCATCTGGATGCCCTACGCTAAGGGGAATCGGCGTTAGGATGCCCAATACCAAGGGGAATCGGGTTGGATGCCTAACCTATATGGGAAACCTATAGAGTTAGATGTGGTCATGACGTTTACAATTAAACCACCTAATTAACTCTATAAATAGAATGAGATCAACATGGTTGTTGTTGTTAAGAGTTAGTATATTTTAATGCTGGTTTCCATTGATTAATGAATGCCTTTGTATGCTTGTGCTAAATATCATGAATGATAGGCAAAGATGTATATCGGCATTATTACATCGGTTTTCGATACATTGCTATGCATCATAGAATTGAAAAGATATGGCATGAACTGTGGTTTTCAAAAGCATGCATAGTGTTGCTTACTGGGACCTTTCGTCTCATCAACCGTGGTTTATCGGTTTTGTTTTAGATCCATCGACGTCTGGAGCTAAAGCTGATAAGGGGAAGGAGAAAGCTTTGGGCTACAGAGAGGAGGATTTCTTCAGGCCAGCTAGGTCTCCTTAGATAATGTATATCTTATTTTGGATTTATGTAGATAGAAAGAGAGAAAGAGAGGGATGTGACATGCTTAGATGACCCACTTTTGTAAAACCATGTATATAACTTTTAATGGGTTCTTTTGATACCTTTCCCTCATGGTTTATACCTTAAATGCCTCTTTTATAGTTAGTTTGACTGTACACATATAGTATATGTTGCACCCACGTTTATCAGGCATTTCTCACACTTGGATATTGTCCATTTTCTAGGCGTTATATACGCCTTTTGAAAAAAAAAAAATAAAGGAAAAACCTTACCATCATGTTTATTAGGACCTGGTTAACATCGTTTAGCTGATCTTAGTCCAAAGGGATGAGATGCGGTTATTGGGGTGTTACAATTTTGGTATCAGAGCAAAAGATCCCTATCAACCTCAACCTAGGATTAGCAGCTTTAGGTTGGGATTGGGTTGAGAGTGCGATAATTAGAACCTTGAACTATTTAGGACTTTGCATTTTTGGTTTTGATTGAAATTTTGTAAATTTCAGATTGTGATGGCACCCCGACGGAGGGGTAGACCTCGCCGAGCCCCAGCAGCAGCTGTGCCTGCTCCTACTCCTGCTCCTGATATTCCAGCGGGTGAGCCAGTTGAGGTACCAGCTGAGATTCCTGCTGATGTGCCAGTTGCAGCTCCAGCGGATGTTCCCGTTGCTGCACTTGATGCCCCACTCACACAAAGGCAGATGGGTCAGATTTTACGTGAGTTTGGGGAGATATCTTCTACCCTTAGACAGGCGGTTGCTATGAATCAGCAACAGCCACATAACCAGCCCAGAGGTGAGCAAGAACAAAGGGGCAGAGCAAGGGAAATGGATGATCCCATGAGGAGCTTTAGGAGATTGTCTCCTCCACCTTTTTATGGAAGTCCAGATCCAATGGAAGCTGAAGGGTGGATTAAGCAAATAGAGAAGATCTTTGTTGCTTCTCGATGTCCAGAGGAAGATAAGGTGACCTTAGCCATGTTTATGTTACGTGGTGATGCGGATTATTGGTGGAGATCTGTACAAAATGAGATGGCTATTACCGGTGTGCCTATTACATGGGCGGAGTTCAAGCGTAGATTTGATCTACGTTACTTTCCAGAGCATGTAAGGGTGAGGAAAGCAGAGGAGTTTATGAGTATATCTCAGGGAGACATGTCTGTTGCACACTACGAGGCAAAGTTTGCAGAGCTTTCACGATTTGCACCTCGGATTGTGGAAACAAAGGAAGACAGGACTAGACACTTTCAACGGGGATTGAGGCCGGATATTAAAGAAAAGGTTGAGATGTTTTGTTGTACCGTCTTCCACGAGTTAGTGCACAAGGCCACTGTAGCTGAGAGGGCTATAGAGGAGAGAGCTATGGAGGTGAGAGTGCCGAGAGTGCCACCTCGAGCAGCATATAGTCAGCAGAGATTTCCTGCCAGAGATCAGAGGCAGAGGTTCACTCCTAGAGATCAGCGGAGGTCTAGTGGATCAGGACAGTTTAGGGGAGGTTTCCAGGCAGGGCAGAGTCAGAGGCCAGTGACTGCCAGCTGTCCTAGGTGTGGTAGGTCTCATATACCAGGGCCGTGTTTTGCACCGGCAGGAGCTTGCTATAGGTGTGGTCAGCATGGCCACAGGATTGCTGACTGCCCACATCCTGCTCAGTACCAGTCATTGCAGTCACGACCATATCAGTCAGAGGCATTGCCTACTGCAGACACACCGAGATATCAGCGGCCACATCCTTATAGAGGAAGACATGGAGGCCAGAGGCAGCAAGGCAGACCAGTAGGCGGAGGTGGAGCACCCCGATTAGAGCAGAGGACCCAGACTACACCATTACAGCCACAGCATCTTCAGGCCAGAGCTTATGCTGTAGCACCTTCTGAGCAGTCTGTAGCTGATGTACCATCAGTGGTTGGAGGTACTATATTTATTTCTGGTCATTCTGCTTTGAGTTTGTTTGATTCAGGAGCTACTCACTCCTTTATTACTCCTAAATGTGCATGCCATGCTGGGTTATTTCCGTCTGTTATGGAATTTCCATTGACTGTTAGTACTCCTTTGGGAAAGAATAGCAGTGTAGAAACAGTGTTTAAAGACTGCATGATTAGACTGGGAAGATTAGAATTACCTGGAGATTTGATTAGTCTGGATATCAGTGGGTATGATGTGATATTAGGCATGGATTGGTTGTCTAAGCACCATGTGACCATTGATTGCTTTCAAAAGTCAATCACAGTCAATAGTCCTGGTGGACCAATTCAATGTTTTATGAGTCAAGGGTTGAATACCCGGATCAGTCTTGTTGCTTCTATGGAAGCTGAGACAGAAGAGAGTAGTAAGTTGACTCTCGATGATGTGCCAGTGGCTAGGGATTATCCGGATGTATTTCTGGATGATTTGCCTGGTTTACCACCAAGAAGAGAAGTTGAATTTACGATTCAACTTGCACCTGGTACACAACCAATTTCTAGACAGCCATACAGAATGTCAGAAATGGAATATAAAGAGCTAAGGATACAGATTGATGACCTGCTAGCAAAAGGGTTTGTCAGACATAGTACATCCCCATGGGGAGCACCTGTACTATTTGTGAAGAAGAAGGATGGGTCTATGAGGTTATGTGTGGATTACAGATTGCTAAATCAAGTGACTATAAAGAATAAATACCCACTACCTCGCATAGACGATCTATTTGATCAATTGAAGGGATCCACTTGGTTCTCTAAAATAGATTTGAGATCCGGCTACCATCAATTGAGAGTAGTAGAGGAAGATGTGGAAAAGACAGCTTTCCAGACGAAATATGGGCACTTTGAATTTTTAGTTATGCCATTTGGGTTGACCAACGCCCCAGCATTTTTCATGGACCTAATGAATAGAGTTTTCCATAATTTCTTGGATCGGTTTGTAGTAGTGTTTATTGATGATATTCTTATCTATTCCAAGACTAGGGAAGAACACACTAAACATCTCAAGTTGGTGTTGCAGTTGTTGTGGGAGAACAGATTGTATGCCAAGTTTTCTAAGTGCCAGTTTTGGCTAGAACAAATTTCATTCCTTGGGCATATAATATCTGGTGAAGGGATTTCTGTAGACCCAGCTAAGGTGAAGGCTGTATCAGATTGGTCTAGACCCACTACAGTGTCAGAAGTTCGTAGTTTCTTGGGCATGGCAGGATATTATCGCCGTTTTATCGAAGGATTCTCTAGAATTGCGGCCCCATTATCTAATCTGACTAAAAAGACAGTAGCATTCAAATGGGACCAGAAGTGTGAAGACAGTTTTATGGAACTTAAGAATCGTTTGATTACAGCTCCAGTGTTGGTAATACCATTTGCAAATGAAGGATTTGTGGTATATTGCGATGCTTCAGGCATTGGACTTGGTTGTGTCCTAATGCAGGGTGGTAGGGTTGTAGCCTATGCTTCACGTTTGTTGAGACCACATGAATGCAATTATGCTACACACGATTTGGAGTTGGCTGCGATAGTATTCGCATTGAAAGTGTGGCGACATTATTTATATGGTGCCCAGTTTACTATATTCTCAGATCACAAAAGTTTGCGATATATCTTTTCTCAAAAAGATCTGAATATGAGGCAGAGGAGATGGATAGATTTATTAAAGGACTTTAACTTTGATATTCAATATCATCCTGGAAAAGCTAACGTAGTAGCTGATGCACTGAGTCGTAGTGGAGTTTCTGGTGAATCCATTACCGCATTATCTTCTTTTATGGTTAGCCAGTGCAGTCTTATAGCTACAGTGAGGGATTGGCCAGCAGAGTTCCATTTGGCAAAGAACAGTATTAGCATTGCACGTATTGATATCGAGCCAGAACTTATGCAAAGGATCTGGAAAGGGCAACGTACAGACCCAGAGTTGATGAAAACAAGAAGGTTGGTCGAGAAGGGGTCAGTTAAGGCAAAGGACTTCAGAATCAAAAATGATATTTTGTGGTTCAGGGGTAGACTGTGTGTACCTAATGATGAGGACATTAAAAGAATTATTTTGGAAGAGGGCCACAGATCAAAGTATGCAGTGCATCCTGGTAGTACAAAGATGTTTAATAATTTGAATACTTTGTACTGGTGGTCTAGAATGAAGCGGGACATTGCAGAATATGTAGCAAGATGTATAATTTGTCAAAAAGTTAAAGCTGAGCATAGAAAGTCTCCTGGTTTGTTGCAGCCATTACCAGTGCCAGAATGGAAATGGGAGCAAGTGACTATGGATTTTGTCACGGGATTGCCTAGAACCATACGTCATCATGATGCTATTTGGGTAATCGTAGATCGCTTAACCAAATCAGCTCACTTTTTGCCCGTGAACATGACGCAATCACTTCAATCGCTTGCACAGTTGTATATGCGTGAGGTCGTTCGATTACATGGTATTCCAGTTTCTATAGTATCTGATCGAGATCCACGCTTTACTTCTAAATTCTGGAAGGGTTTGCAGGGTGCTTTGGGCACACAACTCAAATTCAGTACGAGTTTCCACCCACAGACTGACGGACAGTCAGAACGTACAATTCAGACTTTAGAAGACATGCTTCGTTGCTGTGTGTTAGATCTTGGAGGAAACTGGAGTAAACATTTGGATTTGGTAGAATTCTCGTACAATAATAGTTTTCATTCCAGTATCAAAATGGCACCATTTGAGGCACTCTATGGAAGGAGATGTAGATCCCCTCTTTGTTGGGAAGAAGTGGGAGAAAAACAGTATTTGGGTCCTGATTTGGTTGAGGAAAGTGCTAACAAAGTGAATCTGATAGTGAAACGTCTAAAACAAGCTCAAAGTCGTCAGAAAAGCTATGCTGACACACGACGACGCCACTTAGAGTTTGTAGTGGGAGACTTGGTGTTCCTAAAGGTAAGATTAAGCTTTTATTTGACTTGAACTTGTATAAGTTCAATTGTTATAAGTTAATTTGTAATAATGCAAGCTCTTTTGCATTTGAAGGTGTCACCGTATCGTGGTATTGTGAGGTTCAGCAAGCAAGGCAAGTTGTCCCCACGATTTATTGGACCTTTTCGTATTCTGAAGAGAGTAAGTCCAGTTGCTTACAGGCTAGAGTTGCCGCCAAAGCTAGCTCGTGTACACGACGTTTTTCATGTCTCATTGCTACGCAAATATGTACATGATCCGAGCCATATAGTTGAGTGCGAGCCATTAAGCATAAGGGAAGATGCAACTTTTGAGGAGGGACCAATTCGGATATTAGATAGGAAGGAGAAGGTTCTTCGTACCAAAACCATCCCTCTGGTAAAGGTACTGTGGCAGCATCATACAGTAGAAGAAGCCACATGGGAAAGTGAAAAAGAAATGCAGAAGAAGTATCCTTTCCTATTTAATCAAATACAAGGTAAATTTTGAGGACAAAATTTTTATTAGGAGGGGAGAATGTAAGATCCCAACTTTCTGATCAATCTTTAAGTTATAGTTGTAATATTATAACTGACACAGGGTTTGTGTTGTGAAGGTGATCCTTGAAGTAGAGTCCTCAAAGTAAGAAGGACCTTAAGCTTGGAGAGAAGACAATGTTGGAAATTTGAAGAAAATAGTATTTTGATTTCGTATTGGGGTTGCCAAAGCTAAGAAGAAGGTGATTATAGCTTCAAGGTAAGCAACACCCTTCTAAGAAAACCTTGTTTTAGTTTTCTTGAATTCAAAATGAATTTCGGATCTCTGTTGCAAATATGAGATTAATATTATTATATGTTGCTGTTAAATAAGTTGCAATTTATTTTAGATGCATGTGACTATAGTAGGTTTGCGAATTGAGATAAATGTGATATTCTGTTTGCATAAGAAATCATTGCCTGAATTTATACATGAAATGCATGGAAGCATGAGGGCATAGGCCCATGATCTGAAAACGAAATGTAAACCATGAGGCAATGGCCTGGATGATTGTGAACTAGTAGCCCTATGGGCTGTGTTTGAGAAACATAGTTCTATTGACATGGAAATGATTGTGTGAGATACCAAATAAAATGAAAGGCATAAAATTTTAACTTAAGTTGCGGATCCGTATAACTTAAGTAGGTGTGTTTAATATAAATGCCATGACCTTGGATACTATTGTTTCATCATGTGTGGATTCTATTGATACCGGCTAGAGGCCGACAGTTGTACTGAATTCCAGCACCAAGGGGAATCGGTGGCTGATGCCCAAGCTTCATCTGGATGCCCTACGCTAAGGGGAATCGGCGTTAGGATGCCCAATACCAAGGGGAATCGGGTTGGATGCCTAACCTATATGGGAAACCTATAGAGTTAGATGTGGTCATGACGTTTACAATTAAACCACCTAATTAACTCTATAAATAGAATGAGATCAACATGGTTGTTGTTGTTAAGAGTTAGTATATTTTAATGCTGGTTTCCATTGATTAATGAATGCCTTTGTATGCTTGTGCTAAATATCATGAATGATAGGCAAAGATGTATATCGGCATTATTACATCGGTTTTCGATACATTGCTATGCATCATAGAATTGAAAAGATATGGCATGAACTGTGGTTTTCAAAAGCATGCATAGTGTTGCTTACTGGGACCTTTCGTCTCATCAACCGTGGTTTATCGGTTTTGTTTTAGATCCATCGACGTCTGGAGCTAAAGCTGATAAGGGGAAGGAGAAAGCTTTGGGCTACAGAGAGGAGGATTTCTTCAGGCCAGCTAGGTCTCCTTAGATAATGTATATCTTATTTTGGATTTATGTAGATAGAAAGAGAGAAAGAGAGGGATGTGACATGCTTAGATGACCCACTTTTGTAAAACCATGTATATAACTTTTAATGGGTTCTTTTGATACCTTTCCCTCATGGTTTATACCTTAAATGCCTCTTTTATAGTTAGTTTGACTGTACACATATAGTATATGTTGCACCCACGTTTATCAGGCATTTCTCACACTTGGATATTGTCCATTTTCTAGGCGTTATATACGCCTTTTGAAAAAAAAAAAATAAAGGAAAAACCTTACCATCATGTTTATTAGGACCTGGTTAACATCCTTTAGCTGATCTTAGTCCAAAGGGATGAGATGCGGTTATTGGGGTGTTACAATTTTGGTATCAGAGCAAAAGATCCCTATCAACCTCAACCTAGGATTAGCAGCTTTAGGTTGGGATTGGGTTGAGAGTGCGATAATTAGAACCTTGAACTATTTAGGACTTTGCATTTTTGGTTTTGATTGAAATTTTGTAAATTTCAGATTGTGATGGCACCCCGACGGAGGGGTAGACCTCGCCGAGCCCCAGCAGCAGCTGTGCCTGCTCCTACTCCTGCTCCTGATATTCCAGCGGGTGAGCCAGTTGAGGTACCAGCTGAGATTCCTGCTGATGTGCCAGTTGCAGCTCCAGCGGATGTTCCCGTTGCTGCACTTGATGCCCCACTCACACAAAGGCAGATGGGTCAGATTTTACGTGAGTTTGGGGAGATATCTTCTACCCTTAGACAGGCGGTTGCTATGAATCAGCAACAGCCACATAACCAGCCCAGAGGTGAGCAAGAACAAAGGGGCAGAGCAAGGGAAATGGATGATCCCATGAGGAGCTTTAGGAGATTGTCTCCTCCACCTTTTTATGGAAGTCCAGATCCAATGGAAGCTGAAGGGTGGATTAAGCAAATAGAGAAGATCTTTGTTGCTTCTCGATGTCCAGAGGAAGATAAGGTGACCTTAGCCATGTTTATGTTACGTGGTGATGCGGATTATTGGTGGAGATCTGTACAAAATGAGATGGCTATTACCGGTGTGCCTATTACATGGGCGGAGTTCAAGCGTAGATTTGATCTACGTTACTTTCCAGAGCATGTAAGGGTGAGGAAAGCAGAGGAGTTTATGAGTATATCTCAGGGAGACATGTCTGTTGCACACTACGAGGCAAAGTTTGCAGAGCTTTCACGATTTGCACCTCGGATTGTGGAAACAAAGGAAGACAGGACTAGACACTTTCAACGGGGATTGAGGCCGGATATTAAAGAAAAGGTTGAGATGTTTTGTTGTACCGTCTTCCACGAGTTAGTGCACAAGGCCACTGTAGCTGAGAGGGCTATAGAGGAGAGAGCTATGGAGGTGAGAGTGCCGAGAGTGCCACCTCGAGCAGCATATAGTCAGCAGAGATTTCCTGCCAGAGATCAGAGGCAGAGGTTCACTCCTAGAGATCAGCGGAGGTCTAGTGGATCAGGACAGTTTAGGGGAGGTTTCCAGGCAGGGCAGAGTCAGAGGCCAGTGACTGCCAGCTGTCCTAGGTGTGGTAGGTCTCATATACCAGGGCCGTGTTTTGCACCGGCAGGAGCTTGCTATAGGTGTGGTCAGCATGGCCACAGGATTGCTGACTGCCCACATCCTGCTCAGTACCAGTCATTGCAGTCACGACCATATCAGTCAGAGGCATTGCCTACTGCAGACACACCGAGATATCAGCGGCCACATCCTTATAGAGGAAGACATGGAGGCCAGAGGCAGCAAGGCAGACCAGTAGGCGGAGGTGGAGCACCCCGATTAGAGCAGAGGACCCAGACTACACCATTACAGCCACAGCATCTTCAGGCCAGAGCTTATGCTGTAGCACCTTCTGAGCAGTCTGTAGCTGATGTACCATCAGTGGTTGGAGGTACTATATTTATTTCTGGTCATTCTGCTTTGAGTTTGTTTGATTCAGGAGCTACTCACTCCTTTATTACTCCTAAATGTGCATGCCATGCTGGGTTATTTCCGTCTGTTATGGAATTTCCATTGACTGTTAGTACTCCTTTGGGAAAGAATAGCAGTGTAGAAACAGTGTTTAAAGACTGCATGATTAGACTGGGAAGATTAGAATTACCTGGAGATTTGATTAGTCTGGATATCAGTGGGTATGATGTGATATTAGGCATGGATTGGTTGTCTAAGCACCATGTGACCATTGATTGCTTTCAAAAGTCAATCACAGTCAATAGTCCTGGTGGACCAATTCAATGTTTTATGAGTCAAGGGTTGAATACCCGGATCAGTCTTGTTGCTTCTATGGAAGCTGAGACAGAAGAGAGTAGTAAGTTGACTCTCGATGATGTGCCAGTGGCTAGGGATTATCCGGATGTATTTCTGGATGATTTGCCTGGTTTACCACCAAGAAGAGAAGTTGAATTTACGATTCAACTTGCACCTGGTACACAACCAATTTCTAGACAGCCATACAGAATGTCAGAAATGGAATATAAAGAGCTAAGGATACAGATTGATGACCTGCTAGCAAAAGGGTTTGTCAGACATAGTACATCCCCATGGGGAGCACCTGTACTATTTGTGAAGAAGAAGGATGGGTCTATGAGGTTATGTGTGGATTACAGATTGCTAAATCAAGTGACTATAAAGAATAAATACCCACTACCTCGCATAGACGATCTATTTGATCAATTGAAGGGATCCACTTGGTTCTCTAAAATAGATTTGAGATCCGGCTACCATCAATTGAGAGTAGTAGAGGAAGATGTGGAAAAGACAGCTTTCCAGACGAAATATGGGCACTTTGAATTTTTAGTTATGCCATTTGGGTTGACCAACGCCCCAGCATTTTTCATGGACCTAATGAATAGAGTTTTCCATAATTTCTTGGATCGGTTTGTAGTAGTGTTTATTGATGATATTCTTATCTATTCCAAGACTAGGGAAGAACACACTAAACATCTCAAGTTGGTGTTGCAGTTGTTGTGGGAGAACAGATTGTATGCCAAGTTTTCTAAGTGCCAGTTTTGGCTAGAACAAATTTCATTCCTTGGGCATATAATATCTGGTGAAGGGATTTCTGTAGACCCAGCTAAGGTGAAGGCTGTATCAGATTGGTCTAGACCCACTACAGTGTCAGAAGTTCGTAGTTTCTTGGGCATGGCAGGATATTATCGCCGTTTTATCGAAGGATTCTCTAGAATTGCGGCCCCATTATCTAATCTGACTAAAAAGACAGTAGCATTCAAATGGGACCAGAAGTGTGAAGACAGTTTTATGGAACTTAAGAATCGTTTGATTACAGCTCCAGTGTTGGTAATACCATTTGCAAATGAAGGATTTGTGGTATATTGCGATGCTTCAGGCATTGGACTTGGTTGTGTCCTAATGCAGGGTGGTAGGGTTGTAGCCTATGCTTCACGTTTGTTGAGACCACATGAATGCAATTATGCTACACACGATTTGGAGTTGGCTGCGATAGTATTCGCATTGAAAGTGTGGCGACATTATTTATATGGTGCCCAGTTTACTATATTCTCAGATCACAAAAGTTTGCGATATATCTTTTCTCAAAAAGATCTGAATATGAGGCAGAGGAGATGGATAGATTTATTAAAGGACTTTAACTTTGATATTCAATATCATCCTGGAAAAGCTAACGTAGTAGCTGATGCACTGAGTCGTAGTGGAGTTTCTGGTGAATCCATTACCGCATTATCTTCTTTTATGGTTAGCCAGTGCAGTCTTATAGCTACAGTGAGGGATTGGCCAGCAGAGTTCCATTTGGCAAAGAACAGTATTAGCATTGCACGTATTGATATCGAGCCAGAACTTATGCAAAGGATCTGGAAAGGGCAACGTACAGACCCAGAGTTGATGAAAACAAGAAGGTTGGTCGAGAAGGGGTCAGTTAAGGCAAAGGACTTCAGAATCAAAAATGATATTTTGTGGTTCAGGGGTAGACTGTGTGTACCTAATGATGAGGACATTAAAAGAATTATTTTGGAAGAGGGCCACAGATCAAAGTATGCAGTGCATCCTGGTAGTACAAAGATGTTTAATAATTTGAATACTTTGTACTGGTGGTCTAGAATGAAGCGGGACATTGCAGAATATGTAGCAAGATGTATAATTTGTCAAAAAGTTAAAGCTGAGCATAGAAAGTCTCCTGGTTTGTTGCAGCCATTACCAGTGCCAGAATGGAAATGGGAGCAAGTGACTATGGATTTTGTCACGGGATTGCCTAGAACCATACGTCATCATGATGCTATTTGGGTAATCGTAGATCGCTTAACCAAATCAGCTCACTTTTTGCCCGTGAACATGACGCAATCACTTCAATCGCTTGCACAGTTGTATATGCGTGAGGTCGTTCGATTACATGGTATTCCAGTTTCTATAGTATCTGATCGAGATCCACGCTTTACTTCTAAATTCTGGAAGGGTTTGCAGGGTGCTTTGGGCACACAACTCAAATTCAGTACGAGTTTCCACCCACAGACTGACGGACAGTCAGAACGTACAATTCAGACTTTAGAAGACATGCTTCGTTGCTGTGTGTTAGATCTTGGAGGAAACTGGAGTAAACATTTGGATTTGGTAGAATTCTCGTACAATAATAGTTTTCATTCCAGTATCAAAATGGCACCATTTGAGGCACTCTATGGAAGGAGATGTAGATCCCCTCTTTGTTGGGAAGAAGTGGGAGAAAAACAGTATTTGGGTCCTGATTTGGTTGAGGAAAGTGCTAACAAAGTGAATCTGATAGTGAAACGTCTAAAACAAGCTCAAAGTCGTCAGAAAAGCTATGCTGACACACGACGACGCCACTTAGAGTTTGTAGTGGGAGACTTGGTGTTCCTAAAGGTAAGATTAAGCTTTTATTTGACTTGAACTTGTATAAGTTCAATTGTTATAAGTTAATTTGTAATAATGCAAGCTCTTTTGCATTTGAAGGTGTCACCGTATCGTGGTATTGTGAGGTTCAGCAAGCAAGGCAAGTTGTCCCCACGATTTATTGGACCTTTTCGTATTCTGAAGAGAGTAAGTCCAGTTGCTTACAGGCTAGAGTTGCCGCCAAAGCTAGCTCGTGTACACGACGTTTTTCATGTCTCATTGCTACGCAAATATGTACATGATCCGAGCCATATAGTTGAGTGCGAGCCATTAAGCATAAGGGAAGATGCAACTTTTGAGGAGGGACCAATTCGGATATTAGATAGGAAGGAGAAGGTTCTTCGTACCAAAACCATCCCTCTGGTAAAGGTACTGTGGCAGCATCATACAGTAGAAGAAGCCACATGGGAAAGTGAAAAAGAAATGCAGAAGAAGTATCCTTTCCTATTTAATCAAATACAAGGTAAATTTTGAGGACAAAATTTTTATTAGGAGGGGAGAATGTAAGATCCCAACTTTCTGATCAATCTTTAAGTTATAGTTGTAATATTATAACTGACACAGGGTTTGTGTTGTGAAGGTGATCCTTGAAGTAGAGTCCTCAAAGTAAGAAGGACCTTAAGCTTGGAGAGAAGACAATGTTGGAAATTTGAAGAAAATAGTATTTTGATTTCGTATTGGGGTTGCCAAAGCTAAGAAGAAGGTGATTATAGCTTCAAGGTAAGCAACACCCTTCTAAGAAAACCTTGTTTTAGTTTTCTTGAATTCAAAATGAATTTCGGATCTCTGTTGCAAATATGAGATTAATATTATTATATGTTGCTGTTAAATAAGTTGCAATTTATTTTAGATGCATGTGACTATAGTAGGTTTGCGAATTGAGATAAATGTGATATTCTGTTTGCATAAGAAATCATTGCCTGAATTTATACATGAAATGCATGGAAGCATGAGGGCATAGGCCCATGATCTGAAAACGAAATGTAAACCATGAGGCAATGGCCTGGATGATTGTGAACTAGTAGCCCTATGGGCTGTGTTTGAGAAACATAGTTCTATTGACATGGAAATGATTGTGTGAGATACCAAATAAAATGAAAGGCATAAAATTTTAACTTAAGTTGCGGATCCGTATAACTTAAGTAGGTGTGTTTAATATAAATGCCATGACCTTGGATACTATTGTTTCATCATGTGTGGATTCTATTGATACCGGCTAGAGGCCGACAGTTGTACTGAATTCCAGCACCAAGGGGAATCGGTGGCTGATGCCCAAGCTTCATCTGGATGCCCTACGCTAAGGGGAATCGGCGTTAGGATGCCCAATACCAAGGGGAATCGGGTTGGATGCCTAACCTATATGGGAAACCTATAGAGTTAGATGTGGTCATGACGTTTACAATTAAACCACCTAATTAACTCTATAAATAGAATGAGATCAACATGGTTGTTGTTGTTAAGAGTTAGTATATTTTAATGCTGGTTTCCATTGATTAATGAATGCCTTTGTATGCTTGTGCTAAATATCATGAATGATAGGCAAAGATGTATATCGGCATTATTACATCGGTTTTCGATACATTGCTATGCATCATAGAATTGAAAAGATATGGCATGAACTGTGGTTTTCAAAAGCATGCATAGTGTTGCTTACTGGGACCTTTCGTCTCATCAACCGTGGTTTATCGGTTTTGTTTTAGATCCATCGACGTCTGGAGCTAAAGCTGATAAGGGGAAGGAGAAAGCTTTGGGCTACAGAGAGGAGGATTTCTTCAGGCCAGCTAGGTCTCCTTAGATAATGTATATCTTATTTTGGATTTATGTAGATAGAAAGAGAGAAAGAGAGGGATGTGACATGCTTAGATGACCCACTTTTGTAAAACCATGTATATAACTTTTAATGGGTTCTTTTGATACCTTTCCCTCATGGTTTATACCTTAAATGCCTCTTTTATAGTTAGTTTGACTGTACACATATAGTATATGTTGCACCCACGTTTATCAGGCATTTCTCACACTTGGATATTGTCCATTTTCTAGGCGTTATATACGCCTTTTGTCGAAAAAAAATAAAGGAAAAACCTTACCATCATGTTTATTAGGACCTGGTTAACATCCTTTAGCTGATCTTAGTCCAAAGGGATGAGATGCGGTTATTGGGGTGTTACATTTAGTCCCTGTCCAAGTTCACCAAAATCACATCATCTGCAAATAGCATACACCAATGCACCTCTTCTTGACTACAAGCTAAATTCACCCATAATCAAAGCAAATTGATGAGTTATAAACCTAGATGCCAATTATTCTTGCCTTAGTAAGCAGACTTCAATCAATAACTCTATCATTGATTAATAACGCATCTATAAAGCTCCCGGCTTGGGAGCAGAATTTGATGGTTTGAGATCAATTCCAGGTTAAACCTGCACCAAGATTTCAAGATTTGGGTCCATGGAAGCTAAGAGCATCTATCTACTTAGAAACCAGTCTCCTAAAAAGCATAAGATTTAAACTCAAAAACAATTTTTATTCAGATAAAACTCTACAGAAACTAAATAATTGATCAGTTGCACCATCCTAGAAAGACAGAGGTTCGACTTCAAATTAAGCTCACCCTACATAATCTACTTTACACACAGACTCTATTCTGGTTAATTAAGCTCCGCCGAGCCGTTCAAAAGTGGAGGAAAAATTATAAATATCCTCTTATCGTAAAAGAAACATGGATAATATTTGTGTCTTCGTCATATTTGTCCATAAATGTGCATGCTTATGCATACGTATACACATGTATGAAAGCAAACAGGATTCTGGTGTACTCACAAGGTACTACACCAAGTGAAACATGACTTTTCCATCACATGGAGTGATGATGTCGCCAATCCAGTCCATCCACCAGACAAGGGACCTCCGGATATAGTATACAGACAATTGTTCAACCCAGATAATCCACATCAATACTTGTGCAACAGCAGCTAATGGATTGTCTTTAACACTTTGTGGGTTATTTACTACTCACAAGAAAGACATCAGATCTAGGAGATGCATCTTTACTATGTGGAAACTGCGCATAGTTAAGAGACATGGCAAACAATGCACTCAAATATCCTGTCATGACCTGAGGATTGAAGTTTGATAAAGTAATTGAGAAGATTTTTTGTTGAAGATCATGGACACATGGTATAAGGTTCCATCTACTAAGACTAGATTAGGAAAAATAATATAAAATTTTTCTTATTGTGCAAACTTGATCCTACAAAAGAAATAATTTGCAAACCCAGGGTATGAAGTAATAATTTTATGGGTCTCCAATAAAAGAATGAAAAAAAAAAAACAGAAATTCCACCCAACAGCCATGTGAAGAATAAAATGTCCAATATAGGAATGCCTCAAGAACTGAAACCCCCATCCTTAGAGAAAAATATTAAAATAATAAGGTAAAGAGGAAATGAAAAATATCTAAAGCCAAATTAGAAAATTTCCATGAAGAAGAATTTAGAGCCTCACTCCGCATGTGTGTTTTCCAAGCATATAAGCCTAGTAGTCGGATAGTATAGCTCTCCAGGATTTCTAATGGCAGCTTCAATCAGATTGATATCCATTGTTCCATCTGTGTTGTTCTTCACAGTCCTTGGATGTACACCACCAATAATTGAAATTCCTCCATTCTCGTACACATGGATGTGGGAATTGTCCCCAAGAATTACTTCACTTCCTCTAACTTCACAGTGGACCATAACGCTTATAAGGTTACCCATAGTGCCCGAAGGAACAAAAAGAGCTGCTTCCTTGCCCATGATTTTTGCCATCTCTGATTCAAAGCTGCAGGCAGTGGGATCCGAGCCCAATACATCATCATCAACATCAGCATTTGCCATTGCAGCCCGCATCGCTTCAGTTGGCTTGGTCACTGTGTCAGATCGAAGGTCTACTGTCCTAGTTACCATTTTTAGCTGAAAAGGAAAAACATAATTTCTAGTTCAACCTCCATAGAGCTATAAGTTTAGAAAACAAAATCAGGATTGAAGCAGAAGCCGCCTATTGGCCAATTTTTTTCTAACGCAAAATTGTGAAATTAACAGCCACATCAATCAATGAAGCAGTAGTTCTTATAAGAAACGAAAAATTAACTACCATGTAAGAGCAATAAAGCAAACACAAAGACTCAACAAAGATCAAAATTTCAAGCCCCTGACTTGAGGACAAATTGAATCACTTCCAACATTTACTGTTTCATCAATCAATAGGGGTATAGTGGTGTTTTTTTTCTGTTGAAAGAATACATGGGTGATTTTGTTGATTATTTCCCTTCTCAAGTTCCGACTAGGTAGAAAATTTTAACGTAGGCGAATCTCAACGAAGAGAATAAGTTTGATAGTTGAGAAAGATACGGCTTTCTTCTTACCAACGAAGATATCCGAGATTGCAATAATTCCAATAGATACGAGAATCCGAACGGCTTAGCTTGTATTATTGAGAGATTGCTCAGCTCAGACAATTGTTCTGTTCCACCTTTGGAGCATAAACGCAAAAAAATTCAACAGAAACGAGTGAGATTCTACACATCAAATAAAGAGAAACCAATAACGCTTCAACAGAAGTAAAGCAAAATCATCTAAGGCTTTTTTTCTTCTATCTTATTCAATAAAAGTAGACAAGACCAAGAAGCCCTAGAATCTACTATCTATGAAACCCGAACGCCAGATTCTTTGAGTTGTATGGCTTTAAATCACTGAAAATCAAATCAACTTTTAACTGAGCTTTCACTTGAAAAGACTTCTTAACTCGACGAAAAGAACAAAGTGCAGAAACCATTAAATTAAACCTCAAGAAAAACTTGAACTCTTCACATTCGAATGCCGGCACTTGCCCTGAACCGCGAGAAAAGAGAGTAAGGAATCTAATAAAGGACAAACCTGTGGCGGGATCCAACCAATACAGACAAAAGGCGTAACCACCAAATGTAAATTTCAAAACCTAACCTTTAATCAATCACGTTGAATGCATGGCGACTCGTCTTCAAACACATTTACGTCTTTCACTTGGATTCTTTTGGGATCGCCGTGGAATGGCAGAATTCTCTGCATCTGTATTTTCGTGAAGATTTCCAATGGCTCTGAGTGTAAATAATCTATACGCTAAAGATAGAACTTGTGTCGAGTCAGATAAAGGTGTTGTCCATAGCTAATGGAGGAAAGGATTGAAATTACGTGAGGAGTCCATATCTTCTCCAACGGTCCTATAACAGTTCCGTCTGCCACTTCACGTGCCACGTATGAGAGCCAACCGGGCGAAGCATCTGGCGTCGCGTCTATAATCTATATGTTAGTGCGGTTTAGATGTGCGGTCACAGTCCATCCAAAAACTTATTTCCAACCAAAAAAAAAAAAAAAAGTCACTTTTTAGAAATGATTAAATTACAGGATCACTTCTCAAAAATTAAATTATAACATTATTTTACTTGGAACAAAAGCGCATGATAGATGGATAAAAACTTCCTTACGTGAGATGCGAGCGCATCATACGTAAATATAAGTGTTTCTCACCGACAATAAAGAGACATTATTTTCTATTTTTTTAATTCTTTTTTGAAAAGCGATCCTACACGTTAATTATGTTTGAAAAAGTGACCATTTTCTACAAAATGAGATTTTTGGTAAATTGTTTCTATAAATACAAACAAAAAATGTCATTTTTCATAATTTTCCCTTTTATAAAAGATTGGGATATCACAGCAAGGTTGTGTTTGGATATCAAGATTCTTGCATCTCAGCTTTAGATAAAAGATTTTCTTTCTGAAAAAAAAAAAAAAAAGCTGCGGGATCCAACATTTTATAAAATGCTAGATGAAAAATAAGCCCATTTTTTTATCTTACTCTTGAAGTAGGGAAAAAGAAACTCCGTTATAAGAAATGGGGTTTCTTACTTGCAAAACAGCTTTGTCATATCAAATTGAGATCTTGTGGAGCCTCTATCTACAACCTTATTTAGAGCCTCCACAGGATCATTGCCATATGTATTCAAAAACTCTTTAACTCCAAAGGGTTGGCTTGATGGTCAAGGCCTGGGGCCTGGGGGTGTGCTCCCTCCAAGATCCCAAGTTCAAAACCTCTTTAATGCTATCAATTCTTGGGAGCTACCTACATAACGTCTATGAGCCTTAGACTTACTGCATTGATAATGTGATGCGATATTCTAGAACAATCCATCTACACTATCAATCTCATTTTAAACCATATAAATCAATAATCAAAGGAAATAAAAAAAAACCTTGTACATGTCCCAATAATATATCTAAGTTAGGTTTCATCGTGCGTATTACATTCATTCAATTTTTAACATTTCTTAACTTTGTGTAAAAAATAAAGGGGAAAGAAACACTGGTATCAAAAAAACATCTATACTATATATAAAGAGAAGAGAGGGGAATATTCCCTCTAGATTCTGCCCCCCTTTTCTTTTTCCAAACATTGCCCTTCCCAAATAAAACAATCCCCCACTATTGTAACTACCTTGATTGTTTATCAAAGTGGACTCACATTTTCTACGCGGGTAGCACGTGCAGCCCCCTAGTTTTATATAATACCAAGGATGATACAAATTTGCATGTACACATGGGTAGTTACCTAGTAACTTGAGAGTTACTAAAATTTTTTAAAGATAACTGTGGGTAGTTAGTAACTATAATTATACACTAAATAGGACTATTAAGAAAAACATAGCAAAATCCAGGAGATTTTGATCCCAGCGCATGATTAACCCAAAGTATGAGCTTAGCTTTGACATATCTACCACAGTTTTTAATCTCAGCCGATACTGGTGTGCTTCTGGTGAAATCGATATTAGCCCGTAATGGAATCCTTTCCTAATTATAGCCATTGATCCAATAATGGAACTGAGTCTTGATTCAATATAATCAGTGGCTATGGCTTTCCAAATTATGGAGGTTGAGACTGCTCCATGGGTGGCACTTGGTGCATTCACAGCAGAAGGCATTGCCTCAGCACATCTCACTTTTCAGCACTTTTTAACTCCAAGAAGATCTTGCTGTAATACAAAGTATAGAAAAATGTCAGTTCAATGGTTGTAAGTAGAGTCGAGGGAGATGAAGATCCAATAAATTTATGTATCACCTGAATGCACGAAGAGTATACTGCACGTCGTTTACCGAGATTTGGTGGTGCAGGACAGCCCTGATTCTGAAAACATGAAACACCAATTGTAAAGTCGATATTCAATATATTTAACCTATCTTCAAAGGCAACATTCCAGATTTCCAATTTTGATGACTTGCAGGCTCCTCCCTCACTTTAACAAAGAGAAAAGTTATTTATGTTACTGCAATCACTTCCAATGGCCAGAGCAACGTTAAACGAAGTTATTATTCTAGCGAGTTCTTGGCTCTAAATGATAAATTGTGATGCTTTCTGATTCGCTCCAGGAACATTGTGCAAAGTTAATTAGAAAAAATTTCCTACACAGTTTCAAACGATCCAAATGATTCTAAGGTATAATTGGAATGCAAATAAGGAAAACTTTGCACTACTAGAATAAAGAAATTTTCATATTGCTCCTGTAAACAAATTTTACAAAATGTTCAAGATGAAGGAAATATCACTGAAGGAAAAAGTTCAGGGGAAACTTCTCTAGAATTTGGCAATTTAAAACTATGCCCCGTAGGCTTGCCTGAACTTGGCACAGCTTTTTTGTGCATTGCCATCCTAAAAAGACAATGTTCTAGCTATGATACAACCAAACTGATGAATGGTAACTGGTATAGGTTACACTTATGAACTCATAAGCCTACTGTGAACATCTCATGTGGTCTAGGCGAAAATCCAAGCATTGCCACCTGAAAAAGACAATGTTATTCTATGATACAACTAATTGATGAATGATAACTGGGATAGGTTAAGCTAACTGTGAACATCTCATAAAGCTCAGCCTTCAGTTTCAGGGGAAGAGAAAAGTCCATAGGGTCAAAATGATTATTGGAACATGCAACCAGAAGTAAACATTCTGTTCCTGTTTTTGCCACTGGAATTTTTGAATGTCAAGATCAAAGACAGAATTTTCTGGCTCTCTTTTCTTGCACTTCGAGCATAAATTGCAAAATGACAACAGAGACTTCAACTTACAGTGCTATCATCATAACTGAGGTTCAATATGACAAAAAGAAAGCATTATGTAAGAAAAAATTTTATGGGCTTCATAGATTTCAAGTTACAAGATATTGGCAGCAACTATGACCATATGGCAGAATCATATTAAAATCCGAAGAGGGAAAAGTAAAAAGATGGCTTTATACTGTATACGAAATATAACAGACCTGAATGATCCCATTCTCATGACAAGAATTCCATGTTCTTCCAAAACATTGGTAAGTTCTACTGCTGTGATAGAGTTGTCTAAAACATCAATGTATACCTGGCACAACAGAGGGAAAGCATTGACTATTGTATAATGTTATATAAAGCCTACAAATAATAACTCTATTAGCATATGGTAGACAACCACATCTAAGCCTTTAAATATGCTCGAACAGTAAATGTAATTGAGTTATATACAAGCACTGAATATAATGCATCCTCGGATCCTGAGAAAACTCCATGAAGTACAATAAATAAGCCCCAAAAAAAAACAAAAGTATTTGAGAAAATAAAGATCTAGGATAAAAATAAGATGACTTTAGAAGGCTTTATTGTATGGTTATCACATGCTCGGGACCGAATCTCAAGTTTCTAAATCTCTAGGATAAAAATAAGGTGACTTTGAAGCCTTTTTAATCACCACATGCTCAGGCCCAAATTTTCAGGTTTCTAAACCTTTATTCGTAGTAGAATACAAGAATTTAAGCATACTGAATCCCATTTTTACATTTGTTATAGCTAACTAACACATGAAATCAAGTTACAGAATATTAAACGTAACAGAACCTAGATTACTTGAAGCAGAATTGCCACCCTGTTTGGTCTACATTTGAAACTTCAGCAACCAAAATACTCACAATATTGGTCTCTACCGAAGCTACATCCACTCTCAGTCCTTCAATTAGACCCAATCCCTCTGCAGGAACCAAAATTCACATATTTAGCAACCAGAACCCAGAAATTTACAAAATAGTAAACAGCATGAGAGATGAATCAAACAAATATGCAGCACAATATGAAATTCATTCCCATGAGACAAATCTAATCTAACAATTTAGTGGCAGATCCCATCAGTTTTACGTGAAAAGACAAGCTTAAAAATAGACGAAACATGAAAATCAACCGGACAGTAGCCAATGAGCATTCCTCACAAATGAGTTAGAAAAAAAATCAACAAAACCTGCTAAAATCTTGGCCTTCTTGTGATCTTCCTCGAGCTTTCCAACATTTTCTTTCAAAGCAACACAAGCTGCGGCACATAAGACACCAACCTGTCTCATTGCTCCACCTAAGGTTTTTCGGACCTTTTTAGCCTAAAACAGAGAAAAAGGATCAACATTAATTCTCTATAGACAGGAAAAGAAACTGTAGATAATTCAAAGAATTTCATTACCTTAGAAATAAAGCTTTTTGATCCAACAATGACAGATCCAACCGGAGCACCGATACCTTTTGACATACACACCTGGTTCACACATTCAACATGGAGAGAAAAACATGGAGAATCCATATGCACATACAAACAAACATTATTTAACCACTGAATAATATAATATGTAAAATAAAATTCTTTATTAGACATTCCGCATATTTTGCATGGAGTATATCCTACTATATAAAATTTTGAAAAGTGCAGGAGGAAAAAACAAAACTGAAAATGAAGGAATGCTTGCAGGAAGAAAGAAAATTGAGAACCATTTAGTTAGATATACATACCGAAACTGAATCAGCAGCTTGTACAAGCCTATGAACAGGAACACCAAGTGCCTAGAACACCAAATTACTTAAATTAAAATCTCAAACGTTTGCTCATAAGATTGAGAAGACATAATGCTCTTGAGGAACACTCAGTTCTTTCAATAATGCTCTTGAGAAAACATAATGCTCTTGTTATTTTTATTTCTCAGGTCCCAAAAATAGCAATGAAGATACATGTTCTATGAAATATAAATTTTGTTCCTTTATGTAGTAACTAATTATATTTTTGTAGTCATGTTAAAAGTTGGAGAAAATAAAGTAAAAACTTCAACATAAAGGCAAGAACTATAAAATAGCAGTAAAGTTTCTGAAGTTAAACAAAAAGAGTAGTTTCAAGACACAAAAATGAATTTCATATTGGAGATCCCACATTCACATTAATCTACTCAAGTCAAATAACAGTGCTGTAAAATAGCACAATATCGTTATCATAATATTATTTTTTAAGCCAGTATTTCAATTTCCAGATACAAACAGAGATTCAAACCACAAGTGGACCAGATTACTGGCATCTAGCACTCTGGTAGTTTCTCTTTTACAATTATTATTACTATATCATCAATGAAATCAAAAGGGAAATTGCATCAAGCTGCCCATAAACACCAGTTACACCACTTGTCAAAGGATGAGGGGAAACATAACTGGGATTGCAGAAGAAGCAGTAATGATAAACCAAACAGTTTTAATCTAAAGCAACAATAATGATGGAAATACCATTTAAGCAAAATGCCTAAAAAATTAATTACGCTGTATACAACGATATGAAGTAACAAACAATTAAATTACATCAATAAAGTGGTTCTTACAACTGATGCATTGAAAATGCGTGCCCCATCAATATGGAGCTTCAACCCATGCCTCTTAGCTAACTCTCCAACCCTGTCTGTATAATCTACAGAAATACATCTGCCACCAAACCTGCATTAAATAGAGTTCACAAAAGGTTGTCAGATATCTAGCAAGGACAAACTACCGGTTGATAAGTTAGTTGAAAGTTGTAATGAGAGCCAGAACAATAACTAAATTATGCTTAAGTTTCAGAAATGATAATTAGGATATAATTTCCCAAAATATCACAGACAAAAACTCTATCACCCATGGGCACAACCACAATCCTACCAGCATACAATACATGAGGTTCACTACCGCAACATTCTACAAAATTCAATAATAACATCTACTAAACAGGAATACAGTCCAAATCATATTGAACAGACACAAATAATGGATATAAAAATTTTGTTTAACACTATTAACCTGATCTTTTAGCCATCTAATTTTACTTCAGATTGAAAGTCTAAAAGCCTCAGTAATTCACAGACTCTCAAAACCCCACACACACCTGCCCTTCTCCAACCCAAACCACTAAATAAGGATAACGCTAATAAATAAAGTAAAATGAAATACTGATCTATTTTTTGGACAACCTGATATTTTGGATCTACAAATTGATGTGCCAGCATGAAACATGTAGGAATAGTGACTTTATTGGGAATGATTTACCTAAGGTACTCCATAAATATCCATTTAAAGGCTGTAGGTTAAGTCAAACAACCTATTAATCTATGTCATCAAATCTTTTATCTAATCCACCATCTTTTTATATTCAAGGAAAACAAAAGACTGAAGTTAAAACCCGTATGTAACCCATTGTATACCTGAATTAAGTTGTTTTATGGCATACTTCTTTTGAGTCTCCTGATTTTTTTTCAAAATTTTCCACTTTAAAATGCACCAAATTTTTTTCATTTTTTTCTGCGATCAATGTTTCCCTTATTATAACTGTTTCCTTCATGAATTATTTTACCATAAATATTGAGAACATACGGAATTTCCATATTCTGAGGGCACAAAATATCCTGAAAAATCTATATCATAAGATATAGAAAACCAATTGGCATAACTGAAAAATAATCAAGCTTTCAAAGTACCCCACATATATATCAATTCCTTATATATGATTGATTCAAGGTAACAAAATAGTTATTTTTGGAAAGTTCCAATTCTTAACTCTTTCTACTGCTTACTATCTGTATTGAAGTTACATTCTATATACCAAATCTTAGTTTATTCTGAAACCCATTGATTTCAATGTATGCACATTTTTTGTTTTGCATTTACTTTTACTCCCTGTCCAAGTTCACCAAAACTACATCATCTGCAAATAGCATAAACCAAAGGAAAATGATGAGTAACAAACCTAGATACAAATTATTCTTGCCTCAGTAAGCAGACTTCAACCAAGAACCCTATCATTGATTAATACAAATCTCTAGCTTGACAATGACTCTTCCAAATCACAAATATTGAATACATCTTCAATATAGAGCTGTCGGCTTGGAAGCAGAATTTGATGGTTGAAGATTAACTGCAGGTTAAACAGACACCAAGATTTCAAGATTTGAGTCCATGAAAGCTAAGAGCATCTATCTACTTAGAAGTATCAACCTCTCTCCTAAAAAGCAAAAGCTTAAAACTCAAAACAATTTTTTATTCAGATAAAAACCCAACAGAAAGGAAATAATTGATCAGTTGCACTATCCATAAAAGACAGAGTTCGAACTTCAAATTAAGCTCACCATACATAATCTACTTTAAGAGACTCCATTCTGGTTAATTATGCTCAACCAAGCCCCAAACCCAAACCAACAACCCCACCCTAAAAACAAAAACAAAACCCTCCTTAAGGGGCAAAAAAAAAGTTGGTACATCAAGTTCACAAGTGGATGAACATGGATAATATTTGCATTTTCATCATATTTGTCCATAAATATGATACACAAGTCCATGCTTACACACACGTATACACATGTATACACACACATTTTCAGAAGTGCATGCTTACGCACACGTATACCCATGTATAAAGGCAAAAAGGATTCTGGTGTGCTCACAAGGTACTACTCTAAGTGAAACATGACATTTTCCACCACATGGAGTGATGATGTCACCAATCCAGTCCATCCACCAGACAAGGGATCTCTTAATGTGGTATACAGACAATTGCTTAACCCAGATAATACCCATCAATACTTGTGCAACAGCAGCTAATGGATTGTTTTCAACACTTTGTTTCTTTACAGCTTACTGGGAAGACATTGGATCTAGTAGATGCATCTTTAGTATGTGGAAACTGCACATAGTTAAGAAGCATGGCAACCAATTCACTCGAATATCCTGTCATGACCTGAAGATTGCAAGTTTGATAAAGTAATTAAGAAGATTTTTTTGTTGAAGATGATGGAAACATGGTATAAGGTTTCATCTACTAAAGCTAAATTAAAAAAAATAATCTAAAATTTTCCACATTGTGCATACTTGATCCTACAAAAGAAATTTGCAAACCCAGGGTATAAAACAATAATTTCACGGGCTCCCAATAAAAGAATGAAAAAAGAAACAAAAATAGAAATTCCACCCGACAGCCTCGTGAAGAATAAAGTCCAATATAGGAATTCGTCAAGCATTGAAACGCCCATCCTTAGAGAAAAAAAATATAAAAATAATAAAATTAAAGAGGAAATGAAAAATATTAAAACCAAAAACATGCACAAAGTGGGGATCTATATAAAAAAATTTAAAAAAAAAAAAAAGAAAAGAACTAGATGCCTGAAGTTGATATTAAGAAATCATCCACCACAAAATAGAAAATTGCCATGAAGAAGAATTTAGAGCCTCACTCCGCATGCGTGTTCTCCAAGCATATAAGCCTAGTAGTTGGATAGTATAGCTGTCTTTCAAGATTTCTAATGGCAGCTTCAATCAGATTGATATCCATTGTTCCATCTGTGTTGTTCTTCACAGTCCTTGGATGCACACCACCAATGATCGAAATTCCTCCATTCTCTAACAGATGGATGTGGGAATTGTCTCCAAGAATTACTTCGCTTCCTCTAACTTCACAGTGGACCATAACGCTTATAAGGTTACCCATAGTGCCCGAAGGAACAAAAAGAGCTGCTTCCTTGCCCATGATTTTTGCCATTTCTGATTCAAAGTGGTAGGCAGTGGGATCCGAGCCCAATATATCATCATCAACATCAGCATTTGCCATTGCAGCCCGCATCGCTTCAGTTGGTTTGGTGACTGTTTCAGATCGAAGGTCTACTGTCCTAGTTACCATTTTTAGCTGAAAAAGAAGACCGTCATTCTAGTTCAACCTCCATGGAGCTACAAGTTTAGGAAACAAAATCAGGATTGAAGCTGAAGCCACCTATAGGCTAATTTTTTTTATAATGCAAAATTTTGAAATTAACAGCCACATCATCCAATGAAGCAGTAGATTAGAAATGAAAAACTACCCTTTAAGAGCAACAAATCAAACAAAGTGACTCAACAAATGAAAAACTACCCTTTACTGTTTCATCAATCAATAGGTGTATAGGGGTGTATTTTTCTGTTAAAAGAAGTCTTGTGTGATTTTGTTTGACTATTTCCCTTCTCAAGTTCCACCTAGGTAGTAAATTTTAATGTATGCAAATCTCAATATATAGAATAAGTTTATTTGAGAAAGATATGGCTTTCTTCTTACCAACAAAGATATCTGAGATTACAAAGATCCCAATAGATACCAGAATACCAAACGGCTTAGCTTGGATTATTGAGAGATTGCTTCGTTCTGAAAATTGTTTTGTTTCACCTTTGAAGCATAAATGTAAAAACCATGAAAATTCAAAAGAAACATGTGAGATTCTACACATCAAATAAAGAGAAACCACTAAATGCTTCAACAGAAATAAAGCAAAATCCTCTAAGGCTTTCATTCTTCTTTCTTATTCTTTAAAGGAGACATCACAAAGAATTTTGGGGTGTTGGGCCAAATTCCAGCACCCTACTAATGGTATAAGGAAATAAAGTTGCGCTCTAACCATTGGTATAGTGGTAAGCTCTTGATCTTTCGAATTGGCATCAGAACCCAGGTCAAGTCCCCCAAGAACACGATGTGGTTGTCTTCTGTAGGTGTGTCTCCAGCCTACGGTGCACAGGTGTTAAGGAAGGATTCAACCCCCAGAATGCATGCTATGGTTGTGATAGGTGTGTTGTCAACCTACAATTCACAGGTGCTAGAAGGGATCCCGGAAAGGTTGTGGGTTCGTGTTCGTAAGGAGGGTCCTTAGAAAGCATTCTTCTGTTGACAAGCACTAACCTACAGTTTGCGCCTGTAGATGCTAGAAGGGGAATTGTTGGTGGTGTTGAGCCAAAGTCCAGCATGCTACTAATGGTATATAAGGAAATAAAATTGCACTCTAACCAATAACTTAAGGTAGGCGCTTGATTCTAACAAAGAAGCCCTAGAATATACTATTTATGAAACCCAAACCCTAGATTCTTTGATTTGTATGGCTTTAAATCATTGAAAACCAAATCAACTGTTAACTGAGCTCTCACTTCAATAGACTTCTTAATTCAAAGAAAGGAACAAAGTGCAGAAACCACTAAACCAAGAGAAAACTTGAACTCTCCACATTCGACTGTAGGTACTTGTCATGAAGTGCGAGAAAAGAGAGTAAGGAATCTGATAAAAGAAAAACCTGGACCTGTGATGGTATTTCGGTGCCTTAGCGGCACGA
The DNA here is from genome assembly GCA_947561395.2 of Buxus sempervirens. Taxonomy (NCBI): domain Eukaryota; kingdom Viridiplantae; phylum Streptophyta; class Magnoliopsida; order Buxales; family Buxaceae; genus Buxus; species Buxus sempervirens. Next base: position 31,991,233 of record OX387192.1, read on the forward strand.
AATACCAAATCGAAAACCTCTCCCATGCGTTTCGCTGGGGTGCCGGCGAAACTCAGCGAAATTTCGCTGAGTTTCGCAAAATCCCAGCGAAACGCAGGGAGAATATAAATTTTTTTGGCCTCTCAACGATTCGCTGGGGTTACTAATGAGCGCCGGCACCTCACCTTAAAAAGGTGAGGTGCCGTCGAGATTTCACCAGAACTGGCGAAATCTCGACGAACAGAAGAAGGGGGTTTCGAAAACCCCCAAATTTCAATTTTTTTTTTGAATTTCTTCAAATTAGCTGTTCCATTCTCTTCCAAATCGAAGATAGAGAAGGATTGAAGCTTGGGATTGCAATCTCCATCAGTTTTTGTGTGATTTGAAGCCTTGAGTGTAAAATTGAGGTAATCATGTTTTTTCCCTTTTTTATGCTTGTAATTAACTTAGATTGTACTGATTTTTTTATATGTTATGTAACAACACCCGATCTATCGATGGGTGTTGTTACTTTTTTTTTTCTCCAAAAATTAGTATTTTTTAATTTATTTGACACGAAAAATCATTTAAAAATAATTTTTAATTATTTTTTTAATACGAAAATCATTAATTATTTATTTAAAAATAACATATTAATAATATAATGAGAATGTTTTATAGTATTAGACTATTAGTATTACTATTACAAATTTACAATAACAATAATAATTATTTATTTATTTAATACGAAAATTATTAAAAAATTTGAAAAAATTATTAAAAAATGAAAAAAAATTAGTAAAAATATGGATGAAAATATGAAATATTATATGAAGCATGGATACCTAATTTATAGATGGGGGTGCACAATTTTATTTTTTGTAAAAAAGGAATAATTAATATTTATTTAATCCGAAAATCATTTAAAAATTAAAAAAAATATGAAAAAAATTAGTAAAAATATGAATTATATTTATGTGAAGCGTGGACACTCAATTTATAGATGGGCGTGCAAACTTTTATTTTTTTGTAAAAAATGAATAAATAATTGTTTATTTAATCCGAAAATCATTAAAAAATTAAAAAAATTTAAGAAAATATGAAAAAAATTAGTAAAAATATGGATTATATTTATGTGAAGCGTGGACACTCAATTTATAGATGGGCGTGCAAACTTTTATTTTTTTGTAAAAAATGAATAAATAATTGTTTATTTAATCCGAAAATCATTAAAAAATTTAAGAAAATATGAAAAAAATTAGTAAAAATATGGATTATATTTATGTGAAGCGTGGACACTCAATTTATAGATGGGCGTGCAAACTTTTATTTTTTTGTAAAAAATGAATAAATAATTGTTTATTTAATCCGAAAATCATTAAAAAATTAAAAAAATTTTAAGAAAATATGAAAAAAATTAGTAAAAATATGGATTATATTTATGTGAAGTGTGGACACCCAATTTTTAGATGGGCGTGCAAACTTTTATTTTTTTAGTTGATTATTTTCTAGATGGGTATGCTAAAGTGATACTTTGTTTAATTGTTTGTAAATTGGAAATTTGGAATTGACACTTCGACAGGTAACCTACTGTTTTCAGGTGATTAGTTAGCGGCCTAGCGGGTGATGGCATCAGGATCTGGTGGTGGTGATGGTGCCGAGACGGGTGGACGTAAAGTAGATATTGGATGGCAGCATGGTACCCGCTATCAGGGAGACAGAAATAAGACAGTATGGCTGTGGTCATGTATTCAAGGGGGGAGGTGTATCCAGACTGAAGATGCATCTGGCAGGTGGTGTCAAGGACGTCAAGGATTGTAATAAAGTGCCACCTGCAGTTAAAAAGCAGATGTGTGAGCACCTACAGATTGGTGTGAAAAGCAGAAAAACGAAGCATATTATAGAGGACGAGATCAGACGGAGACTAGCAGAGCCTCCACGGGTAGCTGAGGATGATGATGATTTTGTCTACCCTAGCGGGATCGACACAGAGGCTGAGAGGGCCCAGTATAGAGCAGCACACCATGCATCCCTGGAGTCAGAGTTTGAGCGGAGAGAGATGCAGAGACATGGATTTGAGAGAGGCGGTCATTCTGGGGCTGGTGGGTCAGCTTCTTTGAGGCGTTCTCATTCTACGAGAATGCCTGATTATCCTGTGGACCCTGACACACATAGATCATCAGATGCGAAGCAGAAGAGGCTGAAAGATTCTTGGAGTGGAGGATCAGTTAGAAAGAAGATGGGTAAGTTCATATCTCGATTCTTCATATTCAACCATATCCCTGCACATGCAGCTTCCTCTCCGCATTTTAAGAATATGGTTGACGTTATTCAGGAGTCTGGGGTTGGAGTCCTACCTCCTACACCGAAAGAGATCATGGGGGTTTATTTGGATGATGAAGAGAAAGAGATGCTGACATTTATTAAATCTTTGCGTCCATATTGGGGGAGATTCGGGGTTTCAATTATGTGTGATGGTTGGACAGGCCCTACGAAGCTGTCAATCATCAACTTTATGGTCTATTGTAGAGGCAAGGCCGTCTTTTTGAAGTCTGTAGATGCCTCAGATAAAATCAAGGATTCAGAGTACATCTTTGGTTTACTAGAGGAGGTGATCAGAGAGGTTGGGATACATCTCGTTGTACAGATTGTTACAGACAATGGGAGTGCCTTTAAGAAGGCTGGTCAAATGATACAGGCGAAGTACCCCATATACTGGACCCCTTGTGCTGCACATTGTATAGACCTGATGTTAGAGGCCATTGGGAAGAGGAAGAGGGTGAAGAAGACACTACGAGATGCTCGGAAGTTGACTACATTTATTTATAATCATAATTATGTGTTAGCGAAGATGAGAGCAGTATGTCATGGAGATATAATCAGGCCGGGGATTACTAGATTTGGTACAAATTATATTGCCTTGGATAGCATGCTCCGACACAAGCAAGGATTGAGAACCTTATTTACTAGTGAGGATTGGGGTGCTTGCTCTCATAGTCGCACTGAGAAGGGGAGGGAAGTAGAGGATATCGTTCTTCGTGGCAGCTTTTGGGATGGTGTGAAGGAAGTTGTCGATATATTGGAGCCCATTTACAGGTTGCTACGGATTGTTGATACAGATTCATACCCGACCCTCGGTTCCATCTATGAGAGCATGAGGGTGATGAAAGAACAAGTTCAAATTGCCGCAGAGTCGTCCTACCAGTGGGTCCACAAGATCATTGATGATCGTTGGATTAAATCGATGGATCATCTCATACTTTTGGCAGGTAATTAATTTATAATATTAATTAAGGTTTGTTGATTTTTTTTATACTTATACTTCTTTGATAATTCTAAATTGTTTATTAATTCTCATTTTCTTTTCAAACACAATAACAGCACATTACTTTAACCCAAAATATCACTACAAGGACAACCTTGGGATGCGCGCAGATATGTGGACAGCTGTGCTGATGGTTTATTCCCACCTCGATCCCAATTCTACCGGGCAGGCAGATTTCGGCAATGAGGTAAATTCTATATAAATAATAAATAAGTGCTCTATCAATTGTAATTTGGAATCTTTTCCTCAATTTTTACTAAATTCTGAACATGCTCTTGCAGTTGATCAAGTTTAGAGATGCAATGGAATCATTTGGAATGACGACTGCCATTGCCTCGCGGAGTACGATGATGCCATGTATGTAATTTACTACATTTTGGTAAATCATTTAGAATTTCTAAATTTATTTTATGCTTATTGAAAATCATTACACGTTTCAGGCGAGTGGTGGGCCATGTACGGAGCTTGTGCTCCCACTGTGTCGAAGCTTGCGTGTCGGATTCTCGCTCAGACTGCATCCTCATCTGCTTGCGAGCGTAACTGGAGCACCTTTGCGTTGATTCATACAAAGCAAAGGAACCGGCTGGCCTATCAGAAGCTACAAAAGCTCGTGTTTTGTCACTACAACATGAGATTACGAGCGAAACAGCTGGAGATCGAGACACAGCGTAGTAGTGCATATGTTGACGACCCTCTGGACATCCTATGCAGCACCCGGATTGATGAAGACAACCCATTCTCAGAATGGGTGAGGACTGCGAAGTTAGACGAGCCTAATGGTGGGCCAAGTTCAGTCGTTGCTCGCGCCGCAGCAGAGATGGGGATTGATGTTGATGCTGTTATGGAGGAAGAGAGGGGATTTCCTTCTGTTGACTCTTTTGATAGAGATACCAGCGTAGTGCCCCCTTCAGTTTCTACAGCAGCAGCGACGCCCTCAGTCCCAGTTCAATCAGTTGAGGGTACAGAGTCTGACTCCGAGGATGGAGATAGTGGGGATGGTGGAGGGTCTGATGATGACGACTGTAGACACCTGATTTTTGCACCCCTAAAATGGCAAAAAATGAAAAGTCAAACTAAAAGTCAAACCCTGAGGGGGTCAAAAATTGACCTTTTGACTCAAGTGAATTTGGCCATCAAACTTCATATCATTGAAAAGAATATTTCGACACGATTCCAACGCAACTGAATTTGCTGGAATCGGAGTCCAGATGAAAAAGATATGAGCTGGTCAAACTTTTGGGGAGCAAAAAGTTGACTTTTTGCTCGACCCCAATTCAACTGCCAAACTTGATCCCAGTGGATAGGTGGTTCCGAGCTGATTCCAACGACACTAAGTTTGTTGAAATCGGACACCGGACGAAGAAGTTATGAGCAGTTGAAGTTTCAGAAAAACTGCCCATGTGGCAAAAAAAGGCAGCAAAAATGGAACAAACCAATAAAATAAATAAGATAAATGTGTTCAATAATATTTTAATAAAGAGAATCTCGTTTTCTAATAAAATAATCGGAAAAATCGGATAAAAATCCTGCAATAAGCCAAATTGAATAAAGGTTTGAAATCCACACATTTTTAAAACGTGCGGGACCGTATTTATATTACGGGCAGGGCATGCCCGTATTTTAAATACGGGCACGCTTCTAGAAGGAAGACACGCGTCGCCGTACGGCGGAACACGCGTCCCGTACGGAAGAATCTGCGATAATTGCAAATATTCGTTTTTCGCCCGTAATTGAATTACGGGCAAGGCACGCCCGTACTTGAAGTACGGGCAAGGCATGCCCGTAGTTCAAATACGGGCACGAAAATTTTGCCTATAAATAGAGAGGCCACCCCCCTCATTTGAACAAGCTTTTCTCCTTGCTGGCTCTCTTCTCCCTCTTGGTGCACTCCACGGCCAAACCCTGTTCAATCTCCACCACTCCTAACCTAAACCTCTTGTTATACCCAAACTACCCTTATGCTCTAAAATTACCCCAAAACCATGCCCAAATCCCCTTTAATTTGGTTTTAAATCCATCCACATCAACCAAGCCCTTCCCATTTCAATCCAGCAAATTTGGGAGGACGCGGAAGCGCTGCCCAACTCTTTGGAGAACCACAAAGCCAACAAAATAAACTAACTGCATTGTAAGTATACTATTCTCCCTAATTTGAATAAATTTAGCTTATTTCATTGTCTTCTTTACTCACCTTTTTTTTTTATCACTATATCACTAACCTGTCTGCTGTCTTGGATGACATGAGAGATGCCATATGAATTCAGAAGTAAAACCATTGCCAAAAAGGAAGAAAAGAAAGTTTTTTCTTAAGAACAAAATAGTTATTTCTAATCCCTTAATATGGAAAGATCAAGCTTTTTCTTAAGGACACTTAATATCCCCTGTAAATCATCCATTTCCCCTCTTAAGAAGCAGCTATGAACAACTAGCAAAGGGGTTGATCTTCCAGCAAAGAACCCAAGGAGAAAGAAGAAGAAAAATCCGGCCTTTTAGGCCAATTGAAGGCTACAAGGGAATTCGAAGGACCTAGAATCACCACTGAAGTTGCCAGAATACCTGAGAAAGCCGCCGGAGTAATCCCAAGAAGAATCGGCAGCAAAAGCACAGAACTGATTGCGCCCGTAAACTCAGGCCGGTCCAGCCTGGACTGTGTCTGAATCACGGGCAGACGGGACCGGAATCCATTCACGGGCAAGCCGGACCGTAGAGAAAATACGGGCACTTGTAAAATAACTTAAAAAGTGTAATTTCTTGGTTCGGTTGGACCAATTCCGGTCTGAGCCGGCCTGGACCACTCCCCTTAACCTTTTTGGGCTTTCTTAAGCCCATTTTGGACTTTGGGCCTAGATAGGCCCATCAAGACCCCTTTGGCCCACTTGTGGGGGGCCCACTTCTGACTGGCCCATACCAGGCCCGTTTTCAATAAAACGGGCCCAGGCCACTGGACTTTGGCTAATGGGCCCATTCCAAGCCCACTAAGCCCAGACTAAAATTGTAAATAAATAAAACTTAATAAAATAACCAAATGGGTTACCCAATTGGGCCCAAGGCCCAACCATGGCAGCCCACGGGTCTTCCAACGGGACCCGGGTCCGACCCACTTCACTTGAATAAATAAAAAGATAAAATCAAGCTAAAAGGGACCCATACCTTCAAAAGGCCCCGCCAGACTCAATAAGCAGCATGCTGGTCTAGGAAGGGTGAACTTGACTCAAAAACCAGGGAGACCCGAGGGACCTGTCAAACCGACGGGGCGGACCGGGGTGTCTTTAGGACTTCCCCGGATCGTAACCGAGGACTTAGCTAGATCTCTAAAAAGCCGCAGACCAGACTTAGACCCGATTAGGGCAAATCCGTGTCTGCCTGCACTCTCAGGCAGTGGCGACTCTGAATGTCCCGAGGCACGCACCAAAGGTGCGCCCGGTGTGCGATCTAGGCCAGGTTTAGGTGCGCACAACGACGACGATGATGGTGGAGATGATCATCAGGGAGGTGGAGGACAATCACATAGGCCAGGGGTTAGTCCTTTCACTGGGGAGGCAGTGTACACACATGCCACCCAGGACACCCACCATGGAGGGCGATACAGTCAGGGTGATCAGTCAGATCCAGAGCCACGTACTTTTCAGAGGCGGGGTAAGGGGAAGGAGAGGATTGGTGCCCAGGACGAGGATGAGATGTCTCGATCGTTTATGAGTATGGACATGGAGGGATCTAGCAGTACATCTTCACGTAGTTATGGGGATCAGAGTGGGCAGTATGGAGGATATGCATATCCATATCCTGGGCAGTTTCACACATCTGACAGCTATGGGTTATTTGATTTTCCCTCATATCCAGTTGCACCAGCTCCATATCCAGCTGCATACGGATATGGGTATGTCCCAGTGCCAGTGCCAGTGCCAGTGCCAGTCCCAGCTATCCCATATCCATATGGTTATTATCCTCCACCAGTCGTAGTAGAGGAGGAGGAGGAGGAGGAAGAGGAAGAAGATGAGGATGCGGGTGTTATTATTATGAGGGAGTATTATGATGAGTGTCCTCCTGTGGGCTTTATTGTGGATTTAGATCAGGATGAGTATGAGGAGGTTGTGCGTCGTTACAGAAGTTAGTACACAGGGCGCACGTCATGGAGGCAATATGTTCACATGCTTGAGAGACGACGACAGCAACAACATCAGCATTTCTAGCCTTCTAGACATTCTACTTCTTATTGATCTTTGTAGTTTGTACTTTGTAATCTTGTGACTCTTGTCTCTTATCTCTTGACTCTCTTGTAGACTTCTACTTTGTATTTTGCATTTTTTGCAATTTGTTTTTTTAATTTTTATGATTATTAATCTATGTGCCTATGAGGCTATGACTTTGTTTTACGCATGTAAGTATGTAACACATGTTACAAAGTGTGATGTAATGTGCTTACAGTTGTAGCCTTGTAATTGTTTATGTTCATGTGTTTGTATTTGACTATTTGTTCATAAATTAGATCAAATACTTATTTATTCTATCTATTTTTGCATATAAATTGTATAAAATCATGTCTATTATGTTATTTTAGCTTAATTATGTTTTTTATTTTTAAAACAGGCATTTCGTCGGCGTGCCGCCAATTTCGGCGAAATGGCCCTTCTGACAGTTTATTTTCATCTTTTTTAATCAAAAAAGGCGTTTCGGCGGCGTGCCGCCGATTTCGCCAAAAATGCTGTTTCGAGCCATTTCGTCGGAATTTCAGCGAAATTTCGTCAGAAATTCGTTTCGGCCGCCTACCGGCGCACCCCAAATCACCGAAAAGTCGATCCTTGATCACAACCAATGCAGACAAGGTGTACCCACTAAATTTATATTTTAAAACCTAACCATTAATCAAGCACATTCAATGCATGATGACTCATCTTCAAACACACTTTTGTCTTTCACTTGGATTCTTTTGGGATTGCCATGGAATGACAAAATTCTCTGCATTTGTATTTTCACAAAGATTTTCAATGGCTTTGAGTGTACATAATATATATACTATCCTTGTGTCGAGTTAGACAAAGGTGTTGTGCATTGCTAATGGAAAGGATTGAAATTATCTGTGTTTCCTCCTCCCTTCTCTAAAATGGGAGGAACTGTAGTCAGTGCCACACAATTTATGCTAATTAGTTTTTGCTATTGGAGTAGGATGCTGCCACATGGAGCATCTCATAGTTGTGTTTTGCAAGTCAGCCCTAACATAAAAATATTCATTATAAGGAAAAAATTACTAATGATTGGATGCTCGACGTGGAAGCATCCCACTCCAAGAGAAGAAACCAATTCAGCATATAATTGCAGCAGATTTCATCTGCGTCAACATGCTCTCTCTTGCTAACATGCGCCAAATGGTCAAAGACGTACCTTCTTTCTTAATGCTTAAACTAGAAGGCATCCTTGGATACTCCAAAGAATACTTAAATTAAAAACATTCTAACGACAGCAACTACCTCTTTGTTTGTCAAGAAAGAATTTGATTAAAAAAAGGGGGGCAGCAAGTACCACTACACAATAATATCTCCCTAGAAGGATGAAATCTTCTTAAATTGTTGTGGTTATGAGATGCTGCCATGTGTAGCATCTCATATATGTTTTCATATGGGGCCCACTTGAAAAAAATACTAACCATGAGATGCTCCACATGACAACATCTTATAGCCTAAGCTTTCTGCAGTATAGTAAAGCATTGCAGAAGATTTCAGCCCTCTCTAGAGTCCTTGGAAAATGGATAGTATTACTAGTTACAACATCGGAAGCACTTGGATTCTGGAATAATGATCCATCAGCTTAAAAGATCCAAATCCCAACATGGAAGGTTTCAAAACTTAGACTCTTGCCTCCATATTAACAATGGGTCGAAATCTTTTATAGGCTGCTTTGGATGTGAGATGCTCAAATGTTGAGCATCTCACTGTCAGTGTCTTTCAAGTGGTGCTAACATAAAGCATTTACAACAATGAAAAAACACCGACCTTGAGATGATCCACTTGGCAGCATCTCACACCGACCTTGAGATGATCCACATGGGATGATCCACATGGCAGCATCTCACACCTACAACAGTCTTGCAATGCAAGAAAACGTTACAAAGATTTCATTTGGTAACCTTTTTTTTTTTTTAAACAATTTGAAAACCAAAAAGTTTCAAATTGTTTTTGTGTTTTTGGAAACAATTGAAAAGAAATCTGTTTGGTAACAATTAAATCAAAATCAATTACAATTTTAAAAATCAATAAAAATTCGTTTGGCAACTCATTCTCACTTATTAACTATCTTTACCTGGCGAACCTTCGAAAATTCGACCAGTCCGCCACGAGATTGGGATCGAGAATCGCGTTCACACAGTCTCCACCTCTCTCGATCTCCTCTGCCGAGCGGCATCTGGTGTCTTGCAGAAGCGTCGGAATTCCTGAAGGCTCCGGGTAGGTCTCCGGCCAACATAGCCATGGCCGTGTCCCGGCTCGGCGACGAGGAGTTCGGTCACATGTTAACCCGAATCTTGAAAGATAACGGCGTTATGGCGAAGGCATCTTGTGCGATCCCGGCGCCCACACTGCACTCGCCTTCGTCACCTTACGCTCCGACGGCGAACGTGAATTCACGCTCTACCTTAACCCGAGCGCCGACATGCTCCTCAACGCCGACGAGCTTCGCACAGGCTATCGATCAGCAACAATGATCGACGACATATGCTCCAGCGGTGGCGAGCTTGTATTCCGGTCGGACGAAGATCGAAACAACAAATTCTCCTTAAAAAAAATGAGCAAATTAGATCTATGCCCTTGAAATGGAAGGCAAAATCTCACTGAAGCTTCCATCCGGATCGATGGGTTCCCGCCCTCTGAGATTCTCAGATACTGGTTTCCGCTGAGGAAGAGAGATTCAAACTTCGGGAATTGGGATCGACCACTTTAACTAAAAAAATTACAAAAATGTCACTAAAACACGATTTGCGGTTTTTTTGCAAAGGGAAAATTAACGAATGGCATCCTTTTGAACACTTTTCCCTTAAAAGTGTAATTTAAACTCGGCAGTTTACCGGCCTCCTTTTAGTAAAAATTTATAAAAAAATGTTTCATATTAATAACATGTGAACACCAATTTCCGGATCAAACGGGATACAGGCATAATCATAATAGAATACAAGCACAATCATACAGAGATACAAGTATAATCATAATAGGATACAAGTACTATCATATGGGGATACAAGCATAATAATAGTAGAATACAAGCACAATCATACGGGATATAGCATAATAAGATAAAAATATAATCATACAAGGATACAAGCATAATTATAGTAAGATACAAATATATTCATATACAATGTCATAAAAACACGTAAGGGTAAATATGGAAATTAGTGTTCACGTGCTGTACATGTGAGGTATTTTTCATAATTTTTCATCAAAAAGAAGCCTGCAGACTTCTAAGTTTGAAGTACAAGTCTTAAAAAAAAATCTCCTAAAAAGAAGGCATTTCCCATAATTTTCCCTTTTGCAAAAGTTACCAAACATCCTCTGGGATATATAGGATTCACATCCTCTAAGGGAAGCCCCTAAAGTGAGGGCGTCCATGGCCAATGGTTATACCCCACATCGGCTAAAGACGTTCAAAGCCAACTCTGTAGCTAAAGACATTCAAGGGTTGAAATCGCCGCATCCGTAGGAAGAAGTGATACTTCACATTTTTAAATGTTAAGTAACAATGATGACATTTCACAATTAAAAGTTTGATTTGTGATACAATTTCATCCTGATATTCAAAGCCCTAACGATTTTATCTTTGTTTTCATTTATATTATTAATAAATCCAGGATTTTATCTTTGTTTTCATTTATATTATTAATAAATCCATGAATATTCGTCAGATTTTGACTTCTGATGACGAAGACATCGAAAAAGACTTCCGATGACGAAGACATCGAAAAACTAATGACACAAACTCAAATCATGTTAGACATTTTCTTTTGTTTTTTTTCTTGGTAACAAAAAAAAAAATGTTAGACATTTTCTTTTTTTTTTCTTTTTTGTTTTTTCCTAATGAAACCCATTTGCATGGTCATCTCCTCCCCTCTCTCTCCTCTCACTGTTTCCCCGTGTCAATGATATCAGCATTTCTCGTGGGTCCCATTACCTGCCGTAGTTTAGATTTCATTCCAAACACAAAGATCAAGGTGGGTCCCACGTCAATGATTTCTGCTTTTCACGTTTTTTTCCCTCTCTAGTCTCCTCTTCTACATCGCCTCTCCAATCGCCTCCGTCTTGGCCTTTCCTCTGAAGAAGAAGAAGAAGATGAAAAAGGAGTACCAGAGAGCGTCTCTGCCAAGTCATTTTCTTGCCCAGGTCTTCATGAGTTTCACGTCAGAAACATTAATCTATGCATGTGATCATAAGAATGAAAATGTGCATATGTGAGTTTGTACCCCCACACAGTCACACACACACAAATCCATTAGAAAAGGAGAATAATTAAAGTCCAGAAACTTACTTTTTTGGTGATTAACTCACACTGTGTTCTTTTCCCAGAAGAGGGAGGCCCAGATATCATGATCCCGGGAGGTTCAGGCTTTGCAGATGCGATAATAATCTGCCCAAATCTCAAACAGATTCAAATCCAAGAGGAGAAATATCAGAACAAAACACTACCATGCTTACCACAAACCGATGAGCAAACACTAACGTAATTGAAAGCAAGATCAAGGATCTAAAACACACTTCGGATTGACCAAAATCCACAAAGATGTTTAGAAAAGAAGAATAAAACTGAAAACAGCATTGCCTAAACTGCATCTAATAAGTTTCTGCAACCATAACCGGTCAAAAAACAAAATCAGAGCTCGAAATCATCAACCGATAATAATAGAAGAACGATAATCTCACAATACAAAACAAAGACAAAATCGCAACGTGAAATCTGGGTAATATTGTAGGAATCTTGAAGCAAATAAACATCTTTACATGGAGGAAATCCAGATGTTTTGGCTTACAGTTGCAGAGAGTTTCGTCTTCCGAGACACAGCATCAGAACGTCTTCGGGTTAGGGCTTGGTCCAAGCGGAGAGATATCCCAAGTGGCCCTGAAGTCGAAGATGAGTGTAGTGAATTGAAATGGTTATGGGATTTAACGGAAGGAAGTGGACACGCAGCTGACTCTGGAGACGGTGGCTTTGCCACCACAGCGAAAGAGCAGCAAGCCATTGTTCTTTTCTCTCTTTGGAATTCCGGAATTCTTTCCCCCCCCTCTCTCTCTCTCCGTTGAGAATCTGGTTCCGTTGCTTTAATGGTTTTATGGTAGAGGTCATATTACAGTACGCAAATGATGTACAGCTTATCTGTCCTACAACATGAAACGCCTGTGAAATAGCCTGAATGAAATCATCACTCATGTTTCCCTGTTTTGCTCTCTAAAGTGGCCGTGAGATGCTGCCATGTGGAGCATCTCACGGTCAGTCTTTTTTAAATGTTGTAAATGTTTTAGGTGGACCCTACATGGAAGAAACATTGGCTATAAGATGTTCCACATGACAGTATCTCATGACCACATCAGAAATCAAATCAAAGAAACATGGCACACGATTTGCTTCCCAAATAACCACATTGAGTTGTTAGGCACGCCTTTGGTTCTTATTCTGGTTTGCTCGCCAGGGCTCCATCAAAAGTAAAAATGCAAAAAAAGAGCTATTTAATCTTATGCAATTTTGTTTTTTTAATTCTATATAAATCATTTAGGAAACGTTACTTTGCTTTTTGAAAGTATTTCTTTTTATTTTGGAAGAAAAAATTGCTTTTGGAAGGTATTGCCAAATGACCCAATTTTAATTGTCTGATAGTAGGGATGGCAACGTCTTAAACCTGCCCCTATCGGGTTGGTAACAAAGAGGGTCACGTTGACCCGATTATACTAGATAATGCAAAAAAAATGTTTTTAAATAAAATATATCAATTAAAAATATATTGGATAATAAAATATTTATTTTTTATGTATTAAATATAACAAAATAATATTTTGAATATATAAAAATAACATTTTAATAAATTAAGATGGGGTTAAGAGAGAGTTGGGTTAAACCTGAATCCACACTAACCCTATTTTGATTATACCAAACCCTAACCATTAAGGCACAAGGCGAGGTGGGTTACACATTTAACCTGCTCTGCTACCATCCTTAGCGAGGTAACAAAGCCTATATAGTCTGCCTACATGGATTTTTGTAAGGTTCTTCTTCTCTTAATACGCTCACTAGGAGAGAGCTTGAAGTTGGAAAACAAAATCTAAAATATTTTTTTGATAATTATTTTTTTGGGCAATAAGATTCTATGAAAAGCTAAATTTTAAATTAGGATAAAGAGATAATGTCTTTATTTCAAATTATCTATTTATATACTTATTTTAAATGTGAAAAAAATCATTGAAAAAATTATTTTAACAAAATCATTCAATAATTAGGAAGCTATTAGGGTTTGAAAAAAAAAAGATATATTGGGATAAATTAATTAAAAAAATCTCATAGTTATCAATTTGAGCTATTTATATTTCAACCGTTTGGTTAAGCCCACTTTCAAATTCTTCTATCCTTCTGTTTTAAATCAAACAAGTCTTTAATTCTTCCTCTTTGATTCGATTTTTCCTATTAACACTCGACTAAAATTTGTGGGTATTGCATCTAAAAGTTCATTTTTGTTTCTGTTGTTTTTTCTTTTTAGAGAGGAGAAAATTCGAAGGTCGGCATAACCAAACGGTCGAAAATTTCAAACCATCTTTTAGACTTCTAATGGAATTTCAAGAATTCAGTCAGGACTTTAAAATAGACATCTAGGGCATGTATTATCAGAGAAGACATAAAACCCATTGTCAAAAGAAATTCTCAACCTTTATATTAGTGCAAATGTTTGCAAGTTCAGGTATAAACATCAATTGACCTCCCTCTGCATCTAGCATACCTTCATTGCTTGTGTGAGTGCAAGGTAAGATGCAACAAAAAAACTAAATTTTATGTGCATCAAAGAATATAAATACTAACGATTATTGTTCCTCCGATTACACAGATCTCATAACATACACAAAAAAATATACATCTGCACTACCCAAATGACAATCAAAAAACAGGTACAACATCACATAAAATTTTGTTCTGATTACATCCTGGGCAACATTATGGGCGAAATAGGAAATGGCCTAACCTTGCAATCCATTAACAGTTGCGCTCCACAGAGTTGTGCAAGTTCCATAACTACACTGCAAATTGAAGAATCCAAGAGGGAGCATAGTATCTTACATGGAATTAATTGAATCGTTGAAGTGGTTGTACTGTCTATATAAACAGCAAGCCTACCAGGAGAACCACCGAAGTATCCCATATCATGATCTCGCCTTCCCCATTGCCCCTGCTCGTTGGCTCCGGAAGTGACTAAGAATCTGCTGTGCCTGTTCTATTATAAACAAAATTATACAATGCCCAAGAAACTAAACTTGGTTCACCAAAAAGAAAAACAAACCTGCGTTAACATCTAGGAAAAGAATTACTAATCATTTCTAGCCATCAAAATAACCTAAATATTTCCTGACAAAGACCTAGATGAAACTACTATACAAATAAGAGGTTAGGATCTAATAAATCAGGAAAAAATATAGATAAAAGTGAAGAGTGGAAAAATAAGTTTCACACAGTTTGGCCTATAAATAGTTTCTCACTAAGGAGAGATATGAGAAGAGGTGGATCATAAAATCAGTGTATTACGTGCCTAACCGTTGCTCCAAAAGCCCCAAAGCTTATAGAGACTTCATTGGTTAAGCACTTTAACGTCTTGGACCATAACATTCTACCACGCTTCCGCAGCCGATGTCCACAGCGGCCCACTCTATCGATACTGACCCGGTGGTAGTCCTTTCCCTCTTGGTGGCTTTACTCATCTATCATTATTCAATGACTTAGCACCATACCCATACATAATACCAAGCCATTTTAATCCAGCCTGCCATTTTAATCCAGCCTATAAGTCACCCCCTCCGAGACTCGAACTCAGGACGTGGTGGTTGGCTCTGATACCATTTGTTACGTACCTAAATGTTGCTCCAAAAGCCTAAGGCTGATAGAAACTTCATTGGTTAAGCACTTTAACGTCTAGGACCATAACACAGTGCTGACTATGTGGACTGAACAATCTTATATATATCCGTGCATGCATTTGCATGTTTGTGTGTTTGTGTGTGTTGAAGTGCCCTCATCCAACATACATCCAATACAGATAATCACACTATTTCGAAAATGTCTATGCAACATGTGACTGGGTGGCTAACATAAAGATGTGCTCCCAGAGTCAGCATGAATTGGCTCACAACCATTCTGAATATCCTAATGATGACAATTAAAAAAAAAAGGGAAACATAAAAATTTCTGTCTGATACCTTCTCTTTTGCTCTAGGGGTGCCAGACTGAGATAATGCAACAAGAGGTGGCACTGCTCCTTCCTGCAGAACCAAGCCACAGAGCTTTGGGCTACTAATGCATAGTTGCAACAAAATAGAGGCAGCATTTTCCTTTCCCCTCTGAGATCCTTCTTCAACGACCTCAACTAATAATGGGATTCCGCCCTCACGAGTAATTTCTAAGCGTCCCTCCGCGATTGTTGACAAGTTTGTAAGAACAGCAATGGCCTTGTCAATCATTTCTGTGGCAGGGTCCAGCAGCTCAATGAGGTACTTCACAGCCCCTGTTTGGACTATACGCGCCTTGTTTTCATGAAAGATAGATAGATTAAACAAGGCAGTAGCAGCATCTTTCTTCCCTCTAATGGTTCCAGACCCCAGAAGGTCAACCAAAGCTTTAATTGCATCAGAACGACCAATTTTCATCTTGTATTCTTCTAGGACAGAAAGGCTAAACAGAGTTGCTGCTGAGTTCTCTTTGGCTCCTGCATTTCCTGTCTTCAGAACATGGATTAGTGGTTCTATTGCTCCCATCTCCCCGATCATGGCCTTATTGTCTTCATTGATTGACAAATTCAACAAGGCTGTGACAGCATGCTCCTGGGTCAGCTTTTCTTCCGAGTATAGCAATGAAATTAATGGTTCAATGGCTCCACACTGTCCAATAATGATGCGGTTTTCCACATTGTGCTTTGCAAGAAGCCGCAGCTCTGCTGCAGCTGCGGTCTGTATTTCAAGCACTTGACTCTTTAAATCAGCAACCAATTTTTCCACATGGGAATAATTAGTCAAATCATCAGATCCAGATTCCAAAAATGGAAGGGAGATGCTTCTGTTATGATTGCTTCTCCCATTATCAGCCACCACTTCTCTTGTTTTAGGGCTAAGAATTTGTTTACTCGATAGCCATCTAGAAAATCCTGAATCTTTACTCGAGGGTGAAGAAGAAGCACACTTAGACATGACTTCTCCTGACAACTCACTTACATCCCAGTGCTTACTTGACATCATCGATGCTTCAGTATGACCTGGAGTCAAGGTTATAGATGTATGAATATATTCAACGCTAGAAATAGCGCTCGAGACTGATTCACTTCGACTGTGGATGTATGAATGTTCTGGAGATGGGCAATCATATTTTTTAGTCTCCCTGCTGTGGTATACGTTGGAAGCATCTTCACTACATTTTGAAGAGACCTCGATCCTTTGCTTCTCAAAACCATTGCAAACATCATGAGAGGATTTCGATATGCAATTGCTACTGTGTGAAGAAACATGAAAACTATCCATGCGTGTGAAATCTTGAGGGGAAACCTGATGGGATCGCAACGAGGTTGAGATACTAACACAGTCAGTACTATTGAAAAGATTTATCTTGTTATCCTCACACCAATGTGCTATCAGAGCCTTGACAGTGTAATTGGGAACAAGATTTGTGTGTGATAATATTTGATGGGACTTGGGGCAAATGTTCAGCCCATGATCAAGCCACTTTTGGATGAAAGCCCTTTCATAGGTTAGTCCAGATGCCACAATTACAGGATCTGACATCAGCTCCAAGGACAATGGGCAGCGGAAATATGGGGGGATGGGTATACCATTTATGGTTTCAAACTGCTCAAGTTTAGCCATGCAATCCCGAATATTGGAAATTAGATCCACAATCTGACTTATATGGTCTAACTCCCATTTATTTCTCTTGACATGGGCCTTCATTCTCTCCTTTTCCAACACCACATTCTCTTTAAGCAAATCCTGGTTTGAGGTCAACCCAAGACTTTCAACAATTTTTATCAGATGCTCAGGACTAGGGATGATATCGTCAATTTGATTCCTTAGAGCTTCTTCGATAAGATCTGATATTCTCTCTTGCTCCAAGCAATGAAGTTCATGCATACAATGCTGAAAAGAGAAAAGAAAACGATATTAGCCTATAACTAAAAAGTCAAGCAGAAAGGTGAGAATCTATATCTATATACAAGAACAAGCAAACGATATGGATTTTTGAGATAACGGTTTACAATAAAGAGAATATGAGATATAATAGATGATGCATTTTCACTTCTTAGTACCTGTACACAAGTCAAACAGGAAGTATATCGAGATGACTGTAATAAAAGACCAAAAATGCGACAAATCTCCAGTGACAAACTCTGGACCTTTGTTGCCAGTGGTTCACTCTTTAGAACCTGCAGATTTGAAGGGAAATCAAGACACTCATGTCATTACAGACCATGGTGGTGACATCTATGCATGACATTTCATCAATAGAAAGAAATTTTATCCATAAAATTTTTCTGCTTTTACCAAATCACATAGCTGCTTATAAGATGTTTGTGCTCCAGAAAATCAAAGAAACATGCAGAGCTATATTCTTTCTAGATCCAACTCCAAACAATTACTTACAAAAAAAAAAAAAAAACAGGGCGCAAAATATGTTATGCATATAAATTTTAGTGACTACAATAATAGCACCCTTTATGGTGATGTTGTGCTTCACTCAACACGACATCAAAGTAAAAGAACTTGAATGACAACAGACAAATCTTCATAACAAGAAGATTATAGAATGTCTTAGGACATCTCAGCTACCAGATATGTGCTAAGGAAAAGAACATTATGGTAAGGTGGGAACCTACCCTAGGCACAGCCAATATTTTTTTTTATTAGCAGCCAATATTGGTGTGATATTGAATACAATCACAACAACACAAATGGCACTCTTCATTGGTTTCTCAGTACCAATGGTTATGGAAACAAGAAGGATTTTATTTATTTACATCATCAATAAGTATCATTCATCATTGTCATCCAAGCCTAAAACTGATCAGGGGTCAACTGTACAAATCCATATTTTTCACCCTATCTATCAAAGAATATGCCTCAGTAACTATCCAATTAATCTTCTTCCCTCTCTCTCTTCTTTTCTTCCTCAACTTTTTAAGTTCTGAAAAAGTTAGAATATTTTTGCTTCATAAAACGAGGCAACCGGATTGTGCATCCATCAGAAGGAATCAGACTACAAGGGAGCAAATATTTGACTAATCAATTCCAATCTAGCCAGGCGGGTGTTTTATTTCCTAAAATGGGGGATCATACTAAGACAACAGATAAAAGTAAATGTCAATTCACTGAAAGTTCTTGGTAGTCCTACGCCCTAACTCCTTCAGTTAGAGACAATATTGAGAGATTTGTTACTGATAAACAGAAAAATAGGAGGGGAGGAGGAAGCAGGGATCTAACCTAAAGCATATATCATGGTTTACTTTTTGTCTTCAGCAAAATGGATTCATTAGAGAAGCGTAAGAGTTGTCAGATGGCTACTCACACAGCATATCTTGCTCATCTTTGGAGACCAATTCTCCATGAACTCTCTAGCCTCATTTACAGCCACATCCAGTCCTTCACACTCTTTGATTAGTACTTCATCCAAAGGTAATTTTGAATCAACAATCTCATCAAGCACAGGCTTCAGAAGCTTCAATGAGCCAACAATATTTCCATAATCTTTCTGAGTCGGCACAGATTTCAAATTCTGGCAGGCAACAAGATGGATCAACCGAGAAATGCTGTTAACCAGACAGCTTACAGAATTTGTGTCCATCTTTTCTGTCTCAACAAAAGAAAATAACAAAAAAGAATGATTCATAAGACCACATAGTATCACAGACTAAGCATAAGAGCTTTAAGTGCAGTAAGACATAAGATCTCAACATGCAATTTCCATGACAAAAGTGACAAGCAAAACAGCAGGGTTATAGTATTCTACTAGGCAACTTGACTGGCTTTGAACATCAAGTAGATTAAATGCATATCGAATACGAAGCTTTAAACTCCTAATATCACATTTTGACATCTCACTTTTTCCTTCCAACATAACAAATGTACCTCAATAAATATAAGAGAACAAGAAACACAAATATTCACACACATAAATAGAAAAGAAGAGAGCTTGCACCTAAATCAGTTTGCTTCACAGAAAGTCTACATGCAAGAACAACAAAGAAGATAAATCTAAACTTATGTATAACTTTAAAGAAAGTGAAACCGAAGAATTTTCAATAACAGTCAAAAAGTGCCTTATCCAAACTATGTGAACAAATAGATACTTATGCTAGAACTCAAAATACATACTAGACAGTCACAAGCCCAAAGTTGCACATAATTGCAAAAATAGACCAGCAGAGCAATGAACAGAAGACAAGAAAATCTGCTGACTGGAAAGACAAGTGAAATGAAAAAGGAAAAAAAAACTTAGAGTGCATGAAAATTCAAGCCATTCATACTAACCTACTACCCTGCTCGTCTTAAAAAGTCCACCAATTTTCCTCCTTCAATGAAGCCCAACCAACGGTAAAGTGCATAGTTATCATAACATGAAGAATCCACCACTCTTCTCCACAATCATCAAGCTGGTCCAAAAAGCTTTCAAATGTAACTTGGGGTACTCTAGAGCTCTCCAAACTCTTAAAGTGCAGGATCAATGCAACAGAAGATGATTAAGCAACTCTAGTTACATCTTTCACAATAAACATAAGTTGAGAGAAAAATAAACTTCCTTGGAAAGAGATACTCCATTAAGAATCTTATTCAAGGAAGCATTCCCATGAAAGGACCACCATTGAAGGCGCCAGACCTTTAAACCCACCCACCCAGAAAAGAAAAAAATAAATAAAGTAAAATAAAAGAGGAAAAACCAAAGAAGAGCCTTTCTCATCCCAAATTCACAACCACTAATCATCCCCGTTAAGAGCAGAATGAGCTTCCTGTCAAATTCATCGGGAGCCCACACTCATTCAAGAGAGTATTTTTGAAAAAGGGTCTCCTCCAACCACAATTCTCCTTAAGACGTTACATCCCTCGAAGACAATGCTTTTCTTTTAAAGAAAGGAAAAACAAGCAAAGGAAGATAGATCAAATTGTTGATAGGAAGGCAAAAACCGAGAGCACATGTTGGAACGAACGGTTTTGTCTCCTACCCATTTGCAGAAGGTCATATCCCAGGAAGATACGAAAAGATCCAAGACCCATTCATCATCTTATCGAACGAGTTTTAGATTCAACTCAATTTTCTTAGAAATTAACTTCAAATTCGAAGAAAGCACCACCTGAGATTCGCAGCTCGAATTCAGACAGACAATAGAACCCCCATTACTTTCACCGACAACGCATCTTTAGATTAAATGAAAGATAAAACATCCACAACAGCTCCTCTTGAAAAGGAAGATCCAGGGAAAAAAGAAGAAGAAGTAGAAACATACCTGTATTAATGCGGTTTAAGCTTGTTGAAAGACAGCGAAAAAATATGTTGATGGAACCCAAAACCAAAAGTGAGAGAATTCATGAACTGATTACTCCTCTCGAATCAGCACATCCCCTTTCTGAACTCCTCCTGTAAACCCTTATGCCCTGAGAGCTCCACATGTGTGTCTGTGGGGAAAGAGAAGGAAAAATCAAAAGAAAAAGAAAATGGTGGGTCCCTTGTGAGTTGTGATGGCAGATTTGTTGTGTTTTCAGGTGAAATCAATTAATTATCTCCTTCTCCCACCAGACGAGGTTGAAGAGAAGAAGAACAAAAGAACTTCAAAAAAAAAATTTTTAGGAAAGAAGAGAAATGATGAACAATAACCATGATGATTAAACAAATCCGTCACTATTAGTTTAAATTTCTCGGTTTCCGTTAAAACGAAGGCTCCATCATTGGTAATATAAATAAAACATGTTATATTACATGGCATCAGCAAACATGTCTTCAGCTATAATACCTTTAAAACTACTTATTATTGGTGTTTTATATCCATCTTGGTTTGACATGCAAGATAAGCAGATTGGACCTCACCCCCCATTAACCCAAAACTTTCAGGTACATAAAACACAGGAATTTCACATAAAAAGTTCACAAGTATTGATTTTATAATTATAAGGGTATTAGCACTGTAACTTGATTTAAGTTTCTGTGAATGTGAGAGAAAATAGAAAAGGAAAAAGAAGAAGAAACAAAGTGGAAAACACAAATCATTCTGGGTCCGATTTGCCTGCATGGCCCATACCCTTTTGTTTTTAAAAGCTTATTGAGACCCCATTTCAATTCAGTGCAGGTGCTAGCTCCACAACCCATGACCTTCTTTTGTCACTACTTGAACACCAAAAATTATATATATTGCATAACAAAAGATTCCAAACCCTTATCCACTAAGCAACAAACTCAGTGGAAATCAAACAGGCCGTGACAATCAAATGCAGTTGGGGTTGGCTAACAACATACCCTCTTCGGTTGTTAAGAGTGTACTTTAGGTCTAAGGTTTCAAATATTTGGTTTTTTTCATATATGTGAAACCTAACCTTGTCTGAGGGTAAGAATTGGTTGAACTCCAGGTTCATGCTGCAAACTAAACGACAGAGGGTACATGATCTCAATCCAGCCTGGTATGTTTGGATGTAACATCAAGCAGGCAAATTCTAAAATTAATATTTTCGAGGATTCCGAACCGCCCGGCGAAAGTGAAGAGGAGGAAACAAAAAACAAAGCAACAGCCCATGGTGGCTGGGCAGTCCAGTCAAAGGGTACAAATAATATTCAAGTCATATTCAGACATTGACGTATTAGTAGTTCTACAGCAAAAATAGGAGAGATAGGTTTGATGCCGTGTACGCCATGTTGCCTCTTTAAAGAATAGTCAATTTACAGCTTGTGCTCCCCAGAGAAGTTACAGGCAGACTTTATCAGGACCTGACTCAGCGTTTGGAAGGGATCCCTTCTTGAATGAGATTAAGCTGATAAATTAGGATTTACTGATGTTGAACCATTGGATCCTTTTTCCAATGAGATTGGATCTATCATGCCATCGTTGAGATTAAGACAGACTGAAAAGCTCGAGAACGCAGAACATGGATGGCCCTGTAAGGTGGGGAAATGTAACGACCAGGCGTGGCATCCAGATCATCGATAATGCCTCGTCCATGTCAATCCCCCAGTCTACCAAGTACTGCTACTTTCCTTCAACAATGAAATCTCAAAGCTTTCAAGCAAAAAGAAAAAAAAAATAAGAATATTAAATAGTAATAATAACAGCAGTGTTGATTTAAAGGCATACCATATAACAATGATTATTGGAAAACGTACAAAATTTATATCGTAGTATTCTTCCACACATATGAGAAATTCAGTAATCAATGAAAATTTCCGAAGTTCAATCAGTTGATAGATACACCTTGTAAAAGAATTACAAACAGATTGTACTTAGATTCAAGAGTCTTGATCCCTTTTGATTCGGTTCCAACTGACTAAGATGCCGTGTATGAAGTTGTAGAAGGTTCAAGACCACCCAAAACATTCTGCAACTGTAATAGCTTTGAGAAATCATCCTTATAAGCATCAAAGTCGATCAATGGCGCCGCCAGTATTTGCTCCAATTAGATATTCTCTGTGCACATACCAATATATGCGTCCAATTTGATATATATATATATACCTCTGATCTGTTATATATAGAACTATAGTAAATTTACACAATTCTTTTCACCCCACGAAGACCAATCAAACACCCATCATAGCTCAATTATGCTCTGCTTCCATATTCAAACATGGTAGAGTCGCAGAATCTGATCAATCTTGGCACGGCAAACAGGGCAATCTCCTTTCTTGCCTTTGATCTCGTTCAAACAAGACATGCATCCAACCATGTGGCCACATGGAATGCAGGCCCCCTCAACAGGTGCATCCCAACATACGACACATGAGGAAGAAGCACCTTTGTCATCTTTCCCATCCCCATGGCTCAATCCAGAAGGTTGGCTCTCCACAGATGGAGTAGATAAATCAATGGGGCTGGTATCAATTGCTGGATAGAGAATTGGACCATCATCTACAACTTCGGGTATTGGTGGAGCTGAAGCGACTGAAGAGGCAGGTACAGGAATCTTGCTAGTTGTTTGGACAAGAGGGGGGGTCACACGCTGGCTCTGGACATGCTGAGTTGGATTACTACTGGGCCCAGCTTCCTGTGCACCCCAACCATTATATGCATCTTTAGATGGATCATCAAGCCAGCCACAGCTACTTGCTTTGGGAGGTGCAGGTCCTCCTGAGCCCCCACCATTGTGACTAACATTATTTACAGATATCTCCCAACCATTCGAGTTGCTTGCTTCAGAGTGCAGGTGAAGTGGCGGTGGTCTCTCCATAGCAGACTGAATGGAAGCATTGATAGCCATAGCTAATTCTACATCTTCATTAGACAACGGAGCAGTTGCTGGATTAACCTGAGAGTGCATATTATTTGCCAATGGGGGACGTACCACCTGGAATATTAAACAAGTCAAAACTCTTTTTCAGGAGTACTCCTTAACTAATAAAAGATTAGTCTGTACCAAGCCCTAAGGAAGAAAAAAGGAAGGACAAAACAAAAGAGTGAACATCCCCACTAAGGTAATTTTTTTGCATTTCTCCGGGCCTACTAATATTGGTTAATATCAGCAGATGGAAGAACTACAAGCAACTGCATGTTCCAAGGTCAATTCCATATACCAGTTGCAAGCCACTTGTTGCCAAGTCCTAGATACCACTTTTGAAAATTGAAATGGAACAATGCAATGCTTTCAATATTACTCAGGGGATCACCCATTTTCAATTGCTTAACAACTTGTTCCCAACATCTGGACATATGGTTCTGCCCTACCCTTTTTTTTAAAGTGATAACAACATTAATGATGAATCAAAACATACAATATATATTTCCCAAAGGGGGATTCCAGTTCCACTCCCTCTCACGACAACATAAACACAAGAGAGTCAGCCCCCAAAGAAACCTTACCAAAAAAAAAAAAACCAAGAACCATAACCTCTATTTCAACAGTAAAATCAGCATCTTAACCTCTTATCCTCCCACCTCAGCGGCCCTTGAGATGAGATACTAGAACACATCTCTTCTCCGTTTACTCCCTCCTCCACTAAATGGTCAGCTAAGTCATTGGCTGATCGCAGCACTTGATTGAACAAAGTGTTCGACTCAAGGGCTAGCATAGTGATCATGCATTGTTAACACGATATTCGAGCTGCCATGAGCAACGTTCAGTTTTGAAAAATCATTTTATAATGGTGTTGCAGTCTACTTCTACCACTAAGCTATGAAATGCCAACACTTCAGCTTGTATAGAGCCAGTTACACAAGCCAGTAATTCAGCTCTTGTGGAATCACCTACACCCACTGGACCTGAGTGTATATGAATCATTTTCCCCTCAAATTATCTGAATACTCCTCTCACACTGGATTTTTTGGGATTTCTTAGGGAGCATCTTTAAATTTAGTAGGCAGAGGACTCCACCCTAGCAAAAGGACAGTTCTGGAAAGGAAAAACATGTATACCACCAATTTCTGATGCACAAAAGCCCTTAAAATCTAGGTGTTTCTGCCTCACTTTGACACCAGAAGTGCTTCCATATTTTTATCAGTTAAAATACAAATGGTCCCACCTAGAAAGAAAAAAAACTACCATACTAAGTTCATTACATACCACCAGGTGCATGTCTAGGGACATGGGCAAACCCTGATGGTATAAGAGGGATCCTGCAACATAGGACTAGGACCCCTAAACAGCAGACACTACCTAATGCAATCACAAAAGCAACATCAATGCAACGAGTTCCGAACAAGGTGAAACAACTAACAAGGCACATTGCACAGCATCCATGCAACATAGGCACGAGGGTAGGATAAATCCCCCAAACAAGGTAAAGTGATGCCAGCCATGCGTAGGTGAATAAAAAATTGAATGCGTGTTTGTGCATTAATTGATACCTATAAAATTTAAGACCAAATGTAACATGTTAAAATTTAGGCAAAAGGAGGGCTGAATAGCTTGCAACCAAATAAACTTTAGTTATCACAGATTTAAATTAAAAAGAAAAAATAGCCCATGTACCATGCATACAATAAGAAAACAAAACAAAACAAAAATGCCTTATCCGAGCCGGTTGGGGTAGACAGCATGAATCATGTGGGATCATCCAAATCCATCAAAAACCATTTATTAGAATATGAGTATCAATCTTTCCTGATAGTACAGGTGTCTAATATTAATAAAGTCATCGACCAAAATCTTCATATTAATATTCCTGCTATCACCTCCAAATCTCATTAGAGTCCTCGGTCATGTTGTCTCAGTTCCTTATTTGTTCTCCCTTTTTGCCTTTTCTCCTCCTATACTAACCTTACATAATTTATTTATGCTATATATTCACAAGTAAAATTTTATGTAAAAGTCATGTTTACTGCAGCTTTTGAGGAGATGAACATTCAGTCTCAAATTTTTATTTTTGGTGAAAGGGATCACTCTTCCCCTAATATTTACTTGTCTATGTCTCGAAGCTGTTATAAAATAAATAACGCTAATCAATTTCTCTTGCACTTCCTCTTGTGCTGATGGCTAGTTTGTTGCACCTATATGAATGTAACTTGGTTTTTCTGCTGATGCAGCTACAACATCATATAATTAGAACATAACATGAAGGAAAACCAAAGAAGCAGGGCTAAAACTCAACCAGGAAATCCCCAAATGTCCAGCCCCAAAACTACAAAAAATGTAGATAGTTCGCATAACATCTCTTGCAAAAACTAAGCACCAAAATGATGCAACCTCCTTAGACAAGTTGCCATCTAACCCTACTGAGTATAGAATGTGAATTTGGCTCAAAATGAAATCGTAACTTCATAAGTGAAGTAACGGCAAGAACTACAAACCAAGATATCCTAAAAGCAATCACTTACATTACCTTAGGTCAGTTATCCATAAGTAGAGCAATGTTAATGAGAATTTCCCACAAAATCAAAGTAGATGGCTTAATTGGAGTGGGGCTTCTAGAGTATTATGTGATCAATGTGTTCCAGTCAAGCAAAAAAAAAAACTATAGACAGATAATAAGCATGCTATGCTATAGAGGGCAGAATACTGGGTAAAAGCAGTGTTTACAGTCGAAATTTCGTTCTTTTTCAATTAGCAATGCATTTCCTAGGTGGAAAATATCTGATTTGTATTTTTAACGATTTTTTGCGGCGTGCCAAGCGAAACGGGGTGAAATGGGCAAAACAAGGAGGGAAACGGAAATTTCTTGAAATCTTCATTGGCGAAACGAGGTGGTGTCCCGGCGAAATTTCCCCAAAATAAAAAAAAAATTTCCCATTTTTTGTCTATTTTTATTTTTCCAATGTTTCAGCGGCAGGCAATGGGCGGCACCAAAACGGTAAACCTTGGGTAAAAGCAAGATGTTGAGGTGAATGCATTTCAATATTGGGAAAGAAAAGAAATGGACAGCTTATATGAGAGAGTCTATGAGTTGCCATAATAAGAAATAATATTTAAAAAATCAGTATCTTAAGATGGTTTAAAGCTAAGTGCCAAGGAAGTAACAGTTAAGAGATTGAAGAGGTTGGATATTGAACGATCTAAGAGGTAGAGAGAAAAAAGAATCGAGTTGGATGGGTCAATTAGGAAGTATACGAATACAAATAACTGAAGATATGGTTTTTATAAAGACTAGGATGGCAAAATAGGTTTCTTGTTACTAGCCCCAGCTAATTGGGATAAGGTATTTTGTTGTTGCATCGTTAATGAATTCAGCAGCTTTCTATAAGATGGTCAGTCCTAAATGCTTTTATGTACATCATTTCATTTGTCCAGATTATCAAAAACATGATAGACCATATATGGTTTCTTGATGCCAACCCAACTACTTGGCAAAAGGTATTTTGTTACAACATTCATGACTTCGTCTACTTTCTATAAGATAGGCAAGTCTACTTCTTTAAGTCATATGGCATACCTGTATCATGTAGCCGGTAATCTGTATGATTTAGACAATAAGCATATTTTAACCTAGTCAGCAATATGAAGCACATCTGCTATTTTAGAAAAGGTAAACCAAATTTAGGCCATCATGTTCGATATAACAATGGTTTATATATGATATATCTCAGAAATGTCGGCATGATGCATTTGAATTACGTACTAAAGACGGCATCAAAAAATTCAAAACATAGTCTGTATTTTTCATTTATGTATTCTGTAAAAGCAATCTATATATAAAGAAAAGCTAACATCTTGGCACATAATGCTGTATGATACCTTGGCAATTCCTCTGCATGCATCATATAACCACCGAAGCTGTTGCACATCACCTTCATTTGCAGATGCGAGCTTATGTCGTGTTTCTGTGAAGAAGCACATAATCAGATATCAGATTATGGCTAAGCAAATGAAACAACCTCTTCAGTAAAGTAAAACTTTATTTACTAAATCAGAAAAGAAAATTAAAACTGAAAAGCATAGTGCATCTCACAATAGCATCTGATAGGAGGATGGCAGAAAGGAACTCCTATTGGCAACCATATCTGGTTGATACCCTAACCAACCTGGACAAGCATAATTCCAAGCAAAGTGGGATTCTTCCTGTGGGCATCATCTCTAGATAAAATTCTAACGGTTAATCATTTGAAGAATAGAGGATGGCAACTCCCAAATAGGTGTGTGATCTGCAAATCTGAAGAAGAATCTGTCGAACACTTATTGGTGCATTGCTTAGGAGCTGCTAGGCTATGGAATATGATCTGCAAGAGGATGGAACTATCGTGGGTTCAACCTGGAAATTTTAGACAGACTTTGGAGGCTTGGAGGTGGTCGAAAGGTAAATCTACTAGAGACCTGATCTGGAATTTAACCCCTGCTGGCATATCTCGGGTTCTTTGGGGAGAAAGGAATCGGAGAATCTTTAGAGACTTAGAGAGAAATGGGCCATGTTTGGAAAGGAGAGTGTTAAGGCTGATTCATAGTTGGCTTTCTGCCCATTCTTTGGTGAATAATATACCTCTAGAAGACTTGCTGAGTTGCAGGAGGTTTTCAGATTTGTAAATGGGGGTGGGATCGTGATGAAGCTTGATGTTGTGTTCCTTAGCTTTTATGTCTTGAGAGGGAGGGGATTTATGTATTATCCTAGTACACAGTTTTTGTACTTGTACCTTTGAATTTTCTACTGTATTCTAATACTATCTCTTATTCACTGATAAAAAAAAAAACAGATCTGGTTGACACAAGGGCTTACTCTTGGACTAATCGCTATGGTATCAAGTAGCACAGGCGTTATCTGTCATTTCCTAAATGCAGAGATCTGTTCATTACAAAGGATGAAAAAACTACTATTGCTTTGTACTTTTACTCTGCATGGTTGGAAGTAAGAAATTGGATGCCAAGGCATCCACAACACAACTGAAAATTGTTGTCAAAACTTTTCATCTTTCCTTATTGTATAAGAACCTATGTCTCCGTTATGGTAGTAGACAAATGAACATTTTCTGAAAAAAATGCCAACATTTAGAAAGAATAGACAATTATGATGGAAATATGTGACACTAAATGAGTGAATCCCACTGAAAGGCTCTATGGAGACCTAGAGCTGGACAAATATAAGGATGTGCCGCTAAATAGTGACATACGATAGTTTTCTTCCCCTTCTCTCTCAAGACGTGTATCATACTATCATACACTTAGTGTGAATAGAGGTATGCCAAACACCTCTTCCTCGGGTTTTATCATGTCCCAATTTTAGTATGGCTAATATCTGCAATCCTGATGCCACTTCTACTATTTCGATTCCCTCCCATGATTTGCACTTTGTCACTGGAGAGCAATGATTCTGGAAAATTGAATGATTCCCAGAGCAATAGTTCTGTGATAGTTAGGAAAGAGGAATTTGAGCCCAAATGCAGACAAACAAGGAGCTCAGGTAATGAGTGACTGGTCAATTGATATAATATATATATAACCACACAAATATTATTCGTCAGCATGCAGATCACGCCATTGAAATCGTTCACATTTAAACTGACACTAAGAAGAAATATCGCCTGTGGTAGCTGAAATATGAAGGGCTTCAAACCAAACCCCAAAAAGAAAAAAGAAAAAAAAAGGAATCCAGTGGATTTTATTCCAGAATGTTGGAATAGTATGATTAATCACATTAAAAGAAAACCATACTCAACATTTTGCTAAAAGAGAGAAATATCATATGACTAGGATTAAAGCTATAGGGATCCAACAAAATAATCGGTTCTGACTTTCTACGTGGTTGCAGGACATGGACAGACTTGACAGTAATTTCTTCTTTTCTTTCCACTTCTTTTCAACACCCGTGCATTGCACACGAATTTTGCTAATATATGTAGTACTCAAGTGTGTGGATGGGTGAAAACCAGTCCTGAATGTTTATATTTTTCTATTAGTCATTGGAGGGAAGATCATAACATATGCATTAAGCTACCCTTCATATATTCAGAAGAAGGAATTACAACAGTATTTTAATCCAAAATATAGCAATATAAGATTCCAGAAGACTAATAATTCAGCACTGAGAATTTACTGGACTGGTCATGAATAATCAGTGTAGGATCTGGATGTTGAAACTTTGGCTCATCAATCTTAGCCTTCCAAAGTGCAATGACAGTACGAGGTTGGGCATCCTGCTCATTCATAAATAGCAATAAATCACACTAATAGTAATTCCAGAAGCAACATCAGATAGAAGCATGGCAAAAACGAATGATATAATTGAAAGTAAACCTTACAAATCCACAAATAACAACTGCAAGTTGTATCACTGAATTTCAGGAAATATTGGGTGCAACATCTAAACCCAAAACTAGCAGTTGATAATAAAATCCATAGTTATGAGACAAATGAATGCCTAAGTTCAATGAACCTTCTAACAAAAATGATGGTTAAATAAACACTCAACTAGTGCTTAAATTAAAGGCAAATGAATATAATTTCTACACTAAATTCTGGCAGTTATAATTCTATATGGGAACAGGCTGAACAGCAGTGCCCCACATGGAAATGGTTGTAAATTTGCTGCCAGAAGGAAAGATTCAGCAATTGAGTAGTTGATACCATGCCCATTTGGAAGTTCTAGGTGAAATACTAACTTAGCAACAGTGAACAATTAACCAATGGAAAAGAGTTATATAAATCCATGATCACTGATCGACTTGAAAAAATCAGTACTCATCACTGAATCAGTAAAAAAGTTCAGAATAAAACCCTGTACAGCTAGGCATGGAAAGTACCACCTCAGATATATGATTTTATGCAATAGCTGCACTAAGCCTGAATCTAACTGTTGGGAACCACAACCACCCAACCCATCCCCGGCAACCAAACACACACACACCAACAACACACCACCCCCCCCCCCCCCCCCCCCCCCTCCTCCCCACCAAAAAAAAAACCCAACAAAAAAGGGAAAAAAAACGCAACCCAAAAACCACACTCCCATGCTGCAAAAGACATAACAAAAAAAAAAATCCATGCATTATGTGTCTAATTTGTTCACTTGCCACCATTAAAGGGATAAATCATTGGGATGTAAACAACTAAATACCCAAACTTTCTGATATTATACTTGTTACATCAAATATCCAGTCTCATTTGGGAACTTGGTGAGCCAATCCCCTGCCACCACATAGTCCCACAGTAGGAAGCATTATTTCCACCTGGAAAGTTGCAGCAATCCAGCAATGGACAAGAAGAAAACTATATCGCAGTTTCAGACGAAGTGCAACTGAAGCCTACATAAGAAGTGCAACTGAAGCCTACATAAGCATTATTTGAAAATACGCTTCCAAAAGGTGTGGTTGCAACCAACCTAAGAAGTGCAACTGAAGCCTACATAACACCCACGGCAGTAACAGTGCAAAGACAAGGTAAGTCCTTTTATAACGCATATTTACTTTACAATAGCAAAATTAATTCCAATTTTAAAAGGATAGTCATTTTTCCAGATGTTCAATGACGGGGAAAAAAAGCAGCATGATAGGGACTTATCATTATCTCATCAAGGCCGTGAGGAAGACTTAGCTGTATATTATTGACCCAAAATGAGTAAAAGCCGATACAAAATCAAAACAATAAAAAAAATGAATAAAAGGATAAATATACAAAGATCTAAACATTGGGGGGGGGGGGGGGGGGGGGGGGGGGTGGTGTGTGGTGGTGTTGTTCGGGTTTGGGAGGGTGGGAAGTCAGCATATATGTACTAAAAATAACATATCTTGGTTAAAGTATTAAACTCAGAAAGTAAAGAAAGAATAGGAGGAGACATAAAAACAAGCATGTGTTGTCTTTGAAAGTAATATAATTCTGCACAAAGGATGTAGTAATATATAGCACAACACACCCTTCATCTAGCTAGAAGCCCATGATTAAGCAACTGACAAACTGCAGACAAGCTAGGTCAATCAGAAACGTTGAGAACCACAGATATTGAAACAAATCTGAGCTGAAGTTCCAAAGAACCCCATAAATTTCAATGAAGCATGTAACCTAAACAATATAACAAAATCTATTGCAGGCACAATACAAATAAGTAACGTTTCCATTCTCCTTTTATTCGGAATAAAAGATGAGTAATTCAAGAATGCAAGATTGCAGAATATATTACAATCAAAATCATAACCCTAAATTGCCAGTGAAAGGAGCAAATGCATTCCAAAATACCTGCAAACTACTGTATATCACAAGCTGCAATTTGAGGGGCTTCATAGGATTGGGAGGTCCAGCGGGTAAAACGACCACCCAACTGCAAATAATGCAACATTCATTAGCACATAGATCTATGGCTTTTCTGGAAATAGCTCCATGGAAACACAATAAATGCTTGATTGCATATTTTAAACCATTGCAGTTTCAGATTTCAAACCTCCAAACATACAATGAGCCAACAATACCCTAATAAAAGCCATATGTAAAAGGCATACAGAGAAAAACAAGTGACTGTTGGTACCCACACTTTGCGTGAAACCCACTGAGGAGCTAACGCTTCAAGAAATCCTGGCCCATAGATCTCCTTCAGCCAACCAGAAAATAAACAGATGTGGCTCTACAAAGCATCAGAAAATATACATAGCTTTAAGCAGGTGAAAAAAAAAACTCTAATACAAACATCAACGCTTTTTCTTGGATTGATAAACAACAGAAAGGACACTGAAAAAATGAATCAAAAGGATTATGAGAACTTCATCAGCTTCAAGCATACCTCAATTGTACGAACTATTTTGCCAAAACCCTTTGCTCTAGCAACATCCAGAGGACTCTGACAATCATCATTCATCACTAAAGCATTTGCTGAAATAGTTACAAACAATTCAATCATTAAAACTGCCACAATAAAAGGAAGACTAAACACTCTTTTTGTCCTGTAAAAAATTGGATCCCAGCTTCGTTTTCAAGCTTTCAAGCAAGACATTTAATCCATACAAATTTAGTATGGGATACCTCCATGAGACAAAAGTAACCTGACAATTGGTTCCAAGCCCCTTTTAGCTGCATGATGTAAAGGAGTCCCCGCATGAGAACCTGCAGTGAATTCATAGAAAATATATGAACAAATGAGAAACGATAAACAGAAAAAAAAATGGATATCAGGTTGAAAATGAACAAAATTCAAGAGAGTCATCGAGTATGCCCCAAGGTAACCAATTAAACAAGAAAAGATCAAGGTTGTTTGACCAGGTTAAACAATAAGGCCCATTACCAGTCCCATTAACATGCATTGCTTGACCTTGGGATATGTTTCAATAGAGAAACAGGATTTCTGTCACTGAATCCAACTGGTGAGAAAAGGAGTCATCTATTGATTGACTAATAGGTGGATCATGTACACATGCTCTTTGTCCTGATGCTGACTGACCCTGACTAAAAAGCAGGATTTCTTTTTCTAGCCTGAGAGATGGTATTTTTTATGGTAATGTGCAATACTGGTTTAAGGCCGCACTTGGATACCAAGAAACTGCACCACAAGGAACATTTTGTGCATTTGCCAACTTAGGGAGTGCAACACAGTATTAGGCCTTTATTCCCTCTCGTGACAAGAAATTGATTGGGCCCCACATGTCTTTTCTTACAATCCAAACGATTGAAGGATGCTAGAAACACACTTTCTGCATGCTCTCACAGTTTCTCTATTTCCAAACACAGAATGTTGACTTGCGATCTTAATATGAGTATTCGTCAGATGACAAATGAAATATAGTTAAGCTTGGAAAACTGCTTGACCAGTCACTACAGCTCATCCATACGGTGCTGTTTATGCAAAGACCATTTACAACACTCAGACCTTACCTCCAACTCCATGCCAATAAGGGATCATTTTAATGTTTATTGATGTGTAGTACTTGCGATCTACATGTGGTACTTCTGCTCGACAAGAGTAAAATCATATGGCATTAACCAATAAATAAGGAACACTTTACCTCCAACTCCATGCCAATAAAAGATAATTTTAATGCTTATTGATGCAAAGTACTTATGTTCTACATGTTGTATTGAACTTGTGCCTACAAGTGTAAAATCATTTGGCATTAACCAATAAATAAGAATCAATTCAATCACTAGAGGATGAGGATTTGTCTCTTAATGTGTTATGCCACAAAATAACACTTTCCTCATTAACCCATAGCATGGTCCACTACAAGGCAGCGAATGATAGAAGAGCAAAAACAAAAATAAAGGAAACAGAGATAGATAAATAGATAAACCAGCTGGATCAAACATGTGAACTAACCTGGGCGGTAAGCATTCACATTTGCACCAAGTTCTATAAGGATTTTGGCAATGTTGAAAAGCTCAGGATTCAGGCACGCAGCAATTAAGGGGGTCTTTCCTTCTCTGTCGACCCACTGCACGAATTTCAAGTGTAAAACATGGTTTCCTCCATGAAATCACGAATGCAAATGCAATTAAATACCTTTACTACTAAATTGCATATGGGAGACAACTAACTAATCGTTAAATATAAACTTTAAAGGCCCAATCAAACACTGGGAAACACTAGAATAACTGGTATAGAACATGAAAATGTAAATGATCTTACATAAATTCAAGCAAAAAATTTTCAATACCTCGAGGCCTGCACCTTCTCGGCGAAGAGCTTTAATCCCTTCAATATTTCCATCATTTACCTGCTGATAAAGCAATTCGTCTTTGGATTGTTGTTGCCCCATCAAACCTGAACTATCTACTTTTAAGAATCTGAAACAAAGAGACAAGAAATGCCTAAAAGATTTTCAATGCTACAAATTTCAATCGCTTGGAACAAAATCGAAGCCGGTGATACAACACAAAGTTCGTTAAAGGAAAAAGAGGATAATTGGAGCAATTGAAATATCCAACGAAGGAAAAAGACTCTATTCAAAAAGATCCAAAGTTATAATGAAGATTAAAAATTCCACGCAACATTTTACAGATGCCCAAAAAGCTCTTCTGCATTCTATGAAGAACTTTTTGGAAGTCTAGGGCATACAACGTTCAGTGATGAGGAAAAACCAGTTCCGAGCAAAAATTTAAAAAAATGAACAAGGACTGAGAATCCGAAGCTTCGTAGGATATCGTAGAGAATACTTAACGGCCAAGGAATAAGCCTCAATCATCGACCGAAGCTTCAAAGAATCCATAATATTTTAATCTTGTCCATCTCCGATTTCACGGTCGAAGGTGAAAATTAAAAAGGGAAACGAGTCAAATGCGCGTTTTTATTGTGAAAGCGGTAGTCTTGGCTGCCGATAATCCCAATCGAACTCGCGAGTATGTGTACGTGGCCCCGTTTAAAAGGAAACAAACGAGCGCAAGAAAGCGAGTAGACATGTCCCGCACTCGCCAATCGCGAGTGTGCATTCAGTTTTTCACTTAAGATTTTTTTTTAAAATAAAAAAGGGAAAAGATCAAATTTCTAGTGGCCTTTTTAATATAACATATTTTATCCATGTTCTCTTATTTTTTATATGTATACCTCTGTTTATTATTTATTGTTGCATTGGTACCTTTGACATCAAATCTAGTGACTTTTGTTATTTATTTTTATCAAATAATTAAAATAATCTTTTATAAAACAAGAAACATTCTGCATTTACCTTCTTGTATTATTTTATATTTTCATTTATAATTCTTTATCATTATATCTATGACATTTATGCTCCAAGAAAATAACATCAATTTATCCCATTTAACAATTATTTATCAACGTTTAATTTTCTAAAAAATTGGACAAGGGTTTCTTTTTCATATTTATTTTTAAAATATAAAAATAAAAAAATTTATGATTCAATTCTTTTTTTCTCCTTTTGAAATAGCTATATAAGTAAATGGTTACCTTTGTAAATTTTAGAAGTAAAAATAAAAAACAATTGTTAATTGGTGGATTAATATCGATTTTCTTTAGAGTATTGCTATAAATATAGTTGATGTCACTAACTTCTCATATGGAAAGTTACTTTAGTTATTTAAGGGTAAATTACACTTACCTCCCTTGAGGTATGACATAATTACACTTATCTCCCTTGGGGTTTCTGATATAACACTGTCACCCCTTGACATTTATGTGTGAGTCACACTAACACCCCTCATTAAATTTTCCGTATTAAAAAATAAATAACTTTTGAATGTATGACTAAAAATTAATTTTCTAAATTAATTTTTAGTCATACATTCACAAGTTATTTATTTTTTAAAATTAATTTTTAGTCATACATTCAAAAGTTATTTATTTTTTAATACGGAAAATGTAGTGAGGGGGTGTTAGTGTGACCTACACATAAACATCAAGGGGTGACAGTGTTATATCAGAAACTCCAAGGGAGGTAAGTGTAATTATGTCATACCTCAAGAGAGGTAAGTGTAATTTGCCCGTTATTTAATTAATATAAATAAACAAAAAAGTTAACTAATTTAAACATCAACGTACACTGCAGTGATCATGGTAAATAAAGGGATATAAATATAAATACAAAAAGAGAAAGGGGCAAAAATGGGAGTACATTATTGTCCGTGCATG
This sequence comes from Buxus sempervirens, assembly GCA_947561395.2. Taxonomy (NCBI): domain Eukaryota; kingdom Viridiplantae; phylum Streptophyta; class Magnoliopsida; order Buxales; family Buxaceae; genus Buxus; species Buxus sempervirens. The sequence continues at coordinate 32,027,834 of OX387192.1, forward strand.
TCTAACATAGGTGCATCTTACATATAAATTAGTGTTTCCAAATTATATTATTGTTCGTGCACGTCTCATCTCATGAACCAAATTAGGCACTGGGCCCTCTGTATATAGCCAATCAGGAGCTGAAACTGCTCGCACCCAACTTGTTCTGGTCACACAGTTAGACCGGTCACATTAAGGTTGTGTTTGGGGTTGCTTAATTAAGTGCTTAATATAACTTATAGCTTATTAAAACACTTATTTAAACAAAAAATATGTTTGATAATACTAAATGGGTCAACACTTACCCTCAAGCACTTAAGGGAGATTATCCGTAAGGAGAAGCCCTTGTTAGCAGCTTCTCCTCCCATTTATGCAGAAGTCTGAAATCTCTGGTTCTTCGACAACCTCATCACCTCATTACCATAGCGAGGCATCGCACATTGTCCTCATCCTCCCTACTTCTGCCATTTCCGAAGCTTCCCAAACTAGTTATTTAGTCTTTCGGGGAAAATGGTTCGTAACACTAACACGAAACCAAATGGTTTTATTGCAATAGATTCAGTAAAAGTTAAAAATCTCAAGCCCAAGATGTTCAATTCTTGCAATCAACAGCTATTAGGCAATGTACAAGGGAGCACATTAAGAAAATACGAGAAAAGCTAGTAAAAATTGAATTATTGCTTTTTAGTATTATTTTACTGACAGTTTTAAAGACTGTTGAAATTGGAAATTCCAGTGGATTACCTACTCAACAGTACCAGTGATTATGGTATTGTGCCCCTGAAGAAAATTTTTAGCAGAAAGTTTCACCTCACTCTTCCATTTTGTCTTCCATTTTGTCCTTCATAAGGGGCATAAAAAAAAAACTGTATTAAATTATCTATTTGGAAGAAACACATACAGACGAAGTGCGTAGTGTTATCTCGAACAAAGCCTGTGGCCTTGGGATCCTTGCTGTGTCGTCAACCTACAATTCGACTTCCAACTCTGGTAAGTCCTTTTTCACTGCGAAATGACTAAATGAAATTGGGAGAAACACATAAAGACCGAGTGCAGAGTGTTTACTCCAACAAAGCTTATGGCTTGGAGCTCCTCGCCATCTCATCAACGTCCAATTCAACTTCCAAAACTGGTGAATCCCTCTTCATACTGAAATGACTGATACAGGTGAAGAAAAAAGAACAAACACTAAGTTACAGATATAGAGACAATCACAAAGGTTCAGAGACAATAACACAGGTATATACCAAGTTTTTTGATTTAAGTACCCCACCTGTTCTGCACAGGGCCATGATCCACAGCCGTTCGCAAAGAGTATATGACTCTGCCAACAATGCCTGTCATAGGAAGAGGTCCAAATGTCCGACTGTCCTTGGCTTCCTGTCATGAGGGTGGTCAAGTATGACCGCGTTTCATTAATTCAAAACATTAAAAAATCAACTGAATTCTCAAAATTACTCATATCTTGAAAGCAGAGAGTTCAAAACAACCTAATATTATGTTCAAGCACACTTGCCTAGGACAGAAAAACACAAAACAAAGGAAACAAATATGAGAAAAAATTCCAAGCCACAAAAGTGCAGTAATGCACTTGGAACATTATTTTTAAGTACAGCTGAAGTATATGGAATCTTCATCACATAAAGAAACCATTTTCCTTCTCCCAAAGCAATTTGTTAGACTGCAATGGCCTGCTATATTTGATGTAAATCATTTTACAATGTAAATGGATTTATAGTGTATACGATTTTGTATGAAATATGTGTCTTCCTAGACATTTCTGAATGTTTTGTTAAAAATGTGAACAAATTGCCAAAAACATGCATTTTTCATTTTTGAATGCTTGAATTGAGGTAAGATAAGGCAAGGAAAACAGCCTAGAACAAAATATGGCAGTGAAGGTGGTGATAATGTGGTTGTGCCAGTGGTTCCATTGTTAAAGATGCTGGTCATGTCGTAGCATTGTCAGTGACCATGTCTAAGCTAAAGTTGGTGGAGATGGTGCTGGGGCTACGATTAAGCATTGTTGAAGTAGTGCCCAACAATGCTACAAAAGATGAGGAGGAGAAGAAGAGTGTGGAGAGGTGAAGGACGAGAGCCTAAGAGCCTCTCTCTACATAAAGCTGGCACAAAGATACTATACATATCCAGCTTGGATAAAAACTTCTGAAATTGTACATCAACTCCACTTCTTAAAACATCAGTCAACTGATCTCCATTTTTCATATAGACTGTGTATGTCTCTATTTTTCAGTTTTTCCTTCATAGATTGTCAATCCACTTCGGTATATTTAGTTCTATCAACCTGTAGAATTGTATGCTATACTATTGGCAGCTTTATTGTCACAATATAGGCTTATCGGACAATGAGTCCTAACTCCTTCAAAAGTATTCTTAACCAAAAATACTCACATATATCATAAGTTATAGCCCTGAACCCAGCTTGTGCACTAGATGTTGCTACAACATGTTTCTTACTTCTACAAGTTGTAAGTTTGCCATCAAGAGACGTGAAGTATACCAAGGTGGAGCGTATATCACACTTCTAACTTACCCAATCAGCATTTTTATTCACTTATAACGCTCATTCACCATGATTAGCATATAGAATTCCATTTATAGGTGAAAGCATCCGATAAATTGCTTCCCAAAAAGAGGTTTTTGGAGGATGCATGAATTGAATTATGACATTCATTGCATGCGTAATGTCTAGGCATGTAGATAAGAGGTATATAAGCCTTCTGAATAGTTGAACTGACCTCATCCATTTAAGGATATTCCACTATCCTAAGTTAGTCCATGATTCATCAATTGGTTTATCAGCAGGTTTACGTCCCTTGTTGTCTACCTGATCAACTAAAAAATATTTCTTTTGTCAAGTAAAGATGCCTCCTCTTAGATGTAGTAGCTTAAATTCCAAGAAATTATTGCAGTTTTATAATATCTTTAATTTCAAATTCTTGGACTAGTTGATCTTTTCGGTTATCAACTGCTTCTTGGACTAATCGATCTTTTTGGTTCTCTACTTCTTCATCATTGCATGTCACAACAGTATCATTAATCAATTTGAAATGAATGTTTGATGAATAACACATGATTAGCCTGACTTTGCCCTATATCTAAATTTCTTCAGTTACTCTATTGAATTTCTCAAACAATTCCCATTGTCAATGTTTCAATACATCTACAATCTTTCTTAACTTCCACACCTTGCCTTCCACAAATAAAGTTTTGGACACTGAAAGAATTATCATATAGACCTCTTCTTCTAAATGTCCATGTAAAGATTCATTTTTTATATCAAATTACAGTACCAGTCAGTTCTGACTGGCAGCTAGAGATAGGAGAACCCTTACAAAATTCACCTAGGCCAATGGAGAAAAGTTTGTTAAATGATCAATTGCACGCATTTTTTCAAATCCTTTTGCCACAAGTCTCACCTTATATCCATACACAGATCCACATCCCTTTCACTGTAAAATAATCACCCATTATATATAACAGACCCAATTATCTATAATAGATTATCCTTTTTAGGCAAGTCTACTAAATCCTACATTTTATTTCTTTTAAGTGCATACATTTCTTCACTTACCATCTCTTCCCATTTTGAGTACAACAGTGCCTCTGAGAGGAGTGGGAACAGAAGACATGGTTGCAAAAACACAATAAGAAGAGAACGAGTCTGACACAAACTAAGTATGATTCTAGATACAAGAAAAAAGGCCTTTATGAACAGTTAATCCTCATATCTCAGCATATGGGATTCAATCCAGTATACTACGTATTTCAAGCTTAATTAAGCCATGAAGTACCACAACATGGTGATAACAATGAAAAGATAGCAATTACTAAACATTTTAAACAACAGTTAAGCTAGTACTAATAAAGAGTAACAACTGCTATTCATATTAAGTTATTAACCTTATTGAATGAGTTAGTACTAACAAACAAATATCAATGTTTCAAAATAAAATTTGAAGATATTTTTGGGAATTCCTAAATCTTTTCTTCGATCGTATGCCCAAATATAAGAAATTAGATCCATAGTGTAGATTATGCCTTCCTTTTTTTCCCCTTTTTATCTTTATAGTTTCCCTGGCTCAACTGGTTCACTTTTCTCTCAAGAATAGGTATGCAGGCTTTCAATCCAAGTTCAGTTGTTTTAGTAAACTCATCATGCGAGCATGTGTTTTGCTAGGTACTGTCTCACCAGCAATGACTCCTGACACTAGTCAGTACTGCCCCATACATGCACTTAACAATACTCTTATTTGCCTGGTGATCCTTTACTGCCAAAACCTACTAATATCAGTCTTTGTAGCATTGTACAAGAACCTCTCATATCAATAATAACAACAACAAAATAACACATCCAAACTGGTTAGGGTTGGCAACAGGAATCTTGTTCCATCATCCTATGTTATAAAAACATACCTTCAGCCCAATTATGAGTACTTAAATCCTTTCCTGCCAACTCCATCCAGCTCTTATTTTATCTTCTTCTTGTTTACATTCACTTCAATTGTTATTTGTCCTGACAACTTTAATCTACTTTCCTTCATCTCATCTTCTATTTGGGCCACTTCTATATGCGTCTAAATACTTTAATTCCTGAGTTGGTCTTTCTTGGTCTTCCAACGAATCTATCTCAACATCCCCATCTCAACTACAAATCCTATAAATAGTTTCTTCGCTGCCCTCAATTTTGCTCTATACATTATAGTAAGTCTAATAGCAATCCTGAAAAATATGCCTTCTAGCTTTATTGAACATGCCAATCATATGACACCACAAATGTGCCCCTTCCCTTTAGACATTCAATTATAGTTCTATATGCAACATCCTTGCAACTATCCCTATTTCTATAAAATCAAAGGGCTAGCCCAGTGCAAGGCTCCTACCACCGCGACCTTTGATATCGTTTGGATGGAAGTTATATAATATACACTAAATCATAACTTGAACTCATATAGAACCTATTGATACTAAGGTATTCCCTTCCAACTCTAGATTTTCATTTAATAGCTCTTAGTTTTTTCCACAAGAACCAAATGCTCCAAAAATAATATACACTGGAAATGGTAAATCTATCAATAATTAAAGCAAACAGTTAAGCACTTATAACTGCCCTTTGATATAAATATTTCATCCTTGGAAAATTATTGGTCTCATACTTTCTAACATTTGCTTCTCCAGGTCTTCCCCAAGCCATCTTAACTACTTGTCCTCGTCTTACATTCCATTTCAGCAACACCTAAATACTCTCAAATATGTTAATTTCTTATATCATTTCTCCTTCCCTTCACATGCATCCATCTCAACATCCTCATATTATCAAGCTTATCCTACCCACACGTTGCTTCTTTGTTACCTAACATTTTGATCTATGCTCAAAGCAGGCCTAATACCTGTCCTACAAAATTTTCCATTCGATTTGAGTAGAACACATTCATTATATAATCTAAAAGCTCAAGCGCTTCCCCACTTGAAATATCTAGCTCTAATTCTGTGTGCAACATCCTCATTAATAGCCCTTAAACATCCTGACTATGCATAACAATGCACGTTTTTGTGGACGATTCATGCAATTTAGATAAATAAACCTGCCATAATCAAAACGCTCAGAAAATTGGTTCCACTAGTTGATTCTCAAATATAAAAATGACACAAACCTTGGGTTTCAAAGTTTCATTATCAGACAGTACCCAACACTGGTCCTGTTCAAGCACAAATGGTTCATCTTTTTCGTCTTTGGACGCCATCTCATAACCTTCAATGGCAGCAAGCCGTCTAACCAAATAGTTATCTGAATTTTCAGGATCCTTCAAGACGACAACATCTCCAACAAAAACACGCCTGCAAGAGAAATCTGTACAATAATAGAAAACTACGAAAAATTGCAGGGCAAAGAGGCAAAAATACATTAAAGAAGAACAGTAAATTCTAAAGAAGGAACCATCAAAGTAAGATTTTACATGAGATAATCTGCCAACAGAACCATGGGATAGCAATGGTATAAAGTACTGGTATCAATCCTTCAAATTGGTAAACATATAGTGAATATGCATGTGAAGTCTAAAATTTTCCAGAAACACATTGAATCACAAGAAAACTTGAAACAAAACCAAAGCATCTTAGAAGTGCTAAAAATATGATTGAATGCAACATAACAACAACAAAATGGAGCTATAAAATAACAACATATGATTGAAAGAGGACTATCAATGCGCACAATTTGTATTGCTCTGAGTTTCAAAGAAAATTAATACAAACTCATAGAAACTATAATGAGTGTATGGAATGTATATACTAGGCCATGCATATGATCCTAAATAATTTAAATACAAATAAATAAAATAAACCTATCTAAAAATTGATCAGTAAATTTTTATTAGATATTTCTTTAACTATGTTTATAAGTAAAAATAAAAATTTTGTTATATTACCTTTTACATTCATCATATATAATCTTGACCTACCCAAAAACACTATAACCTGTGACAAATAATTTTGTTCTAATCAGTTTAAAAAAAAATCCAAAATAAATTAAATCGTTATAAATACATACATCATCAATGACAGTTTTTCTTCCTTTTTTTTTCAAGTAACAAGTATTTGAGGAAGAAAACATTGAAATCAAAATACCTTTCAACATACACTCAGGTATCCAATAAATCCACAATCCTATTGCCTTTCCTTGTTTTTGCAATAAAATTAGGCTAAAGAGGCCGAAAGAGAAAGAATATCAACTCAAAATGTGGATTTATCAAATTTCACATAAGATTCTACAATTGATCCATCATATATATGCAAAGTAATGTCAATATTGTCACTATGGATCAACTTGAAATGTTGATATAGTAGATTTTATATCAGATAGATTCCATAATTTATCCACTATATACATGCATATCAGTGTCAATACACACGACATCATTCATATGACTCCAGTAGAATGCATTTAACTTCCTGTTTGACAGCACTCATTCCAAAAATTTTAAGAGAAGGGAGAGAAAAAAATATAGTAAACACAGTAGAAAAGGTTGTTTCATGGTATCCTCTTTTTAAATGACTACCAGGGGAACAACTGAGATTCAGCATAGGACGAGTAATTTAGGAAAGATCAGCCCCAAAATAAGGTCAATTTTATATTGAAAGCAGCTCTTGACAAGGCTCTAACAATAAGCCATTTGGTCTCAAGAAATTGGATTCCAAATCATTACATCATGGAGAAATTCAATGAGGACTACAGATCATTTGCTTATATTGAAAAGATCACTGACTTCATGCTCTTGAACTTGGGGACTGATAGGTTCATGCCAAGAAGACTTTAAAACACATTAGAAGCAGGAATTGTTAGCATGAAAAACAACCCTATATATGCTTTGGCAACTTTCCCCATTATTGGTCTGTTGGGATGGAAAGAAAGAAACAGGCACATATTTGATGAAAGGAGAAAACTAGAAAACAAGTGAAGAAAATTGCACCTAGAACAATGTTTTATTAGGCTTCAATTGCAGGATAATTCGATGTATAGGCTTTGACTTGTTTGTAGAGGACTGGGACTAGTTTGGTCACGTAAAAACATTTCCATGACAGTTTGAGATAGAATCTAGCTGCAGATATACACGTTTTGGGTACCCAACCATTTCTTCTCTGTAATAAGAAGCTTTTTACATGAAAAGTGTGGGCATAATGTATGCTACAAATGTTTGAAGAAGCTTCTGGTGCATGGAATGGGCCAGTTGCAATATATGATGTCAGCTAAAGCCCAAAAATATAGTAATCAAAGGACCTGAATCTCAGGAACACACTTTAGACAAATGTGGTAGGTAGTATTAAAGCAAAGGCTTGTATCTTAGTTTAATATGCTGAGATAATTGTTGCTTTCAGGGTTGTCAGAGAAGAGCTTCCATCAATCACACTAACTAGTTTGAGGTAAGTGATGAGAGATTTTTCTGGAATTAAGACCAAATTATTAGATAAACCAATTCTAGTCTCTCAGCTCAGACAAGGCTGCATGCCAAGGTGATTCCAAAATTCAAATCTTTATGAGTTGACCAATGTCGCAACAAAGGGTATACACATTCTATGACTTTGTTATTGATTCGCATGCTCCATTTTCATTATTGTTTCTCCTCTAGCTATATGAGTAGAAGTTTAAAGGTGCTTAGGTGGGAGGAAATTAATACAGAAAAAAGCATGGAATTGAGTTTTCTTTCCTTTTTTTTTTCTTTTTCCATCTGACAGATGAGAAAATGTGGAAGGGCCTGCAACAAAGGAAGAAGATCAGCCCCAGTTTTCAGCTTCCAACCAAATAATGGCCTCATGTGAGAAGTCGAAGAGGGCTCCCATCATCACATTGAATCACAAACCCAACCACTTCATTTTGTGAAGGTTTTGGAAAGTTTGAACCAACAGCAGCTAATGAACAGCATTTTGAGGGCATCCACAAGGGTAAATGTGTCAAATATTAACCATTTATAAGCTGCAGATGGCATCCTTATTTCCAGTGCAGCAATGCATTCTATGTTTTGAATCCTAAGATGTAATTTGTTGTTATGGAGTGTATTGAGATTGAAGGTCAATATAATTAAGAATGAATTTGTCTATGAGTTGGTGCTAATGATATTTCGGGAGTAACCTGCGTACATTTTATTTGGGGTTTCTTTGGATGCCTCTAAGAGGCTTTTTAGGGGTGGGATAAAACATTTTAGGGGGCAAAGAAAAGGGTGGCCAGTTGGAGAAATTGTCATGTATTCATTGGTGGTAAACTTATTCATACCTTAAGGACACTATACAACCTTCTGCAGATCCATCATCTCTATCATTGTCATTCTCAATTCAGTATCCTGCCATATTGAAAAGCTTGAGGTACTTTATCAGGACCGCATGTATGTGGGTGTGTGCACACATGCGTGTGGTTGCACATATGTGTGTCAGGATGGGAGGGACACTGTGGTAAATATCTGGTAAAATCAGGCCTCTGTATGTAAACCACAGGAGATTGGTACAGTAAGGTTGTAAACTTTGGTGGATTTCAGAAAGCTTTCTTGCAAAACAATTTATGAAGAGAATCCATAGCGGCAAAATGTGGTAGCCTTCCAAGGAATTGGGTGGGGTCTCATCCAAAGGGTTTGTATGGATCTTGTCTGAGCAATTTCATTTTTAGTTCATTTGAATCTTTCTTCAATGCCATTCAGTTTGGGGTAGGAAGTGGGAAGGATAAGATTTTAGGAGTATACTAGGTGTAGTGATTCTCTTCTTAAGTAAAAACTTTTTAATCGATTCTCCACTGCCTCATTAGAAATGATGAGGTTATAGATTTGATGATTACAGTGTACAGCAGATTTTCTTGGAGAATATTGTGAATAGACCTTTTTGAATGTGAACTCTCAAGTTACAAATGCATTTTCTCAGTGAAATCCTTTCAAGTTCTTTACTTTCTAATTGGACGTATTTTGGCTCAACCAAAGTGAAATGGAAAATCCAGTAAAATCCAAGGCAGCACTTTTCATGCTAACAGCATAGTTAGACAATTTAGTGAGTAGGCAGTGAACCACACCTAATCAATGTGTAATGTGAAAAACTCGATGTTGATTACACCCACAGAAACACCTATCACTCACTATTCAACTGATCAAGAGACAAACCAACAAATTCCACAAGAATCAACACCATGTGGAACATAGGATTGCCAATTTGCCTCCAGAAATCAACTTCAAAATTGTCTTTATTTTTCAAATGCCACGTCAGATGCAAAGGAGATTATTTTCATAAAATAGATGATCATTGGCTGAAGGAGCAGCTTCCTTGCACATCAATGGGAAAGATCCAAGAGGCACCAAAAAGAGAGAGGACAAAACCACAAAGTGAGTTACAATAAAAGTGCAAGTGGGTTGTACTTTTTCACATCTGATCTGCACATCATGCACCATTCAACATTATTTACCCTCTGTGCATCAGATAGATCTATAAATGTTAGAATCTTATAAAAGTCCACCAAATTGCATTTCTTGACTCCCTTTTCCATGAATTTCTCCTAGGACCAAATAAGAAATTTCTGAACAACAAGAAGACCTTTTCCATCAAATCTCCACACCATTCTCCCCTCCACATCTCCATGGATCTTCAAAAACTCCAGTCAAGAGAGAAGAAAAGTACATTGCTCCAATTCTCTGGATAAAATTTAGATATTTAAGGACACCTCTTCTCTGAAGAAAAAAAAAATTAAATAAAAATGTTGTTATTAGCATGATTATTTGCTGGGCTACCGGTAAAAATGGGTAAAAAAATTTTCAAATCCACCCATCCATATAAGTTGCCTTCAAAACGCACTCTGATGCCTATTTTCAACTTGTCTTACCTTCGCATTACAGTTCAAATAGTAAAACCCAAAGACCACCCAATCCGCTATTCCACTTTCCCTTCCACACCCACTTTTTTTAGCATGCTCAAAGGCCGAGTCATCTGCTAAATCTCCACAACCAATCCCCCAGGAAAGTTGTGTTCATCCACTCAACCCATCTAAGCCCCAGAGTCCACCAAAACAGTCCACGATACAAACCATATCACATCTTACCATGTGAAATTTTCTTCTAACCACTTCTCCTCTCGAAAGAAAATCTTATTAAATCTTGACCATAAAATTCTAGCCAAGAAGCTCGTAGATAGAGTCAGTTTGTCTCCCAAAGAAAGGAACTTATTCTAACTAGCCAACCTCCCATCCATCAACCCCACCACAATGTCCCAAATTCTACAAAAAGAAACACTCCGGTAGAGGAACTTCTAGATAGAAAAGGAAAACAGCCAGGATACCGCCAAGAGTAAGTCTTGTCCATGAAGCTAAAAGTACCTGGATGACCTGCTCTCCCTCTTCAACATCAATCAATCTGCCTTCCATTAATTAACCCAAAAACACGAGATTCCCTCAAAAAAAGGAAAAAAAAAAGGATAATTCCCCTAAGCTAGTGAGTCTGCTCCTCTAAATATCGACTCAAAGGCTTGAGACTGCCTCCAAAGAAAAGTGAATTCATTCAAGGCAGACCATCTCTTATACTTGAGCATCTTTAAGGAAACTTTAAAGAAGCTTGCAGGGCCCAAATTTTTTATGCTACATGCAACAATAACTTCAAATATTCCAAAGTAACTCACGTAAAAGGTAAACACCATTCAATTTCTATGTTCTACATGTGTCATGAAGAAATAGAATACAGAACAAAGGAAAAGCATGCATACTACAAATTCATATGCATGACCCAATTGCAATTATTGAACCACTATTCACCATCAGTTAAGTGTGCTTCATCCCATCATATCATGAACTTTTAAAAATTAATAACATTAAAATATTTACGTTGGATCCGCAGATGGCAGTTTCCGAACAAGAAGAGCTCCTCCCTGTGTCCCTATCGTTGGAGCCATCTCCTCTCCCTTATTCCAGTGTAAATATGTCAACTTGCCCTGAAAGAGGTTTTTCCACACAATGTCACCAACTTCTCTGTCAGTAATTTGACCAACCTTATAGCTCTGCATCACAAATGAAAACTCGTTTAAGAAATTATATACAGGAAATAGTTTTACCGCTCAGCAACTTCAGCCACAATATGGAATACTGCAGAGGGAGATTCATTTAATACAGGAAGAATAATGGATATGGAAATCCAGTATGGTAAAAAAAATACAATAACTTGAGAACTATGTGAAATATCCATTCAGATTCAAAAATCTAGTTATTGGAAAAACGAGATCAATAGTGATTATGTAATTGGTATGCTCAAGATCCCAATTCAGTTTCTGTTCCAATGTCTAAATCATGCAAACATTAAGTCATATAACTGTGTTGCAATCCTGCCGCATGCAATCTGGAAGTGATGAAATTACTTAAAAAAATTTCAGCCTCTCAATATACGAAGCTAGTTTTGTCATGAATCAACAGACAGGAATATCTAGAATCTGAGTATGCAAACCTCTATAGAGAATAAATCCAGACACCAGGCAGGGATGGATTATTTTTGCAAAGTGTTGGGACCATAATAAGTCAAGTGTATACAAAATCAACTTGGTCTTGAATATTACTCATTTGATTTTATTCAACTCCTTGGTTGCTGGAACTGTTTCTGAGAAATTTTTAAGCCAATTCATTATTTATGGGACATCAACAGATCCAGTATAACTATTCAAACTTATCTCAGGAATTTCCCCTCCTATGTATGTCACACACCCTCTTAGATATTAACAATTGTGTTCTGATGTTTCTCCTTGAAATTTTATCAAAAATAGACTATCATGATAGAGATACAATTAATAAATGCATTTGTAGTGTAAAGCAAAGATGGATGTGTAGCAAAACTAGAAAAGACAAAGTAAGAAATGAAGATATTAGAAGGTGCTTAGGTATAACATGAATTAGGGATAAAATTGAGGAGAGCAAACAGAGACATAGAGATGCACCTGTAACAAAGGGTGTTGGGATAAGAAATTTTATCGGTGTTCATGATGTTGATTAACATAAAAATTGTTAAATCCCCTTTATACAAACTGTTGCGCAGGATTGAGCAGCCAACACAAAGATTTGGAAGAATCTTGCATAATGATGATAGTGATGATTGTATAATTTTTTTGAGCTCTTCTAATACATGCGTTGCCGATATTACCGGCAGAACTGAGAAAGGAAAGTCAAAGTTCGTTTCCTGTTCAAGAACAAATTTTAGTTTAGCATAAGTCATGCTTGAACCGACCATGTCACAATGGCTGCTTGTCTAGGCCCTCTAGGGCATTGTGAAGTCTGAAAATGTAGAGAAAACCATGGCTGCCTGTCTAGGGCATTGCCAGTCTATAATCATCTTCTAATAAGATGATTATAGAAATTCATGGTTTATATACTTTTGTCCGATGTTCAACTCAAGAATTCCGATCAAATGGCGGGTACAACTTGGGTGCTAATATACCCACCTATTTCCCGGTTGAAAATGGCTCTGATACCAAAGCTATCCCAGGAATTAGTCCAAGTAATCTTTAGAAACTATTTATTTAAAGCTTTTTAATTCAAATAATGATAGTTTTTATCTTTCTTTCAAGATAAAATATTTGTTGATTTAAGGTTATAAACCTTGTTTGTTGGATGTATAATCTATAATTAATATCTTTTCTAATAAGATGATTATTATTATGATTAATCTCTTGTTTGATTTGTTGAATAGCTAGCTTAGTTCTTATTAATTCTTGTTTAAGATACTTTAATTGACTAATAAGTCTTCGAATAAAAATCATTGACCCGTCATGATAAATTAATCATGGTAAATTACAAACACTAACAAAATTTTAATCAAAATTATAATCACAATTTAGAAAGCATAAAGAATTCCTACAGCGTTTTAGTTCATGTTATTTGCCTTCACAGACTGACGAACTGTACCTCGGCAGTGATTAAACAGGCTACTATAGTTGAACAACTAAAGGCTTAGCTCAGGGGAGGCCTATTGCCTTTAAGAGTTCTTTAGAACAATACTATAATCATAGATTAAGACAACAATAATATGAACAAAACACTTATGTTATTGAAATTCAAAATACTTACATAGACTTGAAAGAACAATAATTATACTTACAGATATGTCTCCGACTTTTCTTCACAAAGAAAACAAAGACTTCATTCTAAGAGATACTTACAAGACTCACAAAGGACAAAGAAACTTACAAAACTCACAAGGGAGATCACACACTTGACTACTTTGGATGGTTTTTCCGAATGCTTTCTACTCTTCCTCTTATAGATGCATTTTTTTTTGTTCCATTTGATAATTCTCTTGAGTCTGTGACAAGTGTCTCCAATAATTCCTCCAACAATGTTTGCACATGCCTATCTATATCTTTTTTTAGTCAAAGCAAATTCCGATCACATGCATGATGTCTGTTGTCTTGTATTATGTTGTCCTTTTAATGATGATGTCGATCACATGCATCTTTTGAAGATGCTTTTTTGCATTATGAAAAATGTTTGTCATGTGTTTGTCCTTTTAGTGCAAGGTGTCCGTCCTTTATAAAAGCAGATGTGAAATGTCTGTCCTTTTAAAGATTCCTTCCTTTTAGTGCAAGGTGTCCATCCTTTATAAAAGTATATGTGAAATGTCTGTCCTTTTAAAAGTAGATGTGAATTATTTTACAATTAAAAAATAAATTTTATCTATTGTATTATGTATCACTAAATTCTAAAGCGATTTACTTAATCAAGAATTCTTATTATAAATTGATTGCAAAGAAGCAAAAGAGGTATTGGAAAAAAAACAAAAAATTTAGCATCAAAACAAATTTTTGCAAGATGACAAGCAATCTTATTAGTATTTGATTTTAAAAATTAAATTTATTAAAAGTGAATCAAATTCACTCCTTGCCAATTTGGCTCAAGCCCAAAACCCTTATTAGGGGATGACATCATAAAGATATTAGACTCTTTGATATTCAAGCCTTTGATCGACTGCATATTACTATCTAGCACACGAAAGGACTTATATAATTGAAGGAATCTTTAAAAGGACAGACATTTCACATCTACTTTTATAAATAATGGACATCTTGCACTAAAAGGACAAACACCTGAAAACCATTCTTCATAATGCAAAAAAGCATCTTCAAAAGATGCATGTGACCGACAGCGTCATTAAAAGGACAACATAATACAAGACAACATATATCATGCATGTGACCGGAATCTACTTTGACCAAAAGAAAATATAGATATGCATGTGCAAACATTGTTGGAGGAATTATTGGAAACACTTGTCACAGTCTCAAGAGAATTATCAAGTGGAACAAAAAAAATGCATTTATAAGAGGAAGAGCAAGGAAGAGTAGAAGGCATCCGGAAAAACCATCCAAAGTAGTCAAGTGTGTGATCTCCCTTGTGAGTTTTGTAAGTTTCTTTGTCATTTATGAGTCTTGTAAGTATCTCTTAGAATGAAGTCTTTGTTTTCTTTGTGAAGAAAAGTCGGAGACATATCTGTAAGTATAATTATTGTTCTTTCAAGTCTATGTAAGTATTTTGAATTTCAATAACATAAGTGTTTTGTTCATATTATTGTTGTCTTAATCTATGATTATAGTATTGTTCTAAAGAACTCTTAAAGGCAATAGGCCTCCCCTGAGCTAAGCCTTTAGTTGTTCAACTATAGCAGCCTGTTTAATCACTGCCGAGGTACAGTTCGTCAGTCTGTGAAGGCAAATAACATGAACTAAAACGCTATAGGAATTCTTTATGCTTTCTAAATTGTGATTATAATTTTGATTAAAATTTTGTTAGTGTTTGTAATTTACCATGATTAATTTATCATGACGAGTCAATGATTTTTATTCGAAGACTTATTAGTCAATTAAAGTATCTTAAACAAGAATTAATAAGAACTAAGCTAGCTATTCAACAAATCAAACAAGAGATTAATCATAATAATAATCATCTTATTAGAAAAGATATTAATTATAGATTATACATCCAACAAACAAGGTTTATAACCTTAAATCAACAAATATTTTATCTTGAAAGAAAGATAAAAACTATCATTATTTGAATTAAGAAGCTTTAAATAAATAGTTTCTAAAGATTATTAGGACTAATTCCTGAGATAGCTTTGGTATCAGAGCCATTTTTCAACCGGGAAATAAGTGGGTATACTAGCACCCAAGTTGTGGCAATGTTGAGGGGGCATTTAGATCCTTTTGACACTCTCATTTTTTGAGAAAATATTTAATTCCAGACTTGGAGAATGTACAACGTCTGGCACCAGAAATCTCCCAACTGTTAAACTACACCAACATTTCACCATAGTCTATCCATCTAACATCAAAACAGACCCAAATAAAGCGCCACACACTCAACAAAGGAACAGAAGGCAAATAACTGCCTTCTAACCCCTGCTTTAGCCAGCCATCAGCCACTTCATTAACAGATCTTGACACTTGATTCAATAAAGTATTCCATCCACTAGCTAAAGATAAGGCAGCCTAATCAGGTGTTTGTCTAAGGCTACCCTGATTTATTGGGGTTTAAAAATGATACCATGAGCGGTACCAAGCCATACCACCCATTATTGGCTGCTATATACCAGTATCTGGTGGTACCAGCCAATAAAACTCAGTATTGGCCAGGATTTAAAACTATGTGCTTCATCCAAGTTATGATAGTGCCAAAATCTCCTTCTACCACTGAAGTGTTCATACACTCATCCCTTGTCATTCATAAACCTGTTAAAATGGCAGAGATATCTGCCTCTATGGAATCTCAAACTCCTATAGGTCCACAAAAAGCTTCAATAACTATCCCATTATGATCCCTAAAGACCGCACCCACTCCAAAAGGCCCCGGGTTTCCTAAGGGACAACTGTTGTAGTTCAGCTTTCTGATCCCTTCTCAGGGAGGCTGCCAACTGACTGTTGTGGGTTCTAAACCAAGTAACAATCGGCAGACTGTGGAACAGTTCCTCATAATATCTACTCCTGCAAGATCCTTAAATTCCACATTAACTCTAGGCCATAAAGCCCCTGCCCCCTTGATCAATTCAATCACTGCCTCTATGGAAACATTAATTACTCCACGAGCTTTTTATATCTCGTCATCTATCTGTACCACAAAATGGCATAGAATAGTAGTTGGTATAGGATGCATCCCCTTTGCTTCAAGCCCATGAACATCCATTGGTTGAATACATTCACCAAATTGCATGGCATGATCCAACTCTTATTAAGGAAATAGAGGACTCAAGTCCAAATCCCAGCTGCAAACCTGAAATGTATGAAGAGATGGTCTCAGATCTCACCCTGGCACACACAAATAAGGCAAATGTTAGGTGATGAAGGCAACTATTTCCTTCTTCTTTGAAGCTTATCTGCACTGTTTATTTTTGTTCAGTACCATAATCCACATAATGCCTTGACTGTAAGGGGAACAAGGGAACGCTAGGTTTCTTATGGAATAGAATGACCAATACCGAATTCAAGTATCGCAGCACATCTAAAATAATTTGCAGGAGAACCAGCCTGATGAGTCAGGGCACTGGATACGCCAGTCACGGCTTTGTGGGTCAATAAAAAAATCTTGAAGATGGTACATCAATAATAGGATGATTAAAACAAAATTTAATTCCAGGCTGATTCAGAGTTGCATCTCTGAAACTTCATGATCAACAACCTAAGAAGAAAACCCAATGTGAAGATGGTGTTCAAACATACGCAAGTCAATTGACCGCCTATTTCTCCGTTAATCATTTCCATTCACTATTCCATACTGCTTCAGGATACTTTACGTGTTTATTTGGATAAGTCAGTCAACCACCTGCTCCTCCACTTCTCATTTGCATCCAACATTTCATTCTTCTTCATAAATAGTTCCAGTGTTTGTGTGGAGCTGCCTAAACTGTGGCATATTTTTCTAGTTTAGGGTTAAACTATGCTGAACAGGAAAGAGAGCTTTTTCAAGAAGACGTATTGCGGCACGCTGGTAGGTATACTTCTGTGTATCTGTAATTATGTAGAGCTCTTGCTAGCTTTTTCTGCACTACTTTGCATACACCACAACTTAATCAGATTCCTTTTCTTGATAAAATGTAAGCAGTAGTCATAAAAATAAAAATAACATGAAGAATAGAAAATTTCAAATCTCTGGCTCAACCCAAGCAGATGCTATTCCAGATAAATTAGGTTATACAAAAGAGAGGCCTACAATTTACATAAAGAAAAAGCAAACCACAGTGGCACGGTCCAATAAATCAATATGTTGATGAGCCTAAAAATAACCAGAAAGCAAGATAAAATAAAAATAAAAAAACCAGGAGAAATAAGCTACAGTATTTAAATAAATAGAAAACAAAAATTTAGTAATTCCTATTTTCCAAAATTTTAGCTGAATGATGCATGAATGCATGTATCCGTGAGAACTAGCCTTTCAGTTAGTCAGAGGGATAATTATACATCAGGGATTGGATAACAGCAGTCAAGCATAAATTAAACACGTAGAAAGCAAAACCACTTTTGAATTCAAGCAAAACCCAAAACATCCAGAATAACACGGGGAATAATGCTAAGAAAACGGACGGCGTTGAGAAAATCCGAAATTCCACGGAAACGGTATGAGAAAGATCTGAAATCCTGACTCGCAAATAGAAAAAGATTGCCAATTCATCCAAAACTCACAAATCTAAGGAGTCCGAGTCAGAAAACAAGTATGAAACAGTATTGCATCCAATCCGATATCCGACCAGAACAAAACCACCAATAACTCATAAAGGAAATCAACAATACACCCATTTGTAGATCATCAAAACAAACACGCACCAAAAACCCCAGATGAAGTTTCATG
This sequence comes from Buxus sempervirens, assembly GCA_947561395.2. Classification (NCBI taxonomy): domain Eukaryota; kingdom Viridiplantae; phylum Streptophyta; class Magnoliopsida; order Buxales; family Buxaceae; genus Buxus; species Buxus sempervirens. Next base: position 32,046,162 of record OX387192.1, read on the forward strand.
ATTCTGACTCATCAACAAATCAACCAAAGGAAAAATTAAGAAAATAACACAAAACAATGAAATAATTGTTCAAGTCATGACGACATCAAAGCCGACGAAATCAGAAATAAAAACTAAAAATTTTAGGGACATGATATAGCAACCGACCTTCCAACTGAGAGAAAGGGAGTATTCGAATTTGTGTAATACATAGCGACACCAAGTCGACAAGGAAACCATTGCACGCCGAGTGAGTATCAATGCAGCACTCTCTCTCTAATCCATCTCCTCTCTCTCTCTCTCCTTCTCTCTCTCTCTCTCTCTGCAGTCCTCACTCCTTACCGTTTTGAATCTCCTCGGTACTTCTAAGTTCTAACCATTGATTAAACCCCCCGTTTGCTGTATGCATAGATGTATACGCGCGAGCGCGCGTGGGTGTTTATTAAATTTTTTAGATTAGAATACGGTTTGCAGTTCTCCGGTTTGATTAAACCACTACAATCCATACGCGCGCGTGTATACACACTGACGCACAAACGTAGACATTGTTAGAGTCACCTTAGGCCTCAGGGCCTTTGGTTTGACCGGTTAATTCTTTTTTTTTTTTTAATACAACCCAGATGAGGAGTATATATTAAAATGGAACAAAACGAGGGATAGACTTACCCATACAATCATCGTGAACCAGGTACACAAGATCAGGAGGGACCCGGTTCATCCAACAACAACAAAAATAGTCTAAAGTAAAATTTGCTAATCCATCTGCAAGGGAGTTGGCTTCCCTGTACATTTTAGAGGCTGTTTGGTAACGTTTTTTTTAAAAACAGTTTGAAAACTAAAAACAACTCCAACTGTTTTTTGGTTTTTGAAAACAGGAAACAAAAAACCTGTTTGGTAACAATTGATAAAAAACCGATTACAATTTTTAAAATCAACAAAAATGTGTTTGGCAAGTTATAATTTAAAACTTGATTTTGATTAATACTATATTAATATAAATCCTTCCATAAGGACCATAAGAAAGTTTTAATGGGCCTAAACATGCAATCATATGAAAAGACCCAAAACACAATTAATCCGACCAAGACAGATCTCTCGAAAGTCAAAACTCCAACATTAGATGAAAGGAAATTAATAATTGTATCTATGAAGAAAACCAACAACATTGGGGGAGATGATCAACCCTGCTTGAGCATTGTTAAATAGTAAAATTATAGCCATAAAATAAATAGTAAGATATAGCTAAAAAACAAATAGTAGAACCATAGCCATAATATATATGACCCATGAAAGGAATTTTAAGAACTTAATAAAACGTACTAGCCTCAAATATTCTAAAAGATCAAAAGAAATTATAAATAGGGGTGAAAGTGTAATTTAAAATTTATTTAACTTTATGGTTTTTAAATAACAAAAATGTCTAAAATTATTTCAAATTTACAAAGGAAACCCTTTCTACCAACACGAACCAAAGCCCTCTCTCTTCCGGACCTCCTCTTTCCACGAACCGAGCCTTGCCAGGTCTCATTTCATTTTCATTTCTAAGTTCTATCCCCTTCACTCCGATTTCGTTTTTCGACTCTTCGCTTCCCTTCACGTGACCTTCTCTTTCCATGAATCTCAAGCCCAGAAGGCGTCAGATCTGATATATGTCTTCTTCCCCATTTGATGATTCTCGACTGCAATTCCTCATCCATGCCTCCGAAAACGGCAGCGCTGCAATCATCAACTATCGTTGTCCCTATATCTTTCCTACTGTTCCGACGCATGTTGGAGTTGGGGCTTACGATGAGTTCATTGGTAGTGTGAGAGGACAACATGAGTTGAGGACCGCCGGCGATGATGGACGATAGCTGGAAGATCGGAAGATTGAAACAGCTAGTCGACAATGAATACTATCGGAAAGAGAAAGAACAGAGAAAAAATAATAAATCTGAAACTGAAACAATGGAGAGAGATGGAGGAAGGAGAGACCTGTCAAGCGGGAAAGACGAAGACGACGGGAGTCGAGAAGAACCTTAACAGAATATTACAAAATTGCCATTTAAAAAACACGAAAAACGGTTTTGCGTTTCTAAAAACCCAAATTTTCCGTTTCTAAAATCTGATATGTTTTTGAAACCGTTTTTTGAAAAACAGTTTGAAAAGTCTCTCTACCAAACATGATTTTGGTTTTCTGTTTTTAAAAACCGAAAAACTGTGTTTGGAAACGTTACCAAACACCCTCTTAGAAAACTGGATAACAGTAAAAAAAAAAAAAATTCTTATATCACTTACCCGGTGTTGATGGCGAAAATTTATTTGGGAAATTTTTTGAAAAAGTGTCAGGTCTTTTTGCCTGCATTTATAAAAAACAGTTTGTAAAAAATCTTATTTTGCATAAAAGGGTCCTTTTCAAAAGTAATTGGCCAGTAGGTCACTCTACAAAAAAAGTTTAAAAAAAATCACTTTAGTAGAAAACGCTTATGTCTAGATATAATAGATATAATGTATGTATGATGTGCTTGTATCCCATGATGTGTTTGTGTTTGCATCCTATGTTATGTACGGTACACTGTGTGCCAAGTAAAGTAAAGTGACTTTCTAGTTTAGCAAAATTTTTAAAATGATCCTATAATTTGATGGATAGCAGCCAAAAGTAACTTTTTTTTAGCATGAAGCAGCGTTCACGAGACGCACGCTGTGTTCTTCTTCCCAGCCGTAATGTTTTTATTGAATAAAATAATAAGGGTGACAATCATCTACTTGCGGGCAAAATGTGACCTGCCCGACAGGTCAACCCGATTATAAACGGGTTGGGTTGACCCGTTTATTAATTGGGTTGGGTACGGTTTGGGGTTTCCCCAACCCACCAATAATCGGGTCAACCCAATTATGACCTGCCAACCCGATTAAAGGGAAAAAGGCGGCAAAGTGTCACGTTCCGACCCGATTAACCCCCAGCCCGACCCGAACACCGGTACAACCTGATCCAATTAACCCCCCAACCTTATTTTAATCATATTTTTTGTAAAATAAAAATTATTATAATAATAAACGGGTTGGCGAGTTGAACCCCTTTATTGGCGGGTGGGGGGTTTTCCAACCCGAACCCGACCCGATTAACCCCCAACCCAATTATGACCCGATAAGAACCCAACCCAACCCAACCTGACCCATTGCCAGCTCTACAAAAGATCTTGCAGCATTGCTACAACTAGTTTGTAATTTGCTTGTTTAAATTAAAAGGTTTAACTAATAGCGATATGTTTTAAATTTTTTTATGCATTGAATTTTTTAATTTTTATGAACCAACCACTTATAATTTGCTCGTTTAAATTAATAAAATGTAACTAGCAGTTATGTAGTTAATTTTTTATTTTGATTTTTTAAATTAATAATTGGGATGAACTAATCGCTTATAATGTGCTTGTTTAAACTAATAAAATCAGTTATGTAGTTAAATTTCAATTTTTATTTGCTCGTTTAAATTAATAATTTGGATTAATTTTTTTTATTTTTTATTTTTACTAATTAATCCACTTTCTATAGGAATTGTTTTTTTTTTTGGGTGCAGGCTTTACACTGTGTGTTAGAGCTTAGAGATAAAAATGGAAACTAAAGAAATTTGATGACTATATTTATTTTATTTTGATTGCCATTGTGAAAGAAAAAATGAGATGGAAAATGATATGAAGTGAAACATCCATTAGCTTTTCAATATGGATGGTCAAAATTTTCCTTTTAACACTAGTGAGACATACAAATACTTATGAGCAATATAGGATGAAATTGTTTACTGCATCTTCCTATAATAAACCATGCTAGTTGAGTAAGATGCTTCCACGTGCATCATTTCACGGCTAATGTTTTTCACATTGAAAAATATATGAAAATACTTTTAACACAAAAAAATAGTAGCCACGATCTCACTTTGGTAGCAAGGATTGCTACAAGAGGATACAGTAGACGATTTCAATCCTTCATTATTGTCTATTACCCATAATCATCATTGTTAAGAATCAGTTCTTATCAAAGTGGGGTTGGCATAGGGATGACAAAAAGAGTAGGTTGATTGGGTAACTTTATCCTAATGGTCAGGATTTGGTATAGGAAAAATTGTTGGGTGTCCCTCCTCATTTGGAGGTGGGACCCATGTGAAAACATTTGGTGGTTGGGTCCATGTGGGAGTAGTGACATGGAAATGGTAATCTCTCTTTTCAAGAGTTGTTATATGGAAATGGTTAGACATGTGTAAAAGAGTTGGTGTGATCGATTTGCACCTTTGACCACACTTGAAGCCTCTCTTTGGCGGAGAATGAAAGACTTGATCTTTGAAGGAGTGGTTGGTTTTTCTCTGCAGGAAAATACAACTTGAAACCTTCTTGAAGCCTCTTTTGACCCACCATTTCAAACTTCTCCTCTATGTGGATTGAGCTGAAATCGTGAAGGTTGATTGCTGAACTTGTGGTGATTCTATTCACGGGTTTAAAGTGTTATCTGGTGTGTATGAAGACATTGTTTTTGAGATATTTTTCTATAGTCCTCATTGGTGTAGTTTCATGTAAACCAAGAGGGTTTGTCTCTTGATGTTGTTGGTACTCTAGTGTAATCTAGAGACAACTTGTGTAACCCCATTATTCTACATAGTGGAAGTTTCTTGATTGGACTAAGTCCCATGGTTTTTCCCTTCACATTGAAGGGTTTTCCATGTAAAAATCTGGTATGTTCTTTGTGGTTTGGATTGCTTCGTTTTATTATTTATAATTCCGCATTATTATCTCTACTTGGGGTGTATATCTATTGACTTGTAGACAAAGGGAAAGGGTGAGTGTTTTTCCCATAAAAAAATGAGGGTTAGGGATTGGGGTATGATTAGCTCAACCTTGCTTGACTCCAACCACAATTCATTAAAGTATGATTTTGTATATATATCACAAAAAAAATTTTACATATTATATATATATATATATTACTAAACTCAATTAAAAAATAGTAATATGTTTACATTTTATAGTATAATGGGAATAGTGTCAACCACTTGCTCTCAAGTTTATGTTTATATTAACTTAGTTTTATGAACTCAACCTTGATATTATTTCTACGTTATCTCTATGTCTCCAATTTATACGTCCTACATTCTGGTTGGTATAATTTTTTAAAGTTACTTTTCAAATTAGTTTTTTTTTTAAACCTTTTTACTTTTTTTCTAAAAGTTGGAATTGAAAAGTAATTTTGAAAAGTTAGACCAAACCCCCTAATTTCATATAGCCCACGCTTTTATCCATAACTAGTTCTTTTATCCCGTGATAAGCACAGGTACCTTTTTTTAAATAAAATATTTTTAACTAATTTATAATGGCTTTTACAATTAAATTGTTAAATTTATTGCTATTGTTATAAGCTTTAATTATCCTAAACTTACTCCTATATCTTTATTTGATATTATTTTCCAATTAATAAAAATATCATCTATTTTTGAAAATTAATTTCCAAATTGGTTTTTAGTGATGCTTTTTTAAAATAACCCATGTTCAACTTGGTAATTGGAAAGCAGTGATATTTTTATAATAATTGAGAACGATATCATTTTATTGTTCATAGAGGAGTTTTTCTAAAATACCCTCACTTCTTAACCTGATTAAAAGATAATAATGAGAGAATTTTTGAAAGACACATCATTTGTACATAGTAAGACACTCATTCTCAATTATTTTAAATAGTATCACTGCTTTCAAATTACAAAGAATTAGGTGACTTAATCGGGATTGTATTTTAAAAAAATCACTAAAACCAATTACCCATAAATTTATCACATGAGAACGACTTAATTATATAAAGTCTTCAATAAAAGATATTGACGTGGAGAAAAAAAGACAATTGGATAAAGTCTTCATATAAATTCTTCAATTAACGATTTTATAAAATCATATAAAGTGATGCTTTGTTAATAGGAATAAATTAGTTAAAGGTAGTTATGAGTTTCTAGGATTTTGAAAAGATAAAGATTAATTGTATAATTTTAATTTAGTTAAAGATAACATTGGAGAAATGAAAGATGTCCACGTAAGGTAATATATATATTTTATGAAATTTTTAATTTTAAATAAGTTATTTTGACGAGGGGCAACAGCGTCATCGGAGAAAGAAGAGGATGTTAAAGCAGAGGAGAGAGAGAATGGGATTTGAATACTCTGTTTCTTTGTGTGTGTGTGTGCAGAGAGTATGGGATTTGAATACTCTGCGCGTGTGTGTAAACGACTGAACTCAAAGTCCCTCTTTCCCTTTCCTTCCCTTCTCTTCCGCCATTATCGTGCAGAGAAGCTTTGCGAGATGCCTGGAACTGATGAGTTGTTCGATCTCAGAGTACGACTTCGAAAATCACAGAGCGCTTTAAGAAAGTGATTCATACTTTCTTTTGCATTTCCCGTTCTTATCAGTCTCTGAATCCTTTGCAGTCATCTAACCTGCCTGGAATTGAAATCGGGTGAGTTAGTTCATTCTCTTGGGAATTTTGGTTTGTTTATTTGCCAGAATGATGTTCATATAGGGGTTCGATTTGTGTTGCAGGGAGTATACATTTGCGAATGCGGGAAACTTAGAACATTGCGGTAAGTATCTAAACCAGACGGTCGTTTGGGTTTCTGGTGTGGCGGGGATCTAGTATTTATTTATTTTTGTTATAATTCTAATTGACTGCTTTTGGTTGATTATTTTTCAAGTGGGTATGGTAGGTTTTATTCTTCATGCGCGTTTTTGTTTTTTGATCGTTTTCTTTCCCTTTTGGTAGGTTTCAGTGCACGTACCTGCAAAAGCTTTTAAAATGCATCCATAGGCTCGTTCTTATATAGAGAGTAATTATGCAGTGTGATTTGATGTTAGACTGGAACAGATTTTGTTGAGGCTTAGATGAAAACGATATGTATCATTTGGCAAAGGTTTTTGTTAGGCCTCCACATAATGGTCGAGGACTCCACGATCATTTCTCTGTTAATATCTATGTTATGCATAGAAGATACTCTAACCAATGTGTTTTGTTAGTGCCACATAAAAAGTTCCTTTTTGTTGCCTCCATAATCCTATCATGAGATCAATCGAATTGGACAAATCTGTAGTCTGAATAAACTTATGGATGCTTCAAAAGCATGCTTAAACAAGAAGTTTTGAGGAATAGGCTGCATTCTTAGGCCTTGCTTTGTAATTAAATTTAAGATGCAACCTCGTCTTTTCTTTTGGGTTGAAGGCAAAGCTCAAACTAATAAGACATTAGTGGTCCAAGAAGGTATCTCGAGTTTTTTCCTTTCTTTTCTTTTTTTCTTGTTTTAGGTTTTGCCTTTTTTTCCCCCCTCATTTTCAAGTTTATTATTACCTCTTATCTCTCATGGTAATAGCAAAATGATGTTAGGGGATTGAAATTGCAGACTTTAATTTCTTCTTGTGTATAGGAATTATGCATTGGAGTTGATGTAGTTATAAAATAGTAATAATAAAAGATTGTGAAAACTATTGAGAGGATTAGATGCGAAACTAGGATTAAAAAGAAGTCCAGTTAAGATTGAGCACACACAATGTGACTTCAGCAATAGTGATAGGAGAGTAAAACAATGGCAAAATTGGGAACCAAAAGATTCTTAAAATAGATCACATATGTTACCCTAGATTAATTATCCATAAAGATGGGCTCTGCCGAGGATGCTGTGTATAGAATTAGAGTTGGGTGGCTTAAACGGAGAGGAACTTGTAAATCGTTACATAACTGACGTCTTCCACTCAAGCTATTGGTACTGCACCTGCAATGATTTATGGAGCTGAATATGAGGCAACAGCAAGCAACATACTCATAGGATGGGTATCACTAAGGTTAGAATGTTTATAAGAATATGTAGGAAGCCTAGGAAAAGTAAGCAACTTCCAAGGTCTTGGTTGATGGCAAAGACTGGGGGAGGTGGCCTGTGGCCATGAGAAGCTTTGAGGGTTCATGTTGAAGAATCAAAGAGGGCATGAGGAAAACCCAAATGAACTGGATCTAAATACATGTTTTGACAGATTCCGATGGAGGAACAACATTCATGTTGGTGATACCTAGCAGGTGGGATGAGTCATTTTCCTCTTTAATTTATGTTTTTCCTTTCCTTCAGATCCCTCCCTGCTTTCTTCCCCCTACCATCTTGTTTTGACTAGGAAAGTCGATCATATGTGTTATTCCTTCTATCCTATTGCCAGATTGGATATTGTATTTCTGTGTCAAATCGTGAATCCAATAGAAAATCACTGGCTGTCACTTAGAATGGAATTATCAAACATAATATTTTAAAGAATTTTTAAAGTAGTTCTAGGGTTTAGCTTTTGGATTTCTCTTGGAAAAGAACCTTTTTTTGTTGAAAGAAATAAACTCTCTCTTTTTTTATGTAAATTTTTATATGATAGAAGGATAAAAATGAAAGGACTGCTTTTCAGGATAAGAAAAGTTCACATATTTTTGGTGTTGTAAAATTGATACAGCAGATCTGTCTCCTTTGCTCGTGCTATTTCTGTGTCTGCCTTTCTCCTTCATTGGTGATTTTTATCTCTTTGGGTGGATGGAACATATTTACTTCTGAACTATGTCAGATCGAAATTCTGTTTGTTAAAAGTTTTGGTACATTAGACATGTCTATTATCTTAAGCCAGCTACAATGGTATTGAAGATCAATCATAATTGATGTAATAATTTTTTATGCTGCTTCGTTTTTATGATTTCATTTGGAAACCTATTTATCAGAAGCAACAATGCTGTATACTAACATGTGGCTGTCAGCAAATAGTTGTTGACCTAAATAACCTAATATTGGTTTAAGAATGTGTATCTTTATTTATTTTTTCGGGATCAGGCCTTTGTTATTTGCTAATGTATCTTCATTTACGGAGTCAGCTATATGACTGAAGATGTTGGTGTCTTGATTCTACTGGGATCAGTTTCACTTGTTATCATCTCTGATGCATACAAGTGTGATGTCAGCATAGTTGAGTGGTATTATCTGGTGGATGCAGGTATGAGTTGTTTATGGAAGCTTTCAATGACATCTCTAATAACATTGACAAGATCTACAAGCAGCTAACAAAGAGCAGAGCACACCCACTGGGTGATACGACCTATCTGAATTTGGGAAACGAGGATGATCCATTCTTAGATGGTATCAAATACACTGCTATGTCCCCAACAAAGTGATTTCATGATATGGAGCAACTATCTGAGGGAGAGAGGACTGTTGCAGCACTGGAACTTCTGTTCTCTATCCATGGGTACTTTGCTTTTCTTTATTTGTATGTATTGCTGAGGCATGCTTTTATTCTCAGGTGTAATTCTGAGCTGCTTGGATGGTGTATTTAAGCTGTTAATCGTGAATATAGAAATTGTACCTATGTTCTGGAAAGAGCATCTCCACTACAATTAAAGTGTCTTTTTTTAATTTTGGTATCCGATCAATTTCAACCTAACATTGCCATGGCGAGGCCTTCTAGCTACAAGAACTCAAAAGTTTTTTTTTACTTGTTTCATCGAACTGTTACAGCTACAGGCCCTCTCCTTTTCTCATACTGGATGAATTTGATGCTGCATTGGACAATTTGAAAGTGGCCAAAGTTGCTGGGTTTATCCAATTGAAATAATGCAATGCTGCCAGGGGAAATCAGGATTCTTATGGAACAAGTGATTTCCAAAGTATTGTGATCTCTCCAGAGGACAGCTTTTATGACAAAGCCGAAGCATTGGTTGGAGTTACAGGGATGCTGAGAGGTGTCCTTTCTGTTACTTCAGTTATATATGTGTGCTAGCATGTCTATAAATACATATAATATCTTAATACATCAACTGTATAACCTGAAATCAAATTCTGTATGCAGCTGCTCGAGAACACTAACGTTTGATCTGACAAAATACCAGCAGTCATGAAATCTTGGGTGATTGGTTGCAGGTGATTTGCAAATATTTTTGTATGTTAAAACTGAGGTTAGATATCTATATTTTGCTAACTTACTGCATAAATATGACATAATTATATGCATTAATGAAGGTACCCTTTTTTTTGCTAGTCAATATAGTGATGTAAATGAGAGCATTAAGTTCTGAGTCAATCTGCTTCAATGAAGAGGAATTCTCTTTATATTGCGTAACTAATACCAGCGCATATTTGAATGCCAAAAAACAAAAATAAAAATAAGAATAACAGCACATATTTAAGTCAAGTCAACTATGGAAAGCTTAATTGCTGGGGCGTCCTAAAGTAGATTAAAGTTTGGTCTTGTGGTTTTTGGTTTCAGACGCTATTGACGTGAGAAATAAATATCTCATTATAATAAAAAAAAAAACAAAGGAATTCAGTATTTCTGTTTAGAAAAGCATTTTAAAATTGTTCCACAATTTGTTTTTCTTTCCTTTTTTGGTAGGAGAAGAAGGGAGGAAAGGGGCTATTAGCAAGGTTTATTGTTTCGGTGCCGATGGGTGGCAAGGTTTACTGTTTCGGTGCAGCCCATTGGCCAAAACGAAATTTCGGCGATACGCCGCCAACGTGCTGCCGAAATGCCAGAAAATTTAAAATGAGCAAAAATTGGGGGGGGGGGGGGGGTGTTTTTTTTTATTTTTATTTTGGGGAAATTTCGTCGGCACGTCGCTCGTTTCGCTAATAAAAATTAAATAAATTTGCATTTTTCTTCTTTGTTTTGTTCGGTACGCCGTCTTGTTTTGTCGAAAAATCGTCAGGGAAACTAACTTGGCAAATTCTCCTAGCGAAATGCATCGCTGGGGGAAAAAAGCGCAGCGTGCCGCCGAAACTCAAAACATTAGCTACTAGCATGGGTGTATTGTGGCTTCCTCCCTACTGCGGAATATTCGGATTGAGCCATAGCTATCAATCATTTCTACCTTAGTCGGAGGATTAGACCGTCATCATAGCATCACAAAAGTGCAATAAACTTAAAGTTGGGGGTCCAGTCCTCGGGGGTCAGGACTCACCCCCGCTGGGGTATTTGATCTTAGGACTTCCGGCTTTCACATAATATGAGAATTCGGATCCACCCAACAGAATCAGTCCCTGTTTCGCATGCCAATAATGTACCGGACAAACCTTGGTGCTCATAGCTATAACTAATCAGGTTGTCGTCAAAATAATCTTCTCAAACTGGCATTTTCCTTCAACTTTAGATAAGGTTGTGCCAGCCTTTAAATACTAAAAAAATAGTGCTAGATTTCAAAACAAAATCCGATAGTTGAAAGAAAGTTGATTTGATCGACTGTCAATGTTGGAAATTTTAGGATAAAACACGGTTTCACGTTTAAGCTTTTTGACAAATACACAAACGATCCTTGAGCTTTATAATCACCTGACCCCATTAAGCAAAATCACCGACTGTATTAACTTTATGACTACAAACGAAAGCTTGCAGAGAAACAACTAGCCATTGAATCGCTCTCAATAAGGTTGGTTATTTTAGGCTTAACGATGCATTGAGTTTTTTCTTTTAAGTGCCACCCATTTGCCCCGCCATAACAGATCTCTTCTCACCCGTTTAACGACTTTTCAACCGAGGTCCTGTCCAGAACCGAACCGTTAGTTCCCGCCATCGCAGGAGAAATGATGGCTCCGGTTTCTTAGTACAAGGTAAAGGACGGTCGAGATCTGAAAAGCCCTGCTGACGACATCACAAGTTTCTGTTGAAAGTGTTTAATGATTTAAATAAACATCCTTTTTTTCTTTACAGGTTTACCTGTTTTCCAAAGAAAGAGAGAAGGAAGGGTCTTGGAGGGTACTCTCTGGCCCTCCGAACCCCAACATCCCCGACGTTCGGTTTTCCGGCGAGTCCTCCTCTCTTGGGGTGCCGGAATTCTGACTGGGGAAGTGCTCGAAGGTGACGAAGATGTCGGAGGGTGATGAGATCTCTGTGGGGGATAATGGGATGAACATCAGCTCTGAGGAACAAGAAATTCAGAGCGAGAATTCAGATCCGAGCATCGGAGAAGAGAACCCCGGTTTGAAGGAGCTAAAGCCGTCGATGAAGATGAAGAAAGCGTTGTTGACGTTTCGGTGCAAAATGGAGGACGCCATCCTTGGGAATTATCTTTTGGGGCGACCCAAAAGAAACGCTTCGCCTGAAGAAACTGCGACGGCGAAGATGGATCTCAGAGAGATTTCCATCTGGGGAGTGCCCCTTTTGCCCAGTAAAGGCCATGAAGGTACCGATGCCATACTAATGAAGTTCCTGAAAGCAAGAGATTGCAAGGTCTCCGAGGCTTTCGAGATGCTTCAGAAGACGCTGCTATGGCGGAAGGAATACAAGGTGGAGGGAATTCTAGAGGAAGATTTGGGGTCTGATCTTGAGAATGTGGTGTATATGGACAGTACTGATAGGGAAGGTCACCCTCTGTGCTACAATCTTTATGGGGCTTTCAAGGACAAGAACCTGTACCAAAGAACATTTGGGAGCGAGGAGAAATGCGAGGAGTTCCTGAGGTGGAGGGTTCAATTCATGGAAAAGGGTATTAAGCAGCTGGATTTCAAAGCTGTTGGGGTGGATTCTATAATTCAGATTACAGATTTGAAGAACTCCCCTGGCCCAGCAATGAAGGAACTGCGTACGGCCACCAAGAAAGCTGTGATGCTGCTTCAAGAAAATTACCCTGAATTTGTTTTTAAAAACGTAAGCATAGAAGTAGGTAATATGTATTTGATCTTTGTAATCTGCATTTATAGTTCAAGATGTTTGAAATTTTTGATGTCATCAAACGAGGGTCCATCAGAATTTAAATTAAGTTTGTGAATTGTTTATGTGAAACGAGGTAGGTAAATTACAAATGAGTTTGAATAGGTTCTGGGGATGACTATGGTTTCAACTTTCTATGGCCCAGTTCTAAATGACCCTCTTGGCTTCATCTGCAGATATTCATAAATGTTCCGTTTTGGTACTATGCCTACCATGCACTACTTTCCCGGATTTTGACACCAAGAACTAGAAGCAAATTCGTCTTTGCTCGACCATCTAGAGTTGCAGAGACCCTTCTAAGGTAATAACCTTCATCTAATTTCTGTTTTAATATTTTCTTGTGATCACAACTCCAGATTTTGATCCCAATTTGTCTAAAACAAGGTTTATAGCCCCAGAAAATGTTCCAGCTCAATATGGTGGCCTCAGAAGAGAGAAGGACCATGAGTTCTCGCCTGAGATCAAGGCTTCAGATTTGATTGTCAAAGCAGGTTCAATAGAGAGCATTCAAATTCCAGTCTCTGAGGTACTTAATATTTCCATTCTAGTAGAAACAGAATCCCGAAATGATTTAGCAGAACATATTAACAGTTGACCTTGTAGGGCACCAGGGAACAACTTGGTTCTTTAGCTTTCCTTCACTAACATAAATTTGAAGTCTGTATTTCAGATACTTTCTTTAACACCCTCTTGTGTTATTTATCCATTGAATTGCTCAGCCTGGGGTGACGGTGGTCTGGGACGTGACGGTCGTTGGATGGGATGTGTCCTACAAGGAAGAGTTCATTCCTGATGATGAATGCTCATACAAGATCTTAATTCGGAAGGAAAAGAAACTGGGAGAGAGTGTTAGGAATTCCTTTTACATCAATGAACCAGGGAAGGTTGTGTTGGAGATTGAGAATGGGACCTTCAAGAAGAAGAGAGTCCTCTATAGATACAAAACAAAACCAACAGTTCCAATGTACAGTTTCACGAAATAATTAGTTCCTTTCACTGTGTCCTTGCTAACATGTTTGTTTGTTTCTTTCTCATGGGGTTGTAAACAGAAGAACTAACCATATGATTATGACATTTATGGAATTCCAAGGCACAAGTGACAAGAAAAGATTAACTTTGGTGTTAAGCCCATCTCATTCTCTTTCAGGTGAATCACATGTGAATCTCTACATATTAAAATTTCATTTTCAACTGTTACTGCTACAGCAATATTAGGCCTTCCTGCTCAATTTACAGTAGGAAGTCATACAGTAAGAAAGAAAACAAAGTTTCTTTGTCAGAACATCACATAGTAGGACGCATAAGGTTTGGATGAGAAGTAATCTTTTAAGGACTTCTCACGGCAACCAAAATGCTACCAAGAGTTTGAGATTGGAGAACTGGAAATCTGACTAGGACCCAAGATGAAATTGCAGACAACCCAGTAAGAAAGCTTTTCCAGCACAATATTCTGGTTTGAAGTAAAGAGATCATCTGGTCCCAAAATCAACAGTTGTTTAGTGTACTAATGTAGCAAAAAGCAAGTCTTCTTTAGGGGGCGGCCAAAGAAGAGCTCTTCAAGATCTTTGGTAAATGAAGCCTTCAAATGCCCTGGAAATTATTTGGGTATAACAATCGAATTTGGTTTGAAATCATTTGTTGCCTTTAATTGCAGCTATCGGTACAGTTTGAGTTAGATGTAGACACATGAAGCATCCAATGCAAAGATTTGGTTTTGAAAATGTAAAAGAAAAAAAAATTTGCTAAATAGATCCCAACCGTGAGATGCTAGAAGCAGTAAACGGCGGCAGACGATATCATCCCAAATTAAATTCCCCTAAAAGAAAATACAAACTATGGTTGGGTTGGGTTGGGTCGTACAAGGCAATGACTAAACAAGTAGCATTGGGCTTCTGCCAGGCCATGAACCAAATAGCTTGAGCCCGCGAGCATTCGGTATGTCTTGGACTATGGCAGACTGGCCCGTTTGAGGTCACAAATTAAACCAGAGGACCGAGATGAGAACCAACTGAGTCAACACAGACAACTTTTATTGACTCACCCAGTTAGAGAACTGTTGCGCTTCTGGACAAGGCCATCGTTTTCGTGTCCGCCGTCTGGTCACACACCTCTGTCTTCTTGTAAGTTTTAACAGCATCTGTCTTCATGTTCAAAGCTTCAAGCCACACGCCCCTCGTAAACATTTTTAAGCGGCGACACGAGTGCTCGTTTCAGGGTTCCATAGCCATGCAAATCGAAGAATGGCTGAAGAATCTCTCACCTCACCAACCACCGTATAGGTGTCAATCACCTCTCCGGCCTCTCTGCCCTATAAATACACAACCATTAACACTGTTCACTTCATCCCAAGCCTAGCTACTGAGTAGTGATCTTTTCTTTGTCTGCTTCCATGGCCAAGTCCTCCTTGATTTCGCTCAGCCTTTGCGTTCTTTTCTTGCTTCATTCCTGTGCAGCTCAGACTCATCAGCGATGGCCGGGCCAGCAGCATCGACCGGCCAGAGAACAAAGCGAGTGCAACCTTCAGAATATCAGAGCTATTGAACCCACGATTCCGATCAAGTCAGAGGGCGGCACCACCGAGTACTGGGATGAAAACCAGGAGCAACTCGATTGCGCCGGCGTGGCTGCAAGTCGTCGTACCATCCAACCCAGAGGCCTCGTCTTGCCCTCCTTCAGCAATGCGCCTAAGCTCGTCTACGTCCTCAAAGGCTCGACCCAAAACCATATTAAGATTATGTGCTTAGATGATACTTTTTTGTTCGTGTTTGTGCTTCTTACAGTACTGTATGTTTTTTTTGATGATCTTGTACTCCAGGCAGGGGTGTCATTGGATTTATCATCCCTGGGTGCCCTGAAACCTACCAGTCATTCCAACAATCCCAAGGAGGAGGACAGCCAAGATTCACAGATCAGAATCAGAAGCTACGGCGCATCCGAGAAGGAGACGTAATTGCCTTCCCGGCCGGAGTGGTGCATTGGTGCTACAATGATGGACAGGAACCGCTGGTTGTAGTCGCTGTCCATGACACAAGTAACGATATCAATCAACTCGATCGGAACCTCAGAGTAAGAAGACCCCGAGAAGGATTTTGATTTCCAGTAACTGTGGTTGGGTTACAGTACTTAACAATCTCTCTCTTTTCTGTTATTTGTTTTCATATAAATTGCAGAAATTTCAGCTCGCCGGTGGCCACCAGGATCAACAGGGTCTCAGGGGTTGTGAGAAACGACCAACTGCCCCACAATGCTCAACAAACAGTATTCTCGGTGGCATCAGAGTGGAGACATTAATGGAGGCTTTCCGTGTGAGCAGGGATACAGCAACCAAATTACAAGGCCGTCAGGATAACCGAGGCGAAATCGTTCTAGTCGAGGAAGGGCTTCAAATACAAATGCCGGAATCATTAGAACAAGAACGGCAAGACGAGCAAGTGGTGCGAACCAATGGCTTGGAGGAGACCACTTGCAATATGAGGCTTCGAGAGAACGTCGGAAACCCTAACCGCGCAGACATCTTCAGCCCACAAGCCGGCCGGATCACCACTCTGAACAGCCAAAAGCTACCAATCCTCAACAATCTTCAACTCAGTGCCGAAAGAGGATCTCTCTACAGCGTAAGATATACAGAGAATTCAATTCAATTTGTGTTTATTCATTCAAAATCACCTCAAAATCTCATCATCATATCGGTTCTTAATTTGTGCAGAACGCCATTCTTGCACCTCAGTATAACATGAATGCACACAGTATCTTGTACGTTATCAGAGGAAGAGGGTACGCTCAGATAGTGGGAAACTACGAGAAGCCGGTTTTCGATGGCGAACTCAGTGAGGGTCAGCTGGTGGTTGTTCCACAGAACTTTGCTGTGGTGATCCGGGCAGGCGACAATGGCTTCGAATACATCGCGTTCAAGACCAACGACAACGCCATAGTCAACCCGCTTGTGGGAAGAACCTCGACCTTCAGGGGACAACCAGTGGAGGTGCTGATGAATGCGTATCGGATTAGCAGGGACGAGGCTCTGAACTTGAAATTCAGCAGAGATGAGTTGACGATTCTCGGTCCGAGATCCAGGTCTCATGGAAGGGCTTCTGCTTAAGTTTTTCCGGTGCCGAGGCTTTGGCCTTTTTTGGGAGAAGTGATACATAGTTATCACGAGAAATAAAACTATATCCATATATCTAATATATATCTATGTAGTGTGAGGCTGCTGGCTATGCTAAAGCGGGTGTAGTACCAAGTAATAAAAATGTAAAACAAGCTCTTATGTAGCTTGTCTATCTACTTCATTAATGAAAATATATGGCGTCTCTTTTAAGCCAAGTTGATATTTGTTTGTTTACAAATTGGAATTAATGTTCATGCTTCTTCTACGTATCCTTCTGAAACTCCCTGAACAATAAAACAAACATAGCACTTCATCTATGGTCCTTTCTTGAACCAAACTTTTGTTGGAGATTCAAATCATTTAGGGATATCCTTAAAATGTAGGAATGGTAAGTTGTTTAATGGGATTCATATAAAGAGAAGAAATTGTACCTGTCATGCATGCATTCAAAAACACAAGCATAAATTGTAATCTTTCAAAACATACATTGGAAAATTAACACTAGCATACTGATAATATTCCAAAGCTTTTAATAAATCAGTATTTGTGGATTGAAATCATGCATGCTTTCCTCTCACAAAAAGAGAGGAGGGAGTGATTCTTCTTATATCCTGTGTTCTCCCTTGTATAGCGATTTCTCTATATCTTGTGTCTCCTTGTATGAGATAGATACATTTTGGTAAAGGAATTTTAAATGCAAGAGAAAGCTTACAAATTTTGGAAAATTTTAAATACAAGAGAAAACTTACCAATTCAAAGAACTTTAAATGCAAGAGAACTTTACAAATCAAGGGGAATATGTACCAGTCTCAAATATAAGATAAAACTGATCAATTCAGGCAGAATACGTGTATTAGTCTCATTGAAGAATAATATAAGGAGAAGACTCACGATCTGAAAAGAATTATTCCCAAGAGGGGAACAGCAACAAATACCACATGGTCACTTAGGATTTATTGGATGGTAGAATAATGCCACACTAACTTTTGTCGACTATGCATTAATTGTACGTAACGATATGGTAGTAGTTATTGAAAATCACTTGCGACCTTAAGATTTATAAATTTATTGAACGACAGAATAACGCCACGCTGAGTTTTTTTAATAAATTATGTCGTTTGTCGACTATGCATTAACTGTATGGTAGTAGTTATTTTTTCTTTCCTTAATTTTCTTGATTTTAAGGATTGAAAATAACCTATGTTCTTAAAATTTATTGGACGACAGAATAACGCCACACTTACTTTTTGAATAACTACTTCCTTAATTTGAGGATTGAACAACTTCGGCCTTAAGATTTATTGGACGACAGAATAACGCCATGCATGCAGACTTTTTTTAATAAATAATGTCGTTTGTCAACTATGCATCCTACGTAACTATATATATGTTAGTAGTTATGGTTTCTTTCCTTAATTTTAAGGATTGAAATTCACTTGCCGGATGAGGGACTATTGAGCCTTCATCTACAATGTTATTTGCAGTATATATAGGATGCTGTTCACTTATTGTTCATCCATTTTTTAGGTTTTATTTTTTTGTGTAGGACCCACATTGAACGGCACTCCTTCAATGCTGTAAATAATAGTGTAGATAGAGGATGTACTGGCCACATTCCGTTCACTTGTGGTCATAAGGGAAAGGTTTGTAGCTACTACAATGTAGCTACCTAATACGAATAACTGACATACTCCTGACATGACATTTTAAGATACTGTCGAGCCTCCAAATTTTGAATTTCTAACATGGTTGATCTTTATAAATTTTAAAATTTTGAATTTCAGTGTATTTTTTTATACAAGATTTCAAGTACGGTAGATGTTTATAAATATTACAATTGGAAAATGAGAAATGAGAAATGAGAATCCAAAAATGGGTCTCTACCTGATTTTGGATTTCAGTGTATTTTTTAAAATTGATTTCATCAAAACCCATTCCTAATTAGTTAAGGCCTCATTTGGCATTCATTCTGGATTGGGAATGCAAATAATTTATGAAAATTTGAAGAAAGATTAGGTTTGATGTTAGGTGAAGGATGGTTGATTCTTGTAGAGCTTATAAAGATTACAAGTTTGTCATTGTTTCAACTTAAAAGAAGTTTTCATAAATGACTAGTTTGTTCTTGTCATATAAAAGAATCTTTAAAACAAGTTTCAAGCATATCCTTAAGAATTTATAGATATTACAACTATACCGTCGTATTTTTGCAAAACTTATTTTGAAAATATAGATGTAATAACCTAGAATTTTCATAAGGATAGTTTCGTCCTTTTCTAATTATTACTGACTAAATTATTAATTAAATAATTTACTAGTTCTAAAAAATTAATGGAATATAATTTAGCTTTAATTCGGATTTAAATAACATTTTTATCGCTTATTAAATAGAAAAAAGTGTTTTCTAGTTGTTATGCTTAATTAAAGGGCTTAATTCATGTAATACTATGAGAAATAGGGTGAGTAGGCGTAATTTAAAAATAGGGAATATAAAAATAATACTAAAATTAGAATAATTCTAATTTTATATGTTTAAAAAATATATGTATAAAGGATTAATTTAAAATGGGATTAGGAAACCCTAGTAACTAAATATAAATAGGATCTGTGAAATTAGAATGATGTTAAAACCCTAGGAGAAGGCTTTGACGGCTAGGAGAGTAAGTTTGGATTTGGGAAGCTAAAGGAGAAGGTTATGGAAGTTTTAGAAGATAGATTCGCAATGATCAAGGTAGGTGGATCTACAGTCCTTTTCCAACAAAAATCTCAGGTTATAGAATAAAATATTCACAACATGATTTTGTTCACATCTTTACTTCGTGTTGATACCCAGATCATGAGATTTGGTTGATTGAAATTTTATTATTGTTTTATATTTCTTTGTGTCACATATAGAGATGGTGAATGCAGACGTATTAATTCTGAAATAGGTTACAGTTTTAATCGGCGAGCAGAGCATGCATACTTGGGGTTCAACTGTTACCGTTCTCAGATTTGATTGCCCCCTAACAAGATATTAGAAATAGGTTGCAGTTCTAATCGGTGAAGGCTTTGGGTGAAAATTGAAATATTACAAGTGAAAGGGAGAGATCCACTGGGCTTTTCGGATGGGAAAGAGATCTTGAGAGTAGGTTGGAAATCTTGTGGTGGAGAGAGAAACAAAAATATAATAATAAAAGGTTTGCGAGAAACAATAAGAAAAGAGATAAATTTTAGGAAAGAAAACTGAAAGGGAGAAATTATTGGGATTATCTAGGAAGAGGGAGAAATCGTTGGGTTTCCTTTTAGAAGAGGGAGAACCTAGAGAGTTTCGTGACTGTATTTTCAGAATATTAAGAAATACCGTAAGTGAGAAGAGAGAGAGAGAGAGAGATGGGGTTGTGGAGATTTGGGAACTCAAGGAGGAGAGAAGTCGGCCGGGTTTATGTATAATAGGGGTTATGTTTGTAAATTTGAAATAGCTTTAAGATACTTTGATAATTTAGAAACTTTAAAGTTAAAAGAAGTTTTAAACTTTCACAATGACTCCTAATTTTAGTGTTATTGCAATCCCTTTCTATGTAACTAAACCACATAATTGCATAATTCCATGGATATAGGATCAATGGATGATCTTGGCTGCAGAAGGTTTTTCGCCGGGCTATTGTTCGTTCAAGTTTGGTGGTCGCCAGTTTGAATCCTTCGCGGATGGCTGCAGAAATGGATGATAATACAGATGACCCTGAAGGGGACGACGAGGGGTGTTGCAGATGTTTCAGCATTCGCGGATCATCAGATAATGCAACCCCCGTGTTCATCCTTTCCATTGGTTTGCTTTTGTTGGTTGCTGGCATCGGTCATATTGGGAGTGTTTGTCGATGGTATTTTGTGGGGGTTTTTCAGCCCTAGGAAATGGATAGTTTTGTTGGAGTAGCTCCCTGTTGAAGGGAGATGCTGGTTTCCGTGGCATCTTTCAAACCCTCTATCTATTGCATTTCTTTACTGGGATGAGTATCGGTTCTTCGATTACTCTCCCACCCCTCATCACGTATTTGACAGCGGTGATTTAAGTTCCTTTGTTGGGATCTCTAATCCGTTATATATACGGGCCCTTCATCAGAATTTACCCCTGTTTTTCACGTGGTTTTATGTGGCTTTGGCAACAGGTCTGGCATTTGGTTAAGATTTGCAACAATTTGGTTTGGGTTTATAGATGCCATGTTATCCTGCATCTTCTCGTCTTTTTATGGTTTTTGTTTGATCTTTGTGTTATCCTGGCTAATGGCCAATGCTCTTGTATTATTGTTATTTGTTAATAAAAGTGCAAAGCCTGGCTACTTCATAAAAAATAAAAATAAAAATGGATGATCTTGGCCAATCACATCCTTTGATGGTCATCTCATCCAACTCACTAATGAAATGTATTTATGAATCAATACTCATTTTAAAAAGGAAATAGTTATTACTTAATATGAAATATAATAAATAATTGATATATGTTGCTTATATGGAAATTTAATCATAGCAATAACGAAATAATAGTAATAAAATACATTGCTTACCTTATCTAGGAAAATAAATAAATAAATAATGATGATAATAAAATAGATTGGTTATCTCAAACCCTAAAATAAACACATAAAGTAATAATAATAATAATAATAATAATAATATTTTAAGATGTCTACAATTTAAGTCAGTTAGTTATAATTGCTAAATAATTGTTTGTTATTAGTTGATCATATAATAAAATGAATTATTTATTTAAAAATAAATAAGTAAAAGGTTAATAATAATAAATATATTTTGAATGTCAGATAATGTGGGATGGTTTATAATTACCTTTATTGTTAAATAAATATTTTATTAAGTTGGTCCTATTAATCCTATAATGAAATGGATTGCTTACCCTTAACCCTAAATTGAGTAAATAAATAAAGTAATAATAATAAAATATATTTTTATATGTTGATAATCATGGATGAGCCTCGAATCATGATCTCTTATAAAAACATCATTTGTGTGCCTGAAATCATGTGTTAATAATAATAATAAATAATTAAATATGTGGTATTATTAAAAATAAACGACTAAATCATACTTGATGTAGAACCCACTTGTATTAAATATGTATTACTTTTATTTGAAATGTTTGTGTAATATAATAACAAATAATTAAATAGGATAACTATTATTGTAAGCCATATTGATATTGAATTTTAATATAATACCATTTTAAATTCATATATTTTCTTTATATGTGGTGCATGGTTTGTTTGTTTTTAGCTTTTTGAAGGTTGTAAGATTCTAAAAGTACTTGTTTTAGTTTACTTGGGAAATTGATGGTTCGGCTTACATAAGTACTTTGTGGGTTGTTTTCTCACCCGTGAATCTCGGGATGAGTCTGGTTCCTCACCATGTATCTTGGATTGAGGATTTAGCTTTCCCATGTACCTTGGTATAAACTTTTGGTTTCCTCCATATATCTTGGAGTGATGATTTGGTAATTCCCTCCATGTATTTTGAAGTGGTATATGTCCAGAGTTGGTGAGATTGGAATGACATTTGGTTTTGGAGTAGTGTCTAGTGGGCATAGTTATGTATGGATTCATGCGTCAGTTGGGTAATGAAATGGGCCAGTCTTTGTTAGGTTAATTCCCGTGGTCCATGTATGCGTACCAACATGTATCTTGGTGAGGCCTTATTGTTTCTGGTTGAGCTGCAGCAATTCGTATCACAGTGTATCTTGGTGAGGTCTTTCTTTGAGTTTATTGTTGCAGTCTGACTAGGTTGTACTTGCCAACACACTCTTGTATCTAGATTGAGTGCTCCGCAATAAGTCGATGTTCGAAACCCAAAGTAGGCCGGCTTCGCACATAAGTCATGATGTGGCAATTGGAACGGGTAATTGATCTCTCAAAGAAGTCTAATTTCATGAGTCCTGTGATGTCACATTGAATTGGTATTGGTTGTAAACTGCTTTGGAAACATTATTGGTATCGTGTTGTAAAATTATGAATTAGTTTTCTTTATACAATATTTTTCTGTTCATCATTTATTAAGTTATTGTTTGCAACTAATGAAAAGTATACGAAAAATTATATGTGGAATATGTAATTGACAGATTGAAATGCATTATGAAACTTGTATTATTGTTGGACATTTACTTATTAATGTTGCCCATTTACGAAATATTGCATTACTGTTATTATTATTTTTGTGAGGGTGTTATTCTATAGTCAAACGTTCTTTTTGGGACTCGGACTGTAAGATGAAACCTACTGGGCATTGCTCATCTTACTTTTTATAGGGATTGAGGTTTATGTGGACTAGAAGCAGGATATGAAGAGGTGGACTTGTACCTTGATGAGGGCAACTTGACGTCGGTTTGGCCTACTTAGCATAGGAAAGTAAATAGCTTTTATTGCTAAAATGTTATAATATGTTGTGCAAAATGCAATTAATGTGTATTATTCTTTAAATTTATTTAATTGAATTTTCGGTCTCATTTAGTAAGATTTGGGCTTATATTCAATTGCTTTATTCACTTTCACGCACGTCCTATTAATTCCTTGAGAGCTCAATCCATATTAGCATTATTAAAAAAAAAAGACTACCTTGAATTTTGGCACGTTACAATAGAAACATGTTTTCGAGTGATGCTAGATTATTTTGTATCTTTCAAAATTTATTTTGAGAAAACTCACTCCCCAAATGAAACCAAACGCCATTTTATCCCAAATTCATTTTAACCCCGGAATAAACATAAGACGACACCTAACCCAACTTCAATATAGGTGCTTTTTAAAAATAATTCAGATTCAGTCACCAAGTAGTTCATAATTGAATATTAGTAATACCTTTTTCAAATACTTAATAACAAGTGTTAATGCACTAACAAGTTTTAATTCACTGCTCATGTAAATTGTAACCGCATCTGCTCATGGGCTGGGCTTGGTCATCACACAGATACTACAAGCCCGCAAACATTCCATATGTCTTGGACTGTGCTGGCCCGTTTGAGGTCACACTTCCAGACCTTTACACCAGAGGACCGAGATGATAACCAGCCTACCAAAAAAAAAAGAGATGATAACCAACTGAGTCAACTCAGACGAGTTTAATTGACTCACCGAGTTAGAAAGTAGTTTTGCTTCTGGACAAATCATCTCTGATACGACGAGGCCATCGTTTTCGTGTCGCCGTCTGGTCACACACTTCTGTCTTTTTGTAAGTTGTAACAGCATCTGTCTTCATCTTCAAAGCTTCAGGCCACACGCCCCTCGTAAATATTTTTAAGCGGCGACACGAGTGCTCGTTTCAGGGTTCCATAGCCATGCAAACCGAAGAATGGCTGAAGAATCTCTCCACTCGCCAACCACCGTATAGGTGTCAATCACCTCTCCGGCCTCTCTGCCCTGCAAATACACAACCATCAACACGGTTCACTTCATCCCAAGCCTAGCTACTGAGTAGTGATCTTTTCTTTGTCTGCTTCCATGGCCAAGTCCTCCTTGATTTCGCTCAGCCTTTGCGTTCTTTTCTTGCTTCATTCCTGTGCAGCTCAGACTCATCAGCGATGGCCGGGCCAGCAGCATCGACCGGCCAGAGAACAAAGCGAGTGCAACCTTCAGAATATCAGAGCTATTGAACCCACGATTCCGATCAAGTCAGAGGGCGGCACCACCGAGTACTGGGATGAAAACCAGGAGCAACTCGATTGCGCCGGCGTGGCTGCAAGTCGTCGTACCATCCAACCCAGAGGCCTCGTCTTGCCCTCCTTCAGCAATGCGCCTAAGCTCGTCTACGTCCTCAAAGGCTCGACCCAAAACCATATTAAGATTATGTGCTTAGATGATACTTTTTTGTTCGTGTTTGTGCTTCTTACAGTACTGTATATTTTTTTTGATGATCTTGTACTCCAGGCAGGGGTGTCATTGGATTTATCATCCCTGGGTGCCCTGAAACCTACCAGTCATTCCAACAATCCCAAGGAGGAGGACAGCAAAGATTCACAGATCAGAATCAGAAGCTTCGGCGCATCCGAGAAGGAGACGTCATCGCCTTCCCGGCCGGAGTAGTGCATTGGTGTTACAATGATGGAGAGGAACCGCTGGTTGTAGTCGCTGTCCATGACACAAGTAACGATATCAATCAACTCGATCGGAACCTCAGAGTAAGAAGACCCAGAGAAGGATTTTGATTTCCAGTAACTGTGGTTGGGTTACAACTTAACAATCTCTCTCTTTTCTGTTATTTGTGTTCATATGAATTGCAGAAATTCCAGCTCGCCGGTGGCCGCCAGGAACAACAGAGTCTCAGGGGTTGTGAGAAACGACCAACTGCCCCACAATGCTCAACAAACAGTATTCTCGGTGGCATCAGAGTGGAGACATTAATGGAGGCTTTCCGTGTGAGCAGGGATACAGCAACCAAATTACAAGGCCGTCAGGATAACCGAGGCGAAATCGTTCTAGTCGAGGAAGGGCTTCAAATACAAATGCCGGAATCATTAGAACAAGAACGGCAAGACGAGCAAGTGGTGCGAACCAATGGCTTGGAGGAGACCACTTGCAATATGAGGCTTCGAGAGAACGTCGGAAACCCTAACCGCGCAGACATCTTCAGCCCACAAGCCGGCCGGATCACCACTCTGAACAGCCAAAAGCTACCAATCCTCAACAATCTTCAACTCAGTGCCGAAAGAGGATCTCTCTACAGCGTAAGATATACAGAGAATTCAATTCAATTTGTGTTTATTCATTCAAAATCACCTCAAAATCTCATCATCATATCGGTTCTTAATTTGTGCAGAACGCCATTCTTGCACCTCAGTATAACATGAATGCACACAGTATCTTGTACGTTATCAGAGGAAGAGGGTACGCTCAGATAGTGGGAAACTACGAGAAGCCGGTTTTCGATGGCGAACTCAGTGAGGGTCAGCTGGTGGTTGTTCCACAGAACTTTGCTGTGGTGATCCGGGCAGGCGACAATGGCTTCGAATACATCGCGTTCAAGACCAACGACAACGCCATAGTCAACCCGCTTGTGGGAAGAACCTCGACCTTCAGGGGACAACCAGTGGAGGTGCTGATGAATGCGTATCGGATTAGCAGGGACGAGGCTCTGAACTTGAAATTCAGCAGAGATGAGTTGACGATTCTCGGTCCGAGATCCAGGTCTCCTGGAAGGGCTTCTGCTTAAGATTTTGGTGCCGAGGTTTCGGCCTTTTTTGGGAGAAGTGATACATAGTTATCACGAGAAATAAAACTATATCTATATGTAATGTGAGGCTGCTGGCTATACTAAGGCGAGTGTAGTACCAAGTAATAAAAAATGTAAAACAAGCTCTTATGTAGCTTGACTATCTACTTTATTAATGAAAATATATGGCGTCTCTTTTAAGCCAAGTTGATATTTGTTTGTTTACAAATTGGAATTCATGTTCATGCTTCTTCTACGTATCCTTCTTAAACTCGTATCCTTCTTAAACTCCCTGAACAATAAAACAAACATAGCACTTCATCTATGGT
Source organism: Buxus sempervirens (assembly GCA_947561395.2). Taxonomy (NCBI): domain Eukaryota; kingdom Viridiplantae; phylum Streptophyta; class Magnoliopsida; order Buxales; family Buxaceae; genus Buxus; species Buxus sempervirens. Next base: position 32,072,475 of record OX387192.1, read on the forward strand.
CTTTTCTTGAACCATACTTTTGTTGTTGATTCAAATCATTTATCATAAGTTCATCCAATTAGTGTAATTGGATTTTAAATCAATTCTTCATGGAATTGTAATTCTAAATTTCAATTCTTTTGCCATCCAATCACAATAATTTCAATTCTATCCAATTCCAATTCTTGATGAATTAGAATTGGAATTATAATTCTTAATTCCAATTCCAATTCATTGAATCAATCGGGGCCCTAGGGATATCCTTACTTAAAATGTAGGAATTGTGAGGCATGGAAAATCAATTCAATGGGCACTGCTTAAATGATTAGATTTTATGCATTTTTGACCTGTTTCAAATCCGAATTACATATTTTCAATTATTTTCTCATTTTGTAGTGCAATTTAGGGTGTCTACAGGAATGGTAAGTTATTTAATGGGATTCATATAAAGAGAAGAAATTGTACGTGTCATGCATTCATTAAAAAACACAAACATAAATTGTAATCTATCAAAACATACATTAGAAAATTAACACTAGCATACTGATAATCCAAAGCTTCTAATAAATCAATATTTGTGGATTGAAATCATGTATGCTTTCCTCTCAAAAAAAGACAGGAGGGAGTGATTCTTCTCATATCCTGTGTTCTCCCTTGTATAGCGATTTTTCTGTATCTTGTGTCTCCTTGTATGAGATAGATACATTTTGGTAAAAGAATTTTAAATGCAAGAGAAAGCTTACAAATTTAGGAAAATTTTAAATACAAGAGAAAACTTACCAATTCAAAGAATTTTAAATGCAAGAGAACTTTACAAATCAAGGGGTATGTGTACCAGTCTCAAATATAAGATAAAACTTATCAATTCAGGCAGAATACGTGTATTAATCTCATTGAAGACTAATATAAATAAAAGGAGAGGACTCACGATCTGAAAAGAATTATTCCCACGAGGGGAACAGTTACAAATACCACATGGTCACTTAGGATTTATTGGATGGTAGAATAATGCCACACTAACTTTTGTCGACTAATGCATTAATTGTACGCAACTATATGGTAGTAGTTATAGTTTCTTTCCTTAATTTTAAGGATTATAAATCACCGGCGGTCTTCAGATTTATTGCACGACATAGTAATGCCACGCTGACCTTTTTTTATAATAATTTTTTTTTATAAATAATGTCGTTTGTCGACTATGCATTAACCGTATGGTAGTAGTTATTTTTTCTTTCCTTAATTTTCTTAATTTTAAGGATTGAAAATCACCTGCGACCTTAAGATTTATTGGACGACAGAATAACGCCACACTTACTTTTTAATAAATAATGTTATTTGTGGACTATGCATTCTACGTAGTTGTTATGGTTTCTTTCCTTAATTTGAGTATTGAACAACTTCCGTCTTAAGATTTATTGGACGACAGAATAACGCCATGCAGACTTTTTTTAATAAATAATGTCGTTTGTCGACTACGCATCCTACGTAACTCTATGTTAGTAGTTATGGTTTCTTTCCTTAATTTTAAGGATTGAAATTCACTTGCGGTCATAAGGGAAAGGATTGTAGCTACTGCAATGTAGCTACCTAATACGAATAACTGACATAATCCTGACATGACATTTTAAGATACTGTCGAGCCTCCAAATTTTGAATTTCTAACATGGTTGATCTTTATAAATTTTAAAATTTTGGATTTCAGTGTATTTTTTTATACAAGATTTCAAGTACGGTAGATGTTTATAATATTACAATTGGAAAATGAGAAATGAGAATCCAAAAAGGGGTCTCTACCTGATTTTGGATTTCAGTGTATTTTTTAAAATCTATTTTATCAAAACCCATTCCTAATTAGTTAGGGCCTCATTTGGCATTCATTCTGGATTGGGAACGCAAATAATTTATGAAAAGTTGAAGAAAGATTAGGTATGATGTTTGGTGAACGATAGTTGATTCTTGTAGAGCTTATAAAGATTACAAGTTTGTCATTGTTTCAACTTAAAAGAAGCTTTCATAAATAACTAGTCTGTTCTTGTCATATAAAAGAATCTTTAAAACAAGTTTTAAGCATATCCTTAAGAATTTACAGATATTATAAGTATATTGTTGTACTTTTGCAAAACTTATTTTGAAAATATATATGTAATTACCTATAATTTTCATACGGATAGTTTCATCCTTTTTTAATTATGACTGACTAAATTATTAATTAAATAATTTACTTGTTTTAAAAAATTAATGAAATATAATTTAGCTTTAATTTGGATTTAAATAACATTTTTATAGCTTATTAAATAGAAAAAGGGTTTTCTAGTTATTATGCTTAATTAAAGAGGCTTAATTCATGTAATACTATGAGAAATAGGGTGAGTAGGCGTAATTTAAAAATAGGGAATAAAAATAATACGAAAATTATAATAATCATAATTTTATATGTTTAAAAAAATATATATAAAGGATTAATTTAAAATGGGATTAGGAAACCCTAGTAATTAAATATAAATAGGATCTACGAAATTAGAAGGATGTCACAGCCCTAGGAGAAGGCATTGACGGCTAGGAGAGTAAGTTTGGATTTGGGAAGCTAAAGGAGAAGGCTAAGGAGGTTTCAGAAGATGAATTCGCAACGATCTAGGTAGGTGGATCTACGGTCCTTTTCCAACTAAAATTTCAGGTTATAGAATAAAATATTCACAACATGATTTTGTTCACATCTTTACTTCGTGTTGATACCCAGATCATGAGATTTGGTTTATTGAAATTTTATTATTGTTTTATATTTCTGTGTGTCACTTATAAAGATGGTGAATGCAAACGTATTAATTCTGAAATAGGTTACAGTTTTAATCGGGGAGTAGAGCATGCATACTTGGGGTTCAACTGTTACCGTTCTTGGATTTGATTGCCCCCTAACAAGATATTAGAAATAGGTTGCAGTTCTAATCGGTGAAGGCTTTGGGTGAAAACTGAAATATCACAAATGAAAGAGAGAGATCCACTGGGATTTTTGGATGGGAGAGAGATCTTGAGAGTTGGTTGGAAATCTTGTGGTAGAGAGAGAAAAAAATATAATAATAAAAGGTTTGCGAGAAACAATAAGAAAAGAGATAAATTTCCAAAAAGAAAACTGAGAGGGAGAAATTATTGGGATTATCTAGGAAGAGGGAGAAATCATTGGGTTTCCTTTTAGAAGAGGGAGAACCTAGAGAGTTTCATGACTGTATTTTCAGAATATTAAGAAATAACGTAAGTGAGAAGAGAGAGAGAGAGATGGGGTTGTGGAGATTTGGGAACTCATGGAGGAGAGAAGTCGGGTTTATGTATAACAGGAGTTATGTTTGTAAATTTGAAACAGTTTTAAGATACTTTGATAATTTAGAAACTATAAAGTTAAAAGAAGTTTTAAACTTACACAATGACCCCTAGTTTTAGTGTTATTACAATCCCTTTTTATGTAACTAAACCACATAACTGCGTAATTCCATGGATATGGGATCAATGGATGATCTTGGCTGATCACATCTTTTGATGGGCATCTCATCCAAGTCACTAATGAAATGTATTTATGAATCAATACTCATTTTAAAAAGTAAATAGTTATTACTTAATATGAAATATAATAAATAAATGATATATTTTGCTTATATGGAAAGTTAATGTGAGACATGAAAAAAAAATCACCGGAGTGATCGTCCCTCCGTCAACACACGGGCTCAACGCAAAAATTGGGAGAGTCGCCACCATTCATGATTTTGGGGTGAGAATGGACACCAAAGATTCAAAAGTAGACAAAAATAGCCAAAAGACAAATTCTAGGGTAAAAATAACCCTACTTGAAATCAAATCCAGAGATGGGTAAGGGGATTAGATTATGAACGGGGGAAGGTGTTAGGCACCCCCATTCATCCACACAAAGTGGTTGCCAAGTGTATGTTCATGCTAAAAAGAAAATAAGAAGCTTGCTAAAAATCATGAAAAAGCCTTGAAAAAGGAACAATGTATGATATTTTCACATGAAGATCTAAATGGATTTTAGATCCTCTCTTATGCCAATATCACTTCTGGAATATCTCAAAAGATGGAAATCAAAGCTCAAATTGCTCAAAACCAAGTTAAATCAAATTCGGTAAAAAGTATGCCATTTGCCTTGAAATCATTCAAATCCAATTTTAAATCAAATCAAACCAAATCCATTTGAAAGATTATAATAAATAAGAGTCTCATGCAAAATTTCACTTCATTCCGATGAAAAATCTAGGAGTTATGCTCCTTTGAAGTTGCTGCTGGGGATTTTTAAAAGTAGTAAATGGGCAACTTTGGAAAATTGTCTAGAAAAATTCACTGCATAAAAGTCCACGAAATTTGGTGTGATTGAAGTTTGTATGGCCATCTTTCAACAGAAACTAGCCTCATACAAAAATCCCTTCGGATGTGCCTTGGGTGGTCTCCCGAACAGGCCCCGAAGATCACAGATTTACCCAGAAGAGTGCAAATGAGCAGTTCTGAGTAAATCGGCTACCAATAATTCAAATGGAATCCAAAAATTATGAAACCAACTGGATTTGAAAATAGACTCAAAAAGGAGTACTCAGAAATAAAAATCACTCGAATCGGACTTAAAACGAACACATGGCGGTCCGTCGAAGTGACAAGTTCTGTACTTGGACCTGAACTGTCCACTTAACTTCGACAGAGAAGTGTCAAAAATCGGCTAGATGAAAATTCATGAAATTTGGTGGACATAAACTAGACAGCCTCACCTTTCCCATGGTTCTGGAATCACCCCAAAATTCATCCGGATGATGAAGTTACGGGCGTCCGAAGTAAGGGTACATGTGCTGTCAAGCTAAGCCACTTTTGAGTAAAACCAAGTCCGAAAATTGATAAAAATGAAATTCGTGCAAGATGAACACAAATGCTTTAAAATCATCCGAAAGGCATTTCAGAATTGATTGAGGTCATTTATTTGAGTTTTATCACAATAAATACAATAAACCCCAAATATGAGCCTACCCCGCCAAAATAGTGATATGTGTGCAAAAGTGAAAAAAACCAAGCAAGATCCATACACATGCATATAGATTCAACAAAATAGGTTCTAGCATAGCCTAGGGTTCCGTTCCATTATCGTTTCCCTCTGTTCTCTTTAAGATAATCAAGGGTACTTTGAATATGGAACGGTTTACAATCAATCAAAAAGGCCTTATGCTACATAGGTTCTAGCACTAGGGTCAATCCCCAGTCTCGTTTCTCCTAGATCCGCCTTCACGTTTTACGGCTAGGGGAGTCTTGAGATACTTTGAGCCGGGGAAGGATTTCCACACATACAAACAAGGCTTTACACTACAGAAAGGTAGAAGAAGAGATCTAGATCTAGGAATGTAAAGACAGAAAATAAAAAGAAAAGTTGAGGCTTACCTGAGTGCTGGAGGCGATTCCACAGCGGTTTTCTTTTTCTCTTGGAGTTCTTCTTTGCGAGAATTCAAAACAAGAGTTGTGTGCCATTTGCTCAAGGAGGAGGCTCCTATTTATAGGCAAAGGCTAAGGTCATTGGTAGACACAAATTAATGTCTAGAACCCCTCCAACCTAAACCCTAAGGTTATTTCCGCGATTTCCCCTCATTTAATGAGGGATATGATGGTAAAAGTGAAAAGCTCTCGAAAAACCCTAATTTTGAGCAAAACTAGCGTATCCGGCATGTCAGGCCGGATACACAAGTACCTTAATGTATCCGGACTATGATGCCGGATACACTGAGGTCTACTTGTATCCGGCATTTTCCACCGGATACAAAGAAGGACACTTGTATCCGGCCTGAGTTGCCGGATACAAGGAAAAAAGCCTTTTTTTCAAATTTTAACACAGGCAATACTTATTTACATGTAATATCGTTTAAGTAAATGTCCTCGTATTTTTTAATCTCCATTTACTTAAGATATTACATGTAAATAAGCAAACACCCCCCATTTGAATCCATTAAAAATAGTTCCAGACCCAAATTCCAAGTGAATAAAAAGTCAACTTTCCAGTTCTAGGCAAAATTCCGATATTTCAGGTCTGGAAAAAAAGTTCAATATGTTAAAACCAAGGTATTCGCCAAGATTTAAAATCTCAAAAAATTCTTTTATGCAATAACATGGCTAAAAACCTGATTACCGGGAAAAATTATCTTGAAATCTGGCTTTAAAAAATATTTCATTTTCTGGGGTCAAAAGTCAACAAAATTCAACCGGAAAAAGTTTGACTTTGCACAAAAGATTGAATTCGGGCATCTTCCTTTTCCGTTTTGGATTCAAATGGGTTAAGTATCTCAAACCCAATGCAAAGAATTGGAAATTCCAATAAAATATTTCTCTCCTTCAAGATTTATCAAAAATCGTGCAATTTTGGGGTGTCTACAGTTAATAATAGCAATAATGAAATAATAGTAATAAAATACATTGTTTATCTTATCTGGGAAATAAATAAATAAACAATGATGATAATAATATAGATTGGTTATCTCAGACCCTAAAATAAACACATAAAGTAGTAATAATAATAATAATAATAATAATAATAATAATAATAATAATAATAATAATAATAATAATAATATTTTAAGATGTCTACAATTTAAGTCAGTTAGTTATAATTGCTAAATAATTGTTTGTTATTAGTTGATCATATAATAAAATGAATTATTTATTTAAAAATAAATAAGCGAAAGGTTAATAATAATAAATATATTTTGAATGTCAGATAATGTGGGATGGTTTATAATTACTTTTATTGTTAACTAAATATTTTATTAAGTTGGTCCTATTAATCCTATAATGAAATAGATTGCTTACCTTAACCCTAAAATGAGTAAATAAATAAAGTAATAATTATAAAATATATTTTTAGATATTGATAATCATGGATGAGCCCCTAATCATGATCTCTTATAAAAACATCATTTGTATGCCTTAAATCATGTGTTAATAATAATAATAAATAATTAAATATGTGGTATTATTAAAAATAAACGACTAAATCATACTTGATGTAGAACTCACTTGTATTAAATATGTATCACTTTTATTTGAAATGTTTGTGTAATATAATTACAAATAATTAAATATGGATAACTATTATTGTAAACTATATTGATATTGAATTGTAATATAATACCATTTTAAATTCAGATATTTTCTTTACATGTGGTGCATGGTTTGTTTGCTTTAGCTTTTCAAAGGTTGCAAGATTCTAAAAGTACTTGTTTTAGTTTAACTGGGAAATTGATGGTTTGGCTTACATAGGTACTTTGTGGGTTGTTTTCTCACCCGTGTATCTCGGGATGAGTCTGGTTCCTCACCATGTATCTTGGATTGAAGATTTGGCTTTCCCATGTACCTTGGGATAAACTTTTGGTTTCCTCCCATGTATCTTGGAGTGGTATATGTCCAGAATTGGCAGGATTAGATTGATATTTGGTTTTGGATTAGTGTCTAGCGGGCATAGGATTAGATTGATATTTGGTTTTGGATTAGTGTCTAGCGGGCATAGCTATGTATGAATCCATGCGTCAGATAGGTAATGAAATGGGCCGGTCTTTATTAGGTTAATTCCCGTGGTCCATGTATGCGTACCACCATGTATCTTGGTGAGGTTTTCTTGTATTTGGTTGAGCTGCAGCAATCCATACCACCATATATCTTGGTGATGTTTTTCTTTGAGTTTATTGTTGCAGTATGACTGGGTTGTACTTGCCAACCCACTTTTGTATCTTGTTTGGGTGCTCCGCAATAAGATGATGTCCGAAACCAAGAGTAGACCGGCTTCGCACATAAGTCGTGTGGTGGCAATTGTTATGGATAATTGATCTCTCAAAGAAGTCTAATTTCATGAGTCTGGTGATGTCACATTGAATTGGTATTGGCTGTAAATTGCTTTGGAAACACTATTGGTATCGTGTTGGAAACTTGTGAATTTGTTTTCTTTACACAACATTTTCTTGTTTATCATTTATTAAATTATTGTTTGCAACTAATGAAAAGTATATGGAAAATTATATGTGGAATATGTAATTGACAGATTGAAATGCATTATGAAACTTCTATTATTATTGGATATTTACTATTAATGTTGTCCATTTACGAAATATTGCATTACTGTTATTATTAGTTTTTTGGGTACAACAAAAAATTTCTCTTAAAGAAGAAAATACTAACTCTCGCTGGGCTGGGCTTGGTCATCACACAGATGCTACAAGCCCGCAAACATTCGATACGTCTAGGCTGTACCGGACTGCCCCGTTTGAGGTCAAACCTTTAGACCAGAGGAGCAGAGGACCCAGATGAGACCAACTGAGTCAACTCAAACGAGTTTAACTGACTCACCGAGTTAGAAAGTAGTTTCGCTTATGTACAAATCATCTCTGATACGACGAGGCCATCGTTTTCGTGTCGCCGTCTGGTCACACGCCTCTGGCTTCTTGTAAGTTGTAACAGCATCTTTCTTCATCTTCAAAGCTTCAGGCCACACGCCCCCGTAAATATTTTTAAGCGGCGACACGAGTGCTCGTTTCAGGGTTCCATAGCCATGCAAATCGAAGAATGGCTGAAGAATCTCTCCCCTCACCAACCACTGCATAGGTGTCAATCACCTCCCCGAGCTCTCTGCCCTATAAATACACAGCCATTAACACTGTTCACATCATCCCAAGCCTAGCTAACCGAGTAGTGATCTTTTCTTTGTCTGCTTCCATGGCCAAGTCCTCCTTGATTTCGCTCAGCCTTTGCGTTCTTTTCTTGCTTCATTCCTGTGCAGCTCAGACTCACCACCGATGGCCGGGCCAGCAGCATCGACCGGCTAGAGAACAAAGCGAGTGCAACCTTCGGAGTATCAGCGCTATTGAACCCACGATTCCGATCAAGTCAGAGGGCGGCACCACCGAGTACTGGGATGAAAACCAGGAGCAACTCGATTGCGCCGGCGTCGCTGCAAGTCGTCGTACCATCGAACCCAGAGGCCTCGTCTTGCCCTCCTTCAGCAATGCGCCTAAGCTCGTCTACGTCCTCAAAGGCTCGACCCAAAACCATATTAAGATTATGTGCTTAGATGATACTTTTTTGTTCGTGTTTGTGCTTCTTACAGTACTGTATATTTTTTTTTGATGATCTTGTACTCCAGGCAGGGGTGTCATTGGATTTATCATCCCTGGGTGCCCTGAAACCTACCAGTCATTCCAACAATCCCAAGGAGGAGGACAGCAAAGATTCACAGATCAGAATCAGAAGCTTCGGCGCATCCGAGAAGGAGACGTCATTGCCTTCCCGGCCGGAGTGGTGCATTGGTGCTACAATGATGGACAGGAACCGCTGGTTGTAGTCGCTGTCCATGACACAAGTAACGATATCAATCAACTCGATCGGAACCTCAGAGTAAGAAGACCCCGAGAAGGATTTTGATTTCCAGTAACTGTTGTTGGATTACAAGTTACAACTTAACAATCTCTCTCTTTTCTGTTATTTGTGTTCATACGAATTGCAGAAATTCCAGCTCGCCGGTGGCCGCCAGGATCAACAGAGTCTCAGGGGTTGTGAGAAACGACCAACTGCCCCACAATGCTCAACAAACAGTATTCTCGGTGGCATCAGAGTGGAGACATTAATGGAGGCTTTCCGTGTGAGCAAGGATACAGCAACCAAATTACAAGGCCGTCAGGATAACCGAGGCGAAATCGTTCTAGTCGAGGAAGGGCTTCAAATACAAATGCCGGAATCACTAGAACAAGAACGGCATCACGAGCAAGTGGTGCGAACCAATGGCTTGGAGGAGACCATTTGCAATATGAGGCTTCGAGAGAACGTAGGAAACCCTAACCGCGCAGACATCTTCAGCCCACAAGCTGGCCGGATCACGACTCTGAACAGCCAAAAGCTACCAATCCTCAACAATCTTCAACTCAGTGCCGAAAGAGGATTTCTCTACAGCGTAAGATATACAGAGAATTCAATTCAATTTGTGTTTATTCTTGTTATTCATTCAAAATCACCTCAAAATCTCATCATATCGGTTCTTAATTTGTGCAGAACGCCATTCTTGCACCTCAGTATAACATGAATGCACACAGTATCTTGTACGTTATCAGAGGAAGAGGGTACGCTCAGATAGTCGGAAACTACGAGAAGCCGGTTTTCGATGGCGAACTCAGTGAGGGTCAGCTGGTGGTTGTTCCACAGAACTTTGCTGTGGTGATCCGGGCAGGCGACAATGGCTTCGAATACATCGCGTTCAAGACCAACGACAACGCCATAGTCAACCCGCTTGTGGGAAGAACCTCGACCTTCAGGGGACAACCAGTGGAGGTGCTGATGAATGCGTATCGGATTAGCAGGGACGAGGCTCTGAATTTGAAATTCAGCAGAGATGAGTTGACTATTCTCGGTCCGAGGTCCAGGTCTCATGGAAGGGCTTCTGCTTAAGATTTTGGTGCCGAGGTTTCGGCCTTTTTTGGTAGAAGTGATACATAGTTATCACGAGAAATAAAACTATATCTATATGTAATGTGAGGCTGCTGGCTATACTAAGGCGAGTGTAGTACCAAGTAATGAAAAATGTAAAACAAGCTCTTATATAGCTTGTCTATCTACTTTATTAATGAAAATGGCGTCTCTTTTAATGTTCATGCTTAGTCAGTGGCGGAACCAGGACTCCAAATCTGTGGGGGGGGGGGGGGGGGGGGGGGGGGGGGGGGGGTCTGCAAAAAAAATTTTCAATTAATACTTCCCATGAAATATAGAAATTTTAATGAGTTGGGGGTGGGCAAACCAGAAATTTTAGAGGGGGTTCTAATGAAATATAAAAATTTCAATTAGTTGGGGGGGGGGGGGGCGCCAAAACATAAATTTTAATTAAAAATATATAAAATACATACCTTCATGCTTGAAGGTGCTAGTAAGCTTTGTTTTAGTAACCAACAGCAACAAATAAACGGATTCAAATCATCTACGTATATATCCTTCTCAAAATTTACTCCTTGAACAAATAAAAAAAAACATAGATCTCCATCTATGGTACTTCCTGAACCATACTTTGGTTGGAGATTCAAATCATTTAGGGATATCCTTCCTTGAAGTTTAGGAATGTAATCTTTCTTGGTAACAAACATGAAAAGGTAATATAATTAATGGGATTCATATATACTTTTCTCCATATAAAGAGAAGAAATTGTATCTTTCATGCATGCATTCAAAAACACTAACATAAATTGTAATCCATATCTTTTGTCCAAATATCCTTGTATAGCGATTCCTCTCATGTTTTGTGTCTTCCCTTGTATGAGATAGATACATTTTGGTAAAGGAATTCTAAATGCAAGAGAAAGCTTACAAATTTAAGAAATTTTAAAAACTTGAGAAAACTTACCAATTCAAGGGCCGGGCACATGTTCCGGTCTCAATATAAGATAATACTGCAGAATACGTGTATTAATCTCATTGGAGACTAATATAATTAAGCGTATTAATCTCATTGGTCCCGGTCTCAATATAAGATAATACTGCAGAATACGTGTATTAATCTCACTGGAGACTAATATAATTAAGCGTATTAATCTCATTGGAGACTAGCGGAGGACTTACGATCTTAGAAGAATTGTTCCCAAGAGGGGAACAATGACAAATACCACATGGTCACTTAGGATTTATTGGATGACTAAATTATGCTATAGTGGCTTTTGTCGACCATGCATTGTAAGTAACCGTATTGTAGTAGTTATCGTTTCTTTCCTTAATTTTAACACAGAATAACGCCAGACTGACTTTTTTAATAAACTAGTTTGGAAGGCACGTGCGAATATTATGTATCACAATTTAGTAATTAAATATTAGTGATATATTTTAATGATTTTTTCCCAAAAAAATGCCCTCAATATACTTGTAAAATATTTTATTGGTTAAGAAGTTTGCTTGTTAGCAAGTATTTTTAGGGTATTTTTGGAAGAAAACTTATCTAAACAGTAAAATGACACTCATATTCTAAGTGAATCTGAATTATTTCTAAAGAGTATCACTTAAATACAATTTTCTAAATTTTTTGGCCATTCTCTTCTCATAAGAACACTTTTAAAAGCATTTAATACGTTATTTTCATGTATGAGTGAGAGGCATTATCAAATAGTTATGAACCGCATGGTAAGATTATTTTCAAAAATCATTATTTGGGTACATAAGTAACAAGAACTAAAAAGGTAAGTAAACATAATTTTATAATATAAGAACACAAGGTGGAAATTTTCTATAATTTTCTATGCATTAATTTCTGTTGTTGGTATAAAATGATGCCAAATGGAGCATTTCACATTTTGAAAACTAACTTTTGCTGTTCAAATGAGGTTATGTTTTTTAAAAATAATTCAAACCCAATCAACGACTTTCTTGTAATTGAAAATTAGACAGAAGATCGAAGCAGATAAAATCAAACTCTTTTTATATGAAATACTTAAAATTAAATTAGGGGTAAAAAGCAATAGATGGTTAAATGTGCATTAAATGCAATTAGTTTTTTCGCAGACAAATTTGGTTTTTAGCATGAATTTTTCTTTAAAAAAAATAGCCTGAATTTTTTCTCAAAAAAATCAAATAGCGCAAAATTTTAAACATATTAAATCACTAAATTATTAATAATTAGAAATTAATGATAGTTTTTACAAATAATTAAGAATGAGTATCATGTTCACTTAAGGTCTTGTTCCAAAAACACCCTCAAAACATTTCTTAACTTCATTAAAATCTCACTATAATAAACAAATTATTTTACAAGTATGTTGAAGGCATTTTTAAAATAAAGTTCTTTTATACGAAATACTTAAATTTAAATGAGGGACAGATTTGCAATTGGTTTTTTTTTTTCCAACGCAATTGGGTTTTACTATAAATTTACAAAAATAACTCTGATTCAGTCATTAAATTCTTGATAATTAAAAATTAGTGATAATTTTATAAATAATTGAGAATGAGTGTCACTAATGTGCGGTTCTATTAATACCAAAAAATACAGATTCACAGTTATTTTAAGAAATATCACTAATGTTAATTACCAAAAAATTGATGACTGAATCTGTTTTAAGAGATAATTCCATGTTTGTTGATTTTTCATTTTTTTATAATATCTTCACTAAATTTTATGTATATTTACGAAGTTTTATTAAAATTATATTACATTTTATTAAATGTTATATATATTTTTTGATTTCTTAAAATTATGATAAGTTATTCTCATTCAATAAATTGTAAAAATTTAAGAAATTATGTATGGTTCTATTAACATCCTAAGTTTACTCAACATAAAACATATATTTTTTAGCGTCAATAGTTAAATTGATACTTTTTCAATAATTTATGAAAATTATCATTAAATCTCAATTTAAGTGAATTAAATATTAATAATGTATTTAATATAATGTATTTAATATATTTAAATATAGTTAGTATAATATTAAATATATTTAGTATAATATTAAATAAATTTAACTCATTCAGAATTGTTTTAAAAATATCACTAATTTTTAATTACATATATTTTGGATACTGGATATTAATTAATTTTAGCAAGTATAACTTAAAACTAATTTAAAAAAAGAAATGTAGAAAATTGAAATTCAGTGGCCAATTGTTGGCCTTATTAGGCGGCCACATTCGCCTCGCTCTTTATTTTTATATAAAGACGAAATTAATTTTAATTGTAATTACTAAAATTTGGTAATTAGAAATTAGTGGTACTTTTTACAAATAATTGAGAATGATTATCATTTTACGGTGCACATAATACTTCTCCCAAAAATGCCCTCAAAACGCTTCTTAATCTCATTAAAACATGATAACAAACAAATTATTTTACAATTTCTTTTAAACAATCACTATAAAGCCAGAAAAAAAAACGTCAAAGAATATTTAAATAACAGGTGAAATCAGACAAAAAATAAAGCACAAAAAGACAAAAATATGTACAAACTGTCTCTTTATATTAGGTAATAGATATGCTGTCACATATACTTTAACAAAGGTTTTAAAATCTATATAATTTATATTACTAATTAAGAAATTAATTTTTACAATTACTTCAATCACTTATAGTAATTAAAATACTTGGACTTGTAAATCAGAATATAGTGCACATGATACTCTAGTTTTTAAAAGAAGATTATAATTGATTTTAAAAGAAAGTTATTATTATAGATAATAATACTTAGTTGCAATTACAATTATAACTATAATGAATTAATATGATGAATAAAGTTCTTATAATTAATGAAATTATACTGATTCTCAATTATTTTAAAAAAGTATAACTAATACAATGCATCAATAATTAATTTTATGACTGAATCTGAATTAAATATGATTATATTTATAATACAAGTAAATTAATACATTAAAATCTTGGTAACTATAAGGAACATTCTAAATTTTTAAATAAGGTAAATTATACTTAACATTTATCTAAAACATATAATTCATAATTCATTTAAGTCATGACTATACGTATAATTTTTTCAATAATGTACATTATGCATAATATAGAAGTATAATTCATTTACTTTTAAAGAAATTTTACTTTTTAAATGCATTTATATTTTACAATTATCTTTAAGTGGTATTTTTTGAATGAATCTTTTGTGAATAATGACACTTATTTTTAATTATTTTTAAAAAATTGTGAAATACAACATAATTTGTTTTAAAATATAACACTAAGTTTCATTTTATAGTTTAGAGATGTTTTTACCTAAAATTTCATTTAAAAGGCTTATAAACATTATGTTGGGTGTATTTGGAAGAAATGTTTTGTGAGCATTAATATAACCTTCAGTCTCAATATATTTATTTTAAATCATTATTTTATAATTATATGAAGAACAATGTAACCAAATTTGAGTTATGTTTTAAGAAGTATTACCTAAAACTAAAATTGATTTTCAGTACTTAAAATTACGAGAATAAACCAACAGAAGCACCAACTGCGCATTTAATGCTTCTGTTGCATTTAATGATTGCTTTTTTTAGACGAAATTGGTTTTTAGTTTAAGTTTTTATAAATAACTATGATTCAGTCACCACATTTTGGTAATTAAAAATTAGTGGTGCTTTTTACAAATCCTTCCTAACAGTAAAACGGCACTGATTGACTAAATCATCAATTATTTTCAAAAATATCTATTATTTTAAATTATCAATTATTTGATGGATTTAAATCCCCTGCTGGGTGCCCAGCACTGCTGGGCATCCAGCAGCCAATGGGAATCCCTCAAACATGGCCCCATCACCTGCAGCCCTGGCTTGTGTCAGTGCTGCCGGTGATGTGGCCCTGTCCCATTGGCTGCTGGATACCCAGCACTGCTGGGCACCCAGCAGAGGATTTGAATCCTTATTTGATGACCAAAAGGAAAGTAAACAAAAAAAAAAAAATTAATGTACACGTCGCTTAAAGTAAACTGAGCTGACGTATTTACTTAAAGGCCAGCGTAAATAGCGATATGTTTAAGGACAAAAGCGGAAAAGAAATGTTAGAAAAGCAAGTGGGAGGACTGCTGGCTAAGTCAGCGTAAATAGCGACACATTTAAGGACAAAAGCGGAAAAAAGATGTTAGAAACACAGGTCAAAATGGGGAAAAAAATCAGGACAAAATAAGGACGAAAAGTTTCTTTTATATTAGGTAATAAAATAATAATAGATAATAGATAATAGAAATAGATAATAATAATGTCGTTTGTCGAACTATGCATCCTACGTAACTGTATTTCTACCAAAAAAAAAAATCCTACGTAACTGTATGGTGGTCGTTATGGTTTCTTTCCTTAATTTGAAGGATTGAAAATCACTTGCGGTCATAACGGGAAAGATTACAGCTACTATCATGTAGCTACATAATACGAAAAGCTGATATAATCCTGACATGACATTTCTGTAGTGATGCTAACTGGGCCGTGCCGGGCCCTCCTAAAAGGGCACACGGCCCGGCGGGCCGTGGCACGCCTAGCACACAGGTGGCACGGGCCTGCGTCTAAGCGGGCCGCCGAGGGCTAGCCCTCTTTCCCCTCCAAAAATGTGGTTTTAACCACTTTTTTTTTACACTTTTACGCCCCCTCCCCCACCTTTTCTACAATCTCTTACTTTTCTCTTCTTACTTTATTAAAGTCTTGTTCAAAGTTTTGGCCAATGGCTGGTAGACTCGGCAGAGTGCTCACATGGGGGGTCCCTAGGCCGATCATTGGCCAAAATTTTAACAAGACTCTAAGAAAGTTATAAGTCAGGTTACTATTGTTGTATTTGCAAAGTTATACTTGTAATAATTAATTTATTTATATTTTTCTGAGCAAAAGCTATCCCAATATGTGTAAGACAATTTTGTGAATAATAAACATATTTTTTTTGTGATTTTTTACTATTTTTTTCTAATTTTCCTTGGTTTTTAAAAAAAATCAATTTGCAAAGTTGTACTTGTACTTATAATAATTAATTAATTTATATTTTTTTGAGCAAAATCTATCTCAATATGTGTAAGAAAATTTTGTGAATAATAAACATATTTTTCAGAATTTTTTTTTTGTGATTTTTTACTACTTTTTTTCTAATTTTTGTTTGTTTTAAAAAAAACAATTTTATACCCAAGCCCAGTGGCCCGCTGTGCCTAGGGCGTGCTGTGCCATGCCTGGGGTTTATAGAAAACGAGCCTAGGCCGTGCCGGGCCCGCTGCACGCCGGCTCGAGCTAAATGGGCCTAGGCTGTGCTGGGTCGGCCCGTTTAGCAACCCTACATTTTTGGATACTGTCAAGCCTCCAAATTTTGGATTTCTACTATGGTAGATCTTTATAAATATTACAATTTTAGATTTCAGTGTATTTTTTATACAAGATTTCAAGTATGGTAGATGTTTATAGATATTACAATTGGAAAATGAGAATTGAGAATCCAAAAATGGGTCTCTACCTGATTTTGGATTTCAGTGTATTTTTTAAAACCTATTTCATCAAAACCTATTCCTAATTAATTAAGGTCTCATTTGGCATTCATTCAGGATTGAAAACGTAAATAATTTATGAGAAGTTGAAGAAATATTAGGTTTGATGTTTGGTGAAGGATGGTCGATTCTTGTAAAGCTTATAAAGATTACAAGTTTGCCATTGTTTCAACTTAAAAGAATTTTTCATAAATGACTAGTCTGTCCTTGTCATATAAAAGAATCTTTAAAACACACTACAAAACAAAGAGGATTAGAAGGCAACCTTTTACCGGCGGTAAGCATACTCCGCCCCTAAAAGCTCTTTTACTAGCGGTACAAACTCTTTCCGCCCTTAAAAGTTAACATATCATTTTTTCCACGCAAAAAACCCATGGCACGAGTTTTTTGCTCGCGAAATAGCCTTTATAGGTGGTAGTTCTCGTTGGAATATTGGGTTTTACTGGCGGTAGGGTAACTACCACCGGTAAAAAGTTGGTGGGAGCAACCCGCCAAATGAAAGATTGTTTTCGGCGGTAAATAGCTATCGATAATAATACTTTTAGATAATTTCAACAAAAAAAAAACATTTTTACCTGCGGTTTCCTAAAGCCGCTGGTAATAATCAAGTAACACAGTTTTTACCGGCGGCTAAACCGCAGGTAAAGATCTTCTTTGGTTTTTTTTTTAAAAGAACGAGTATTTTACTGGAAAAAATTGTTGGAAGAAAAAAAATAAAAAAAAGAAAACTCGACTTTTAGGGGTGGTAGCCTCCCACCTGTAAAAGTGAAAGCGATAATTTTCCCGCTACGAATTAAGCCTGAAATTTGACTTCACTTTTAGGGGCGGTAAGCTACCGCCGCTAAAAGTAAAAGCGCAAATTTTTGAATTTAATTTGACTTTTAGGGGCAGTAGCCTCCCGTCGGTAAAAGTGAAAGCGGGAATTTTCCTGCGTGCCTAATGCAATGAATTTTGACTTCACTTTGGGGCGGTAAGCTACCGTTGCTAAAAGTAAAAGTGCGAATTTTCAAATTTAATTTGATTTTTAGGGCACGGTAGCCTCCCGCTGGTGAAAGTAAAAGCGGGAATTTTCCCGCGTGCCTAATGCAATGAATTTTAACTTCACTTTTAGGGGCGGTAAGCTATCGTCGCTAAAAGTAAAAGCACGAATTTTCAAATTTAATTCGACTTTTAGGGGCGGTAAGCTACTGCCGGTAAAAGTCTCATTTACATATACCAGCCAAGTCTCTTCTTCTTTAACTTGTCTCTTCTTTCTCTCTTGAGAAACAATCTTCTTCAATTTGTCTTTTTCTCTTGGCAATCTAACTAAAGGTATGTTTTGTTTAACTCTATCTTTGCATTTCTTTTTTCCCCCATCATCTCTATCTACTTTTCTTCTTTAAAACTTTAATCTTTCACTAACATTTTGATCTCTCTCTCTACAGATTTCTTCCCTCATATTTTTTTTTTGTCTCAAGCTTTTGGCAAAGAGAATAGCCTCCAAGGTGGTAGGAGTAATGGATGTGAACTTGTTCACTCACTCTCTCTCTAAATCTTTGTTTGTATGCTGCCGTTTGGTGACTGCCCAACGATGGCAGCAATTTTTTTTATTTTTTAATATTACTTTTAGCGGCAGTAGTTCCCGCCGGTAAAAGCCACTTTGTTATTTTTTAAAAGCATATTTACCGGCGGTTGTTACTGTCGTTAAAGGTGAAAAGGACTTCATTGAAAATATTTTTTAGTGGCGGTAAGCTTCCACCAGTAATGGGTGAGCAATAGCGGCGGTAGCTTCTTCTATCACTTCTATAACCTTTAGCAATAGCAGCGTTTGGGGCGGGAGGTCTTACTGTCAATAAAAGTATTATCGGTGGTAATTAAGTTTTTATCGGCGGTGTCCTACCGCCAGTGAAAGCCGGTTTTTTTGTAGTGACAAGTTTCAAGTATATCCTTAAGAATTTACAAATATTACAAGTACGCCACCGTACTTTTACAAAACTCATCTTGAAAACATAAAAATGCATGTTGGAGTGATGCTGGATTGTATTGTATGTTTCAAAACTCATTTTGAGAAAACTCATTCTCCAAATAGAAGCAAGCACAGTTTAATCCCAGATTCATTTCAACCCCCTGAAGTTTCCAAAATAAAGGCAAGACGACGCCTAACCAAACTTCTGTTTCCCTTTAGAGTTCATTCCACACCCATTCCAAGCCTCCGAATCCATTTCTAAAATGAGCGGTTAGACGGGGAATAAAAATTTTATGTTTTCAGTTTAAATTAGTAGTATTATTGTTGTCTTGTCAAAGTGTCAAGATAGAGAGAGGGACCAGTTTGTTTGTATTTGTTGCTTTGTCATCAAGATCATTGCCAGATGCTCAAATCAACACAAGTAGGTGTTAAAATCTCAGGATTCAGTAGCCATGCACGTTGCAGAATGGCCGAAGACGCTCGTCAATCACCTCACACTTGTCCAACGCAAACCCCACCCGAGTTTTTTTACCTTTAAATACCAAAACAACCCAGTTGCTGTTTCACCTCTCTAGTCGTTGCTCCTTGCATAGAAACGGCCATGTCCATCTTGCTATCTTATTGCTTTCTTCTATTGCTTCATGGCTGTGTAGCTCAATGGGAAGGTCAGCTGCAGCAAGAGGAACATCGTCCGGTCCGAGATGAAACCGAGTGCAGAGTCCAGAATCTCTCTGCTCTTGAACCCACTAGCCGCATCGAGTCCGAGGCCGGTATCACCGAGTTCTGGAACCAGAATGACGAGCAGTTCCAGTGCGCCGGAGTCGCTGCTGTTCGCTATGTTATCCAGCCAAAAGGCCTCTTGCTGCCTTCGTTCAGCAATGCTCCTAAGCTCGTCTATATTGTCCAAGGCTAGCCCTGTAAACTCTAAACCATCTATATATATTTTTTCATCTCGCCATCTCTGTCTCAACTGCGAGATCGATCTTACTGTTTTAGATTTGTAACTATTCGTTGGTTGTGACTTGTGATCAATCAAAGGCAGTGGCATTGAAGGAGCTTTGATCCCTGGTTGCCCGGAGACGTTCCAATCATTTCCACAAGGAATAATGTCGAGATTTGGCGACCAGCATCAAAAGATACGACCATTTCGGCAAGGAGATATCATTGCGGTGCCGGCCGGAGTAGCCATTTGGTGTTACAACGACGGAAAGAACCCCATTGTTGCAGTTAGTGTCTATGACACCAGCAATGACGTCAACCAGCTCGATCGGAACCTCAGAGTAAAAATCCAACGACCCGAATAATCCATTCAATTCAATTGTGCAACGCGTTGCTTGATCCTCTTAATCCTGAACATTGCAATAATGCCAGAATTTTGAATTCTGTATCAGAAATTTTTCCTTGCTGGCAAGCTACGACAACAACTGCAAGAACAGCAGCAACACGAAGGAGAAGCAGAAGGCCCTTCCCCTGCTGGCCAAGGGCACCACCGACGAGAGAGTTCCGGCAACAACATTTTGAGCGGAATAGGAGTCGACTTGTTGTCTGAGGCTGTCGGAGTGAGCAGAGAGACGGCAAGGCGATTGCAGAGTGAGAATGACACGAGGGGAAGTATGGTCTATGTAAAAGATGAGCTTCAAGTGATAAGGCCACCGATTGAAAAGCTGGTTAAAGAAGATCAATGGGAGGAAGGTAGAGGAAATGGCCTGGAGGAGACTCTTTGCAGAATGAGACTGAAAGAGAGCATTGGAGACCCTGAAGGTGCAGATGTGTACAACCCAGGTGGTGGACTCATCAGCAGCCTAAACAGCCAGAAGCTCCCAATCCTCTCCTATCTCAAATTGAGCGCAGAGAGAGGAATTCTCTACAGGGTAAGACCAGTGTTCGTTCCAATTGGTCTCTCTGAGAAAGAAAAAATGTGGAATTACTGAATCACACGAGTTTAAAATTTGTGCAGAATGCTACCATGGCTCCTCACTGGAACATGAACGCCCACAGTGTGATCTACGTCACTAAGGGGAAAGGCCGGGTTCAGATCGTCGGAAACTACGAACAACCAGTCTTCGATGGGGAAGTCCGAGAGGGTCAGATGGTGATAGTCCCACAGAACTTCGCGGTCATTAAACGGGCAGGAAGAGGGGGGTTCGAATGGGTTGCATTCAAGACTAACGACAATGCCATGACTAGCTCTCTCGCCGGCGGGCTTTCAGCTATCAGGGGCATGCCGGCGGGAGTCGTAGAAGCTTCGTACCGGATTTCCACTGAGGAGGCAATGAAAGTGAAGTTTAGCAGGGAAGAGATAACGGTGCTTAGACCGAGCTTTGGGTCACAGGGAAGGGCTTCCTTCTGATGTAGGTCACAATTCGAGTGTGTTAGTTGTTTATAATAAATCAAGTTATCATATCTTCGTCGTGGGTCGCAGGGAGGGGCGCCTCCTGTATTGCTTTAGTGACAGTGCTAGAGTCTTCAGTAATGGCGGTGGGTGGCCTTCTGTAATCTGTATTGCTTAGTGTTTTCGACCTATCTTCTGTATTTTTTTTTTTCGGAAAATTATGATTAAGGGTAACTATTTTGGGTATTTACAAAATCATGCCAGAGAAACTTTTTGAAATAAATTTCAGGCAAGAAAACATTATAGCAATTTTTTTTTCATTTGAAGTTACAAATAGCAATTAAAATAGACTTACAAAAAATTATTAAAAAGTTTGAAAAATGAATTCTGAAAATATTTAGGCATCCTTTGTGTTGATTTTGGATACAGAGAACTAATACCTTAGATTCAATTCAACAAAATTATTTTAAGGCCGTTTGGCTGCACTCCAAACGCAGCCAAAATAAGAAAAACCATTTTCCAAGGAAGGGCCAGGGGGATACATATAGAAACCCACTTTCTCGGTAACCGGACCCAAATATTCAAAATCTCAGATCACAGGAGAAGAGCTCGTGTGTCCAAGGGAAGTGGAAATGAAAGCTTCGCTCCTAAGGTGAGATCGAAGGAGATGGGGAGGTATTTTACAGCTAGTCTACTCGTTTTTCTTCTCTTCATTGCCTGTTTTGCGGCAATAGAACCTGCAGCAGAGTCAGCAACACAATCAGGTGGAGCGAGAAGGCCGGGGTTTCTATACTCGAGAAGCAGAGGAAGGTGCACTCCCCAGTAAGATTTCTCCCTCATAAACCCACCAAGCTCTTCTTCCATGTACACTTCCTCCGAAATACTCACAAGATTTAAAGTAAAAATATATTGGGCTAAACACCTCTTCCATTTTGGGACAGATTTATTTTAAATTTCTCTGTTGTTTACTCTTGAACCTCCGCATCTCCGAGGTGCACTTTGCAGTGTGAGTTGTGGGATTGAGCAGGGTCGTGTAGGATAGATTAACCCGATCAACACAAAGAACCATTGCACATAATTAATGGGTTTCTTCTTGTCTCATTTACTGAGTATTGTTTCTTGATCCAGTGGTCTATACAAGACTTTATAATCCCATTATTCGATATAATAGAAGCTTACTGAGTGGATCAGGTCTATTCCTTTACATTAATTGAAGGGTTTTCCACATAAAAAAACTGGCTTTTTGTGGGTTGTTCCGGCTATTTGTTTTTAATTTCAAAATATTATCTCTGCTTGGATTATCCCAAATACACTACACTTTTCTGATACAATCCCTAAGCCTAAACCCTTGTTTCTGAGTTTGCCCCACTACATTTACATGATCAGATGGTCGATCCTGACCGTGTGTAGATTATAGATTACACTATCAATCCAACTTGAGCTGTCTTATTTTGGGGCTATGTAAGATCCACAGGAGAGGTGGGATAACTTATGGGGATGGGATACTTTTGATAGATTATTTCTAGAACCGCCCTGGAGTTTCTGGAATGTTGGGTACTGAAATAACATTCCAACATTGATGGAATGATGTCAGGGTTTCCTTGATGTGTGTTGAAAATAGTGGTTCATATTTTAAGTCCAAATGCACAGGGTATTTTGGGATTTAAAAAATTACCAGATTTAGGGTTGGTATATATACATTGATGTAACCCCAATTGAATTTTTTCTTAGTGGAAAATTTTCCGTACACAGTAGACGCAAGCACGTTGCTGAACCACTTAAATTTGAGTGTTCTTTTTTTGCTTCTTCTCTAATATTTCTATTCACGTTGCACAATTCACAATAATGTGAGATATTTGAAATGTCATTTGGTAGAAAAAGAGACTGAAGGATGTCTGGATTTTTTTAAAACGGGGGCTAATCCAATTATTGTTCGATAGAAACCAGAGAGAATGATATCTCAGAGCTTTTCAAATGTGAGATTCTGGTGAATAAAAAATGGCCAAGGTAGCCATTGTCTAAAGCTCAAAAAAAATTTCATTTTTTGCAAAGTGAACCTTTCAACCCTTTCATTTTCTACCAACGAAGAGGTGTTGATCTTGGATGGAATTATGTTAACTGGGCAGGTACTGGAGCAGCAGAAGAGAAGCGTGGCCAAAGATGGTCCCGCAGAGAGCATCAGTGACGAAGATGTTTGGCTCGAGAGCACTGGAGAGATACAGGTCGGACTTGACGCTCTTGGAAGCGGCGGAGAGGAACGACGACGGTAACAATGTCTTCCACAGCTTGCTTAAGCAGTCAAGCGCCGCACTCCTGAACTCCTATGCTAGAAAGAACTATCCTTACTCTGCTTGGGAAGTTAAGACACTTCTCATACAAGCACTTGTGTCGGAAGAAGCTGCTGCTCTTCAAGCAAAGCGTTTCTCCCTTGCAAATGAGGCTTGCAATTAGCCTCGCCATATCTACATCTCGTTTAATAAGTCCTTGGTATGTCATGCCCTACATCATCAAACATACACAATGTCTATTAATGGGCAGTCTTTTTTGTCTATTTTTCTTTTAATGTTTGCCTAGTTCTTTTGGTAAGGCTTACGCTATGGGGTGGCTTCTCTACTCTCATAGGAACTAGTGGGATGGCATAAGTTGTGGCCAGTGAGTAGTTATTGAGTAAGACATTAAAGTCTTAAGAAGAATTTCCAAAAGCATTTTTAAGGAATACAACATTTTGTGATAAGAGTCTTTGTTTCGCGCTTTGTGATGGTATACATAAAATGGTTGGTAGGAAGGGTTTATGGATGGAGTTTTTACCTTTTCTTGGATTTGATTCCTTGGCCTATAGCCTCTTTGACCATATGCATTAGTATTTGGCAAAAATTTACAAAAATGCAATTTCATTCAAGCACTTAATTATAATTTTGATTCTGTTCATGCTCTCAAATACCCACTTTTCTAAATTGCTTTTGCATATACCAATTTGATCACTAAGGCGCTGTTTGGCGTTCAACTTGGAATGAGTTCTAGTGGGTTAGAATGAATTTGAGGAAATATTTCCCAAATTATGGCCTTTCCTTTTTGTTTTCCAAAGATAGCCAAAGGAATCCCAAACTATAACCATCATATTCACCATTTTTTCCACTTTCAAATTTAAACCCCACCTTTATTTTATGTTACAGTTATTGGGTTAATGACGTGTAGTATGCAGATGCACATTCTACCACTAATTTTAACAAGTAATACTGAATAAGGTCTTAAGTGTCTAAAAGTTGAATCTAGTAAGATCGCATGGATAAAATCCAATAAGATAACTGATACTACCTGCCTTAGGAGAAGTATTAGGGGATTGCACGAACTACGCTCGTAGCCAACAACAAAACATGTAATTTGTAAACAGTATTGTGGGGCCCATTGGTTAGTTATAGGTGTTTAAATTTGAACGTGGGTGGACCCGTGGTAGGATCCTTATAGGGGATTTTTTTTGTTTTTGTGTTAGGGCAATGTTTGGGAAAAAAAAAAGGGCAGAATCTAGAGGGAATATTCACCCTCTTCTTTTTTATTAATAGTATATATAATTTCCATATGGCTTGTGGGATTGAAAACTGATAATTCTTTTGTGTGGATGATTGAACTTCACCAGAATTAAAATTTAAAGAAAAAATACAAAAATTTCGCCTTCCATGAGAATTTAAAATTTTGTTTGTAGAGACAATAAGGAAAGTGGGTCCAATGCGGCAATGTCTGTGTCTATACCCGGATCCGAAAACGTAAGACCAGGGGTATTGGTTTTTCCTTTTGGCTTGGCAGAAACGCAACGAAGCCCTAGCCGACTCTTAAAGGCATTGTAGTCATTCTTTTGCACACCAAAGGCATTATCGTAAAACCAATATATCTTCGAAGGTTGCCCTTCTCGTCGTCGATCCGCGAACACAAACTAGAGCTATTTCAGCTCTTTCTCTCGGTTGCAACTTGCGTTACCTCTTCCGTTCTTCAGGTAACGACCAACGGTGTGGAACCAAAAAAATCGAAGAAAGGGAAAGACTCAAAGGGAGAGAAAAGCGAGCATAATTTACAGCTTCTACAAAGAGACCTGCTATGGGTAGTAGAAAATTAGTTCGAGATTTCGTTCTCTCCAAGCAACTCGCTTTTCGTTTGTTAAAATCCCAACAGGTTCGTTTCCACAACCCTAGTTTCAATCATTTAAAATCATGTTCGGAATCGCCTTTTTTTCTTTTTCTCTTTTTATTTGATTATGCTTGATATCCTCTGTTGTCATGAATATCTAAATATCCCTGAACTTTTTTTTTTCGTTCATTTCTTTTTTTTTTTGGGGGATTTTGTTTGCTTTAGGGTGCAAATACACGGTTGCGATTGCTTTCGGCAAACGGGGTTGCTAGTTCTCGTCAATTTAGCGTCTTCAATGAGTTTTCCAAGCAGGTGAAAGGGGAAGCTAAGAGGTATGGCAATCCTTTATTATTTTTAGCTTCATGAAGAGTTCCCCACCCCCCTTTTTCCGGCAGTGTTGTTCATTATTTTAATTTGTTCAGTTTGGCGACTGGTTCTGCTTCGACTTGGCATTTCCCTTTTTTGGCTGATGTAGTTAATTGATGATTCTTTCAATACAACCTGATGTAGTTAATTGATGATTCTTTCAATTTTGTATTGAATGAGTAAGACGGGAACTTTTGCTTGGACTTGGCATTTCCTCGTTTTGTCTGAATTTTTTTTAAAAGTATTTTCCCCATTGAACCGTAGCTGCATAAGTGATGCGGATTATCCTGCATAATCTCAGACGATTTAGATAGTCCATGTATGGCCAAGTATTTCGGTCTTCGGGTCATTATATTATGTTTAATCCCTACAATCTTCTAAAACAATCTCCTAAATATCTACAATCTTCCATTGTAGTTGGAACATTCTGTTCAGCAACCAAATGTGTTTGCAAAGAGATATGGGATTTTCTATTTTCTGGTTGGCGTATTGTTGATTCTTGGACTTGATATTGCAGTAGCAGCTGCAATCCTATTCTGGCAGTCCTTTCATAGCTTGTTCTATATGCTTATCAGCATCTTATCTTGATGTGATGGTATTTTGAGTCGTAAACCTTCATTTAGATAAAGACTGAAAGAAATTCCTTTCTTCAAACTTCTTATCAGTCTTTTTGTTCTCTATCTTTAACTTTGTACATTTTATTCTCTGTTGCATGTTTAGATACTTTTCTTGCAGCTGTGGGATAGAATTTTTTTCACTTTTTGGTGCTTATTTATTTATATAATTATTTTTGTCAGTAATGCGGGTTTTCAACAGTCTATCAAGGATCTGAAAGAGAAAGCTGGGGAGCTGAAAGGGGTAAAAGAAGACCTGAAAGTTAGGTAATTTTAACTTGTTTGCTTTACAAATTGGTTTAGTTTGCTGTGTTAGTTAATAGGCTGAGACATACTGTTGTATGTCAAGGCTGGCAGATGCTTCAAAGGGAACCCTGAGATGGTGAACTCGCAAATGCAGAACAAAACAGAAAACTGAGCAGCTGTACAAGCATGTGGATGGTGTCTGGACAGAGGCTGAGGCTACTGCAAAGAAGGTCAGACTAAAATTTCCCCTAGTTCCCAGGATTCATTAAGCAGTTTTCTCCTTGGATTCACTTCTAAAAATATGTTTTGATGGTAATGATTTTTATGTCCCTTTCATTATTAACAATGCCTCTATCCTATCACACATAATTTTGTGTCCTTGTGTCCACATTCAATGTCATGAGTGAAGAATTCTGATTTTTGTTGGATATCAATTTTCAAGTGGTGTAACACATGTAAGCATGGTTTTTGATGATTTTTAATCCTCACAGGTTTCTGCCAATGTAAAGGAAAAGATCTCAGCTGCCAAAGTGGAGGTGAGTTTGTGTATAGTTCATCTTTGATTCCTATCAAAGATAGCCTGCTACAATTTTTGTCCTGATGACAATGCTATATTATTTTTTCCCATTGCATATCTTAAAGATTGTTGATTATTCATATCAATCCTCTCATGACTTAGGTCAAGGAGACTCTTGGACTTGGGAAGCAGGAGTCTTTAGGATCCGCCGATACGTCAACCAACTGTGGTGCTGATGTAAAAGATGGAAGCAATAACACATCTGAACAAGGAAAATCCCAGCAAACTGAGACCAGTGATACAAAAGAAACTTTATTTGGCAGGTTCAAATCAAGTGTTTCTTCTGCCTCTCCTAAGGTTTCTTTAGCCTTTCAGAAACTGAAGGATGCAAAGGTTGCTGATATAGTGAAGAAGGGATATGACATTGTAAAGGATGAGTTGAGCAACAACCCAAGTAAGAGAAGGCACATGCAATATGCAGCTTCATCGCCATCAACAGGTGAAAGAAGCGCAAGAACTGACATTGTCATTGTACCTACAAAACAGTCACCCTGGAGTAAGAAGTGGGAAGCACTCAAAAACAAGGTAAATGGGTCTTTTTGGTGCAAAACAGAAACCAAATGAATTTGGTTATTGAGGTTTTTTTTTTTTTTTGGATTAATTTGTTGCTTTAATGTGAAACCGATCTTTCTAATTTTTATATATTTATTTTTTCCTCCCAGATGCGGGGTCATCCTATATTCAAACGTATAAGTGGATATAGTGAACCTGTTGTGACAAAGGGGCAGGAGGTAGTGTATTTCAGTTTATTTGAGTACTTCTGTCTTACTTCATAATCTACTGTATTCTTACATGCGTGCCTTCTTTGAAATGTAGTCATCTAATACATGTATGGATGTGTCAACTGTTTGGCATCTAAGGTTTCGGTAATCAACATTGCATCTCATATTATGGGGCGTTAAAAACAAATTGGACTATGATTGTATGTACTAAATTATTCTTAAAAAGAAATAAAAGGAAAAAAAGGAAGGTAAAGATATACTTGATAAACTATCTGAGAAAAGAAAAAGGGAAAAAACTTAGTGAAGAAAAAGCTTTCACAATACAATAAATACAGTGAATTCGTGTAAGATATTTTCCTTTTTTTGATGGTTTCGTATACAATATTTTATTTGTTTACGAATTTAACCCTAGCCAAAAAATCTCTTGACATTTTGCTCTCGGTAATCCAATAAAGGAACTTATTGTCAAATGAGGCATTGTTGAGATGGAATGTTTATTGAGGCTGCCAAAGTTATTGTGAAATGAAGAGACAAATCACGGGTTCCAATTTTGAAGCATCTTGGTAGGAAAAATACAACAGTGTTCAGGTATTCCTCAACAAAATAGAAGAAAGAAGCAAGGGGCCTCACTAGTTTGGTATGGCAACGTCCTTTAGGAACCACATAGTCTCCACTGTTTTGCAAGACAATTTGGTTTTGACTAATCCATTCCAGCATGCTTTCATGACTTCATATTTGAGCTTCTGGAACTGGAGGGGATATTGGGAACTAATGATGAGGAGGCACCTAGGCTACTTTCGTGAAAATTCTGAATGACAAAGAGGCGAGATGTTCATGGATTATGCCTTGTAGTGGCAACAGATGACCTTTTCATACTTCTCACAAGGAAGCAACAATATGACTGCATGCGCACACACACAATAATATCAAATATATTGACTTATTTTTTATGATTTGCTTATTGCTTGTGTGATCTTTATTATTGCTAATAATTCATCTATGCCTCCCCATTATGATATATTTGTATTTATATCCTCTTGTTTTTTGTATTTATACTTATTCCCATCTTTCTAATATAAACATTGCATCCGTACCCTGCTAGGTGTTATTGACAACAATAATAATAAAATAATAAGACGATAACAAATAAAACACTGCATGTTGCTTTGGTGTAATATTTTGGTAAATTTATATGGTAAAAACTTTGTGTGGGTTTTTAATGGCAGTTGGCAGAGGACGTGCGGGAAAGATGGGAGACAAGTGATCACCCTGTTGTTCACAAAATCCAGGAGTAAGCTGTTTATGCTTCTTCATTGTTTTACTTATTTTATACAGGTTATAGGCTAGGTAATAATTCTGTGCTTCTCATTGTTCACTTTCTGTTTGATAGTCTCAATGAAACTGTTTTTGGAGAAACAGCTGCTGCCTTATCATTCAAAGAAATTCGTCGCAGGGATCCGTAAGATAATACAAACCCCTCGTATTGCGTTGTGTTCATTTGAGAATTTTTTTCAGTCCACCTTAAATAATTTTCTAATTTTTTCGAATTCATTTTCTATGGTCAAGGTCATTCTCTTTACCAGAATTTGTAGTTGAGGTTCAGGAAATGATCAAGCCTATCCTCAACGCTTACCTCAAGGTAAAAGCTAACATTTAGCTACATAGTTAATCATTTACGTTGTTTTTCTCCCTCCTCTGATTCCCTTCTAACTTTATGGGGTGGAAGATAATGTGTAGTTAATGGCTCTGATTTTCAACAAGTAACAAATATTTATCACCTTGAGCAGGGTGATGCAGAAACACTGAAAAAGAATTGCAGCCCCGAAGTGATTGAGCGGTGTAAAGCAGAGCGTAGAGCTTATGAAAGCCAGGATATTTTTTTTGACAATAAGGTATTGGGAGGAATAGCCACTAATTTGGATTTTCCTTTTCTGCATATTTGCAAAACGAGATTTGAAATGTTTATATTGCAGAAGAAAAGAAAAATAACTCTTACAAAAGATAGAGATGTTGAAGAAAATGCTGATGTCACTAATTAAGTTGGAGAAATAAAAAAAGAGACAAATTTTCAATGGAACTTTGGAGGATGTTAGAATAAGCTTATTTTACTCAAAGAAGTTGAAATTTATTTTAAAAAAAATTGTTATACATGTATGGCATATCTAGGGAGAGGATAGATGTTGTGTCAATATGCATTTCGATTGGAAACTTCCTTAGCTCATACTGCAATGACACCAGGAAATAAAGTTCTGAAACGGTTGTGACTAATGTCAATCAATATTCTTGGTGTGAGTAATGAATTGCAAGCACACATTGTATGACTGATGTATCAAGAACTCTGCATTCCTTTCCTTGTCGAGTCGCAAGTGCATCTCCATGGTGATAGTCTTTCATAGGAATGCTATTATGTAACAATATGACTAGGAATGAGATAAACATAGTCCAAACTGATTATACCAGCATGAATTTTTTTTTGAATTTGTTAAATTTTGTTATTCCTTTAAGAGCATTTGTATAAACTAGCAATGGTGCATGTATATAAAAGCTGATTTTAAAACAAAAATTGTTAAAATTTTGGAATGACAAAATATTGAGAGAGAATTTGATGGGAAACCATAGAATGTTAGGAAGTGTATTGGTCAAAAGCATTTAAGAAAAGGATCCCCCTTGAGTTGGAGTTGAACATGTTGAAATTAGGAATATATAAAAGGACAATAAAAACAAAATGTCATGTACTAACTAGCTGGGTTCAACACTATTTCTCCATCCCAAATCATCAAACCAAGTTTTTTAAGTAATGTTAAGGAGTATCTGAATTCTTTCTCATCAATTCCATTCATATTCTTTTTTTATCTTTCTCTCGCCCTCTTAGATCCTTCAACGTATACTCCTAATAGCTTATAGCTACCTTCCTGGACTCTCTCTTTATATACTTAATCCATTTTAACCTACTTTCCTTTGTAATATATTAGGCAGCACCTATTTGCTCTTGGATATGTTTATTTGTTGGCTTCTCTCTCCTAATCTTCTTACATATATATCTCAACATCCTTATCAGTTATCACTACTTTTTTCCAAACATTCTCATCCATACCTCATAGTGGGCCTCAAGTGCCATACACCCCTAGTTCTGTGTACATCACCATGAATACACCCCCTCTTTTTGGTTAATTGATCCAATATGACTAAATTTCCTGCTTACAAGAATTTCTTGATTCTGAGTTGTCACTGCTGTAAAATTCATTGGATGATACATGTAATGGTCAGTAGATCTATGCTGTAAATACGAACTAATGTTGAGTAACTAATGTAGGGTTGGTTAGAGATGGTTTATGTGTGTTGTGTGGGTAGTTTTTTTGGATGTAATTGTAATGTATTAATTCTGGAGAATTGAATAGGAGGGTACCAATTTTATCTGTTTAATCAACACTTCTTTGAGGCATAAGGAGGTGTTAATTTTCCTCAAATTGAATCTGCTGCCTTCTTTGTCTGTGCCTAAACCAATTTTATCTGTTTAATCAACACTTCTTTGAGACATAAGGAGTTGTTAATTCTCCTCAAATTGAACCTGCTGCCTTCTTTATCGGTTAGGGAAGGCTTACAAAAAAATTCAGTTTATTTCTTTTGTTGTTTGTAACTCGTTACCCTTGATGATTATCATGCATGTGCATTTACTTTTCGGGGAAGTTTCTTCTGTTGATAATTGCTTGATGACATCCTTTAGGGTTTAGGTTTTCTTGGTTCACTGATATTAAAGGACACAGATGAAAGTGGAATTAAAACGCCGTATTATTGTTCTTACTAATCCATGTTTGCAAAAATTTTCTCAACTCAGATTCTGCACATATCCGAAGTAGAAGTCAGAGAGACCAAACTGATGGGAACCACCCCCATAATCATCGTAGCTGTAAGCATAACTGTGAATTGTGCACTTGAATTCCTGAAAGCAAAAAGCTGATGGTGTTTAACCCTTTCGCTTCTTGTCACAGTTCCAAACACAGCAAATCTACTGCGTGCGTGATAGACATGGTTCGGTAACAGAAGGGGGAAAGGTAAAAATTGCTTGTTAGTGTAGTTGCACATGGACAGGTTTCATCTTCATGTATGCCCCATTTTCCCTTTCCACGACAATGGGAAGTATCTTTTTCTGATATCTTTGTTTCCTATCTATAGGATACGATCCACACAGTGTACTACGCCTGGGCTATGCAACAAATGGATGTAGAAGAGCTTGGAGAAGGCGCTATATACCCGACATGGAGGTTAAGAGAAATGCAACAACTTGGTGTCCAAGCGCTCATCTAGTGTGGCATTTGGTCATCTTGTTTTTTTATTCTCTGGGTTTTGTGTTTCTGTCTCCAGGGAGATTTCAAATTTGATGAAAAAGGTACTTGAGTATACTAAAAGTAACCATTTGTGGGAAATCCCAGAATCATAATATGGTTTTCTGCTATTGAAGAAAAGGCAACGGGGGCTTTTCCTTTTTTCCTTGTTTCATCATGGCGTGGAAGGGGTCATGGAATTCGTATAATTCTTCTTCTTTTTGTTTTTTTTTTGGTCATTGGAGATAAGAAGCTAAGATGGGTACTTCTCTTTAATTATTTGACAGCATTTTCGGAAGTTTCTCTCTCTCTCTCACATTTTGCTTCCCCTTTTCGATGAGTCTGGATTGTGGGGATTGTGTTGTGGGAGGTACATTTCGTTTTTTCTAATTTTTTATTAGCCATTTGCGTTCATTGAGACCGAAAGTAGGAATACCTTTCTATTTCTAAACCGAACCGAACCGTGTTGCGTATAAATCGCTTTTTCATAATGCTCTTACTGATTTAGAAGCATTAGCAAACGGTTCAGTTGCAAGATTGTCCCTTTCCACTTTACTTTTTTTTTTTTTGATAATGTTTCAACTTTACTTGCCTTTCGTTAGTACCTGCTAATATATTGAAAACAATGCTTGTAAAAATAAATAAATAGATAAAAACTAAACTAAACTTTAAAAACTCCATTATTGGCCTTTTTGCTTAATTTTGTTCCTGGTTGAGTGGTGGCGGTGCGTGCACATTTTGTACTCCACGAAGCACCTGAACGATGATTTGGTCAACACGTGGTGGCGTGGCCACATCAAAGTGGCGCAGATTAGTTCACATCACGACACAGCCATGCATGCAGACCGCAAAGCAACACAAGTGCTGCGCCAAACGCCCACACTTCACACCAAATGCCAACCTCTCCACCTCCATATATTTGAGACCCACTTCCTTATCTTCTCCTGATAACAACCTTCTCGGTAAAAAAATGGCCGCTAACAAGAAGCCATTTCTATTACTAGCCTTCTTTCTTCCTTTCCTCCTAGCAGATCATGTGACCGGCGCCCGGAAACGGACGCAAACACCTCTGTCAGACGCTCGACAGTGCCGTTTTCAACAGTTACAAGCAAGTCGTCCCTCTCGTCGACTTCAATCAGAGGGAGGCGTGACTGAGCTCTGGAACGAGTTTGATGATCAGTTCCAGTGCGCTGGGGTCGCCGCACTGAGAAACATACTTCAACCCAATTCGCTCTCACTGCCAAGTTTCTCTCCTTCCCCTTATCTAGCCTACATTGAAAAAGGTCTGTGTATTTGTCTCTGTGTTTAATTAGGCTTTAAAATATGAGCGAGTTTGTATTATATTAACGTGTGCAAGTTTTACAGGGCAAGGGTTGATTGGGATAACCTACCCGGGGTGCCCGGAGACATTCGACTCAAGGGAGCAGCAATCGTCCCCTAACGGCTCTGAGAAGGAACAAGAGCAACCCGGCCGGCGTTTCAGGGGCGATCAACACCAGAAAATTCGCCGTGCCCGTCAGGGAGACATCGTCGCCATTCCGCCGGGTGCAGCCCATTGGTGCCTCAATGACGGTCAAGAAGAGCTTGTCGTCGTCGCCGTCGCCGACCTCAACAACCAAGCCAACGTTCTGGACCAGAGTTTAAGGGTGATTATCCTTTCTTTATCTCTGTGTAACAAGCATGCTATGAATGCGTGTAATTAATTAATTATCATCGTGGTGGTGTCAATGTGTCATATTATGCAGTCATTCTACCTGGCCGGAAACGAACCGCAGATGTCGAGCGAAGGAAAGGAGAAGCAGAAGGAGAAGGAGTGGCAGGGAAACTTCGGGAACATACTAAGCCCCTTCGACGAGAACTTATTGGCCAAGGCATTCGACGTTCCTATAGAAACTGTGAGGCAAATGAAAAAAGAGGACAAAAGAGGAATAATGGTGAAGGTTAAAGGAGGAGTAAGCGTGATTAAGCCTGATGAAGGGGAAGAACATAGGGAAGGAATTGTGAAAAATGGTTTGGAGGAGACTTACTGCAGCATGAAGATAAATCAGAACCTGGACAACCCATCAGACGCCGATGTCTTCTCGAGGCAAGCTGGTCGACTCAACTCTGCAAACATGGAAAAGCTTACTGTTCTTGGGTACGTGGGCATGAGCGCCATGAAGGGTAGTCTATATCCGGTAATGTCGTCTCCGTATTAAACCGAAGTACACGAATTTTTCTTATACTAATAATTAAAATAACACGTACGTTATTGCAGAATGCTCTGTATGTTCCTCACTGGAAGATGAACGCTCACAGCACTGTTTATATAACTCAAGGAGAGGGCCAGTTGCAGGTGGTTAACTATAATGGGCAGACGGTGTTCAATGGCAGAGTTAGCGAAGGGGACCTCATTGTGATTCCACAGTTCTTCGTCGTTGTAACGAAAGCAGGGAACAAAGGACTTGAATGGGTTAACTTCCAGACTTCACCACTGCCACTGGAGAACCCTCTGGCTGGGACTGCATCAACCTTCAGGGGAATGCCACTTGAGGTGCTCACCAGCTCGTACCAGATGTATCACCGCGAAGCCAGAGAGGTCAAATACGGCAGGGATGGGTTTACCAAGCTCGTCCCATCCACCGTTTCCTCGTCTTAATTAAACCTAGTGAAAGTTCTGTTACCCTGTTAAGGGAGTTTCAAGTAAAAGACGTCTAAAGAAGCTCCACGCGAATAAAGATGCATGAATGAAATGTAAGCGCATGATGCCATTTTGATGAGTTTTGTGACAAATATCTCAGCCTGTTTTATGGGACAAACGCGGGGTGTTTGCGTTTGAGACACTGTTTTAAAGTCCTTTAAAAATTCTTGTCACAATCGTCAAGGAAAAGATTGTTCAATCTATAGGACTAGGAGTCCATTTTTACGTGTGCTTAAAATCATTAACAAGATTCAACATAATATGTACCTTGGGAAGTGTGCCAAGAATTATGCACGACTTCCTCAAAAAACCCTTAATGTGTCTTATTGATGCAAGGGGGATCCGAGACAGATGATGCTGAACTGTCAGATTGCACATTGATAGCGTTAGATACCATGAGTTGGCAGATCAATGCAAAGGCGGAAAGTGATTGTGATATTTTCCTAATTGAGATAGTTTTGGGTGTGTTTCAGTCTTTTGGCCATAACTTTGGTTACGGGTGTCGGAATCGCTCATAAAACCCCAATTCGAAAAGCTCTTTTCAGTGCGCACGCCGTGAACACCGAGTTGTGCTAGGTGTGCATCTTTTCCGACCTCAAATTCTGCTGTATTCCCCTCTGAATCACTATTTTTAGTAATATTTCGTTTGTCAATTAGGAAGTGATTTTAAATTCGATTTAGGCCAAATTTGTCGCAGATTGCTTATTTTATTATGTATTTCATTTTGGCTTGATTTTCAAGATTTTGCCGTTTTTGGTAACCTTCGGATACAGACGATTTTTGGCTATACAGTCCGGCTTGTGAACTGATTTTTGACATTGCTTGATTTGATAATATTCAGTTGAACCTCAGAGACGTATTCTCTGTGTTTTGGGCAATTTTCTTGTGTTCTGGGCAATTTTCTTGTGTTCTTCCTTGTGAATCATCTGTTGAAACTAGCTTACAGAATAATCGTTATTCTGTTTGACGTCACTTATAAAGGCAGCATTATCTTATAAAGGCATCATTAATATAAGGTTAAAATAGTTAAAACTTTATCTATTCATTTAAAATTTGTAAAATTGTCCCCTCCTCCCTGTGCATCACACCACCCTAATCGCATGTAGGATCGTGTTAGATTGAAGAAATTGCCAAGCTTCCTTGTTTCTCTAATATTCACCACAGACTCGTGCATTAACAGGTGACAAATCGGTGGTCCAAAAAACGATTAAAATTTTAGGACATGTAAGGGTAAGGAATTAAGGAATTGGTAAAGCGCCTCTTTTATTTTTGGTAAGCATAAAGTGAAAAAGGAAAATGACAAACTTAACTTATAAGGTTGTTTTAGGAAAGAAAAGAAATTAGTTTGGCTCGCTTCCCAAGTGGTCGCGTACGTTATATATGGTATATATTCATTCATTTGACCGAGTCATTGTATTAGTTGGTTGTATAGTTAACAGTCCTATAAATATAGGAAGCCTCTCGCGTTATTAATGTGGTGGTGAGATTTCTCATTTCCATTCGTTTTCATAGTGGCATTGAAATGTAAACATATTGATATCATATGACTAGCAAGCACATATCATCTACATTGAATAGCAAGAACCAGTGTTATTGTTGGTGCATTCCGTTTTGAAAGGATCATTCATGCCTGGTGCAGAGGCGGATCATGGGTCTTGATGATGTTCAGGGCATGGATACAATAGACTGAAACTGATTTCTTTCTACATTTTTATCAAGAACTGAATTGTTTGGGGTGCATGGTAAGAAGGATAATTAATGAATTTATAAGAAATGGGTCTCGATCCATATCTACACCCAGAAAGTGCCTCTTTAAGAAGGGTATTTTTTTTTCAAAATCTTTTCAGATAATTATCTTTTCACAATTAGTTCGAACTTCTGAATTTATATGCTACATGGACTAGCTATATCAAAGGGAGGATATAATTATGTTATTAGATGATGGATTGTATTGTATGAATGATCACGTATGAACCAATTGATGGCATTGTTATGTTAGTGATTTTATTTCCATGATCTGATGCCATAAGAATGGCAATTTAAGGGAAACGAAAATTCCCATAAATTATTAAAGAGCTTCAGTGATTGACATAAAAGAAAACCCCCTCAAGTTTTATTGATTATGTCCAAAAACTCCCTCGTACATGTACGTTTATCTCATACATACTTTGCACGTTACTAACGGTCCATTACAACTGGGCAGGGAAAGTAAAAGAAGCTCGTAGGCTCACTCATGGGACATATATAAGTGCCTGTTATTATCTATTATTGATTAAGACCATATAAGTAGTCTAGCAAGAGGGCGAGGCACTGCAAAATTTAGATTTAAGCTTTCCTGGAACTAGGAGGTAAGAGCAATGTATGGTCCTCCCTATTGAATTTGATGTTGAGAGCTTCCTCGTTGCTGATCTGGAAAGAGTTGGCGACGACTTGAAGTGGCATGGCCCTGAAGACTGAGGTCTTCCCCACCAATGGGCTCTTCACCGGATTCCGGGATGTCTTGATCGACACCCATTCGAAGCCATTGTTTCCCGCCTTTGTAACCGTGGGGAAGTACTGAGGAACCACAAAAACGTCTCCCTCCTTCACTACGTCATTCAACAGCGTCTGCCCGTCCTGTCCGATTATCTGCACGCGTGCGTCTCCTCGAGTTACATAGACCACGGTTTGGGCGTTCTTGTTCCAGAAAGGTCCAAGAATTGCATTCTGCAACATGGGTTAATTAATCGCCATTAATCAGTCACTACTCGAGCTATTTAAACTTTAAAGCCACTCTGCAACAAGAAAGTAGAAACTTACTGGGTTGAGGCGGCCGTGCTCGGCACTCATGTCGAGATACCTAAGAATAGGAAGCTTTTGTTCGTTCACGGCGTTGAGTCTCCCCGCCTCTCTCGAGTAAATATCGGCTTCGTTGGGGTTATCGAGTCGTTGGTGGATCTTCAAATTACAGTACGTCTCCTCTAGTCCATTTGCCCTTCCTCGCTCGCCCTGACTCTCTTCCTGTTCATGTGGCCTAACCATGCTCAACCCTCCCTCAGCCCTGATAATGAAACCCCGGTTATCGTCCCTCTGCATCTTCCTCACGGTTTGCACAGGGATGTTCAAAGCCTCCGCCATCAAATTCTCGTCGAATTGCCGGAATATGTTCTGGAAACGATTAGAGTACGGCTGTTGTTGCTCTTGCTTGGATAGCCCTCCGGCGAGGTGGAAGTGCTGTTTAGAACAAGAACAGAGAAGCCAGTTTGATCATGCATGAAGTGCTAACTAGTTAGAATCTGGACACAAATAACTGAACTTTTTTACCCTTTGTTGCTGGTCAAGCTGGTTGGCCTCGTTGTTGAGGTCAGTCACCTCGAAGGCGACGACTTCTTCATCACCGTCGTTGTAGCACCAAGAGGCTGCGCCGGCGGGAACCGCGATGATGTCTCCCTGCCGGAACCGGTGAACCTTCTGTTGTTGGTCAATTATGCTCTTTCCTCCCTGTGCTCCGGCAGAGGTGTAGGTCTCCGGGCATCCCGGGAGAGGAAACCCTACCAGCCCTCGACCTGTGACATTACAAACGTTTGGTTACTAACTTACTATACGATGACTGTGATCCATTGACGGAGCAAGAACAATGTGACAGACCTTTCTCGATGAAGACTAGGCGAGGCGATGGAGAGTAGTTAGGCAGTGAAAGCGATCTGGGTTGAATTCTTTTCCTCAGTGCAGCAACTCCGGCGCATTGGAATTGATCGTCATACTCGTTCCAGAGCTCGATCACGCCTCCCTCTGACTGGATCCTTTGAGAAGGTTGGCTGGCCCTGATCTGACGGAGACGGCATTGCCTGGCTTCATGCAAACTTGTCCGGGACGGTTGGTCTTGTTCATTTCCTGCAGCGACACAAATCAACGAACAGAGAAATATGGCTTGCAGCAATTTGATATCCATGGGTAGAGTCCCAGAAAAAAACGTGGTTGATATAGAGAGACAAGCTAAAACAATGCGAGGATGATGAAAGGGGGTATGCCTCAACCGCATTATATAGTGTGAAGAATTTGGACTGTTGCGCGGAAGCGGTTTCTTTTGTGGCATCTCGCTGGGGTTATGAGGCCACCTAATTGGCATCGCTCAGGAATCTTCCTCAAGGTGGTCGTGGACGAAGTGCTGTCCATTAACACCTCAACACTGTTCCAAGTACGTGTCCTGGGGTGTCACTGGTAATCACATGCAACACAGAGTACATGCAATTGAGTTGGGGAAGACGACGACATTTGGGGGTACTACTCAAGTCTAGTTGTCAATGGTGGCACTGCATGTGATGGATTTGAGTTTTACGGATGGCGGGTTGGGAGCTCCAATCTGCACTTTTATGGCAAGAATTAGGTAAAAGGATCAGTTATGTAAAACCGACCGGACCTGTGAAAATACGGTCGAGTTAATCGTGCAATTAAGTTTAAGTAGCTATTCCCGGGTTGAAATCGTGGGATCACTGCGCCCTACAGCGTCGTGAGATACTGTCACGTGTAGCATCCAACGTATGGATGTTGCATTTTTGTAAAATGTGAAATGTCACTTTAACTGATATTTCGTATTTTTTAATGTGAGTTTAACGACATCCATCAGTTTGTCGCGAGACCACTATGGCAGACA
This sequence comes from Buxus sempervirens, assembly GCA_947561395.2. Classification (NCBI taxonomy): domain Eukaryota; kingdom Viridiplantae; phylum Streptophyta; class Magnoliopsida; order Buxales; family Buxaceae; genus Buxus; species Buxus sempervirens. Next base: position 32,111,998 of record OX387192.1, read on the forward strand.
ATTTCATCCCACTATTCCCACCCTCATCAAAACTGTGCGTGAGTCTCGGCTAAGTGTCGGTCCCTACCCCTAACTAGGGCTGTCAATGGGTCGGATAAAGATCCAAATCCGATCCGAATTCGACCCGATTATCCGAATATGGATCTTAGCTTTAGATCCGATTACCCGAATAAGATCCGATTATATTCGGATTCGAATATGGTATTGCACATATTCGACCCGATAAAGATCCAACCGTTTATTTTGTATATATGTTATGTTTTTTTAGGTCTTTTTAAGTCTTTTTATATATAAGTATAGAAGGAATGAAGGTTTCATATAATATTTATTGATTTAAAGTCATAATATAAGACAAATTTGAATTAATACATCCTTATTTGATCCACTAACTTAAGGTTTATAATATCTTAATCTTTTTCCATATATAATGTAATCGAATTCAAATATCGGATAATCGGTCAGATTCGAATTCGGATCGAATTCGGTATGAGATACGAAAGATCCGTCGGATAATCGGGTCGAATTCGGATATCGGATTTTCTTATCGGATCGAATTCGGATCTTGGCAGATCCGTACCGTATTTGACTTGTTTACAGCCCTACCCCTAACCCAATTCCAACTAAAAAAATCCTAGCTATTCACCATTTATTGGACGAGTTAGTTGATAAACTTGTCCTAGTTTTCTAAGAACTCGTCTGATTTATTATCTTATAAATAAAATTTTTTCTGAAATAATATTTGTTTCCTATTTTCGAAGAAATTCCAAATCCAAACCTTTTTTTTTTGTTGGTAATTCTTGATTTGTAAGAGTGAATAAGCCCTTGAGAATAAGAATTCCTCAAATCGATCGAAAACTCTTTTGTGAATCTTGATGGTGATTATTTTTCTTTTTCGTTTTTCTTTTTGTGAATCTTGGTGAATAATTTCTTTTCCTTTTAATTAACTTGATTACTGATCATCTTAGCATATATTAAATATTTAGTTTTCGTTTTTCTTCCTTTTCCAGGTTTTATGAGCTATATTATTTGCTCGTAAATGAATATATAAAAACTTCCAAATTGCTGTTTAATTTTAATTTTAATTTTTTATGAGGTTTTTACATTTTATTTGTTTAATTCAAAAATAATACTAGTAATTTTGTAATCACAAGCTAAGGTGCACGTCCGAGTTACAGAGTTAGTAGTTTAAGAGACTCCCACACGGCCAAAGTGCCATGTTCCCATTCCTATCCAAGTTTTATAAACAAAGGGAGAAATAATTTTTAGTAATACTTTTTTAAAATAATAAAAATTCGGTCAGTAATGTTTTGAGTTGTAGCTTTTAGAAAACTTTTATCAAAACAATTAAATGTTAGTGACATTTTACTTTTACAAATTCTTCGAAGAATGTTACGTCGTATAAGTGAATTAATAGAATGACTTGTACGTCTTATTGTACAAGTCATTTCATAGAGAAATACAAGTTACCCTACTTGTACAATACAATTTGTTGAGAGAAATACAAATCACCCTACTTGTACAATACAACGTGTTGACTAGTACAGTTATAGGGTAGTGACTTGTACCTCTCTATAAAATAACTTGTACAATACAATATATTGACTTTTATAGCTAAGGGTGATTCTTGGAAAAATATAAGGGTAACTGTTTACACCCGTCGTAGCACAGCAGTAGAATTGAGTCATACGTGGCTACAAGTCTCCTTAAAATGGGAAGTAGGGTCCATTAAGAAACCCCATTACATAGGATTTGTTGAGAAAAAGTCCACAGGATAAGGATTTTAAAAACATGGAAAGTGGGGTGCCTCACTTCCTAAAAACGTGGAATGTTTGTGCAATGTGGGGTCTAACTTCCTAAAAATGGGTGGTTGGGAAACTTTTTGATCAAGCAAAACAGCTTATAAATATGGACCTACAGGCAAGGAAGAGGGGATCCCTCAATCAACACACAACACAACTACATTTAGCTATTCCGGTCTCCTTAGACCCTCTATCCGGTCTCCTCAGACTACCCTACTCTCATGCTATCCTCATAGCATGAAGTAGCCTATCCTACTGTTGCTTCCTGTCGCAACAACACATGGGGATCCCCCTTACTCCTCCTGGACAAAGCTAAGAAGATCCGCGTTACTCCGATTACGGCTATGTACGATCTCACTTACTCCTTCAACCAAGGCTAAGGACAGTTACTATGTGCACCTTGGAACCAGTAATCATCAAGGTGGCCCCTGATATCTTCTCCCTATACTCCGATCAGGGCTATAGGGAACAGGCGGTTGGGTCGTATCTGAACCACAATCCGTCCGGTTCTACGTGCAATCAGGGTCGAGGTCAAAAGTTTCTGACTCCTTGCATCGGCACAGATTCTGGCACGCCCGCGCACTCACACGTCCCTGAGTCAAGTCGGAAATAAAGGTGTCCCAAAAGTTACAATCTAGAATAGTGCTGATGAGTTTTAATTATTTTCAAAAGATATCATTAAGAACTTAATTTTCCCTTATACGAATTCTAGGTAAAATTTTAATTACACTTTACAGTATTATGAAAATATGAAAAGCAACCTCCAAATAAGTCATAGAGGCTGCCTCAATTCCTTTTTCCATTTAGTGAACGTGCATGCATTGGTAACAACCGTTTTATGTTGTCGATCATCATGACATGAACGTTTGAATACGAAGATCGTCTTGCAATACAAAGCAACCTGGTTAGCAGAAAATCAGTTTAATCCGGGAGGGGCGGGTTGGAGTAAACTTTCGGTGGTCATTCCAGAATCTAATCCTGAAATCAGTTTTGTAATCAAAATCCATTCGTAGTTTAAGTTCGGATTTGATTAAATTTAGGGGAGGGAGAGAGATGAGGAACCCTTCATTACACGAATTACTTTGAACTCGAAATGACCGAGCTCTAACCGCTCAAGGAATCCGATTTCAAAAGCGCCGTTAAGAGCTTTTTTTTTGGTAACCAAACAAGAGTATTAGTTTATCCTAAAATAAGAGTGTTTTTGCAAATTTAAATAAAATTATAGATGGAAGCTGCACAGTCTCGCATTTGGTCACCTTTATATTTTGTCTTCCGTAAGTCTCTTATCAAATCGATCGTCTGTGGCTTCATTAAAGCTCACAACCAAAGTCCTCAAACAACTAACTTTTGTGGTTGCCCTTCTTCGTTCTTATCTTTCAGAAAAACCAGTAACTCGACTTTCTGAACTTATCGGCTAGCTTCATGGGATATATGGATCGACGAGAGGATCTAATCGTTAGATGATGCATCGATCGATCTCTTCTCATCTATGAATCATCACGAATGATGGCATTGTTATGTTAATGATTTAGTGTGCGAAATCTCAGGCCATAACAATCACAATTTAACGGAAAGAAAAGTCCCGTAAATTATTGAAGATCTCCAGTGATCATTTACACCCAAAAAAGCCCCCCCTCGAGTTTTATTGATCATATCAAAGAACTCCGTAGTCCCATTCTTGGGACATATAATATAAGAGTCTTCTCTATATCATGAGTAGAGCAGTAGGCGGGTGGGGCATTACAAAATCTGGTTTTAAGTTTTCCTGGAGTTAGGTGGTAAGAGCAACGTCTGGTCCTCCCTATTGTACTTGATGTTCATGGCTTCCTGGTTGCTTATCTGAAAGGAGTTGGTGACGACTTGGAGGGGCATGGCTCTGAAGACGGACGTCTTACCCACCAATGGGCTCTTCATCGGATTCCGGGATGTCTTGATCGACACCCATTCGAAGCCATTGTTTCCGGCCTTAATAGTCGACGGGAAGTACTGTGGAACCACATAAAGCTCTCCCTCCCTCACTACGTCATCCAATAGTGTGTTCCCCTGCGGTCCGATTATCTGCACGCGTGCATCTCCTCGAGTTACATAGACCACCGTCTGGGCGTTCATGTTCCAGTAAGGTGCAAGAATTGCATTCTGCAACAAGGGTTAATGAATCGCCATTAATTAGTCCCACTCTGCAACTAAAAACTTCTGTTAAATAAGTTGGAACGATACTTACTGGGTTGAGACGGCCGTGCTCGGCACTCATGTCTAGGTGCCTGAGAATGGGAAGCTTGTGTTCGTTCACGGCGTGGAGTCTCCCGGCCTCCCTGGAGTAAATATCGGCTTCATTAGGGTTATCGAGTCGTTGGCGGATCCTGAAATTACAGTAAGTCTCCTCCAGTCCATTTGCGCTTCCTGGCTCGCCTTGACTATCTGTCGGGATCCGATATCTACCTTCCCGTTCATCTGGGCTAACGATTCCCAAACCTCCCTCAGCTTTGACAATAAAACCACGGTTATCGTCCTTCTGCATCTTCCTCACGGTTTGCACAGGGATGTTCAACGCCTCGGCCAACAAATTCTCGTCGAATCGCCGGAATACATTTTGGAACATCTGACTGAAGTACTGCTGTTGTTGCCCCTGCCCTTGCTGGGGTTGCCCTCCGGCGAGGTTGAAGTACTGTGTAGTACAAGAAAAGAGAGAAGCCAGTGCGATCATGCATTTGTATTTTATTTTTACGTAGAATTAAAACTCAAGGTACATGCAAACGTGTTAAATTATGGGGATTGAAGTGTTACCCTTTGTCTCTGGTCAAGTTGGTTGGCTTCGTTGTTGAGGTCAGTGACAGCGAAAGCCACCACCTCTTCATTACCGTCATTGTAGAACCAAGCTGCAGTGCCGGCGGGGACGGCGATGATGTCTCCCTGTTCGAACCGGTGAACCTTCTGTTGTTGGTCAGTCATCCTCTGTCCTTTGCTTTGTGCGCCTGCAGACGTGTAGGTTTCTGCGCATCCCGGGAGAGAAAACCCTACCAGTCCTCGACCTGTGACATTACAAACGTTTTGTTACTAGAAGATCGAGTCGCAGACTCCGGACTGTAGACGAAGCAAGAACAAAGTAACAAATTAATGAACCTTTCTCAATAAAGACTAGGCGAGGGGACGGAGAGTAGTTAGGCAGTGATAGCGATCTGGGTTGAATTCTTTTCCTGAGTGCAGCAACACCGGCGCATTGGAACTGTTCGTCATACTCGTCCCAGAGCTCGATCTCGCCTCCTTCTGACTGGATCCTCTGAGAAGGCTCCCTGGCCCTGATCTGACGAAGACGGCATTGCCTGGCTTCACGCAGTCTTATCTGGGCCTCGTGCGTTTGTTGTTGGTTTCCAGCGATATAAACGACCAAACAGAGAAATGTGGCTAGCAGTAATTTGATAGCCATGGCCAGAGTCTTGCAAAAGAGAGAAAGCAAAGTGAGCAGTGAGGAGTGAGGAGGACGCTATTCAAAGATGGTGATGAGGGGTGGTGCCTCAACCCCATTAAATAGTGTGGAGATTTTGGATTGTTGTGTGAAAGTGGTTTGGTGTGTGACATCTCGCTGGTGTTCTTCTGCATGAATGGGTCACGAATCTTCTTCAACGTGGTGGTGGACAGACTGTTCTTACTAACTGCTCCAACCATGTGTCCTGGTCTCTCTGATAATCACATGCAAACGAAGGACGTGCAAGCTAGTGAGCAGGGGAAGATGAGTTTCCACTTTCTCTATATATCAGACCTAATTTAGCAGTTGCTTATTACATAGACAATTACAAGGACGATGGTCCTATGCCTCGGTGTATTCTAGGGCCAAAATCTGATCTTATGGTCCTCCTCGTTATGTTGAGTCGTAGGTCACAAGTCTTTCGATCTATAGCTTTTACTCGAGAATTTCCATTCACATGCATTTGGAATTTTCTTCAAATTTGCTGAAATGTTGACATGTTAATATTTTTCATACTTTTATGAGTTTTATCCACAGAAATTATAAGCGATTTGAAAGACAGTTTTTCAACTTCCTTTTTAACTTTGAAGAGTTGGGTTTTGAAAAGAAATTGGCAAGCCCATTGTCTTGCCCACGGGAATCGAAGAACTAAGAAGAACTAAAATATATCTAAGAACAATGAGTATAGATCTTAAGAATCCATGGCAGGATCATCGAGAAAAGTGTCTCTTTGCTTGGCCATGCTCGAGTGAGAGAGCTCTCTCGTTTGCATAAGGGCTTTTTAGTCCATTTACATCTTCAAACCGTAAACTATGACTGAATCCTAAAACTTAAAAAACTTTTTTAAAGTCTCACTCTCCTCTAATTTTGCCTATCATCTACATTAATTTTATCAGGAATTAAATTGTTTTGGGGATGGTAAGAAGGGTAATTAATAAATTATTCATAAGAAATGGGTCTCGTTTCCATATCTAGACCCAGAAAGTGCCTCTTTGAGAAGGGTAATTATCTTTTCACGATTAATTCGAACTTGTGAAATTATAAGCTACACGGAATAGCTGTATCGAGGGGATGATATAACTATGTTATTATGATGCATTATATGACTGATATGAACCAATTGATGGCATTGTTATGTTAGTGATTTTATTTCAAAGATCTAATGCCATAAGAATGACAATTTAACGTAAACAAATAGTCCAATAAATTATTAAAGAGCTTCAGTGATTGACATAAAAGAAAACCCTTTCAAGTTTAATTGATTACTAGCAAAAACCCTGTGCGATGCACGGGCTAAGGAAGCAAAAGAGGAATTCAACAGGTATTTTACTAATAACTAGAAAAAAAAATATTATAACATATTATGATGTAATCTATAGTTGCCAAATCATCAAATCTGAAAGTGATTATTTCGTTTATTGGTGCAAATTAAGAAAAAAAAATGCATATATGGATGTCAATATTAATTTGTTTATTCTGGTAGTCTTTAGACTGCATAGAGATATGTTTACACCTGCCGTAGCCCGGCGATAGTGTTTTACGGTAACGTATATCTTTTGACCGATTTGTGTCCTTCCACATACGGATCAAGTGAAACCCATGTTTACACCCGCCGTAACTCGGTGAAATCGGAGTAAACAGGGGTCTAAGTATAATATATATATATATATATTGAAAAACACAGTTTAGACTCTAAATCACCTAGAGGGGGGTGAATAGGTGAAACCGATTGCGGAATAAAAAATCAATCAATTAAAAACAAGTTCTTAATTAATTGGCATGCACAAGTCTTAACAATTATCAATTCATCACACACAATTTCAAAATAAAGAAGAGACAACACAAGCAATTTAGTGACGAAGGGAAAACTCTAAGAAAACTCTCAAAGAGAAAAACCCTCCGGGCTACGAGGTACCACCTCTGGAAATCACTATAAGAAGAAGACTTACAATAGTGGTTCAGACGACCCAACAATGACTCTGACTCACAATGTAAATATCTGAAGAACTCTTCAGATTTGCATCCTTGCAATGATTCAGAACTCTTAATATCTCTTTAGTGAAGTGCCGAACGAACTCGCTTAGCAACCGTAGGAACTCCCACGAGCAAACTCTTCAACCCGGAACTCCAAGGTAGAAAAGAAAGAAGAAGACTGGTTTTGATGGCTCAAAGAAGAAGAGGAAAGAGGAAGGAGATCTCTCTCTCTTGCACACGTTTTTAGGGTTCTTAAAGACTTCTTGGGTAACCCTCACAATAGGCTAGACACTCCTTAAATAAGTTAGGAGAAGGAAGGAAACGAAAAGGAAACAAATCAAAAAAGATCGGATTTCTAAAAAAGAAGTTTGTTTACGAACGTTCGAACGCGGCTCGAACGTTCGATATAAAAACTCACTTTTCCTCTTCTCGTTCGAACGACCAGAGAACGTTCAGCGAACGCTGCTCTCGGGTTTCTCTGTGAACACCAACGGTCGAACGTGCAGCGAACGTGAGGCGAACGCTGCTCTCTGGTTTCTCTGTGGAACACCAACGGTCGAACGTTCAGAGAACGTGAGGCGAACGCTGCTCTCTGGTTTCTCTGTGGAACACCAACGGTCGAACGTTCAACGAACGTGAGGCGAACGCTGCTCTCTGGTTTCTCTGTGGAACCTCAACGGTCGAACGTTCAGCGAACATTCATCGAACGTTGGTCGATACTTTACCAATTTTGCCCCGACCTTAACCCCGTTTGAACCACAACACATAAAACCTACCCAAAAGCATTAACCACTTTAATACAACCTTTTTGACTCGGAATTGAAGCCAATACAAAATAAACCTTACATATATATATAATGTTTATTGGGTAAACGATGGTGAATGATTTTGCCATTAAAGGAGTTATCATGGCATGTGCTACTTTATTGGGTTTGAGGAAAATTGCTGGACGCTTGATCAACCCTATGATACTTTTATTTGATAAAAGGTATGTTCAGTTACCTTTTATTTATGAAAATGTGCATTTGACCAATTATGTCTTTTGAACGATTACGGTTCATTAAAGATACTCCGGTAATTCTCTAAAGACGTGGGAGTGGGGTCCCCCACTTTCTAAAAACGTGGAATGGTTATATAAGGTGGGTTCAACTTCCTAAAAGTGAGTCGTTGGGAGACTTTGTGGTAAAGCAAAACGGGCCTGCAGACATGGGAAAGGGATCCCTCGAAGATCGTGCAAAAGTGGGACGTTGGGCAACCGTCAAGGATCGGCTATAAAAAGTACAAACTCGAAGAGCTCCAAGACACAATCCATCCAACCGCAACCGGTTATAATATTATTTTGATCATCAGTGATCTTTATCCCCTCTCCTACACTGTAGTCAGAAGGATAAACTAGGACCTCTCTTACTGCTTCCAGTCGCAGTGACATCTTAGACCCCTCTTTACTTCGATTAACACCAGAATCCTGCCATTGGAGAGTAAATTGAGGCCGCCCCTGACTCGTAGTTCTGTGTTTACAGAATCCCGAGCAGCCGGTCCCGAAACTCGCTCTGATCACGCCAGGTGACTTGTGTATTTTCAGGTAAGCAGCAATCCAAGGTGAACCCCCTGAATTGGCTTTGCTAGCAGCCGCCCCTTTCCTCCTGTGCTTATATCCGATTACGGCTATAAGACCAGGACAGGCCGGTCCTGCAAGCCCTGTCAGTTTTCTTTTTACTTTTTGCTTCCCTTTTGAGGATTATCTATTGTCGCTTTCGGCCCGTCGGCCGATTTTATAATAAAGGATTTGTGTGCCATTAGTTGCTTTCGCTTTCAAACACTTACAAGAACCCAAACGAAGATAGAACCCCTAGTCTTCATATCATCGCCTGACCGATTTTATTACAAGTGACTTGCAGTACGACTGAACCGATCCCGGTTTAGATTCGGAACAGGTGCCCGGGGTCAGGGCTCGACCCGAAATCATTGTATCAAACGATACTGGCACGCCCGCGTAGAGACACATCATCAACACCGACACGTGTCCACACCAGCCCAATTTCGAAGCAACAAGATATTAGCAGGTGAATAATCGAATTTTGTAGCAGGTACTTAAATTAATATAAAAGTTTCACTCCATTTTGAAGATTTATGTTATTTGAATTTCATAAGGAAAAACTACCAAGGTCATTAGACCAGACAAAAAATAAATAAATAAAAAATTCATCCAACCAACTAATTCACGTCGGGGCATCATCTGATTCTCTTCTAAATGGCAGCCAATGGCGGAGCTGGAAAATTAGCTCAGGAGGGGCAACTAATAAGTCAAAATAAATTCAACGATATTAACTTTCTAATGCTCTAGAAAAAGTATTTTTTTTTAAAAATGGAAAAATTATGAAAAAGGGTCACTTTTGGCAGGTATATATAAAAACAGTCCATCAAGAAATTTCTTTCCAACAAAGGGTCGCTTTAAAATTTTTTTTTGAACTATAGGATAACTTTATTGTAACAATGTGAAATACAAGCGCAACTTACTCGGGACACCAGCATATTATGCCTGGAATATGAGCATATGATATGATGCACTTGTGTCCCATATAGAAGGCGCTCATGCCCCACGTAGGAAAGCTCGTATCCCACAAACAATGCACTCATATTCCAAATAGGCAGAGCTTGTACCCCATGTTTACCGTGACATTACTTTTGATTTTTATTTTTTCAAAAGTGACCTTGAAAGTTAATTATTTTTGAAAATTAATCTTTTCTATAACTGAGATTTTGATAGAAAGTTCTTTTAGAGACAGGGCACAAGGTGACCGTTTTTCATTTCTTTTAAGGGGGCAATTCCTTTAGGTTTATGTGGATCTTAAATAATATATATTAAAAAAACAGTATCTAAAAAAAATCTTAGAAAAAAATTTGAAGGGGGGAGAGGGGGCGCCAATTGCCCCCTTGCCCCCCTTGGCTCCGCCCATGATGGCAAAAATATAGCATTTAGTCTATGGAGAGGTTCACTTCACACCTTCCAGCAATGATATATCTTTAGATGACAACTTTGTTTTGTCTTACATCAAATCTTTCATCGAAGATAGAATCAAAAGCTCATAGATTTTGCTTTGGACTCACTTTTTTGGTAATATGCCTCAAAATTTATAAAAGCTCTCAAACAAAAAATTAGTGCTTCCTTCAATGCGCCTATAAAATGGTAATAAAATATTTAAATATTTTTCTTAAAAGTAATCTGTCAAAGAATTATTGACTATGTTAGGTCTAGTAGGTTATGGCTGCGTTTGGTAACACTTTTTGGAAGTACTTTTTTGCTTTTGAAAGCAAAAAATTGCTTTTAAAAGCAAAAGTACCGTTTGGTAACGCACACGAGAAGCAATTTACTAAAAGCAAAGAAGCAATTTTATTGCTTTTCACTGGAAGCAACAAAACGTTGCTTCTCAATTTTTTTACAAAATTGCTTTATTGCTTTCAAAACCTATTTGATACCCTATTGCTTTATTCCTATATTAAAGATGATGACTCCATACTCACTTAAGAAGCAACAATGTATTGTTATTGCTAAAGCCGGCAAAATGCCACCTGACTCGACGGGTCAACCCGATTATAAATGGGTTGGGTTGACCCGTTTATTAATTGGGTTGGGTGCGGGTTGGGGTTTCCCCAACCCACCAGTAATCGGGTCAACCCGACAATTAACCTGATTAAAAAAAAAAAAAGATGGCAAAAGTATCATGTTTTAACCCGATTAACCCCAAAACCCGACCTGAACCCAGTACAACCGGATCCAATTAACCCCCCAACCCTATTTTAATAATATTTTTTGAAAAATAACAGTAATCGGGTCAACCCAATTATGACCTGCCCGATAAGTAACCCGATTAAAAAAAAAAGATGGCAAAAGTATCATGTTTCGACCCCGATTAACCCCAAAAACCCGACCCGAACCCGGTACAACTGGATCCAATTAACCCCCCAACCCTATTTTAATAATATTTTTTGAAAAATAAAAAAATAATAATAATAATAAACGGGTTGGCGGGTTGAACCCATTTATTGGCGGGTTGGGTTTGGGTTGGGGGTTTTCCAACCCGCCTTAATTTAGTCCAACCCGATTATTTGAATGTAATTAAATGACTATTTTATGAATCTTTTATAATATTGGACTTATATTTTTGAGTATATTTCTAAGTACAATACATAAATTGTGTACAATACTTTTATGAAAGCAAAAAGCAATTTCTATGTTACTGCAATTACCAAACATGCTTTTTTGCTTCTTAGAAGCAAAGCAAAAGTTTACCGAACGCATTTGCTTTAAGAAAAGATCTTTCGAAAAGCATAAAATTGCTTTTTTGCTTTCTTGCTTTTAGAAGCAAAAAAGCAAAAGCGTTACCAAACGCAGCCTATGTTGGCTTAATTCTGTGCCAAGAAGTGTGTTTAGAATGTTTAGATTGAGTCCAAGAAGTCATACTTCAAACGGCGACAAAATCGGAATTAAATTGAAGTTTTTATGCTTGGTGTTAGACAACGTTTGATCCAGCGTTCGAACGGTGGAATTAAAGCCTGCAGACAGTCAAACCCGAGAGTGGCATTAGAGAACGTTTTATCTAGCATTAGAATGGAAATTTCTGAAGAGTGGCATTAGATAACGTTTGATCTGGCCTTCGAACGTTCAATTTCTGTAATTTCCGGAAAGTCACAAAAAATTACATAACTTACTCGTTTCAATTCGGATTGACTTCAAACTTCTTGGGGAACCTTTAAATAGGATTAGGGTCCTTCTAAACCTATAAGAGCCACGTTTTAAAAGCCCTAAACATCCTTTTTTCTTCTAGAAAAGCCTTCTCCTAGGTTTTTCTATTTTGAGCCATAAAACCTTTCTATTCTTCTTTCTTCTTCTACCTTGGAGTTCCGGGTTTGAGAGATTGAATCGTGGGAGTTCCTAAGGATACCAGGCGAGTTCGTTTGGGTGATCGTGTGAGAAGATCTTTAGAGTTCTGAGGTGTTGTTGTGGAGCAAATCTGATGAGTTCTTCAGATACTTTCAAGTCTATGAGTTGTAGAGTCTAGCATAAGGATGTTGAGTCGTCTACACTATAGGTTGTAAGTCTTCTTCTCGTAGTGGATCTTTTAGGTGGCTCCTGCATAGCCTGGAGGGTTTTTCTTATAGAGAGTTCTCTTTGATTTTTCCCTTCGTCACCAAATTGCTTTTGTCTTACTTTACATGCTTTAATTATTTACTTGCAATTTGGGTGGCTTGTTAATTACTTTTGATTGATTATTTGATTTTCTGGAATTACTTTGAGGATTTGTTCATGCCTATTAATTAAGGACTTGTCTTTAATTAATAAAAAAATTTTATTCCGCTGTGCCACACCTATTCACCCCCCTCTAGGTGTATTTGGAGTTTAAACCGTATTTTTCAGACTGGGTTGTGTTATCCGTCCCATTATGCGTTGAGTTAAAATGAAAGCACCTTCTCATTTGTGTTGGTGAGATGTATTTTATATATGTATATATATTATGCATGAGAAGTTATATAATCATGTACTTTGTCATTTTGTCAAATTGTAGTTTCTAGAACTTTAGCTTTGCAAATTATGAAATACAAAATACTTGTGCTAAAAGATTGTGGAGTAACATAAATGAAATTATTGTGAAAAAAATTAAAACAATAACCAAGCTAAAATATGAAAATAAAAAACTTTAAAATCAAGGATGCCAATTATCTATACTATTAATAAAAGGAAGAGGGGGGAATATTCCCCCTAGATTCTGGACTCCTTTTTTTCTTTTCCAAACTTTGCCCTCCATAAACAAAACAATCCCAAGTCCCAACATATAACCATTTAACCACCACAACCACCTTCAACTTTTAAATTGAAACCCTGAAATTGTTCCCTCTCTTACGTGCAATTTTGCATGTGCACCCTACTAGTAATAATGAGAAGAAGTCTATAATATTTTGAACATTGATCCTATATGCTCATGATTTTGTAATTGATATAATTTAAATATCATGAAAACTGCTCGATATCGTTAAGGATCTGGAGACAATAATTACAAATTTTGGTACAAATGGGAAAATCCTTAGAGACAGAGAGAGAGAGGGAGCATTTGCTAAGAAAATACTATGATAATCTTTCTTTTATCTCTCTTCCAACCACCCTCTGTTTTTCAAACTAAAAACTCTCTTAGAACTTCTCTCCTTTTACAAACTAAATATATATCTTTCCTCTTAAATTCTTCTCCTTGGAATAGTGGACCCATTTGTTACAAACTCAGAGATCATTCTTGTCCCCCTTTGTAAGATCTCAATTTCTCAAGAAGAAAAACTGCTTCGTTAGGAGTTGCAGCCACCATTGTTTTAATTTTTTTTTCTTGATTGCAAATTTATTATTTGATTGAGTAAAAGTTCACTCTTATTACCTGAACCTTCAGAGATCTGAAAGGGTGAAGCGATATGTGCCAAAAAAAAAATTTATTATGTATTCTAGATGAAGTGGGACAAGATATTATTTACTTAAAACATTTTTCAATTGTGTAAATGAACAGACTGCATCCAAGCCAACACAGCACAAGTGCCCAACATGTGATGCATCCTACGATGAAATACACCATAACTACTTATATTATGACTCCATCAATAAGTTGTGTAGACTGTGCTGATGATCGGTATTTTGATTATCAAGTTATCAACCATGCCTAAAGCATGTGGTGTTGTTGGAAATGAAACATATATCAGGTCAGCATATATTCCTAGAGAAACATCCAAATCTACAAAATGACATCTGCACATTTTTGACTTCACAAATAAAAAATAAAAAAAATTGCTTGCCAAAGAATTAATTATGCAGACATTAGATAAAGAGAGATTCCCTTTAACATAAAATATCACAAAGTTTGAAGTAAAAGTTACCTTGAATTACCAAATAGTTTTGCACCACAGTCATTAACTACCAAATTCTTGCTTCCAATTTGTTTATCAGCCACCCATATCGCAGATCGATGAAATCATAAGAAAATGGACTGGTGTGAGCTTCTTTATCATCTGTCACCTTAATTTTGAAAGTCTAAAAGGTAATTTAAAAAATAAACTACCATCACGGTCAAGAAACGGAAAATAAAAAATTTGGATGCTGCAACGATATACATATACTACAATCTTATGGATAGTTAAAGCAAAAATAGGAGAGCTAGGAGACCCACATGGCAGTGTAGCAGTAGCTGAGTTGCTAATCCCGTGAGAATGCCAGAATGGTGACCACTACTACAGTTGTTATGCGCTGGAGGATTACCCGGTGATACAGGGAGCAGCTACAAGATCTGATGCCATAAGAATGGCAATTTAAGGGAAACGAAAATTCCCATAAATTATTAAAGAGCTTCAGTGATTGACATAAAAGAAAACCCCCTCAAGTTTTATTGATTATGTCCAAAAACTCCCTCGTACATGTACGTTTATCTCATACATACTTTGCACGTTACTAACGGTCCATTACAACTGGGCAGGGAAAGTAAAAGAAGCTCGTAGGCTCACTCATGGGACATATATAAGTGCCTGTTATTATCTATTATTGATTAAGACCATATAAGTAGTCTAGCAAGAGGGCGAGGCACTGCAAAATTTAGATTTAAGCTTTCCTGGAACTAGGAGGTAAGAGCAATGTATGGTCCTCCCTATTGAATTTGATGTTGAGAGCTTCCTCGTTGCTGATCTGGAAAGAGTTGGCGACGACTTGAAGTGGCATGGCCCTGAAGACTGAGGTCTTCCCCACCAATGGGCTCTTCACCGGATTCCGGGATGTCTTGATCGACACCCATTCGAAGCCATTGTTTCCCGCCTTTGTAACCGTGGGGAAGTACTGAGGAACCACAAAAACGTCTCCCTCCTTCACTACGTCATTCAACAGCGTCTGCCCGTCCTGTCCGATTATCTGCACGCGTGCGTCTCCTCGAGTTACATAGACCACGGTTTGGGCGTTCTTGTTCCAGAAAGGTCCAAGAATTGCATTCTGCAACATGGGTTAATTAATCGCCATTAATCAGTCACTACTCGAGCTATTTAAACTTTAAAGCCACTCTGCAACAAGAAAGTAGAAACTTACTGGGTTGAGGCGGCCGTGCTCGGCACTCATGTCGAGATACCTAAGAATAGGAAGCTTTTGTTCGTTCACGGCGTTGAGTCTCCCCGCCTCTCTCGAGTAAATATCGGCTTCGTTGGGGTTATCGAGTCGTTGGTGGATCTTCAAATTACAGTACGTCTCCTCTAGTCCATTTGCCCTTCCTCGCTCGCCCTGACTCTCTTCCTGTTCATGTGGCCTAACCATGCTCAACCCTCCCTCAGCCCTGATAATGAAACCCCGGTTATCGTCCCTCTGCATCTTCCTCACGGTTTGCACAGGGATGTTCAAAGCCTCCGCCATCAAATTCTCGTCGAATTGCCGGAATATGTTCTGGAAACGATTAGAGTACGGCTGTTGTTGCTCTTGCTTGGATAGCCCTCCGGCGAGGTGGAAGTGCTGTTTAGAACAAGAACAGAGAAGCCAGTTTGATCATGCATGAAGTGCTAACTAGTTAGAATCTGGACACAAGGAACTGAACTTTTTTACCCTTTGTTGCTGGTCAAGCTGGTTGGCCTCGTTGTTGAGGTCAGTCACCTCGAAGGCGACGACTTCTTCATCACCGTCGTTGTAGCACCAAGAGGCTGCGCCGGCGGGAACCGCGATGATGTCTCCCTGCCGGAACCGGTGAACCTTCTGTTGTTGGTCAATTATGCTCTTTCCTCCCTGTGCTCCGGCAGAGGTGTAGGTCTCCGGGCATCCCGGGAGAGGAAACCCTACCAGCCCTTGACCTGTGACATTACAAACGTTTGGTTACTGTACGATGACTGTGATCCATTGACGGAGCAAGAACAATGTAACAGACCTTTCTCGATGAAGACTAGGCGAGGCGATGGAGAGTAGTTAGGCAGTGAAAGCGATCTGGGTTGAATTCTTTTCCTCAGTGCAGCAACTCCGGCGCATTGGAATTGATCGTCATACTCGTTCCAGAGCTCGGTCACGCCTCCCTCTGACTGGATCCTTTGAGAAGGTTGGCTGGCCCTGATCTGACGGAGACGGCATTGCCTTGCTTCATGCAAACTTTTCCGGGACGGTTGGTCTTGTTCATTTCCTGCAGCGATACAAATCAAGAAACAGAGAAATATGGCTAGTAGTAATTTAACATCCATGGTTGGAGTCCCAGAAAGAAATCGTTGATATAGAGAGAGAAGCTAAAACAATGCGAGGAGAGAGGACACTATGCAGGGATGATGAAATGGTTATGCCTCAACCGCATTATATAGTGTGAAGAATTTGGATTGTTGTGCAGAAGCGGTTTCTTTTGTGGCATCTCGCTAGGGTTATGAGGCCACCTAATTGCATCGTTCGGGAATCTTCTTCAACGTGGTCGTGGACGAAGTGTTGTTCATTAACACATCTACGCTTCTCCAACTACGTGTCTTGGGGTGTCTCTGGTTATCACATGCAGACACAGAGGACATGGTGTAAAGACCCGGATTAAAAACATTGACTTGGACCTTGGTCAAATCTTGGACTGGGTCAAAGTCATGTGTTTAAAGAGTTTTTTTGAGGTGTGGTGCATGTTAGGCCATGCATGCACACACACCATATCAACCCAAGCTTTATAACCCTAAACACTCCAAAAAGCATACGCCCATTTCTCCTTCTCCCATTCCACCTACCCCACCTCTCTCTCCCACTCCCTCATCTCCTCTCCTCAACAAACCCATCATTCTCCCATCTCCTCATCTCAAGAACCCCATTTCTCATCTCTTAAATGCTATGACCCCACCTCTTTTTCTCATCTCTTAATTGCTTCAATCCATCTCCCTCTATCTCTTTAAGGTATTTTCCCCTCTTTCCTATTTTCCATCCTTGTTTCTCTCTCTCAATTGGGTCATTCTTTGTGTAGGAAGAAAGGGAAACAACTCTAGGAAGAGGACAAGGGAGGAAATCTTGCTAGAGTATTAAAAGAGGTAAGGGTTACTTCCTCCTTAATGTTTGATGTGCATTACCTCCTTTAATAATCTGTATTTTACAAAAAAATAGGCTCTCATAAAATCTGAGTTTTAGAAGGGGGTTTATGTTCCTATGTACATGTATGCAAGTCCATGCCATTTTATATGCCCATAGTGAATCTATTTGTTAGCAATTGCCATGTCAATGGCCTAAATAAAATGATTCTAATATGTAATATATATTGTAACACAAGCACTTGAATTTCTGTTCTAGGTTTTGTAAATAGTTGGTTTCATGACCTTTGGCTTTATTTCCTTATTGATTTGTGCATTGCTAGGCTAATGTTTTGGTCCCATGAGATTCTTGAAGTTAAGATGTGTCTTTAGATTCTAATTGAGATGATTTGATGCAATGTTAAGTGAGAAAAATAGTGGTCAACATTAGCAACCTAACATTGACCGTAGGTAGATTTTCAAGAGTACAATGGCTTCCATTGTAAATTTAGTAGAATATTAAAACCAAAACTTAATTTAGGACTGTTTTTACACCAATCCCCAAGAGTCTCGTACGAGACGACTCTTTTACACCCTTTTGACTAAACCGTGTGATATAGCTTATCACAACCAAAAGTAAACTTTCCTTCAAGAGTACAATGGCTTCCATTGTAAATATAGTAGAATAGCAAAACCAAAACTTAATTTAGGACTATTTTTACACTAACTCCCAAAAGTCTCGTATTAGACCACCCTTTTCACCCTTTTACTAAACCATGTGATGTAGGTTATCACAACCAAAAGTAAACTTTTATGCAAGTAAAGATGCTCATACCATACCCCACCATTCCATTGACATGAGTTGTTATGCTCATTGCTAGAAATTTACAGCTTCATTTACTTAATAGTTCATGCCTATTTAATTCTTGAGTTAATTCATAGTGATTACTTTAATGAATGGAATTCTTCCAAGAACCTACTTGAATATTTAAATATGTAGGTATTATATTAAACTATAATACACGATATTATAGTTAGGACTAAAGTAGGGATTATAGGTACTTATACAAGTTAATGTCCATGTATGTGTTCTATATCTTTATTTTTTTGTTATGAGGTAAAACTAATAATAATATTAGATAAAGGTTAAAAGTGAAATTAGTAGTGTAAGAAAAGATGAAATCCTCCTTTAATGTAATAAGGCACTAGCTAGAAATGACGGATTGATGGTACTCCTAGTGTAAAAGACACTAGTTGGATTGAGAAGAGAAAAAAAAAATTGAAAATAAAATAAATGGATGCCTACATTTTATTAGTTGCTCATCAGGTGTTTCAATCTTAAAAGGGATTGGAATTTCCTGAGGTTTGAGTCCCGAAAAGAATATATTATTGAGTTGAAAGGCCCTAAACCTCATGATGTGCACATGGGTTGTTGGGACAGTTTGATCCCTACTGTTAATGAAATGGGATCCGATGGTGGGATCCAGGCCAGAATCTGGATAATCCTAGACGGCGGGTATCCGTAAGACCGGCTAGGGTTTGATATGAGCAACTGTTAAAATCTAGACTTCTTGATGAAATTTTTATACTCCTTGTACTGTGACCCAAGTCGACTTGAAACTGAGTAAGCTTATGATATATATGAATAAGCATTTCTATATTTACTTATTGCTTACTCTCCATATGAAAAATTTAATAACTTGGAAGTGACCATATGGTAATGTGTTACAACGTTTTCATTTAGTGGGCAATAACTTCTTACTGGGCATTGTTTTGCTCACCCTGCTTTGGGAATTTATATTTCAGGTTTACACCAAAACCAAGATGCAAGGAAGAACGACTAGTTTTGTTTTTATTTCAAGAAGTCTCTTGAATGCTCATGGTAGACATTCTATTAGGGATATTTACCTTAAGTTTTGGTGCTCATCTCAGTGGGGTGTACTAATAACTTTATTTCACTTTGGTTGGTGTTGGTTTTATGTTTAATTCCACTTTATGATTGAAGATGATGAATCTCTTCATCATGACAGGTTTATTTTATTCTGGGTTTTTATTGAATCATGGATTTTGTGGTAGTTAGTGTTTTGGTAACGTTCTGGTACGTCACATGTATACCTTATTGTATATTGTGAGTTCGGGGCGTTACACATGGGATTGAGTTGGGGAAGACCACGACATGGGCGGTGAAAATCCAACTAAGATCAGTTATTTAAAACCGGTCGGACCTCTGAAAATACTGTTGAGTTACTCGTGCAATTAAAGATGCTAATAAACTAGTCTTAAAAATTAGTTTTTTTTTTTAGAAGTCTTAAAAATTAGTTAGGTTAAGTTTAACTTGCTATTCACCATTTATTGGACGAGTAGTCCATAAACTTGCCCTATAGTGTTCTAAAAACTCGTCCGATTTATTTATTATCTTATAAATATAATTTTTTCGAAATAATATTTGTCTCCTATTTTCTAAGAAATTAACAAATCCAAACTTCTTTTTTTTTTTTGTTGTAATTCTTGATTTGTAAGAGTGAATAAATCCTTGAGAATAAGAATTCCTAAAATCAAAAACTCTTCTGTGAATCTTGTGGTGGTTATTTTTCTTTTCTTTTTTTCTTCTTGTGAGTCTTGGTGGTTAATTAATTTCTTAGCGGGACTTCATGCGTAGCCAATTCTAAAACACTGTAAATATTTTGAGGGGTCCGCTTATAAAAGGTTAGTTATGCTGATGTAGAATAATAAATAAGTAAAATAGAGAAAAGTTGAGGTACGATTCGAGCATAAAATGTAAGCCCGAATCTCCCCTGTTCTCTTTATATTAATATAGATACTAATATTTAGTCTTCAATTTTTCAATTTCGATCCACATTGCTGTTTAATTTTTTCCAAGGTTTTCATAATTCTTAAATATTTTTTATTTTATAATTAAAAATATTACTATTAATTTGGTAATCACAAGCTAAGTAGCTGGTCCGAGTTAGAGAGTTACCAGATTAAGAGGCACCCAGATTTCCAAGTTTTACAAAAATGGGAGAATTAATTTTTAGTGATACTTTTTGAAAATAATAAAAATTCAGTCAGGAATGTTCTTAGTTGCAGAAAGTTTTATCAGAACAATTAAATTTTAGCAACAATTCATTTTTACAAACCAAATTCTTCCCATAAATATAAGTCAATTAACAGAATGTACAAGTCACTTTATCAAATGACACATACATTTTACTACATTTTATTATACAAGTCATTTCATAAAGATATACAAGTCACCCAACTTGTATAATACAATGTAATATAAGTCAATTAATAGAATGTACAAGTCATCTTATCAAATGACTCACACATTTTATTATACAAGTCATTTCATAAAAAGATACAAGTCACCTTACTTGTACGTAGGTATGGGCGGCGGGCCGGCCCGGCACGGCCCGGCACGCCTGAGGCGTGCTCGGGCGGGCCGCGGGCCTGACGTGCCGCGGGCCTGGCGGGCCGTCGCCGGGCCGGCGGGCCAATTTAATTTTTTTTTAAAAAAATAAAGAAAAATTCAAAAAAATCACCAAAAAATCTAAAAAAATCATTAAAAAATTCTGAAAAATATTTTTATTATTCACAAAATTGTTTTACACATATTTGGATAGATTTTGCTCAAAAAAATATAAATTACATCCATTAAAGACTTAAAGTAGTCTAATTAAAAACTATGGACTTAACAAATATATTTAATTGGAGATTTTGTAACAGTTTTTTGGGTTTATTTATACTTAGTTATTTTCTTAGCTTTAAATGATTATATAAGAGTTTCAACAATCATGTGGTATCCTTAATGTTTAGGTAAAATATTTTAATTATGATACTATTGTTGCAAGAAGTTGATCTGTCCTAGTGGTTAAGGAGACAGATTTTCAGTCCCTTGGACAAGGTTCGAATCTCCTTATGGACAAATTTTGGCTATTTAAGCTAGTCGGGCTGTTGGAGCGTGCCCAGCGGGCCCACAGGCAGGCCAGCCCGTCTGGGCGCGCGGGCCAGCCCGCCTAGGCACGCGCGGCCCACGCCATGCGCGGGCCCGGGCCGGCACGCGAGCCCACGTGCCGCGGCCCGCGTGCCGCGTGCCCTGGCGGGCCGTGCCCAAACGGGCCGCGAGGCCAGGACCCCCGGCCCGGCACGGCCCGTGTACTGCCTGCTACAGTGCACGGGCCGTGCCGGGCCGGCCCGTTGGCGTGCCGGGCCGTGCCGTGCTCGGGCCGGCACGGCCCGTTGCTCATCCCTACTTGTACGATACAATGTGTTGACTGTTACAGTATTGGGTAGTGACTTGTACCTCTTTTTGACTTGTACAATTGTTTACACCTTCCGCAGACCGGCAAATAAGGAAAGGCCACGTGGCAATGACATGGCTTGATATGATACATCAGCAGCCACATGAGCCAAGCTTTCAGATGATGCCACATAAGCACAAAAGGCAACTGCTTTTTATAGAAGATTGGCCACCATGATGAGCGAAGAAGTTACTCGTTTACGATCGTGGCAGGGAAGTAGTTTCTCACGAACAAAAAACAACAGAGGGATAACCTCCATAAAGATCGTGTAAGAGTGAGACGTTGAGCAACCGTCAGTGAATGGCTATAAAAGGCACAAATTCAAAGAGCTCGAGGACAACCTCCATCAAAAGAAAAAAATTGCAACCGGTTATCGTAATTCTGATTTGATCATCTGTGATCTTTATCCCATCTCTTACACCCAAAGTGTAGCAAGAAGGATAATTTAGGACTTCTCTCACTGCTTCCAGTCGCAGTGACACTCTAGGCCCCTGTTTACTCTGATTGACGTCAAAACCCTACCATCGGCAAGTAGGTTGAGGCCGTCCCTAACTCACGATTCTGTACTCCGATTACGGCTACAGGATTCCGAGCAGCTGGTCCCGAGACTGACTTCGATCAAGTCAGGTGACTCACGGACTTTCGGCTAAATAGCAGTCCTAGGTGAACCCCCGAGTTTATCGTGTTAACAGCTGCCCCCTGAATCCTTCCCTTATACTTCGATCATGACTATAAGGACAGGAAAGGCCGATCCTGTTAATTTTGATGACTTTCTTTTTTAATTACTTTTAAGGATTATCTATTATAATCTACGGTTGTGTTTCATTGGCCGATTTTATAATAAAGTGCTACGCCATTGACTACTTTGACTTTCAAACACGTATAAGAACCCAAATGAAGATCGAACCCCTAGTCTTCATTCTATCACTTGACTGGTTTTATTACAAGTAACTTGCAGTACGACTAAACCAACTTCGGTTTAGATTCAGAACAGATGCTCGGGGTCAGGATCTGACTAGAAACCTTTGTATCAATTGATATTGGCACACTCGCACAGAGACACATCATCAACATCGCCACGTGTCTAACCTAACCCAATTACGGAGGAACAACAATACAATATATTGATTCTTGGAAGAATATAAGGGCATTGTTGAAAGAATTAAGTTCGCAACAATTTCACTAAAATTTATTATATTATAAAGGTGTCTCACTAAAATTTATTATATTATAAAGGTTTCTCAAAAGTTACACCCTAGAATAGTGCTGACTGAATTTTAATTATTTTCAAAATTTATCATTAAAATATAATTTTCTCTTATACGAATTCCACATAAATTTTTAATTACCTTTTAGAGTCTTATGAAAGGCTCTAGAAAGAGAATGCCTCAATTATTTTTTCCATTTAGTGCACGTGCATGTATTGGTTACCCTTTAGAGTCTTATGAAAGGCTCTAGAAAGAGAATGCCTCAATTATTTTTTCCATTTAGTGCACGTGCATGTATTGGTTACAAGTTACAACGGTTTAATTTATGCAACCGACTTCCTGTGCATTCTGTATTTGCACCCCGGTCGTGAACCCTGTTTGGATTCGCGCCGCGTGTCCACAAAAAACGCGCCCAAGCAAATGTTCGAAGCTAATCTCACGGTGAGCGCCGTTAACGGCGTCTTCGCCGTTCTCCCCCTCTCTCTCGTCGTTTTCACCTCATTCCCTCCAAAACCAAAAGAGCTTTCGTCTTCCCTCCAAGCCCTGCTTCGTCTTCTCCAAGCCAACTGCCGCCATCTTCTTCCCTCCAAGCCCTGCTTCGTCTCCAAGCCCTGTTTCACCATTCTCTATCTCGATTTCGGCTTGCCTCTTTCGATTTCACCACATTGCCTCCTTCGTCTTCCCTCCAGCACCTTGCAATCAGAACCCTGTTAAAGGGTTCAAACATTGTTCTCAGTAAGTACGCCAGGGATGCCCAGATATCGCAGGCCGAGTTTGTGAAGAGCAGCACGAGGACTGACGACTGTTTCTTCTCCTTCTTATCTGATAATGTATTTTTTATATTTAAATGGGTCTTCATTTATGCTGTATTCTGCTATGAATTTCTAGGAATCAAAATCTATCCGTTACTCTTGCTATGTCATTATTGTTCTTCTTTCTTGTTGTTGTTTTCTGGTTTTCTTTTTTCTGTCGGTCTTTTCTTTTCTTTATCTCCCCCCTTTCATTTTTTGGTCTATGAATTGTTGTTTCATGCTCCCACTCTTCTGATGTACTTCTGCATACTGTAAGGAGGGGTTGGTTGATACGGAGGTTGGTAGGCGTGGAGGAACATGCTGTCTGCCTATCATCTGGAGGAGTTCTAATGACTTGGAATAAGTTAGAACATAGAATCAGCACCTTCACCATAAATGGGGTCCCAATTGCCACAGCACAGTTGCCTTTCTCAGGCAACATCAGTTGTATGGAGGTGTCTGTTGACGAAGAGAATGCTCTGATTGCTGTAAGCTCATGTTCAGAAAATGGGGATATATGTGATAACTTTGGGGACTCAATACTGAACGAGAACAGGACCAATGATCTTGCTTTGGGTTCAGATGAAAATAGTGCAAACAACAGTTTAGCTATTCCAGTGCCTTCAATTTGCTTATTGAATCTGCATACTCTAAAGGTATAGATTGAATGAGAATGGAAATTGCTTTCATTTTCTGGTTTCTTCTTATTAAATATTACCAATTTCCAGGACCTGATGTTTTAACTATGAAGGCATCCTTTTTGCTAACAGGTATTTCACACATTGAAGCTTGGAGAAGGCCAAGATATTATTGCTGTGGCACTTAACAAGGATAACACTAATCTCTTGGTGTCAACTGCAGATAGACAATTGATAATCTTCATAGACCCGACCGTAAGTTGAAAGGCAGAGTAAAAGCTTTTCTTTACCCCTGCTTCTATCATGACTTGAATCTTATGAATGCAATTTTCTTTTTCTTGCTTGCAGTTGAGCTTGAAGGTGGTGAATCACATACTCAAGCTTGGTTGGGAAGGTGAAGGTCTGAGCCCTCTAACAAAATGAAGTTTCAAGTGATTGGGTTTTGAGTTCTTTGAGAAAGCAATATCAGCCATCTCCGAATGCTTGTTCCATGAATATTTTGAAGGCACTGGTGGTCCCATGCAATATGCCAGCCAAAATGAATTATTGGTGGACCATAACCAATTTTGAGGGTGTAATATATGTATCCAACTACTGAAATAACTCAAGTTTGTACATCATGTTTATTCAGGGTTACAAAAGGGCTACTCCCCCAGTTTTTGACTCATTGAGTTGTGAGTTTGGTACCTTTAGGACATGTTTACAGCCTTCGAGCTGCTCACAAGATCGATGATTCATGTAGTATCCCACAATTCTTTTGTATAGTTTTGAATTAAAGTTCAAAATTTTTGGTTCATGTTCAATCTGAGAACAGAAACGAGTGTCTATAATTCTGGGAATCCTCTGAATCCTCAAAAATTAGCATGAATCTCAATACTCTTCCTACAAGTTAGCCATGGTAGTTCAAGTAATGCGGCCTAGTTTTAAGGACATTCTTTAAACAGGAATTTTTTTGCCCTTTTGATACCAAAGCTCTACAAGGTTTCCTTTGATATGAGCCAGGGTTCCATTTAAATAACTTGTTATCAAGGATTGATACATCAACTTCTCTTCCTAGCCTGATCCTGTTCATTGGCACTTTCAGATGACTATCTGTGGTGCCTTCAAGCTTCTAGGAAACAGATTCTAATCAATAAAATTTCAAGTACCAGTCCAATTTTCCAACCCTGTTTTGCAGATGGCACGCACTTTTTTTTGGTAGAAAGAGTATAATTTTATTTATTTCTTAAGAAATTATACATGTCTAGCGTCATCAGTTATAGAAGAACGCAAAAAATGAGGGGGTTCCCTAATCCACATACAAGGATATTTATCAATTGCAAAGTTGGCCAATAGGTCTGCTCCACGGTTTCCTTCTCGCAGCGTGTGGGTCACCTGCAGCTGATTAAATTCTGATCTCAGGAAGTTAATTTGGTCTATTGTAGAGCTTGCAACCGCCAAGGATAGGATGAAGATGGATGGTGTAAAACGTTAATGAGTGCTTGAGAGTCTCCTTCTAAAATCACGTGAGAAAAACCACTCGAACGAGCTAGTTTCAACGCTTCCAAAGCTGCTTGAGCCTCTGCCTGTAGAGCAATCTGGGCTTCACAAGTCGCTGCAATGGCTGCCAAAAATTGGCCATTATGATCACGCGCCAAAATACCAATTCCAGCCTGGCCTGTTGATTGGTGAAGTGCTCCATCGAAATTGATCTTGACGTATGGGATAGGTGGAGAATGCCATGCAACATGTGTCAACTCAGTCTCTTTTGGAAAGTTTGAAGAAGAATGCCTGTAAGCAAATTCTCTGCCCAGACAAATTCGCGGACCCGCCTGTGTAGGTGTACCAAAAGAGAACTTAGCTTCAAAGGTAGTAGAAAGCAGGCATGGTTCCAACACAATTTCAAGAAACCAAGGTAAGAGTTATATACTAGCTGTTTCAGTGTTGTCTGTACATACTTATATGTAAAAACTGAATGTGGAAACAAAGAAACCAACAAACTAGATAAAAATTGGAAAAACTTATTGAAACATATGTGGGTCTGAAGGATGTAAACTATGGAACATTATGCTCACCTGGAAGGCTGTGAACTTAAAGGGACTCTTAGGCTGGAAAACACCATCTTTATCAATCCATCTTTCTGGCCGGAATTCCTCTGCATCCTCACCTCAGATGAATTTCATCTTGCACGTGGCATAGGGTTGATAAGACACCATATCACCTTTCCTCGATCTGAATCCGTCTGGCCAGGTATCATCCAATAAACAAAGCTTCGCATCCTGAATGAGTAAATACATTAACTGAACTGAACTGGTGCGTATATGCGTCTTTGTATGTGTATATGCGTCTTTGTATGTGCATATCCTTGTGTGTGCATCTAAAGAGGATTAAGAGAACATTAAGTTTTATTACCACAGGGACTGCTGGATAGAGTCTGAGAGTCTCAGTTAAAGCTGCTTGGAGATAATTCATCTTTTCCAAGGCTTCTTCAGAAAATTTAACAAGACAGAAGGAGCATTTCCAGGAAATTTTCCTTTCTGTTGAACTAAAATCTTGAACTGTTGAACAAATTTTTTTTTTTTGAATCGTTGAACGATTCACACTTGAGTACGACAAATGGCATACTGTTAAACTAAAATCTTTTGAACCAAAGAACAAGAACATCAAAACGTGATTACACAGCAACCAGAATTTAGAATAGTAGCGGCGACCAACCGGCACAAAGCAACAATGGCTCTAAGCTAAAAACGCAACTATAAATGAATACAGAAGGAAACTAAAACGCAACCGGCGTATAAAAAGAGGCCTTCACAACCCAAATATGCAAAGTTAAAGCAGCAAGTAGTAAGCCCTAATTCGTTTGAAGGTACTTCTCTACAGATAAAAGCATCTTAACAAAAACATCAAGAAACGAAGAAAAAAGACGTAGTGAACACCGATCATACGACCTATTGAAGACAGCTGGCCGCAATCAACGATCACAACAGGCTTGGAGATCCTCTCCGAATAAGCTCTCGGATTTGGAAGTAGATCTCAAATTTGGAGGAATACAAAGTAGCTGCAAATCGATTTGGGGAAGACGGAGTAGCCTTGGTACCAAAGAATCGCTCGAACCCTTCCACCATGAGCAAATCAATTCCAAATGTAAATCTCAAAGCTTTGGGGAAGACGGAGTAGCTCTCAGATTTGGAAGGTAGATCTCAGATTTGGAGGAAGACGACTGCAAATCGATTTGGAGAAGACGAGTTCTTGGATTTGGAAGGTAGCTCTTGGATTTTTGGAGGGAAGACAAAATCGAAAATTTTGATACAATGGTAAAAGCCGAAAACGACGGGGAGAGAGAGTGTGTTAACGGAAACGTGATTTTCTCTCCGTTTTCGTTTCTTGGGTTTGGAACTGAGATTTAGGGACACGTGGTGCGATCCTACCTAGGGTTCACGCACAAGGTGCAGATACAGGATGCACAGGAAGTCGGTTGTAATTTATGTGGTCGATCATCATGATGTACGTTGAATACGAAGATCGTCTTGCAAGTTACAAAGCAACCTCATTACCAAAAAAAAAAGTTACAAAGCAACCTGGTTATGCAAAAAAAATGATTTCATCTACAGTTTAATCCAGGAGGGGCTGGTTCTGGTTGGGGTAAACTTTTGGAGGTAATTAAAGAATCTAATCCTAAAATCAGTTTTTTAATCAAAATCCATTGGTAGTTTGAGTTCTGATTTGATTAAATTTGGAGAGAGAGAAACGTGGAACCTTTCATTTGAGGAATGAGAGTGACTTTGAACTCGACATGGCCGAGTTAGCCACCCAAGGAATCCGAGTTCAAAAGCGCCGTTAAAGAGTTTTTAATTTTTTTTTGGTAGAAAAAGATAAAATAAGATTACTTATGTATAGAGCGTACATTAGAGATGCCCCTAGCCTCATCCAATAGCATGGTAGAGAGGAAGGCCAGTGGCTTCACAATCCAAGTATAAGAAAAGTTGGAAATAGCAAAATTAGCTAGCCTATCCGCTATCATATTTCCTTCCCGAAAAGTATGGATAATCCGAATAGAAGAAAACGAAGACATGATATGAAAAATTCGATCCAACACCAGAGATATGCACCATGGAGGATTAGAATGCACTTTGTTGATGAAGTTAATAGTTAACAGTGAATCACCCTCTAGGATAATGGAAGAGTAGCCTCTAGCCTTGGCCATCTGTAGTGCCTGAAGGGCAGCCAACATCTCCGCCTGAAGCGAATTCATAGTGAAACATACACTTGCAGTTGCTGCAAGAAAGGCACCATAAGCATCACGAATAATCACTCCTATTCCCGCTGCTCCTGTGGACTTTTTTACCGCTCCATCAAAGTTGAGTTTAACAAAACCAGAAGGGGGACATTGCCAGATAACCGAAATATAAGTAGGGGATGAAATAAGCCGACCATCCATCTGCTTAATCGATGCTATTTCAGATGAATAACGATTAAAATTGCGAATGACCTGAAAGACGTCTGGACGTTCATTTTGGAATAGAACCAGGTTTCTATGAGTCCACAGTAACCATCCAAATAATGCAGCCTTCGACAAAAGCGAGTTTATATCAACGTTGGGAACAGAACACTTCAACTGCACTATGCAACGAACCCAATCAGCAAAAGATGAGTGGGATCCAAATGAAGGAGTAGACCCCCTACCGTGTGCAACCAGACGGCTCTCGCAAATGGACACTCCAACCAAAGATGTTCAACGGTCTCATAAGCAGATTTACATAGTCCACACAAACCATCACCCTTCCGAAGTCTGTTAAGAATGAGATTACCCGTTGGTAACTTCCCATGCATGCTCTTCCACATAAATAATCGGCTCCTTGGTGGGGAATTGAGATGCCAGATACGAAGCCACAGAGTATCGACATTAGGAATCCTATTACCCAGCAGCAACCGATAAGCCGAAGAGACAGAGAAACGTCCTGAGGAGGTTAATCTCCATATCTGGGTATCTTCTTTAAGGGAAGGAGAAATGGGGGTAGAAACAATTTGGGCTACAATGGAGCTAGGCCAAAGGGAAGAGAGGAGATCAACATTCCAATCCTTAGTAGATTGATCGATTAAATGACTTACTTGATAAATTGAGTCTTGAATATGCTCAGCTTGAAATTCCCCCAGACGTCTCCCATTTGAAAGCCAAGTGTCTGAATAGATCCCAACCTTTTCCCCGGAAGCTAGGAGCCAAGAAATTCCTACTTGTAGATGCTTTTTAAGAGACTGTAATTGCTTCCAGACAGGCGAATGCGCCTGCTTAACCTGTGCATCCAGAAAAGATGAATGTGGAAAATATAATTTTTTCATAATTGAAAACCATAAGCTAGAATGGGTTGTTTGGAGTTTCCACGCAGCTCTCAATAACAAGGCCTTGTTTAACAGCTCAGGTCTGCGAATATTGAGTCCCCCATTCCTCCATGGCAGGGTAATCTGATCCCAACAGATTGTTGCAAAAGTTCTTTGATTATCCCCTTGCTTCCAAAAGAACTGCCGAGCCATTTGATCTAGCCTGTTCAACATAGAGAGAGGCAATAGGAAACAGGACATAAAATGGTTAGCTTGTGAACTCAGAACAGACTGAATGAGTGTGATTCTACCCATTTGTGATAATAGAGTGGATTTCCAGCCGGCCAATCGTTTGGAAACTCTATCAATTAGAAGCTGGCAGTCCTTGGCTCGAGGTTTATTGTGAATAATAGGAACACCCAGATATCGATCACTTTTATTAGATCTCTGAACATTAAACATGTGACAAATGTAAGATTTCTGATGTCTGGGGGAACTATGGCTGAAGACTATAGACGATTTCTGGAAATTCAGCTCCTGCCCAGATTCTGCACAATACTTATGCAATAATCGAATGATAGAATGTGCCTCTCTAGCATCATTTCTCCCATAGATAATGACATCGTCAGCGAACATCAAATGGGATAAGGAAACAGATCCACGAGATAAGCTGATGCCATGATATCTTCCATCTAATTCCGCTCTTGTAATAGCTAAACTCAAGACTTCTTGACACAAGATGAATAGATAAGGGGAGAGGGGATCTCCCTGACGAAGCCCTCTCTGCGCCTTAAAACACCCAACTGGAGAGCCATTAAGAAGCACACTATAAGAGACTGACTGCACACAAGCCATGATAAGAGATGAGGTATGATCATTAAAGCCGAATGCTCCGAGAACAGCACGAAGGAAAGACCAACTAATCCTGTCATATGCCTTAGAAAAGTCTAGTTTTAGAGCATAGGATCCTTTGATCTTATTGTGCTTTTTCTTGTTCTTCCTGGAATTTCTGGAGCCCCACCTCTTGTGAAGGAAGTGACACACTTCATGGTGGAGTAAAATGTTGTCCCATATATGTCTACCAGGCACGAGAGATAATTTTCACCAAGAGTGGTCTGATCCGATTGACCAAAATTTTAGAAATGATTTTATATACAACATTACACAAACTAATAGGTCTAAACTGATTCAAAGTACGTGGGTGGTCGACCTTTGGTACCAGAGTAATGTAGGTGTGGTTAAAGTTTTCAGGCATAATACCAGAGGAAAAGAAGCCTTGAAATGCATGTGAGACATCCGTACCAATAACTTCCCAATAATGTTGATAAAAAGCAGCAGGATAGCCGTCTGGCCCCGGGGCTTTCAATGGTGGCATTTTTTTGATCACATTCCAGATTTCAGTTGGAGTAGGAACCTGTGAAATTATGCTGTTCTGAACTTCCGATAAGTGGGAGTGAATGAGGCTTGGAAGTTCAAAAGCTGTCCATCTCGGCTGTTCTCTGAAATTGGATTGAAAAAAGTTAATTACATGTCTCTCTAACTCTTTGGGATCAGAAATTTCAGAATCATTCGAAGACTTTAAGGAAGAAATATAATTTCTTTGTCTTCGAATTATAGTAGATTTATGAAAAAAGCTTGTGTTGAGATCCCCCCATTTTAGCCACTTGATACGTGACTTCTGGTACCAAAGTAGTTCTTGTTGAGCCAGCAGCCTATTATATTCTTCAAGGAGCCTTTTTTCAGATAGTTGCATTTGAGTATCAAAGGAGAGAGCATCCTGTTTCTGAACTTCGATCAACAAGGATTTGATTTGTTGAAGCCTGAAATGAATGTTGCCGACCGTATTTTTATTCCACAGTTTGAGGTTCCCTTGAAGATGCTTTAGCTTTCTACAGAGAGGCAGGTGTTGATCAAGTCTAGACCAAGCCTCAGAAATTGTATCAGCACAAGAAGCTTCTTGAAACCAAATTGCTTCAAACCTGAATGGCCTTTGCTTATGTGTAGGATCCTTGACTAACTCCAGAACCATGGGACAGTGGTCAGAACCATTAATGATTTGGGAAGACAGCATGGGACAAGGGAAAAGATCAAAAAAATGAATCTGAGCAAATACCCGGTCTATCTTTTCAGAAATACGTCGGAGTCCTTGTTGCCCGTTAGTCCACGTGAACTGAGGGCCCTTTATAGGAATCTCAGACAGAGAGCAAGAGTCAAGGAAGGAAGAAAATCTTTCAGTTTGCCTTCGATTAAGGGGGAGCCCTCCTCTCTTATCAGTCGACTGCAACATGGCATTAAAGTCACCAAGAAGTATCCAAGGAATCTCATAACTCCGACTCATAGAACATATCATGTCCCACTGTTGCGCCTGTATCTCGGGACGAGAATCTGCATGAATGAACAATAGAACAAAGGACTTGCCCCTATATGAGAAGAGCAATTCGATTATCCAATTAGACGAGAACAGGATAGTAATGGATATAGCAGAACTCCACATTATCAAAAAGCCATTTTTACGACCCTCTGGAGGGTGAACAAAATATGATAAGTAACCATTCTTACGAGCAATTCTTGCCGCTGTTTTTTCTTGGGCAATAGTTTCCGAAAGCAAGATCAGCTCAGGTCGATGAGTGTAGATTTGGTCTTTTAAGTATTGTTGTGTCTCAGCACGACCTAACCCCCGACAATTCCAGAACAAAATTTTCATGATTGAAGAGAAGGGACGAGGACAGGGACGGAAGAAAACGACGAGATCAGAACAACCGACAGACGATAGAGACCGAAATAGAAAAGAAGATAAGGAAAAACAGAAACAGAAAAACATGAAAGAAACGACAAGCCAACTACAGGACAAAAACAAGACAAGAGAAAAGAGAGAAAGAAATACGAAAGAGGCGAACAGAAACTAAAGAGCATAAGGACAAAAAAAAAACCAGTAAGAAGAAACTCGGAGCAGAGAACCGAGGAAAGTGGAAGCCAAGAGAAGAAGAAGAAAGGCCTAGGACTTCGAATCAGCAAACAGGGAAGAGAATAAAGACCGCCCACAACACTCCACAGCCACGAAACCAGAAAGGAAGAAGGAGAACGGAAGGAGAGAGGGAAAGAAGGAGGGGGAGCAACAGAGCTCTAGGAGAACCAGACACCCGAAAGGCGCACCGCCAAGAGCCACTGCAAGAATCAACAAGATTCTTGGAGGGAAGCAAAACAACACTTCACGCTGCGTCAGGAGCCTAATGCGTCTGAGCGAAATCCTCGATACAGGAAGCCATAGAAAAGGAAAGGAGGATTAGGGTTAGGGTTCCGAACCACTAACCAGTGTAGAACTGTGCAGGTGGGTATTATCCAGAACCCTCTCTCCCATTTTGTCTTCCTTTTAAGTCTCTGATCAGGTCGATCGTCCGTGGCTTCATTAATAACTTTCAGTAAAACCAGTAACTCGAGGTTCTGAACTTATCGGCTTCATGGGATATATGGATCGACGAGAGGATCTAATCGTCAGATGATGCATCGATCGATCTCTTCTCATCTATGAATCATCACGAATGATCCAAATGATGGCATTGTTATGTAGTTAATGATTTAGTGTGCGAAATCTCAGGCCATAACAATCACAATTTAACGGAAAGAAAAGTCCCGTAAATTATTGAAGATCTCCAGTGATCATTTACACCAAAAAAAGCCCCCCTCGAGTTTTATTGATCATATCAAAGAACTCCGAAGTCCCATTCTTGGGACATATAATATAAGATTCTTCTCTATATCATGAGTAGAGCAGTAAGCGGGCGGGGCATTACAAAATCTGATTTTAAGTTTTCCTGGAGCTAGGTGGTAAGAGCAACGTCTGGTCCTCCCTATTGTACTTGATGTTCATGGCTTCCTGGTTGCTTATCTGAAAGGAGTTGGTGACGACTTGGAGGGGCATGGCTCTGAAGACGGAGGTCTTGCCCACCAATGGGCTCTTCATTGGATTCCGGGATGTCTTGATCGACACCCATTCGAAGCCATTGTTTCCGGCCTTAATAGTCGACGGGAAGTACTGTGGAACCACATAAAGCTCTCCCTTCCTCACTACGTCATCCAATAGTGTGTTCCCCTGCGGTCCGATTATCTGCACGCGTGCATCTCCTCGAGTTACATAGACCACCGTCTGGGCGTTCATGTTCCAGTAAGGTGCAAGAATTGCATTCTGCAACAAGGGTTAATGAATCGCCATTAATTAGTCCCACTCTGCAACTAAAAACTTCTGTTAAGTAAGCTGGAACGATACTTACTGGGTTGAGACGGCCGTGCTCGGCACTCATGTCTAGGTGCCTGAGAATGGGAAGCTTGTGTTCGTTCACGGCGTGGAGTCTCCCGGCCTCCCTGGAGTAAATATCGGCTTCATTAGGGTTATCGAGTCGTTGGCGGATCCTGAAATTACAGTAAGTCTCCTCCAGTCCATTTGCGCTTCCTGGCTCGCCTTGACTATCTGTCGGGATCCGATATCTACCTTCCCGTTCATCTGGGCTAACGATTCCCAAACCTCCCTCAGCTTTGACAATAAAACCACGGTTATCGTCCTTCTGCATCTTCCTCACGGTTTGCACAGGGATGTTCAACGCCTCGGCCAACAAATTCTCGTCGAATCGCCGGAATACATTTTGGAACATCTGACTGAAGTACTGCTGTTGTTGCCCCTGCCCTTGCTGGGGTTGCCCTCCGGCGAGGTTGAAGTACTGTGTAGTACATGAAAAGAGAGAAGCCAGTGCGATCATTTTTTTTTTTTTGGTAAATGCAGCCAGTGCGATCATGCATTTGTATTTTGTTTTTACGTAGAATTAAAACTCAAGGTACATGCAAACGTGTTAAATTATAAAATTATGGGGATTGAAGTGTTACCCTTTGTCTCTGGTCAAGTTGGTTGGCTTCGTTGTTGAGGTCAGTGACAGCGAAAGCCACCACCTCTTCATTACCGTCATTGTAGAACCAAGCTGCAGTGCCGGCGGGGACGGCGATGATGTCTCCCTGTTCGAACCGGTGAACCTTCTGTTGTTGGTCAGTCATCCTCTGTCCTTTGCTTTGTGCGCCTGCAGACGTGTAGGTTTCTGCGCATCCCGGGAGAGAAAACCCTACCAGTCCTCGACCTGTGACATTACAAACGTTTTGTTACTAGAAGATCGAGTCGCAGACTCCGGACTGTAGACGAAGCAAGAACAAAGTAACAAATTAATGAACCTTTCTCAATAAAGACTAGGCGAGGGGACGGAGAGTAGTTAGGCAGTGATAGCGATCTGGGTTGAATTCTTTTCCTGAGTGCAGCAACACCGGCGCATTGGAACTGTTCGTCATACTCGTCCCAGAGCTCGATCTCGCCTCCTTCTGACTGGATCCTCTGAGAAGGCTCCCTGGCCCTGATCTGACGAAGACGGCATTGCCTGGCTTCACGCAGTCTTATCTGGGCCTCGTGCGTTTGTTGTTGATTTCCAGTTGCAGCGATATAAACGACCAAACAGAGAAATATGGCTAGCAGTAATTTGGTAGCCATGCCCAGAGTCATACAAAAGAGAGAGAGCTAAGACAATGTGAGCAGTGAGGAGTGAGGAGGACGCTATGCAAGGATGGTGATGAGGGGTTGTGCCTCAACCCCATTAAATAGTGTGGAGATTTTGGATTGTTGTGTGAAAGTAGTTTTGGTGTGTGGCATCTCGCTGGGGTTCTTCTGCATGAATGGGTCACGAATCTTCTTCAACGTGGTGGTGGACGGACTGTTCTTACTAACTGCTCCAACCATGTGTCCTGGTCTCTCTGATAATCACATGCAACACAAAGGACGTGCAAGCTAGTGAGCAGGGGAAGACGACCCGGGTGTCAAATGCCGGCGAGCAGAAATCAACAAGTAGTAGACTACTTGTCATCGGTGCAAGGTTGTGACGTATGATGGACTCGGGTGCTACCAAGAGTTTATAAGCGCCGGGCCGGGTACCAACTAATGGGCAAAAATACAGAATCCTGTATCAATGACCCAATACGCTGCAAGTTTGACCTGCTGGATATTTTTGGCCTAAATATGGGTCCCGACTACCGAGAATCCCAGCATGACGACTTTAGTTATCATGGGTTCAATCAAGCTGTGCATGCCGATGTTGGCCAGAGCTGTTTCAAAATGGCCCATGACCCAATGACACCAATACGCATGTGGTAAACTGGTAACTAAATGGCCCATGAGCTGATTACACCAACTACACCTGCGTGAAATAAGTTAATTATATTAATATAATAAGCACCAGCGGGTGCACGTCTTGTACTGCACATACGTAGAAAGACGGTTAGAGAAGAGGAGAACAGATCTCGACCTTTTTATGTTTAAATACATTAAAACAGAAAACACTGTTTTATCCCTATAACAATAAAGTTTAAGAGTGAATTATAAGGGCATTATAGGAATGATAAATATTTTTTTTTTTTGGCACTCTTCACAAGGGGTGTATTCTCATTATATATAGTAAACGTGCATTACACAGTTTTGTAATATTTTTTTGAAGCAGATTGAGTATTAACGTATCCTTTTATCAATAAATTTTTACAATGATGTGTAAGTGTTGTTTTGAAAAGTTTCACATTTTGCCTCTTACGATTCCCGCGGGACGCCACGCATTATAAGTTGCGTATTGATCCTATCTTAACGGGCTAAGTACGCCGAAAGAGCACGACCATTTGTACTTGTTTTATTATTCCCGCTTGACTTTTAAGCAACATTGGAATATTTTTTTTCACATGTTGGAGACCAAATGTCCTCCACCCAATATGTGAGAGGAACATCGAAGGCCAAAGCTGAAGAAGTTGATTTGCCTTTACATGTCCTGCACCAAATCTACCATGATGACGATAGGCTTTGGTTTGATGATAACAGTATCGATAGGTCATAGGTATAACACATCTTAAACTTTTTTGTTTTTTCATTTTTTTTTTCTTTGGAAGAGAAAGAGAGCAACGAAGAATATACTTTTCCGATGAGATTTAAGAATTTGAATTCTGACAGATAAAATTAAGGAGACCAAAGACTCAAAGCTTGGTCCTCCATGGAAAAAGATGGAAAGAAATAGCGTTCATCCAACGTCAATCGTAGCGTGGCACCACCCAGAAAAGGAGAGAGAAAATAAAAATAAATAAATCGAATCGAATGGAATCTAGCTTGGACAATAAGAACCATTACCCATGGCTCTCTTTGTCATAATTTCCTCTGGTTGTGTAAAAGAGAACTCGCTGTTGATGTCTCGTTTGAACCTGGGAAAGAAGCTTATACCCGCTGGAAAGGCGTGGAAGAGCTTCGCCACTACAGTGAGGAGGAAAATACACAAGCTTAAAACGTCCCAAGGTATTAAAAAGACCACAAGTAGGCTTAACAACGCCGTCTCGGCTGTTACCGGCTCGTCGAAATTCGTTAGGTCAGTTGCTGGACGCAGAAGAAGAAGAGCTTTTGCACGGCCACCATGTGCTCTTCGCCATCAGAACCACCCCAAAAAGCTTGGAAAGAGCTTTGAAATGGTATACGTAGGTGAGCTCTTTTTTATGGGTGGTTCAGCGCTCGAGCCATCGGCGTCAACAGGCGAGGAGAGAGGGAAATGTGTAGAGAGTGGTT
The DNA here is from genome assembly GCA_947561395.2 of Buxus sempervirens. Classification (NCBI taxonomy): domain Eukaryota; kingdom Viridiplantae; phylum Streptophyta; class Magnoliopsida; order Buxales; family Buxaceae; genus Buxus; species Buxus sempervirens. Next base: position 32,149,090 of record OX387192.1, read on the forward strand.
CGATCAAAGAGTTGCGAGAGTTGGGTGCGACGACAGAGACCGTTGAAACGCAGAAAGTACCGGAGACCAAATTACGTGATGGGCCGGCAACGGCAACGACAAGAAAGGAAGACGAGACGAGCACATCAAATAAGGGAAGTGATTCATGGGAGGGGTCTGCATCAGCTGTGCAGGAGCTGGGAGGAGTGGATGAGAGAGCCGAAGAGTTCATAGCCAACTTCCGTGAAGAGATGAAGCTTCAGAGGCAAAGATCCTTCGGAGAGTACCAGGAGATGTTGGCACGGGGTCTTTAAGGATCTCATTCCCTTAAGGATCTCATTCCTACCGTCTTTAAGTGGATGACATCCTCTGTACTTTTGTGTTCATGATTTTGAGAGATCATGCTCCCACTATGGTTTGATGAGTCCACCACCCCAGTTCCTTTTTATTTCCTTTTTTTGGATTTATTTTTGTTTTTTGTTTTAATTAAACAACCTGGTTTGGTCTTGCTTCTGCCTTACAGAGACTCCGTAAATATTTGTTAAATCAAAAGGATTGTGTAAATGGAAAAAAGAGTTTATGAATTGATTACTAGTTTGAGGAATGACGACTGCCTACCATAGAATTATTATTTTTTTTTCATTTGAACCATTTGAGGCGCGTGCACAACGGTGAAGGGCTCTTCAAATGAACATCGGTTTGTTTTTGGAAAATTGGTTTTAGTGATGTTTTTTCAAAATAATTCAGATTCAATCAGCCAATTCTTAGTTGGTTTTTATTGATACTTTTTTAACATAATTGAGAATCGATGACATTTCAATGTTCGTTAGAATTTCTTCCGAAAATGCCCTAAAAAAGACTTACAAACTTCACTTTAACAAAATGAATAAAAAGGTTTTCAAAGTCTTTTGAAGGCATTTTCGGAAGAAACTCTTGATAAACAATAAAATAACACATATTCTCAATTATGTTAAAAAATTATCACTAAAAACCAATTACCAAAAATTAGCCGACTGGATATATTTCCACTCTCTGTTTTTTGATTAATACATTTCGACGTTTATCATAAAAAAACTGCAAAATATTGTAATCAAACTCATCTTTGCTTCCCAATCTATATATATATTATAATGTGAGGCGCACCCTTAGGAATCTCGTTAGCACAATGTGAGACTTTTCCAAGCAGCTCTTACACATTATTGTAAAGATCATAAATGTCCAAGGCCTAGGAGAGACAGAGGTAGGACAATTATTAATAAAATGATACAATAGTCAAAACTGTCTCAATTTTTTTTTAAACTAACTAATCAATTACAAAATTGTTTTTTGTTTCTAATAATTGATTTTTCGTTTCACTAAGAAAATAAATGTGCATATCGTCATAAAATTGACAACAAAGGTGCCTAAGCTAAGCTAAGTTACACGTTAGGGAGAAAAAGAAGCCGGTATTGGGTCCCAAGATATTCCAGTGGAATTTAATTGGCCAAAAAAAACATATGCAAGTGACGCAATAAATGATTATAATGTACACCTAGGCAATATATCAAAAACAATAATACGAAAAAAAAAAAACACGTACACAAAAGAGAACACACCAAATTTTACGTGGAAAAACCCTCCAATGCAGAGGGAAAAAACCACGGGACAAATCCGATCAATCCACTATGATAAAATAGAAATTACAATATACTCAAGTTCTTCCCCAAAACTTGAGTTCTCAAAATCAACAAGATCACCCCCCAAGAACAACAATCTCATCCAAACCACCACGAATCTCACTTACAACTTCCCGTAATAACCAATCTTACAAAAGTATTTACAAATTGATTCCCAAAATAATGCAAGTAAATCCTTCATGCTTCAATCTGCTCAGCCGTAACCTACAAAGTGACAAACATGTAATGAGTGAAACGTACGAATGCCCACACACCATGCTTGAAGGTGCGTCCAGGTTCCATGGCTTAAATACACATAAACATAGCCTATTACTCTGTTAACTTGGCACTAGGCCGGAGCCTACTAACCGCTATTAATAAAGGATTCATATAATCTAATTTAATGCCAAATCTCAGTATGATCAGACGAATCTAATTTACCAACAAGGATATTTCGGCACAAATTAAGCACAAGTCATTATAGCACATACCTGACCCTTGATGCTTCTGCCAGCTTTATCATACTCTCCTCTTCTCTTTCACTTTGTTCCAAAATAAGTTCTCTGGGAAGCTCGTCTTCAGATGCTGCATTGCCATACTTCTCCATTATAGTGTCTTTAATTATGTACCTCAGTTTTTCCTTGGCAATCTTATAATTCCTAAACAGAAGTTCAGCTTGAGATTGAGGTGCTTGCATATGAATGTATTGTCCTTTCGCAAATGCTTCCCAAGCATGGATATTGAGCTGCTTAAACTCCAGCGCTTTGCCACTGACTCTGTTTTGATTATCTCCCTGAAACATATAAAGCTCAAGAAATTAGTTATCGAGGTAATGACAACATGAAAAGATTTACCATTAAGGTTTCCATAGCTCACCAGGGCACTCACTCCATAAAATTCTCATTTGGATCAGTATCAGGAAGAGGATCCTCACGCATTGACCAAGTTTTTGGATCATAGTAAGCAGAATTGATATCCAAGATTCAGAAGATACTTCGCTATGTCCTCCCTGATACGCAAATTCCTAGAAATAAATCATTTCAGATTTAGTAATAATAACATCAAGGTGCATAACCAATAGGAAAACCATCAAAAAAGATGATTTAAGCAGTCACAATTCTCAGTAGGTAAAAACATAGCGAACCAAAATGCGTCAAATTTGACAGTAGCTGACATCAGATACGAACAAAAATCAGATTCCACAGATTTTTACGCAACATGGTTTTGGTAGAATTGGTTTGGTATCAGCAGACAAATAGGTCAAAGACTTTCACCTTACAGTTCCCATGCTACCAACACCAGTGGTTCGCACACGCTTTGCAACCTTTGCAAAATCCATCTGTTGCTCTCATCAACCATGGCTTCATCTACCTTCAGAGCATCTTTATCAACCTCCTCATCACTAGTTTCCCCCTCATCGTTCTGGTTGTTGTTCTTTTCTAATTTTTTCACCTGCTGTCCCTTCAAGTATTTCCTTCTAGCCTCATGTCTTGCTTCAAATCTCTCAATTATGCGGGAATAGGTTGCTGCATCGTACCCATTCCATCAGTCATGTTTACCATCATAATCCAACTTGAAGTTCTCTATCTTTTCATCAGGTGCAATGTGCTTATTTGTCAATTTTGCTCCTAATTTCCGGGGCCTCTCCAAGCATGACTTTGCATCATGTGTCATGGCCCCACAGCTGTAACAAGCGAAAAAGAATCAAAGCTTAATCCCACATGTAATAACAAAAAGACATGTTGATGGATTTCAGTTCTGATAGAAACAAAAAGTACAAAATATAGTCATCTCGGATTCAATGACACATGCTGAATACTAATTAAGATATTTAACTTTGTACAGCATAAAACCCCGCCATTTTCATTTTTATAATCATATTTCAATAATTTAGTGCAGAGCAAGAAAGAATTTTAAAATGGGACAAACAGTAAGCTTCATAAAAATTTCCGTCTTTTCACAAGACACACAACACCAGTCGTGGTGAGATAACTGTTACAGCACATTAACATGTATGGAAGTAACATCTTTTTCATATTTCAACTACAAATACTAGTTATTCTATGTCCATATCTCAACTATTTTAAACAGGGAGTCATCACATTCTCCAAAGCTTAGACATCCAATGCTGATGGGCTGGTTCAACTCTACCAATCAAGTCTGTCAAGTCTTTGTGTGAATGAAAAATAGTGAGTGACTCAGCGTGTGAGAGAGAGAGAGAGAGAGAGATTGAGAGGGGGGTGTTTGGTTGGCCAGAAAAAGGTTCAAGAACTTACTTTTCACACGCTCCCTTCCTGCATTTATCAGCCTGATAAACTTTTGCACCTCGATCATACCAAGAATTGGTATAATTTGGGCCTGATTTCCATTTCCTTTGATGTTTTAAACCCTGCTTATAAAGAAAGGGAAAAGTGCCTCAATCAGAATATGAAAATTTATAACAATACGAGTGAAAACACTGAAAAAGTAAACACAACACATACTGGTGTCTCACTGCATTGAGATACCAAGGTGCAGATGACATATACTGAGGAATATGAGGGTTGATTTCTTTTCCATCTTCGTCAAGCTCATCAGGCACAAGCCCAGCTTTACAAGCAACCTTTCTATGGTCCTACCTCGATTTGAATGCCCTACAAGTGCAACAATATAAGATACAAAAAAAAAAAAGAATTCAAAATAGAAATCAACTGTAAATCTTCTTTGCTTGACGAGAATATCTCAAGAATCTAGCAGTGCTAAAATTATAATTTATCTTTGTTTTCCAAGAAAACATGTGAGAGGTTGTAATACTTTCAGATCATTACTGAAGAACATTATTACAGGGTTTTAATAAATAATAATTCACATAAAAATTAAAAAATACAAATAAAAAGATTGACGATATGTAAAAAGATAATAGTAAAGAACATCGATCACGACGATCAGACTACACAATACATATAAATTTCACTAAAATCATTCAGCCTAGACCAACTGGGCTAGAAGAGTACAAGAACCCAAATCCTATATAGCAAGAACGAGAAAACCAAACCCTCCTCACGGAGATACTACCATCAGATAGACGATCGACCGTAGTAAAAATCAATAAATTGAGATCGCAAACAGGAAAATAAGCAATGTCAAACAAAAGAATCGAAATCGCCGGGTTCCGCACGGCGCAGATGATGTACCGTGCGAAATCTGTAACCAAAAACTAAAGAAAGAAAGAAAGAGAGAAACAGATGAGGCAAGGGGAGAAAGAGGACGTGTGGAGCGGCGTACCTGTATTCGTTCGCAGGCAAGAAGACGAGAAAGATCCGGCGCTGCAGTTATCGACAGGAGAGAGAAAGATAGTCATAGCGAGAGGGAGAGGAAAGAATCGGGAGAGACAAAGAAACGGTAATGAGATGTAAGAGGGGGTGTTGCAGGAAAAGGAAAATCAAACGAGAGGAGGGTTAGAGAGACAGAGAAAGGGGAGAAAGGTGGGAGACGAGAGAACGTTGGCAGCAAATTTTCGAATAGGGGGAGGGGGGTTCGGGTCTATATCTATATATTAAGCGAAAGGGGGGTGACGATTGACGTGTCACCCCCCCTTTGCTTCGGAGGCTCGGGACAGCCTCGCGTGATTCGGCGTTCCCGAGCCTCGCAAGAAATCAGAAAAAAAAGCTGCCGTAAGTTTTTTATTTTGGTTTAAAACGACAAAAATAATTCACATTCAGTGTTTAAGTTTTTTTGTAATTTCAAATCAGTCATATCTTCTTATAAAACGACAATACCGGCCGCAATTTTTGACTTTTGGGTTTTTTAAAATAATTTAGATTTAGTGATTTAAGCTTTTATATTTCTAGATCAGGTATAACCAATTCGTAACTTTTGACTCTTTTTTTTCTTGGGTTTAAAACGACAAACACAATTCACATTCAATGTTTAATTTTTCTGTAATTGCAAAACAGTCATAACTTCTTCGTAAACGACCAGAATTACCGTAATTTTTGACACTTCGGTTTTTGAAAATAATTTAGATTTAGTCATTTAAGTTTTTATATTTCCAGATCAGATATAAACAATTATTTACTCCTCTCACTTTCTCTCTCTCGATCCTCTCTCTCTCTCCGTTTTCTTGCAGCCTTGGGTTCTTCTCGAGTGTTCCAGCCTTTCCGTTTTCTTGCAACCCAAGGCTCTTCTCGACTGTTCCAGAACCCCTCTTCTTTATTCCTCTCGATTTCTCTCTCTCTCTCTCTCTCCGTTTTCTTGCAGCCTCTAGGCTCTTCTCGAGTGTTAAAGCCTCTTTGTTTTCGTGCAGCCCAAGGCTCTTCTTGACTGTTCAAGAACCCCTCTTTGTTCTCTTACATAAAACAAATGGGTTGAGAGCAATGGTTGGACTGAATATAAGGATATCAGCTGAATCGGTTGCATCAGTTTTGGCTCCCTACTTTCTTCAGGTGCAATTTTTATTCTTTTTCTGTTGATTCAGCAGTAATAGTTCCAGTTACTGTTCTAATGGTCGATCAAGTTCTTAGCTTTCAATTCAATTTCAGAGCTTATTTTCCATATGCCGTTCTTTATTTTTTTGTTTATTTTATTTTTTCTTCTCATTTTTTAATGTTTTTACGTTGTTCTGTATTTGGATTTTACCTTCTATGCAAGTGGGGTTGATTGATAAAAAAAATTTCATCCTATTATTAGGTCTTTTAGAGAAATTGGTTCATTTGGTGTTAATAATGTATTTGTCTGAATCTTCATTCCCTATATTTCATGATATATTAATGAGATTGACCCTCCTGATACCATGTGAACTCGAGGTTATCAGTCCTTCCTAGGAAGTTTGACCTAATTTTGATTCTTTTTGACAAAATGGGGCATGACCTACTTTCGTCTATCTTCCCTTCAACTAAAGATAATATACATGTGGTGTCATGCATTCTTAGAGTACTGTCTCTGACTCAAGCTTGAATTCCCAGATAATTTTTTCTTCTTTGTTTCGTGCCAAATAGAGTCTTATAATATTTTATCTAAATGTTATCCACCATCAAATAATTAATTGTGGTTTGAGCATTGAATTCGCTCAAACAAATTCGAAATAGTTACCTGCTTAAAGCTTAAGCATAAAAATTTTCCATAATGTGATCGGTTACTTTTTTTTTTTTCCTTTTATAATGTGCAAAAGGATGTTGTGAGATCGCAGCACATCCTGATGTTCCAGTGGCAAAAGGCAGCTATGAGCCAGTGAAGGTAGAACTTTTTACATCTAAACTCCTGTACTCCAATATTAATTATTTACACCCATTTATTTGATTCATACGTTCTATTAACTGATAGCAGACATCTTTTTTATTCATACGTTCTATTACAAGTTTTTCTCTATCTTATTTTTTCAAACAAATATAGTAAGTTATGTTAAAGAAGTAAAATGCCAACATTGTGCTCTTTTGACATTGTACGCTTTGATCCTACAAAATGTCTCGATCTTATTTGGTCTTTGAAGGAGAAAGTTTCATGTTGCTAAATTCAGTTTGTAATGTACTCTACAGATCTCTAGCCTTGGTAAGTCTATCCGAATACACAAAGCATGAGTGAACCTCTCTTCTATATCATCTGAAACAGCTATTTTTGAAGAATTTAGAACCACCCCTATGACTTGACGTATTGCTTCCTAGCAAATACCACAAAATTCAACGTTTACAATTTATGAAATTATGAGATCTTTTAATAAACAACATTTTTAGTGCTTAGTAGTAGTCACATATCTTTTGGTTTTACTTTATTCTTATTCTATTTCATTTTCGTTTCAGGACCTCACAACTGTTTCATAGAGCTTGCAATGTTTTTATAAAAAGGGAATTCTTAGATCCATTCACACTTTTGAAGTTTCCTGTACATAGTACATACTACTAATGCATGTATTTATATATCCATTTTCACGTTCATGTATATGTTGTTAATATATTAACTTTCAAGACTTCTAAGACAATATATAAAATAATTTATTCTTTAATAATTTTTTTGAACCTATTTGCCCGTGCAACGCACGGGCAGAATGCTAGTATAAAAGTATAGAAAAGGCAAATTTACACTTACACCTTCTAACGTTTGGGAAATTTACACTTACACCCTTATATTTGAAAAAAGGCAATAATACCTATGATATTAGAAAAAATATACAAATAGTACCCCTGCCATGCCATTAAGTGGAAACTCAGTGCCTTTAAAATTTGATTTAAAATGACCCAAATAATCTTAATGAGATACGTTCCGTGTAATAATATTCATTCTTTCCAATTCTCTTTCCTCTAGACACATTTTATGTTATAACATAAGTCTTTAAGATAACTTTGGGGCTAATTAAGGTTATTTTGGTCATTTTTTACTAAATCGTAACAGTTTTAAGGTTCCAGGTAACTGGAGGGTGCTACTTACATATTTCTGTTCTTTTTTAAATGTCAAGAGTGTGAGTGCACCTTTCCCAAATGTTAGGGGTGTAAGTATAAACTTCCCTTTAGAAAATATTTATCATACAAATATAAATATAGAATAATAATAAAATACATTTTATCTACAAAAATATATAAATAAAATCGAAATTTATGAAATAAATTCTATAAAGAAATTATAATAAAATAAATTAAAACTAATACATATATATTATTTATTTAATATTAGTTGGACTGTTGCCCCTAAAAGGTGCATTCGCGTTTTAAGGTCTTATCTGTCATTGTGAATAAGGTGTTTGGCAATTAGTGTTATCGAAGGCTATCCAATAAAATGTTATCGTAGAAATATAGAAATAATAAATTATGTTATCGTACAAGATAAGGACTCGATATTGCAATTATCTTATGCTTAATTCCTTTTTGCGAATGATTGAATCAATTTCATACAATGATCTAACCTATTTCAATTGTTATCCAAATCTTTTATAGATCATGATTTTTAATAACGTTTTTATATCATATTTATGATATGCAACTGGATTGCTGACGTGTTTTTATCATATTTAAAATTTAGGATTTAGAATTTGTTACAAAGTCATTCAGTACTGTTGATTATTTGTCAACCAGTTTAATAACGAACTAGAGTTACTAATCGTCCAGCCCATGAGAGGCACGCCCATTGCCCATTTGACACTTGTACGTGCACCATTCCAAACATCCACATCATTTGGGTTTTTTTTTTTTTTTTTTTTTTGGTTTTATGCTTTCCGTGTTTTTTAATTACCCGTCTCTATCAGAGTCAAATTTCTGAAATCAAAAGAAGAGTCCGACTAAAAAAGGCTCGTGTGCAACGGTGCATAGTTCAACAAAAGCAGGAAGAAATGAATACAGCTAAGTCGATACCACACAACCATAGAGCAACCAGTGGACTACAAGTACAGATTAGTGAATTGGTATATAAGGGAATAAACTTTTAAGACAGTAACAGTAAAAGAGACTTGTGTTCCTGACATTACATTTTATACACACAGGACAAAGTCATTAAGAATTAGGGCCATGGTCCCAAATTAGTTCAGGAAATCCTTCATTGGATCATCATGATGGACTTTCTTCATCCGGTATGCTTCCATGTCCTCAGCCGTAACCTACAGAGTAATCAGTAACCCATTAGAATGTACACACAATGCAAATAGACAAAAGCTAATTACCACCAATTGTCCAGTGCACACTTGATCGGACCCCATTAACCACTATCAAAAAGGGTTCATAAAATCTAATTTAACGCCAAAACTTGATATTATCAGACGAATTTTAACCATTTGCTTCAGCACTTTATCCACGTTTTCAAAAGCACCATCCAGCATCCAAGGAAAATATAATGAACACACAGCTCATATCTTCAGCAAGTTGGGGAATAATCAATGGGACCATAATATTTTGGTCCAATTATAACTAAACCAACATTTCAAACTCTCAAGTCCTTCACTCCCACCATATACAACCAAAACCAATTGTTGGACTCCAGGGCAAAGGACCCTTAAATGTCAAATTCTAGACCCATATGCTTTATGTGCGTGCGCGCGTGCACACACACACTTGAGTAATATTCACACGCGCACACACACACTTGAGTAATATTAAAATTGACCTCACTAAACAACAACTAACAATATATCAAACAACATACCTCATCATTCCATCTCACATTGTACTTTCGTTTTCTCTCATCTCTTTCTTCCTTCTTCTTCTCATCCTCCTGTCCAAGAAAAAATGATCACAATGTAAATTATGAGAATTCTGCAACAACCTTTTAGAAGTCAACAATCTTATGCTGGAATCAAAATGGAACTCGATCCACTGGCACAGAACTTCAAGCATAAATGGCATATTATTTTTCTTCTTACTAAAAAAAGGCTAATCAAATCAGAGTATTTTTCTTCCTTATTTTGGTATTAAATAAGCGTAATCACATTCTCTAGGTCAAACCAACTTTCTTTAAGGCAGATTTTTAATATCCTAACAGGAGGAGGAAGAGACAAAAGATCAAATCCCTATTTACCTTCTTAAGTGCTTCGGAAAGTAATTTCTGATCCAGCACCAAGTCTTCAGGAACGTCAGTGCCCCATGTGGCAAGTCTTTTCTCCTCCGCTGGTGGCGGCATCTCTGTAGTAATGTCAGAAATGTTATTAGAATCATATGGAATGCAAGCATTATTAAAAAAATATATCAAAAAGATATGCAAACAATCAAAATTTACATATCTTAGGCTCAAATAAAGATTAAATAATTGCAGGTCTGTCCTGGTGAGAGGGTTTTTTTCCAATCATGTTATCCATTAACACAAATGTATCTGATTCTGTCACATGTATCACAGCAGCTATCAATAGAGTATTTTTTTTTTCAACAAGAAAGATGATAGTTTGTAGGGATAATTTGCCATGTGGCATATTTATTTTGAGCTGAAACCTGATATGTCAGGTAAGATAATGTGAAGTACACAAACAGGTAGGTTTAACCAAATGATTAGCCATTGAAATAAATTTTCTAACAGCATTTATTCTCCTATGTGTCTCACCAATCTACGAATAATGATCAATTACATTTGAGAGAGGAAGAAAAGTGATGAACGAACCTTCACTGGCTTCCTTACGAGCTATATTTGCCTTCATGAGGTCTACTGCTGCTTCCGCAGCCTCAATTCCAGCTGCACCTGTGCAATAACTATTTCTTATTGTCTGTTTGCAGCACTTGTATCCCCATTGGTGATCCTTCCACCATGAACCCCAGACACTGGTATGGTTGTTGATGAAGACATCTTCTTCATATTTGCTTCTCGGAAGTGCAGTCTCCTACAAATACCACCATTGAGGTTATATGCTCTTTGGAATTAACCATAGCAGGAAAAATACAAAGCAGTTAAGACTTCCATAAAAAAGAATTTTTGGCTACTTGAGGCATGTCAATACAAGGCAACAAGTTTATTAATTAGTTTAGGTATGTTTTGATTGTCACCCTGCCCATGAAAAGCCAAGCAAGTTTATTAATTAGCCCTCTTAAGTTGACTCAATCAATCAACCACACAAGCACAAGACACAAACTTGCTGCCTCTTGGTATATTTATGAGTCTAGGCAACTCATGTATATGATAACACCCACATGGCATCTGACCAAAAGAAGAAGAAGAAAAAAATGGGCAAGCACAAGACACAAATGCTATGTGACTGAACAAAATTACCTGGTTCCTAAATGGAAATCCAATCCAAAATAGTTTAGAAAGTTTGCAATCAAACTGAGATGTTTCTTTCCATTCAATTCAAGAGAAAATGGCAACTAAAAGCCCATAATTTCATCAAATTACAAAACAAATTAATATGCCTCTAAAAGCCTTAATACAAAGCATAGTTTTCAAAATTTTCCAACACATACACAGTTTCTGATTCTCTTTCTGCTTTTGCCCTTGAGTTTTATATCTAAGAGTAAAAGTTGTTCAATTCCCAATTAAGAGGAGATGGCACCTAAATAAAATTAGCCCTCTAAAGGCTTAAGAAACATTTATGAGCAACAACCTCCAACTACAGAAAAGCCTAACAAAAAGGGAGAAGAGAGAGGAGGAGGAGGAGGAGGAGGGGAGGGGGCAGACCAGGTGGACTCAGCTAATGTCAAAATATTAATGAAAACTGGAACCAATACATGGTTACAGCCTAGTGAAAATGAAAGTGAATTTGATCCTGATAGAAGCTATATTTGGTATTGATACTTGTTTGTATAATGTACTTTGAAGTTTGTACTAATAGCCAAGATGCACTTTTTGAGGTACCTATTCATTTCCTATATAATGGGTTTCTTTCAGAACTAATGTTTATTTCTCTTATATTCAATCACATTTATTATTTCATTAGGTAACTGACAAATTTAAATGCATCATTTGTCCTATGAGCTGATTTAACACATTATAGCTTTCTATCACATGTAATGATACTTTTATTTTAGTTTCCATACACGTGTGCAGAATTAAATAGATGTACGATATGTAATTTACCTCAATTTCTTTATTTTTTAAAACTTATATATGCATTTAAATGAGTCTTCTACTATGTTTCCAAGAGTTTACAATGCTTCAATAATTTTTTGCAGCATTTCCACACGTGTCAATATGTTTCCTTTTTTTTTTTCATTTTAAATGACCGAAGTAAACTCTGATGAGTTTTTGAACCATGCCTCCAAGTCATGCATCCTACAAGCCAATTCCCATCTCTTTTTAATGATGAATTAAAAAAAAGTCCAACAACCATCAGATACTCCTTTTCGGATAAATGGTGAAGATTTAAATGTCAAAGAAATATGCTACAAGTGTGATGAAGACAAAAGAAATGAAACAAAAACGTAAGTTAAAAGGCAGATCGCTACAATTGATGAGCCAGTTCATGACTCTTGCATAGCAAGAATTAGACTTGGAACTTTCCAACCTCAGGAAAAAAAGGCAAATCAGAAATTTAGGCGATAGATGCCACCCATGACCCAACCTCTCCATTCAATTCCAATAGAAGCAATAGGTTGCCATCCAAGTTTGTGTGCAAGAATGCTGTAGGAGGGACTCCAGCGAAAAAAATAAAAATAAGCCATTACAGAATAGAAAATAAGAATCTTCTTGAGCTTCAACAGCTTTTTCTAACATAGAGGAAGCTTAACCTTCCAGATCAAAAAATTGATTCTGATACTCTTAACATCTAACAAGAATATAAAAAGTAATCACAGTTACTGGGTTCATAACCCCATTGACCTTTTCATTGTAGTTCTTCTCATTATAGTCCCTTAGCTCTTATAATTAAACAAATAGTAGTTATCAACATACTAAGTACAAGAAAGTTGTTTTGCATTTCTAAAGATTTAATGCACGGATGGCCACCATTCCAGGCAAAGTACTAACCACAAAGTTGCATCAGTATCACAGTTCAGCTTTGAATTTTACCAGATTCTTTAACCCGAGTTGATCTTAACATCAACAATGTTAGAAATAAACAAGCAAACAAACAAAAATAGAATCTAAAACCAGTGTTTAATATCTAATTGTGATTTTTCTAGGTGTACAGAAGGTAGTTTGCAAGTTCAAGGTTTGGAAACATCTCCAGGTGAATAGAAATGAATCATTACATGCCTCAAACTTGGAAAGGAAGAGTCCAAGCAAATAATTAAGCATATGAGAAATTATACAACTAATAACAACTATAGTCAAATCAGCAAGCATGTTCATCCTAAGCTTCCCCATAAAACCTCTCCATTCAAAAAGGTTGCATGGTTCATCTTCATTAAAGGTCCAAATTCTTCCTACATTTCCAGATATTTAAATCTAAGTGACTGTGTAAATAAGGAATACATTTCTCACTTGTCAGTCACAATGGAAGGAAATAACAAAAGCTGGTAAAATATCATCTAGAAGGGAAATGAGGTTAAAGACGCATAAAAGTATATTTCTGCACAAAATTAGGCACAAGATATTATTGCACATCATACCTGACCCTTAATGATTCTGCCAGCACGATCATACTCTACTTCTCTTTCACTTTGTCCCAAAAGAAGTTCTTTTGGGAGCTCTTCTTCTGATGCTGCATTGCCATACTTCTCCATTATAGTGTCCTTCATTCTGGACTTCAATTTTTCCTTGGCAACCTTATAATTCCTAAACAGTAGTTCAGCTTGAGATGGAGCTGCTTGCATATGAATGTCTTGTCCTTTCTCAAATGCTTCCCAAGCATGGATATTGAGATGCTTAAAATCCTGCGCTTGACCGCTAACTCTGTACTGATTATCTCCCTGAAACATATAAAATTCATGAAATTAGTGAGGTCATCACCACAGAAAAAATGTACCATTAAGGTTTCCATAGTTCATCAGGGCACTCACTCCATAGAATTTCTCATTTGGATCAGTATCAGGAAGGGGATCCTCACGCATAGACCGTGTTTTTGGATCATAGTGAGCAGAATTGACATCTAGATTCAAAAGATACTTTGCTGTGTCCTCCCGAATACGCAAATTCCTAAATAAAAAAAAATCATTTCAGATTTAGTAATAACATCAAGTGCAGATGAAAAAAAGAATTCCACAACAAATTTGGCATAACTAATAGGAAAACCATCAAAAGATTATTTAAGCAGTCACATCGATGGTCTCAAGTTTCACCAGATAAAAACATAATGAACCAAAATGCACCAAATTTGACAGTAACTGACATCAGATATGGCAGAAATCAGAATCCACGGAGTTTTACACAACATAGTTTCAGAAGAATTGGTTTGGTATCAGCCAATAAATGGAGTCAATCCGTAAAAGCAACATGTGATGGAACAGAACAATTCAACACTAAAATAGTCCTATAGTTATGCAGCTATATCAGTTGTAACACACATTTAGGTTTAAATTAAATATGAAAATCTTTTTATAGATGCCCCTTTTCTTATCATTTTTTCTTCTTTATACTATTGATAAAGGACCATAACACAGTATAGGTTCCACTGAAGTAAGGTTTTGCTAGTTTTTACACAAAGTGGCTGCACTCAGACCTGAAACCATGCTTTGAAGCCAGCAACCCAAGCTTTTCACTTACTCCCATGCAAAAAGTGATTATTGCATGTGCCACCCAGTCCATAGACCAGTTAACTGTTCTTTTCAAATAAGTGAAATTTTCAGGCATATAAGATGATTCCTTTGCGCACATACGCATTTTTGCCATTTTACATATTTTCAGGTACTTTGATTCTTTAAATTCGTAATTGTAGAAATTCAAGAATTTTGTAATAAAAAATTTTACCTCACAGTCCCTGTGCTTCCACCACCAGTGGTCCGCACACGCTTCTCAACCTTTGCAAAATCCATCTGTTTGCTCTCATCAACCTTGGCTTCATCTACCTTCAGAGCATCTTCATCATCTTCATCATCTTCCTCATCACTGAGTTCCACCTCAGCATTCTGGTTGTTGTTCTTCTCCTCTAATTTTTTCAGCTGCTGTTCCTTCAAGTATTTCCTTCTCGCCTCGTCTCTAGCTTCATATCTCGCAATGACGCGGGCATAGGTTGCTGCATCATACCCATTCCATCGGTCACGTTTACCATCGTAATCCAACTCGAAGGTCTCTATTTTTTCATCAGGTGCAATGTGCTTATTTGTCCATTTTGCTCCTAATTTCCGAGGCCTATCCATGCACGACTTTGAACTATGTGTCATGGCCCCACAGCTGTAAGAAGCAAAAAAGAATCAAAGCTTAACCACACATGTAAGAAGCAAAAAAGAATCAAAGCTTAACCACACATGTAGTAAGAAAAAAACATGTTGCTGGATTTCAGTTCTGACGGAAAGAACAAGTACATAATATAACATCATCTCAGATTCAACCACACATGCTGGATACGAAAATATGTAACTTTCTCCTATATAAAACTTTGTCATCTTCTTTCTCTATACTATTTCAATAATTTAATACAGAGGAAGAAAAAAAAATTTTATTAAGAGAAAAAAAAAGAAGAAGCAAGCTTAATAAAAAAATTCTTGTCTTGTCACACGACATACAATCCCCATCATAATGAGACAACTGTTACAGCATTAACAAATATATGTACAGAAGAAAAATGGTTTTCATATATCAAGTAAAAATACTGGTCATTCTATGTCCATATCTCAACTATTTTAAACAGGGAGTCGGAACACTATCCAAAGCTTTGACATCCAATACTGATCGGCTGGTTCAACTAAACCGATCCCAGGGCAATCTGACTTTAATTCCCCTTCCTTAACAGTATATTAGCACCATAAAGTCTCTTTAAGAATGAAAAAATAAGGAATGGGTCAAAGTGCATGAGCATGTGAGAGAGAGAGAGAGAGAGAATTGTTGTTTGGTGTGTGGTGTTTTGGTTGGGGGGAGTTCAATAACTTACTTTTCACACGCCCCTTTCCTGTATTTCTCAGCCTGAAAAATTTTTGCACCTCGATCATACCAGGACTTGGTATAATTTGGATCTGATTTCCATTTCCTTTGATGTTTTAAACTCTGATTAAAAAAATGGGAAAAGAACCTCAAATTAGAATATAAGCATTTATAATAAAGCACGCATACAAGTGAAAACAATGAAAAAGGAAACACAATACATACTGGTCTCTCTGCATTGAGATACCAAGGTGCAGATGACATATACTGAGGAATATGAGGATTGATTTCTTTTCCATCTTCATCAAGCTCAGCCGGCGCAAGCCCAGCTTTACGAGCTTCTTCCAATTCAAGCTGCTTTCGATGATCCTCCCTTGATTTGAATGCCACTACAAGTGCAACAATATAAGATGCATTTATTAGGGAGAAAAAAAAAACAAAATAAACATGAACCGTAAATCTTCTTTTCTTGATGACGAGAAATCAAGTATGTAGCAGTGCTAAAATTAAAATTCATCTTCAATTGCCAAGGAAACAAGTATGAGATTGTAATAACAAGGGCAAAGTTTCAGCTCATTACTGAAGAATTTATTACAAGGTTTCCATCAACAATAATTTACATAGAAAAATAAAACACAAAAATAAAAAGGTGCACGGCATGTAAAAGATAGAAGTAGAGAACACAGGTCAGCAACTCAAGAGTACATAACAAATCCAAATTTCACTAAGATCGTTCAGCCTTGATCAACTGAGCTAGAAAAGCACAAGAACACAAATCCTATATAGCAAAAACGAAAAGTACAAATAGTAGTAGAGAACACAGTTCAGAGTACATAACAAATCCAAATTTCACTAAGATCATTCAGCCTTGATCAACTGAGCTAGAAAAGCACAAGAACACAAATCCTATATAGCAAAAACGAAAAGTACAAATAGTAGTAGAGAACACAGTTCAGAGTACATAACAAATCTAAATTTCACTAAGATCATTCAGCCTTGATCAACTGGGCTAGAAAAGCACAACAACACAAATCCTATATAGCAAAGACGAAAAGTCCAAACCCTCCGCATGGAGATATTACCATCAGATTGAGGATCGACTGCCTTAAAAACCAATAAAATCGAGATGCCAAGCAGGAAAAGACGCAATTTCGAACAAGTAACCAAAACCACGCTTTTTTATTCGGAATGCCTCTAACCTACGACCGCTTCTCAGATGAGACGGCCAGATTTAGCAAGTAATCCATTCTCAGAATGCTTTCCGCGTTTTCAATCTGTTTACCCTTAACATGCATCAATCCACGGAACAAAACCAACGAAATAAAACCTAAGAATAAAAACTAGGTTTTCACTATCGATTATCAAGATCCAAACGAACAAGTAAACTTTCCAATCTGTTTACCCCTTAAAGGCATCAAATCACAGAACAAAATCTATGATATAAATCCTAAGAACAGAAAAACTACGTTTTCCCTGTCGATTATCATGATTAGACAAGAGAACTGTAGGATCAAATATTACCAGACAATAAAAGGTAAGAATCGAAAAAAAAATTTACCTGAAGCAGTCGCCATGATCAACTTCAGAAATTCGAACCCTAATGTCGTGACACAATGAATAATCTGAAAAAATCTTGAATCGTAACGAAACCCTAGACTGCCAAAGAGGATAAACTGATTTTCTTTCTCCTATCCTTTCAGTGACTCAAAATGAGATAGGTATAGACCTCGATCTCTTTTTTCGTCTAACTGTAAGATCGGTTACCGTAACACACCCAAGGAAGGAAAGGACCTAAAATCCGATTCAGAGAAGAATTGCTCCCATATGACAAAAGTATAAACCTACCCAAAAAAAATATATATATATGACAAAAGTATTAAACCGCCTCTGTGACAAACGGTTATGTCAGTGACCCGAACACCGGTCCATAAACGAAACCATATCAGCTAGTCCCTTGTGCTGGAACATTTGCTGGTCCAATGGCGGAGGGTGTGTACACGTAAGTTTCATGCACCTATGTAGACACGTATTTCATCATTGGACCAGCAGATCTTCCAGCCTAAGGCTCCAACAGATTTCAAGTCTCCATAAATACCCGAGCTTGTATTCTTAGAATCCACGTTATTTATAGGAGAGCATTTCACCTGGAGCCACTCAATGGTGCTAGTGTGAAACGCACGGATAGATGTCAATGTAAGGAGAGGCCCCACAAATTCAAATTCCATCCCAGCCGGTGGTTTCACAGAACCATTGGCTATAGAGGAAATGCTTTCTATTTAGAACCCAAATTTTTTGAATGATGTTTAAAACGTGGTTACGCAAAATAATTAGATAAGTATAAGCAATTAATTAGGAGATAAAAGAAAAAAAAAATTTTAGACAGGTAGTTATATATGTGTAAATAGGGGTGACAATTTTACTGGTGAGTTCGGACTGAGCTTAACAAGGCACATAAACACTTTGGGGCTTACCCGAGCCTGACTTTGCCTAGTTTTTGGGCCTTAAATTCAATCCCAAGCCCAACTTTAGAATAAAAATAGAAGCCCAAGTCGGTTTGGTTAAGCCCAGTTTTAGCATTTTCTTGCAATTTTGTTAGAACAAATACTTGTAAATATTCGTACTTATATATACTTTCTTATATATATATATTTCAATAAATTAAGCAAGACTACCATAAAAAGTATAAAATTAATTACTAACATGACAAAACCAACTTAAGATATGCATATAAAGTTATAAACATTACACATATATAGTTTTACAATGCAATGGCATTCAAAACTAGGTAGTTCTAGACATACTGGGCTTTAACATGCCTATCCCAAGCTTGGCCCTAATAATTTTGGGCTTATACAAACTGGGCCAAGTAACCTCGTGGACCTCAATATTCAAGCCCAAGCCTGGTGGTCGGGCTCGTCAGGCCTAATAGGATGGGCTTAGAATTGCTACTATAATGAGTAAGGAGATAGAACTAAGTAAAAGTAAAATGAAAGGCATTTTTTATAATAAGAGGTAGTTCTTTACGGACAAGTGACTAGAAGATAAAAACGAATAGAATAAAAGTAAAGGATATTTTGAGTAACAAATCTCAATTAAGAATTTTAAGGATTATCTTTATAATAATACAGTTTATTAAAGGCTAATAATATGGTTTTAGGAAAAATAAAATGAAGAAAGGTAAGACGATCACACCCTTTTTAATATAAATTGCATATTCTTTATCCTTTTTTTTGTATCACCAGCTCGGATTTTGTTTGTTGTGTGGGCCCTATCATTGAAACGGACCGTGGGTTCTATGGAAACTTGAAATGTGGGTTCTACCGTGGGTTTTATGCTGGAAGATCTGCTGGTCCTACGGGGAAATGTATGTTCCATAGGTGCATGAAGCCTATGTGTACACACCCTCCACCGTTGGACTAGTAGATGCTCCAGCATGCATGAGGGACCAGCGGATATGGCCTCTTCTATGGATGATACACTAGAATACACTAAGGTCCCTCTCGCACTTTCATTACTTAAAACAAAAAATTTAATGAAAGCAACAAATGACCAAAAGGTTAACTTTCCTGGCCTTTCTAACATCTGTCAGATCTACAACAAATTTCGTATACCCCACCGTGGAGCAAGATACAATGAATGTGGCCCCCAAGCCATTTGTATTTTATAAATTTTTAAGGGCCTTTTGCATTCGTAACCTTATATTACGATATATTTGCATCTATATCCTATTGTTTTTAATATTTATATTTATACAATTTTATTCATCATAATTGTTGCAGATGTACCCTAATGCCAATTTTCATTAACTTTTATTGTTTATTTTTATTAAATGACTAAATTAACCTTCTACAAGATGAAAAAAACTATTAAATAGCCAAATGACAATAGGTCTAGGTGGAAATCCAATGAAAAATTATTAATCGAGTAAATTAGTATCAATGACTTAAAGTATAATGCAATGAATATAATGATACAAATACTTAAATGAATTTATAATAATATAAGAAGATAAATGCAAAGTATTTTTATTTTATAGAAGACTATTTTAATTGTTTAATAAAAATAAATAATAAAAGTTAATGGATTTTAACGTTAGGGGTATGATTGTAACGACTATAAAAATGGAGGGATATAAATAAAAAATAAAAAATAAGAGAATATAAATATATAATATAATGTAAGTACATTGATAAAAAAAAGCCCAAGTTTTAATTGATGGGACCCTCATGCTTTGTGACAGGTATGGGGTTAGGTGTAGGAAATTTGCTGCCCGGGCACACGGGACTTTCTGTTTTCTTTACTTGACCCAATGATGCCTTTTTTAACTCATCTCAGAGCTGTTTTGAGTAACTCCAGCACGCATAACTAAGAAGTTCATTGGAAAAGCCGAGGGCTCTTTTACTGCCGTTGCATTATTTCCTGGATTCTGTCAAGTAGTTGCCCAGCGTTGCTTACTGTAAGATTCGCTCTTCCTGCCCTTTGTCCGTCTCCAAAGCGAAAAGTCGCCCTCTCTCGTCTCTGTGTCATACCCCGAACGAAGAAACCACCATGAAACTACCTGAAAACCACCATTTCCATCTATCGAACAGCCTTCTTTCCTCTCTGATGGAGGAAATCCCTCGTATACAGACCTTCAAAGGTAAGTGGTCTGTCATTATAAACAAGCTTAACGATCTCCCTACGCTTCTCACTGACCTCTCCAATTCACCCTCTTGGTCTTCGAACTCTCTCTCGTTAGACCTCGTTGACTCCATTTCTCAAACCCTAACTCACGCCCTATCGGTTGCTAGAAAATGCAGAGACTCTAATCTTTCTGATGGAAAGCTTTCGACGCAGAGCGATATTGACTCTGTTGTGGCGAAGCTTGATCAGCATGTTAAGGACGGTGATCTTTTGATCAGGAGCGGTGTTCTTCAGGACGGTCTCGTTGTTTGTTCCAAGAGGGAGGCGGTGAGAGCCGAAGCCAGGAACTTTATCACTCGATTACAGATTGGGAATCCCGATTCCAAGAGCGCTGCCATGGATTCCTTGCTGGGGTTGCTTCAGGAGGACGATAAGAACGTGTTGATTGCCGTTGCGCAAGGTGCGGTTACCGTGCTCGTTCGCTTGCTGGATTCTAGCAATGCGGAGATCAAGGAGAAAGCAGTCTCGGCAATTTCTAGAGTCTCCATGGTGGACAGTAGCAAGCACGTTCTGGTTGCCGAAGGGATTTTGCTTCTGAATCGTCTGCTTCGTGTTCTTGAATCGGGAAGTGGGTTTGCGAAGGAGAGGGCTTGTATTGCTCTTCGAGCTCTGAGCTCTTCGAAAGACAACGCCAGGGCAATTGCATCAAGGGGTGGAATTTCTTCTCTTTTGGATATTTGTCAAGCCGGAACGCCGGGTTCACAGTCTGTCGCCGCCGGAGTTCTGAGAAATCTGGCTATGTTTTCCGAAATAACGGAGAGCTTCATGGAGGAGAATGCGATTCCGGTTCTGCTTGGGCTTTCGGCCTACGGGAATGTCGTCGCCCAAGAAGGCGCAATTGGATGCTTGAGTAATTTGGTATCAGAGGATGAAAGCCTTAAGCTTTTGGTTGCTAGGGAAGGGGGCATTGGATGTCTGAAGAATTTCTGGGACACAGCTCCAACAGTTGGGAGCCTTGAAGCTGCAATTGGGTTATTGAGGAACTTGTCTTCTTGCAGTTTGATCGCCCCATTTCTTGTTTCGGACGGCTTTATTCCTCGACTTGTAGGGCCTTTGAGTTGTGCAGCGTCAGGTGTGAGAATCGATGCAGCCAAAGCTGTTTTTGATCTGGGGTTCAACTCTAAAACGAGGAAAGAGATTGGAGAATCTGGGTGCATTCCTCCTCTGATTAAAATGCTAGATGCCAAGGCCGTTGAAGAGAAAGAAGCTGCAGGAAAGTCCTTATCATCTCTAATGCTGTATGCAGGTAACAGAAGGATTTTCCGTAAGGAAGACAACGGGATAGAGGCTACTGTTCAGCTTCTCCATCCTTTCATACAGAATTTGGATAATAAATACCCAGTTTCTATACTCGCTTCAATTGTGCGGTCAAAGAAATGCCGAAAGCAAATGGTTGCCTCTGGGGCTTGTGAATATTTACAGAAACTTGTTGAGATGGATGTTCAGGGGGCTAAGAAGCTTCTTGAAAGTCTGGGGCGCAGTAAGTTATGGGGTATTCTTTCCTGAATATACCGAGGTAAGAAATTTAGAATTGGTTGGAGATGGAAATCCTGATTTCTGGCTTCTGATTCAAGCAATGCATGAAGATGGATGATCTCTTCTTCTGTATGTACAATAGTTGTGTTTCAACTTTTTTTTTCTCCCTTTTTCTTTGAGTTTATTTTTTTTTCTTTTTGTAATTGTGATTAGGAATTTCGCTGGAAACGATGCTCTTACCACAATGGCTGATGTATACTTGTGTGTAGAAATGTGATCTTGGTGGGTAACCTAACTTGATTGGAGCTTCTCTCCTTTGCCCACCTAATCAATTAATAAATGAAGTTTCTTTCTCCTTTACAATTATGCTTTTGTTTTACCTTTTATTATAATGACTACTGATAGAGAATTTTCTTTTGTTTTCTTGTCTTTGTTGGTAATTGTACTGATGTGTGTGTGTGTGTTCCTTCAATTCATGTCAAGTAATTGTGAAATGGGTGCAAGTATGTCCTAGTGGAGGGAGGGAGGGGGTGGGGTTGAATAGGATTATTAAAACATTTAGTTAAGTTACAACAATTATTCCAATTCAGTAAAGTGATATCAATGTACTATGATAAAATTTATTTTACTAAGAAATCAACTAAGCATGCATATATATTTCAACAAGGATAAAATACCATGTGCAAAAACAAATACACATACCCAAATAACATATAGACAGATTATGTTAGAAGTGTGCCATAAGAAGATGATGGAGATATAGAAATCAGCACACACATTATGGTGGTTCAGTCCATCCACACCTGCATCTGCTCCGCTCCCTAGAGGACCACTCCTGGTCTTAGGTTCCACTAAAACAAAGGGTTTTACAGGTTCATCTAAAAACCTCTTCAATGATCAGTTTTACCTTCTTCTTTTTTCCCTTGAGAGGTAAATGATTGTATTATAGTATTGTAATATGTACAAAACAAAGTTGGAAGAAACTGAACAAACAAACTACCAGAAAACAGAAATCATATGTTCACAGCCGAACCTTAACTAAAATGCTCAGTGAATGACCAGTTATTGGTTTACAAAAACCACATAGAAAAACATGCATTTCTGTCCTCCTGGAGTCCTTTATGCAAGGGTACCAAGTGTGAGAAAGTCCAATCTCACACGGCCAGATGGTTTTGATGCTAACCAACTCCCCCAAAAAAAAATATAATAAAATGGTGCACTTGCCTAATCAGCACATTGATGCTTTTTGTGTGCTCCAAGTTTAATCTTCTTGCTCTTTGTATTGGTGTAGATGCTCCAATGCAGCTTAGGAGTGAGGGATCTAGGTTTTGATATGTTTAACTAAGTTCAAGTACCAACCTAGAGTGAGCCAATCATTCTCAAAGGCTCATCAATGCTCTAGGATATTCCTGTGAAGGTTTGAGAATGCAGGGGCTTGGTAGGTCTTACGAAGTTTTGGTAAAGTTTTCTTTGTTGCTTAAGCTCTCACACAAAAGCCCGCTGTTTCAGAAATGGCCGGTTTGGGCTTGTCAAAGATCACCTTTGAATAACTCAGAGTGCCTTATACTAGTTGAAGAATTCCTTCAACTAGTTGAGGCTCGATTGTCTTTAGAACAGAGCCTTTTGGAAAAGTTACTAAGCGCACTTTGGTTAGTTGAGGTGACTTGCTGGAACTCCTTGCTGTAAGACCGGAGGCTACTGTATCAGTCGCTGAGGATGCTTCGGTTATTCGAATTCTACTGGCCAGAGCTTCCCTGCGCAGAGAACACCTTACTGGAAGGTAATTGAGGCTGCTCGACTAGTTGGCGGTGCTCGCAATAGACATCGAGTTTCGGTTAAATTGATTAAAAAAGTTTACCTATAAGCTCTAAATTGTTTCTAACAAAACCTAGGGTTCTTAAAGGCCCAATACCAAGGTTTTTATCCATGATGGTTGGCTTTCCAAGAGTCTTAACTGATGAAGCATCAGCCTTAATTGCCATATAAGATCCTCTCTCAAAATGCGCCAAAATACAGCCTAAGAGAACTAATGACAAATGACATTACAGTCAGAGAATTGATAACAAGGGAGCACATAGACATGAATATAGCACTAATAAATTGTACATACCAAAAAGTAGGGAAAGTCATGTGCGTTGCTGTGTGGTTCTGTTAACAGAAATTTGTATCCAAAAATTTATATATCCACCTAGGTTGACTCATTTGAAAACCAGGGTCCGACTGGGTCGAGGGATCCCCAGTAGAGTCACCAAGCTGTGTGTACCTAAATTTGACCTAGATCACACACGGGGGCACGTGGGTTCGTGCGTGCCTCGGGACTTTCGGAGTCGCCACTACCTGAGAGGTGCAGGCAGACACGGTGATTGCCCTATCCAGGTCTAAGTTTGGTCTGCGGCTTTTCAGAGTTCTAGCAAAGTCCTTGGTTACGTCTGGGGAAGTCCGAATACACCCCGGCACGCCCTGTTGGTCTAACAGGTCCCTCGGGTCACCCTGGTTTTTGAGTCAAATTCACCTTTCTTAATCCAGTATGCTTTCTTTTGAGTCTGGCGGGGCCCTCTAGAGATGTGGTCCCCTTTTATTCCAATTTTTTATCTTTTTATTTAAGTGAGGTGGGTCTGGTACAGGCTCCGTTGAAAGGCCTGTGGGTTGCTAAGTTTGGGCTTGGGCCCAGTAGGGTTATTGGGTAACCCTTATTGGTTTATTTATTGAATTTATTTATTTACACTTGTTTGGGCTTGGATTTGGCCCATTAGCCAAGAGTCAAGTGACCTCGGGCTCGTTTGTTGAAAACGGGCCTGGTACAGGCCAGTCAAAGGTGGGCCCAAGGTGGTCTTGGTGGGCCTATTCGGGCCCATGGTTTTTCAAAAGAGCTAAAAATATCCCAAACAACCTATTGAGTCGGGTCGAGTCGTTTCAGGTCGGAACAGATCCAATTGGGCTGGAAAATTACATTTTAAAGTTATTTTTAAATTTGCCCGTATTTGCTATACAGGCTGGCCTTGCCCGTAAGTGCAATACGGGTCGGGCTTGCCCGTATAGTAAATACGGGCACACCCTGCCCATACTGAAAATACGGGCATGCCTGATTTTTGCAATTTTGAGCCAACTCCGGCCGAAACAATACCAATCGCCATCTTGGGGTGTTCGAATGTTTCCCAGAAATTTCCAGCTTCATTACAGAAGCTTACGAGCCATGCTTTTGGTTTCAAGTACACCCTTTCTCTTCTTTCATTGTCCTATTATGGAAGGAGCTCCCATGTCTTTGATATCAACTTGAGTTGGTCCTTGGCATGCATGTTGGTAGGATTTCTTAAGAAGGGAAGGAAGGGGATGAGTTAAGGGTACATTTAGATTGTATAAGGGGAACAAACCCCCCTTTTATTTGTAAATGAAATCAACTAGCTAACACCATGTTAATTTATGCATTCATGTTTGGTTGGATAAGGCTACTCTCTCTTCTTTATCCGCATAGAGATACCCATTTTCACGGGGTTCTCATGATATGCAATAGATAGATCAAACAAGTTAGTGACAATATAAGAAAACAATAAGAGTTAGAAGGTAGTTAAATAAAGAAATTCACATATATGATAAAAGAGAATTTATTAAAAGAGTTATCCCACTACTACCTCCTTAATTTGGTTATGTCGTGATTCTCCAAGAATTCCAACAGCGCTTCCGCTTCCTGGTGAATTTTCAAATACGTTTTTTGGCAGAGGTTTGTTGGGGTCTTGTATTACGAAGAGTAGAAGGAAAGGGGTAGGCGAGGTTTAGTAATAGCACATGGGTATTTTGGGCATTATGGGGTTCTGGTATTGGGGGTGGCAGAATTTGGGCAGGGTTTTAGTCGTGCAAACAGCAAGAAAGGAGAGGGGGAAGGCCAAAGGAGTTCGTCCTTCCGAATGGGGGGCTGGCCTCTCTATTTATAGGCAAAAAATTCGTGCCCGTATTTCAAATGCGGGTGAAAAACGCACATTTCCAAATCTCGCCGAATCGGACATACGGGATGCGTGTCCCGCCGTACAGTGACGCGCGTCCTCTTCTAGAAGCTTGCCCGTATTTCAAATACGGGTAGGGCCGTATTTCAAATACGGGCATGCCCTACCCGTATTTTAAATACGGGCGAGCACGTTTTTAAAATGTTTGGATTTCAAACCATTATTTAATTTATTTTTTATAAAGATTTTATTCGATTTCTTTGATTATTTTGTTATAAAACGAGATTCTTTGATTAAAATATTATTTAAAATATTTAATATATTAACAAGTTCCTTTATTTTATTTATTTTATTTATTTTATTGTTTTATTCTGTTTTCTGTTGCCCTTTTGCCACATGGACAGTTTTTCTGAAACTTCAACTGCCCATAACTTCTTCGTCCGGTGTCCGATTTCAGTAAACTTAGTGTCGTTAGAATCAGCTCGGAACCACCTATCTATTGAGATCAATTTGGGCAGTCGAACTGGGGTCAAGCAAAAAGTCAACTTTTCGCTTCCCAAAAGTTTGACCGGCTCATAACTTCCTCATCCGGACTCCGATTCCAGCAAACTCAGTTGCGTTGGAATCGTGTCGAAGTGCTCTTTTTAATGAGATGAAGTTTGATGGCCAAATTTACTTGAATCAAAAAGTCAATTTTTTTACCCCCTCAGGGTTTGACTTTTAGTTTGACTTTTCATTTTTCTTCATTTTTGGGGTGCAAAAATCAGGTGCTAACATTTATCGTGGTTAGATTGATTTAACGTGGCATATTTTTTAATTGTTTAAATTTATTTGTATGACTACTTATTGAGATGTTGTTTCTCACATATTCGTTTTATCGGTTTTGTTTTCAGATATTCTAGGAAAGGACGCTGCATGGGTAGATACTCCGGGGGATTATATTGATTTCAGGAAGAGGATTATTTTATTCCTGTGTAGGTTCAATGAAACTTTTATTTGTTGACTTACTATTTTTTATGGTTGTATTGGATTATTTTATGTTAGATGACTTTGATGGATATTTGGATCATTTTTATTCTAGTTGACCCATCCAGACTTAATTTGATGGATATGTATTGGAGGTTTTACATTTTCATTCCACGCTTCTATGAAGAAAAATCACTTTTATTGTCACATTTTGATTTTGTCCAGGAATTGTTTAAGTCTAGATTAGTTATTCTGGGCCTTCATCCTAATGTTCAAGGTTTGAATTTATGTTTTTAAATAAACTTGGATATGGGGCGTTACAATAATAACCTTAACTTAATTTGATCCGTTGGATTGCGCTGCACAGGGAACAATGATGATTTGCTTTACAAAGGACCCCGAGCGCTTTGATCACACTTGGGGTCGGCTAGCCCCCTTCCTATTTTCCTTAAAAAAAATCAAAAAAGAAAGAGATGTCTTTTCATTACCGTGGCAGCATCTCGCTATATGCTGTAGCAAATGAATAATAATAATCCAATCAAATGTACTAAGTCTATAGCAACAATCCACCTCAGACAAGATCTGGATAATAGTAATCCTCCGGAGAATACTCAGTTATCTCTCCCTGGAAGTCTAAGAGATCCCCCTCTCGCGTATCAGCTGAAAAAATGGAATAACAGTAGGGTGAGATACGAATATCCCAGTAGGTAACACATGCATGATTTAAACAGTTAATATAAGTAAAGTAACAGTTTATGCACGATTAAGCAACATCGACTAATCAGGCTCGCATAATCATTTATACTATTCATGAACACAAAACAGTTTGATAAACAATTCTAGAAATGAACTTCAGCAAATTTAATATGAGAATACAATAGTCAATCAGTAACAGTTCACACATTGTCAGGATGTACCAAGCAGTCTCATCCGACCAATATCTCAATCACATGCCTCTCGCATGTATACAACAATAATACCACGTGTTAAGATTTCAGTGTCATTGTAGGACTCACAAAGATAGATAAACCTTTTGAGATGATTCTCAACCAATTGCTATACCACCGTGTGACTTAGGAGCGATGCTACTAATGATACTCAAGCCCCATGCAGCGGAGCTTAGACAAGAGCCGTAGTCACCGACTTATTGCACACGTACCCATCAGAGTTGGCATGTACCACTAGCATGCAGAACCAGAATCAATACATGGAGATGGTCGCTTATCCACATGTACAGGGAATCACCAGCGGCTCATCGGGGTGTCCCTCCAGACATAAGACCTTCCCAGACAAAGTAACTTGCAAAGGAAGCGCGTCGCATATAGGAGTAACTCAACCCAAATGACATATCTCTCTGCTATCTAGCCACGACTATAGATCCATAACCAGCTATACCCACTAGACTTCAAAATTTCCCTAAAGTACCATATTTCTATAAGGGTTGGTGCCTAGCGGCATATAATGGTTATATCTGTACATTTACTTCAATATTTGATTCATCTGAATTCTGTACTCTCTTTAGAATGTATTCTGATTTATAATGTCATTTAGAGGTGTTTTGAAAATCAAGTGTAGTTAGGCTTTTCCAAAGTCACATTTCTCAAAGTACCTTAATTAATGGGTCTAGGACTAATGTCCTAAATATCTCCCTAATTTATTTTTCTGTAAAACAGGGATTTATGTAGTTTATTTTGGTCTTAAAGTACCTTAATTAATCATTAAAATTGTCTAAAAATAGTTTAGAATTGAATTAGGTTCGAAATTATGAAAATCTGGATTTTCTACTTAGAGCGCCTAGGATCGCTCAGGATCGCCCTGACGGTCTCAGGTCGGCGGTAGTGCAAATTCGAGCGCCCGCGGTCTGTCTTCTCGCGGTCTACGGCGTCCTAATTTTTTTTAACCAGCGCCGAGGATCGCCGATGATCGTCGAGAACAGTCGAGGTCGGCGGTCATACAAAATCGAGCAGAAACAGTTCTAAATCATGATTTTTCTCGTCTAAACTCATTCTAATGTATTTATAACATGCTTATCTAGCTAAATACACCAATACATATAATAGAAACATGCGTTTGCGAGTAAACGAAGGAAAATCCGATTTCTGAAAGCAAAACGGTGTCACCTACCTCGTATACGCGCGTTCCTCTTCTTCTCTTCTGAACAGCAACCCTCAAATCTCTCTTCAGTTTCAAAGCAATGCTCCGAGCAAGTTTACTTGGTCTTCCTCCCTCCTTCTCTTTCTTCTCTTCTCGGTCGTTCAACTCTCGTCGTTTGCGGCTGAGTAATACGAGTGACAATACGATTAGGTTATTTTAATACATATATATACTCCCTGATCCCATGCAAACTCTCCCATACACCTTGCCCAATTAGAATACATACCTCGATATCTCAAGATCGGACGGTCAGATCTGCATCTAATTCTGGATCTCCACTAAACTGATCACCCCCTACAAGAATAAATTATTTCCATCAACCATAACCCTCAGTAATATTATTCACTAATTTAATTTATTATTTAAGGAAAATTCGGGGTTTTACACTCTAGGATTGTGACACTTGTCACAATCTGAGGCTTTAGGATGTTCTCATGTATATCTTGAATCTGGTCTCATAGATGTCTAGGTTTATGTTAAGAATGAAATAAGAGATAGTGATGATAAAAGATAGAGCTCTCTGATTTGTATACCAGGTCTCACATATTAGGATGTGGAATTATAAATCACTTGACGTGTTCGTCATTCTAGATCGACATGCCGTGACTTGTCACTGGCTGCCGACGATTTCCATGCCTATGTCCGCCATGTCTTAAGGACCGCCAGAAACCCCTAAAGTGGGCTTTTGCCCAAGACGGAGATCTCTACTCCAATATGCCAGATACATATAATATAAATAAATCATGTTATATTTTATTATTATTGTTTTTGTCGGATAACAAATAACCCATGACAGACTACTCTGTCGAGTAACAGATGACCCATGACAGGTTGTTTCTGTCAGGTAACAAATAACCCATAATAAATCTGTTTCTGTCATGTGACAAATCATCCATACCAAATTATACTGATAGACGTGTCAAGCTATAAAAACGTTCATCTGCACGTATCATCCCACCAAAGTTGCAAAAAGGCGGGAAAGCAGTTTTCTCTTCCTCCCAGCTTTAGATCGAAAACCGAATCACGAGAAGAAAGAGCGAAAGAAATTCTGGTTCGATAATAAACAAGAACTCTGAACTCTCTAACCATTCCATGGCGCACGACCCCTCGTCTGCTTCAAACCTTGCATGGCTTTGGGTTATGGAAACCCTAGCAGACTGCAAGCAAGTCGACTTAGATCTTCTCTATGGTACTTTAAGAGAGAGGCAGAGTGTGTGTGTGCTTCTCTTGATCTTCTCTACGGTTCATTGATTGATTTCTTTGCAGACTTGATTATTAGGGTTCCAGGATTTTCCGGTGATTTGGGCGTAAAAGCGAGGGAAAGGGTTGCCTTGAGATGTTTGGAGGACTTGGTAGTTCCTGGAAATGCAGTCACGAATGGTGAGCCTTCGTCCCCAACGAACTCTAGAATCGGGTTCGATGTTTCGTTGCGATGCGAAGACGTTCTTCAGCGTATACTTTCTGAGGTAATTTTCTTCGAGTTTTGGGTTTTATGAACTATCAAGGTTTGTACTTCATGTGAAAAGATTCGAATCAGAAACGTTATATTTGTGCATGGAGCTTTAGCATCATTTTTAAGTATTTTTGTTCTCTCCTTCCTTTTGGTTGACTCTTTTGCCTTCCTATGACTCAGTTTATTCATTGTAGCATGAAACTAGGTTTTTCAGTTCTTTGTCTGAGGATAAGTTCTGTACAAATGCTGTGGGGTGCCTAATCCTGCTTTTTGATTGTTTATACTGCATGCAAACTCTGTTTTATCCAAAAAACCTTTTCCTATTATGGGTAATCATCAGTAATCTATTGGTATTAAAGCTGAACAAGAAGTTTGAGGGTTCCGAACTATAAAATTAGCTCCTACCAAAAAAAAAAAAACTATAAAATTAGCTTTGTATATGGAGTATATAGGGACCGGTATCCCAACTATATCTGAAGCTAAAAAGTGCACTTAAAAACCTGATCAGTTGCCTATAATATATACTTATATCATTACCTTTATTGCACATGAAAGGGTTTGTTTTCTGGGTAGGACAATTTTGTGTATCGGCATTAACCTTTCCTCTTGAAATTTTCACATCCTTTGGTTATGTTACTTCAGGGTTGGGGAAGGGAAGTTATTTAACAGTATAATGTGGTTTTGATCTTTACCCCTTATCCATTGCACACAATTTATGAAGCCATCTAATATGGCCTTGGTCTATTTTTCTGTCTGAGTAGTAATCAGCTCTAGTCTATCTTTATTAATCAGTTAGAGGTCCGGTCTATGCTAGTCTATGTTACATGGACTCGAGTACGAGTGTCGGGTGTTGGTATGTGTCTAGGAGACAGATTCACTTGACCGTCAAAACTTAGGATATGGGGACTTGGTTGAGGAATGTCCAAAATTTGGATAAAGATACTAGGATTCAGCTGAAAAGTCTCCAAGTAAATGTCAATATGCTAGTTAGAAGCCTAGTTCTCATATTTTTGTTTTTGCTTTTTTCCCCTATATTTTCTTTTTGAGTAATTGCTTGCAATTTTTGAGTTTGAGAATATACATTTTCTCTTGCAAAAATTATTATCCTTTTTGATTCATTACTTGCAAGTTGTTTGTTCGATAATTATTTTCTGATTGATCCTGGGTTGCCATGTCCAAGAGAATATGTGAAGCATACGACACGTATCCCATACCCATGCCCATATCATGTCGTGTCGATACGGATACTTTGGGGTCGTGTAAAGTGTCTATGTGACATAGATGCTAGTCTTGAAATGGTTGTTTGTATGTTTTTGTAACTCTATAAACTCTGTTCTTATGGTACTGATTTTTCTGGTTGAGCAATGTGGGTTTTAGTTGGATGTGAAATGTGTCATGGAATAACCTATCTACACAAGCCTTTACATCCCTTGAAAGTTAAGATGGCAGTTTTCCATGTGAAATGGTAGCATCAAACTTAATAAGTATTTTTAACTATGGTGTTAGAATAGAAGGGGCTGATTATTTCATGACTTGTGTATCAATTTTGTGCTGAAATTTGGCATTCATGGAAGAACACTTGTACCAAATATATATCGCAAATTCAGCTTCCATGTTTGGAAGTCAGCTTAAACCAATATTTTTAGAATGGTACTCTTCACTAAATCACATGTGCTCTTGTTATCATGTTTATTATATATTTTGTGTCAGATTGATGAATCAAATCCAAGAGTTGCTAGACGAGAGCCATGGAGATGGGACATTCAATCATTTATTTTCCAAAAGAGAGCTTCCTTGTCCAAATGTGCTCTAATAGAGGTGAAGATTAGTTCTTTTCACTAGTGTGCCTTTGGGCAGATCATAAAGAGGATGATTACTCATTTATTCTTTGTAAACTTGTGTTATGTTACATACAGCTGAAAGATGCAATTATTGATGGCAGTCATCCATGTACCACTTCACTGAGGGTAAGAAGTGGATTAGCCAACGAAAGTGAAGACGAGAAAATATATCCTGTGGGTCCCTATGCAGCTGATCAGAAGATTGATGAGAACACTATTGATGGGAAAGTCCAAGCAGGAAAGAATAATGATATTTCTTTTAATCATGAAGATGTATTTCAGCTTTTGCAGGAAGATCCTCCTGATAGACCTTTAACATTCTTTAAGAGGGATAGGAGTGTTTTGGCTGAAGAAAGGCTGGTGGAATCTCTGCAAGAAAGCAGTGATGATGACCATGCAAATATTAAAAGGCTTAAGCAGGGTCCTAAAAGTGGTGCTATCCTGTTCATCAGGCAGAACTCAGTGCCTGTATGTGAAAATGAACCCCTAGAAGATCCCTCTGAAAGCATTATATTACCTGATATGGTAAAAAGTTGTGGTTTAGAAAAAGAAACACAATTGCAAGGTTTTGACAAAAGCAATGTCTTTGTAGACAATGATAATTATACCTCAAAGAAACATGAGCATGTTACCGATGACGATGAAGTCCAGCAGGCACATCATTCTTGTGGTGATGAAAAAATGCCTCAAGGTTCATCCTTATTGATATCGGCTAATGATGATGAGTTTCAGCATAATAGGCCACTGGATACTTGTGAGAAAAAAAAAATGCCTGAACATCCATCTGCAGATGGAGCCGACCAAAATGTTTCTGTTGATGAAACGAAAGTTGACCACGAGCATTGTATTTGTGATGATGGTCATCATCACAATGAGAATATTGATCTCACTGAGAGGAAAAACAAACTTTTGTGCTCTCAGAACACATTAAGTCAGAATGTTTGTACAAAGTGCAACACAGGAGGCCAGTTATTGGTTTGTAGTGGTGTCGGCTGCCCATTGGTGGTTCATCAGAGTTGCTTGGGCTCTTCAGCCAGCTTAGATGAAAGGGGAAACTTTTTCTGTCCCTTCTGTTTATATGCCAGTGCAAACACTGAGTACCTTGAAGCAAAGGAAAAGGCCTCCTTGGCAAGGAAAGAGCTAGCCAAATTTTCAGGTGTGGTTGAGACAGGATAAACCAAAATAGTACACGAGAAAGAATATAGTAAGTAAGCAGTAGCTGGAAATGTTGATCCTGTTATGAAGATTAATTATAGCGGGCACTTGAAAGAGATGGGCGATGACAAATCCATGCAATCAGTGGAACATCAACATGGAGCACATCCTGCTACTGAATGTGTTAGTGGTGATATATCCTTTGGAGGAGCAAAAAAATGCTAGGTTCATTGGATAGTAATATCCTAACCAGATGAGTGTTTACTTCAAGTTTTTAATCATATGCGTAGGATGATGGTAGAAAATCAGCAGAAAAAGGTGTCCTGTACTGCATTTGTTGTTTTAAAGGAAACTTCTGGAAATAAAATCAGTAAGATTATATACTCTATTTGCTCCATCACTTTGCTGAATGTATAAGATTTTTGTAAAGATGCTGGGATTTTTTTTTAATTTTTAATTTTTACTTGTATGACTGCTGCTAATGCATCTTTTCTGAATTTGCTTGCTTCAAGCATAAAAAAAACTATTTCCTACTTGTAGCTGTAATTGAACACCTTATTACTGGTAAGTATGAGTGTATAGGATTATTGTTTTATGCAAATAGTGATCCTTCTCTTGATAATTTTTATTTGAGTATAAATAGGATTTGATTTTATTTGGAACCATTTGATAGATTGATAGAGTTGAATCCTTAACTGGAAATCAACCTAGTTTATTTGTTCTGACATTTAGTCATTTTTTCCCCATCTGCCAAAAGTAAATGAGAGATTCGATGATGATGAACCTCCAAGTGGGGTCGTGTTTGACAGAGGTTTCTGGGGCAACATGTATGCAGAGGCTTTATGGACCATGTGAATTTGTCTTGTGCAGTCCCCAGCATGCCAATTGTGCTGCAACTTATCTCAAACTGAAATGGGTAATGTTTTATACTTTTTGAGAACATGAATTTGTGCTTGAAAACTGTTTGCTTGTTTGGACTATTAGTAAAAATGGTTACCAGATGGAAAACCTATGCCTGCGTACCCCATAAATGACAGAAGGAGAAAAAAAATTATTGTTCTGTTTTTTGCATGGAGACAACATTACAACTGGAAAATCTGAAATATACTTGCAAAAAGTGGAGACTTTGGACTTGCTGTAAGTATTTGGTGCCGTGTACGTGTGTGTATAGACACAAAAATATATATGAAGCTAATTTCTTGTGAAGCATTCGGGAATGCAGGGAGGCAGCCTATCTACATACTGGAATCGAGCATAGCCTCTAGTTACCACAAATTGACAATATTCAGAATCATAGCAGTCATAGAGAATCAAAACAGGTTATTGCCAATGGAAATCAGATGTCATCTCTAAACCATTGGTGTGCCTAGATTCAAAGAAAAGTGGTTCATATTAGGAAGTGAAATATTGTAAGGTTGGTGCTTTATTTTGTTTGCTTTTCAGCCGCACGAATGTTGAGGCTGAAGCAGAATTTATATCTTGATATCCACCTGAAGCATTTTCTGGGTAAAGACCTATCTACAGAAGCCTCAGAATTGGGTTTGCGTCAAGTCTACTTAGACATGAATAAATGGTTAAGCTGCAAAGCTACTAGCTGTTGTCCCAAGTCGGTGTGTCTGATTGGCCATTGTGAGAAGCTGATGGGCTTAGGTTCAAATGCCTTGACCAACTGCAAGGAGACTTTTGTGGAAAAGCCTACTACTGGCAATATGTATGACTTTGTAGGTATTAACCTGCTTCATGAAGGGATTGATATCTTCCACAGCTATTTCTGCCTTGGAAAAAAACTAATCATTTTTCATGTGACAAAATATTTCACTCTCCATTTAGCCCAAAGGCATTCCATCATTTTGTATGGAGCAAACAAGCCTGTAGTTGAAATCTCACTGATTCTGACCCAACAGCATACATAATAATTTCTTAAAAGGAAAAAGCCAAAAGACCAGTTCTGCCAGAGTCACAACAGTTTACCTTACCTTTTCCTTCCACTGAGATGCCGTGGAGTGACCGTAAATTCAGATGAAAAAGAGAGACAGAAAGTCGGAAAGAAGAAAAAAAAAGAAATAAAAGATTTCTTGAAGGTTGTATTTGAGAGCTTAAAGATCCTCTTACCACTCCATTGAAGACTTGTTGATTCTGCTGGAAGTGCTTTAGTAGCATGACAATCTTGGGTTATAGAAGAGTCGATAACTACAGATCTGCTATATATTAATCTACTACTGTCTGAAAGAGAAACTAGCTCCTTTTCGCTTCAAAGTCGCAATTTTAAGTGCAACAAGTAGGTAAAGAAAGGAAATATAATAGTTTATAAAGACATGTGGGAGATAGCAAGAGAGAGAGATTGAATTGGAATATTGGCTCTATTATTTTAATGGGGATAATAATCTGACTTTAAAACAGATCAAAGCAATTCTAGAGAGATGACACTGTGGCAAAGCAAGGATGACTTGAATCAAGTTTCATCTCCTTCATAATAGACTATAGTGGAGGTGGTAAGATCACCTTTTGATTTTCAGTTTTTCCTTTTCTTTGTTGTAAAACATGTTGACATGGGTTCCTTTCTTTCTTTCCTCTTTCCTTAGTATGGATTCATCTATCATAGAGCTTAAACATGATCTCTAACACCAAGCTCATTTCATGAAACATATATAATTCAACATAATCTTTATTGGTCACTAGATAACTGCGAATTCACATATATGTACGTGCGTGCGCGCGTGTGTCATATAAATCATATAATCACTATCTGATCACTGTATAGTCATGCATTATCAAAATTAAATTTAATCACTGTATAGTCATGCATTATCATACAATTAAATTTAAATCATATAATCACTGTATAGTCATGCATTATCAAAATTATTACTGCAGAGATCCGAGAGATTTAGATAGAAAAATAATTTGAACAAGTGATTCAATTCGACTAAAAATATGATTTTCAACAGATGAAATGATTAAACAGAGTTTTGGTCATCAACTCTAACAAATTGGGATAAGACATTTCTTTTGACATCATTATTATCATCATCATACATCATCTACAAAACACAAACTAGGAACTTAGTCCAATGGTGACATGAAGAGATGGGATCTTTGGATGATGTTAACAGCATTGAAATCCTTCCTTCCATTTCACTGTTATCTCTTTTTGGTATGTCATCTCTCTACATACATGCATTCCTTGGCAATGGCCCATTCAAGGTCATGCATTAAAATCACTGTACAAAGCCCCCTAAAATCCCATTTCTTGAGTATCATCTTTTTGCCCACTTGCCCTTGCCTTCAATTCAAATTCTCCCGACCAGCACATATTTTTGCCTTAAAAATATCCTCCAAATGCCCCTTTTGACAACTATGCGCATCTTTGGAAAATTCTCTACCCTTTTACGTAACGGTCAAAAACCGTACACAGGAATCCAAATCCATCTCCCGCATGGAAAACAAGAAAATAAAAATAAAATAAAATAAGAATTACAGCCAAATCTTTCCTCAGAAATTTGGTAATTGTTGAAAATCTTCTGCTTTTATGAACATATTATACCAAAAATCCATGTCTTGGTCCATTTCGGGGCTGTAAGCGTAGACCTGGGAGATGGGGAACTGAAGCTGTGAATCCGCTCTTCCCGGGATTTCGCTGACGCTGAAATTTTCTGCTGACGGTGCTTGGCACCAGAAAATTTCATCGATTTCAGGGAAGGTCTGTGGTGACTCCATGTGCTCGTCCTTAATGCTGGTGTTGTTTTCGTTGGTAACTACAGAGGAATCTGTGCCCGAGAAGTCACTTGACGACTGTTGTGGGGAAATCGGTGCAAAACCCGGATTATCAAATCTGGGGTTGGCCTGAAAATTCAGGGGACTTGATTCTCTTGCCATGTTTGCATCAAATTCCGGCATTTCTATCGAGTGTGATCTGGGTTCTGCCATGGCTTGATTCTGCTTGAGCCTTTTCTTCAGATGGGTGTGCCACACATTTTTTATTTCGTTGTCCGTTCGGCCGGGTAGTCTCGCCGCAATTGCAGACCATCTGGAAGTGAAAAGAACTATTATATCAGAGACTTGAAGAATTTGTTTTCTAATACCAAGTTGAAGTTGAGAGTAAAGACAGAGTGACACATTCACGTATGCATGTGGGTATTTTTTTACAGACTCTACTATTAACATGTACAGGAGAATCTTTCGATTCAGCCTTTTTATCTATTTAATAAGGCCAAGTTGCAGGGGGAGAGAGAGAGAGAGAGAGGGGGGGTTGTCTTTAATGGTTTTTGATGCTATTAGTCTATCAGAAACTTTTAGGTCTAAGTACACAGATTTGAAGAAAACCAGAAATTGAACACACACCTATTTCCAAGCAATTCATGTAACTTGATGATGGTTTCCTCTTCTTCTTTGCTGAAGTTTCCTCGCTTAATATCCGGTCGCAAGTAGTTAGTCCAGCGGAGTCTGCAGCTCTTCCCACATCTTAGTAGACCTGAAGAGAAGAAAAATCTCAAGATTAATACAGTACAAGAGATTCTTATTGTTTCAGTCTATGAAATCGAATCAATTAACGCAAGTTTATCTTAGATGGTGTTCATTTCATCTAAGCGAAAGAAAGAAGAAAGAAACATCAGAAACTCGTCGAGAGCTTTGATTTCTAATTAATGGATCTAGTCCAGATGAAGATTCTCCAAATTTATCATCAACATCAACAAAACCTAGCCTGTGTTGGTTCTGTTTTTGAAAATATGTTTCTGGTTTACATGACAATGGGATGAAGGTGGGTAGTTCAGGCCTAGACTTCATAGCAACTAGTGAGAGGTAACCAGTTGGGATTTCGTAGTTACCGGCTTGTTTGGGAAGAGCCCGCCAGTTGCCATGGCCGTATTGTTGAATGTAAGAGATCAAAATCTGATCTTCTTCAGGCGTCCATGGCCCCTTCTTTAATCCCATCTTCTCACAGCAGGGAGCTCTCACCATCTTTTCTCCTCTAATTGAAGACGACTCCTCCTCAGTTGTCACCCTTGTGAATGTTATCCCAAAGCTCAAGATCCTCCTTTCAACCCCCCGAAAGGCTATTTATCCTCTCAAGGCTTCCCGTAAACAAAAACGTGCTGCAAATAGTCAAAATCAGCTCAATTATCAAAAGCACACTTGCAATTTCCAGGAAATCCCTCTCTCTCTCTCTCTCTCTTAAAAACCAAAAAAAAAAAAAGGGAAAATCTCTCTCTCTCTCTCTCTCCAAATGGCATTTTTTTTGGGGTCCTATGACTTGTACGGTTCTCACACGCTATTCATTTGGTTGTTTAAGAGTTTTGGTCAAATGTGGTCAAAGGAAACTTGATGTGCAAAAATTGAAATAAAATACCATTTACTACACGATCAATTAAATAAACCTACCCTAAAATTCAATGAAATAATATCTATAAAGCAAACTCGCCTGATTTAAGCCTGACATTTGCAGTTAAAAATATCATCGGCTAATACTTCTATTTACATTTCTAATAACCATATGGGATAGTTTGATAACTGCCCACACAATACCTTTTTTTTTTTGTTGCATTCCCCTAATTTTTTTAAAAGAAAAATACTACCCCCCTCCTCTCGTTTGACATGTTTTGACATTTATCTCCAGGAAACAAAGATTATTAAGTAAATACACGGAATTTCATTAGCTTTAAATTATTTATTCTTTTCTTAAGGGGGAAAAATGGCCTTTATTTAGGCATTTAGCCTTACGAAGGTAAAACGGTTTCATTTAGTAAAAAATTCACTAAATTCAGCTAAAGCCTATAGTTATCACTTAAAAGAAAGGTCATAAACATCATAAGCAACAAATCTCAAGAGTGAGAGTTATTTTGAAACTATGAAGGGATGCATTTGTAATTTTTGGGACCTAAAGAGGGGGTTTTATAATTTATCGGAGGTAAATTCTTTGAATTTTTATTTAATATATGGTGTGGACACGTGGGGCGGAGGGATGTCAAGGAAAAAGATGGAAGTCCACATTGCACGTCTGTTTTTTTTGGAGTTTAGCTTATGAGAACACAAGGGTCAAAGAAAGAGGCCTCTAACTTGGAAAGAGCAAAATTTAATGGAGATGAAACGTCTACGCACTAGAACCTCTTTTTCCTTTTTGTGAAACCAATTTCTTTGGTAAATCATTTGGGGACGGCCAAACTATTCAAATGACAATTGACTTTGATCAGTCAGTCTCATTCAGTGCCACAAGGCAATTTGAGGAGTATTTAATCATAATTCCCCTCTTTATGCCACGTGGTATTGTTTTAATTTGGTTTGGATTCTCTAAAATCAAGGATGGTATGATCTCCCATAAATTCTATTTAGGGATGTAAGGGACTTCACATAACTCGTAACGTAAGCAACCTGTTTCTTGCCCTAAAGTTCGGATTTTAAGGTTTCAATCAAATCAAATCTCCATACCATGTATCTATAAAACAATACAAACACATCGCCTTCGTCACATGAGCTTTCCCTCTTGACGAGAGACCATGGATATCAATCATGACATGCATATACATAATTCAATCCTAAAACAAGCGGGGTAATACATGCACGACGCGCGTAACAAAAGAATTAGAAACAAAGAACATCGCATGGGCTGTTAGTTATTGATACATGCGGCTTAACAAACTTGGGTGTTTAAGTAAATTTGAAAAAAATATGAAAGGCGTTTTGGGTATAAAATGTCAGATAGAAAACAAGGGTTGGCTTTATATAATAGTATAGATATACATGAAATATAAACTTCTTTTTTTTTTTTTTTATTGAGGAAATTTGTTTGATCCTTGATGCTATTAATTTTGTGTAAGATTATTGTAGTTAATTACAGAGTGAAAATATAAAAGAAACAAGGGTTAAGCATGACATAATCAACCTCTTTTCTACTTCTCCTCTTCCTCTCTTTGATTACTTATTTCGTTTATAGAAATTGAAATCTATGTCTTTGGTTCCTGATAAGCCAAAATAAAGGTTGGAGGTAACCCATTATAAAAGATTTCTAGCAAAGGAGGTAGCCAACTTTTCCAGGAATTAAAAGTTAGACTAATGTCTAGCTAACATGAGAAACTGCTTGGCTGGCCTGTGTAGGACAGGGTACTCATGTCTCTTCTTTCAAAGGGAATTGTCCTACATAAAAGCCCTACAAGTGGTGGAAGTCCTTTATCGACAAAGTCAAATACACAATCCCTTCTTCACCTTTACCGGCAGAGGATTTGGCCCCAAAAGGTTGCAGCTCACGCATGCTCTATCTGTAGCAGTAGCCTTTTTCTCTTTAAACTCTTCAACGAGGAGGCTAGTTTGGTTTGACCCGGTTCAACTTTTTAAAAAATTAAATAGATAAAAGGGAGAAAAAGAGATATGCCAAACATACTTGTTTAGTTTTTTAAGTAAGCAATGGAGAAACCGGTTTATGCAGAATTCTTTTGTTTTTTCCCAGTTTATACAGGTTTGACCCAGTTTATTCTAATAAGCAAGTTGGATGAAGGGTAGAAGTGGCCGGATGGCTCAGATATCCAATCGGCGGTTCGATTTACGTACCTGTCCGGTCTGGTTTTTGAAACATTCAAAGCAACCCTTCTTGTAAGTACTCTTTATTTGGCCAGTTAAACTCTTATCAAGATGAACCAGTATCTAGTGTCGGCTGGCCTACAAATCTGGGTCACTTTCAGCCAATATTTCTTTAAGCCGAAAGAAAATACACACCTTGTTTTTCTTTAAAACGAAGTTTACACTCGTGCTTGATTGAATTTGATGACGTTAATTAACCCGCACGGACCCACCTGGTATTAGACTGGATCAACTTGGTTCACACCGACATAAAATGTTCTCTTAATAGGGTCAACCCGAATATTCCCAAATAATTACGTTTCTGGGTTCACACCATCAACCTGCCAGCCCCATCAAAACCAATTAGCACCGGATTGGGTTTATTATGACCAAAGTTGCTTTAGACCCGACCCGGACCGGACAACCAAACCATTTATTCACCACATTACAACAACAACAAAGCAGAAGGAAGATTAAGAGACATATCAGCTGGTCTCTGACGTTGGAAGATCTGCTGGTCCAACAGTGAAGGGTGTGTACACGACTACACACGTAGGCTTCATGCACCTACGTGAACACATACTCCACCGTTGGAACAGCAGATCTTCCAGTCAAGGGCTCTAGCAGATTTCAAGTCGAAGATTAAACCCATAAGCATTTTGGTACCTGCGCTTGCATGCCCCCTTTATGCATTAGTACTGTTCTATATATCCCATCTCTTATTTAACATGTAGACGAAATTCAGTCTTGTATGGCAAAAAATTAAAAAAATTGTACCGTCCTATTATCCCAAAATATATGTTACTCATATATAGCTGTAAGCATTTTGACCCACTTTGTATGAGTACTTCATTACGGCTTGCTGTCGTATGAAGCTGCAGATCCGCCTAACAAAGCAAATAACTAGATATGTATGTAATATATTCACACAGTTAAATTAATGGAGTGGGGCATATAATGGAGATCCGAAAGAGAAGAGAAGAGACCAGGCTATCTATAATGTATGACTTTATTATTTTAGAATCACTAGTTTATAGAGTTTTGCGGCTAGCTACTGCCTTCGTTGGATACAACTAAGACATCAGGACTTTCCTTGGAAATAC
This sequence comes from Buxus sempervirens, assembly GCA_947561395.2. NCBI lineage: Eukaryota > Viridiplantae > Streptophyta > Magnoliopsida > Buxales > Buxaceae > Buxus > Buxus sempervirens. Next base: position 32,191,372 of record OX387192.1, read on the forward strand.
CGACTTCATCTTTCCAAGATATTTGAATTTGCCTATTGAGGACAAGTAACAAGTTGAGCTAATGACGCGCCATGCCTCTTAAGCATGTTTTGTTTAATAAATTAATCACACCATCCATCTTCTTTAATTAATTATAGTGAGGATGGCCATGGTTATATATTGTTTAAATTTTTGTAAGAAGGGTTGAGACTGTCAACAGATGTTGATAAGATTGCCATAATACCAGCAATAATGCTCTTCATCTTATGAGAAATTCAAAATAGTTAATTAGTTATGCTTAATTGGGAAGTAAACTAATGCTTATTATCATACTGGAAGATGTAAACTCATCAATAGATTGATACAACTACATTGTGGATCAATCATCCATCATTATCATAAGCCATTTTCCACCAAAGTAGCATCGGTAACAAGACTCTTGTTTCTCCATCTCACTTTATAAAAAATTATATATATCTTCAGTTAATTTATGTTTTTTTTGTAAATCTTGTTCTATGGAATCCGTCGGTGTCATTTTAGGTGTTCATCTTGTTTACGTAGGCCCTTCAATATTTATATTCTCACACCTTCTTGTAAGTGCATCTCTTGGTCTCTGATTTACATGACCAAACCACATTAACTTACTCTCTTTTATTTTATCCCTAATGCATGCTATGCCTAAGCACTTTTGAATATCTCCATTTTTCTATTTTCTCTTTTTTAGTTTTGCCTCAAGTAGTCCATCTTAGCATCCTCATCTAGATAACATTCATCTTCTGAACATGTTGATTCTTTGCCGTCCAACATTTTACACCATATATACTAGATTATGGATTGGTGATCCTAACAAGTCCATGGTCTACCAATTGGACAGTGATGATTGATTGAACGATGGGTACATATATAGCTTAGTTGAGAGTCATTACTGATATTGAGGCAAATATTTTTGACCGAAAAAAGTCAAGACATTTGAAAACCAAATTGGGACTGAGCATGAACGCTGTTTTGGCTGCATGCATGTTCCAATGTGCCGAAACAGCTTTGTGCCAAAACAGCTTTGGGAATACCATTATTCTGGTCAAATTGTGTTATATATATACATATATTATATGATTGGTCATTTGGCCGGAGGTAAACGGGTTATACAGCTCCTGGTCAAGACATTCATTGTATTCTAATTGTGGATGAGGAAAACGGAAAGAGGGGGACTTAGGTTGATATCGTCTGCCGCATTGATCCTGCAGTAGATCGTGCAGCATCGTGGGATGCTGCATTTTTCATATTAAAAAAATAAAATGTCATTTCAATTGACATTTATAGCATCCGTGGGAACTGCGGCAGACGATTTCATCCCGGGGTTTAGGCTGACTTTGTACTATCTTTTTTTCAAAGTCAATCGTACGACTACTTATTGCGTGCACAAAATTCAGAACACATTTGTACTCCACTAGTCTTTTCACTCGGTTTCTCTCATAGCACACACCCGTTGAATAATTTCTTAAAGTGAGGTTGTGTTTTCGTCGTCGTCGTCGTCATGCTAGTTCTTGTTAAAATGGAATCAGCAATACGAATCTTGATTCTTGCAATTTCTTTATATCCAAATGCAGCCTTGAATTTTACAATATCTCGGATAACTGATGGTGATGATATATATTTAACTTCGTGACGTTAAGAAACGTCATTGATCTACATCTGGAGATGTATGTAGCTACCACGATAGAGTCATTATCAACTGCATTGTTATAATGAATAACATAATTAAGGAGATGGTTAGGGATAATTGCATGAAAGTAATGGGAAGTATTTTCAACTTGACTGGCGAATTAAGCTGCAAAATATCACCGAGACGACGAGGTCAAGTAGGGTGACTGAAAATTATGATCCCTCTTTGACAAAAAGACGTACTTGATAACTCGGAATTATAGGTTTCACACCCTGGAGAAGAAAAAAGATAGATCTTGCTAACGGATGAAACAAGGTAACGCATGAGTCTAAATTAAGCATCTCCGTTTGGATTTTAGCTCTCATCCCACTTGTTATTCTCTTCTCTACTGGCTTTCTTTCCGTTTCTTCGTTGACAATTTAGGCTTTTCTGACCGTATGCTTCCAGTACATGGATGGAAAAATCGATCATTTTGAATTATGGGGTCAATCAATAATCATGTTATCGTTGTTAACACGGGTTGATTAAGCAGTCAAATGCATGAAGTCCTGCCACTAAATCATTTTCAAAATGAGAATAATCTTGAATGCGAGGACTTGAAAGTGCATGGCAGGAGAATAAGATGCATGATCTTCTGATTAAATGCAGGTGTTAAGTAAAAGAAAAGGACTCCCCTGTTGGCTATCATCAGCAGAGCGACATAGTGACGTTTGCAGAAGCGTAAGAAGGGGAAGAGGTACCGTCTTCAACCCCAAAGTACGGAAAAAGCTTTGAAAATCCATAATGTCTGTACGGTGTACCCTCCCCAAAGGGTCCGGGTGCAGATTGGCAAGTGTTCCCCGGGTCGATTACATGTGTTTGGACTTAGCCAAGTCCTCATATTTCGAAGTCGGTTGTCACTATCTATTGAACTGTGTGTGAGTGTAGGTAGTCAATCTGTCTGGTCTAGTTTGCCTACACTCTTAACTATGTAACTTGGTTATGACCCAGAGAAACACACCCTAAGGTTGGAAGTGAATTATGAGCTGAATATTATTGACCTACTCTTCGGAAAACCAATATAATGCTTATATACCCTAAAAATCCTCCTACCAATATATATATATACCCTAAAAACCCTAGTTTTCCCAACAGTGAAAATTACCAAATATAGTAGAATTCCTAATCCACCTCAAGACATCATATTTTTACACAAGATAGGAGCTCCACAAGATGTGAACATGAAATTGTTATACCCAAAATCCTACAGACAAGTATTGTGATTGGTGCATTCAATTTTTTATTTTTTTTAAAAAAAAATCAATTTTCTTGCCTAATAACCGCCAATAACAATCAAAAATCAAACTACGAGTCTAAAATACCATAAAATTTATACTATTAGTAAAGTTGACTAGGGGAATATTCCCCTGATTCTGACCCTCAAATTTAAACAAAGAGTGTTCTCCACAATCCCACAATCAAAAGAACCCCTGACTAGGAATATTCCCCTGATTTTGACCCTCAAATTTAAACAAAGAGTGTTCTCCACAATCCCACAATCAAAAGAACCCCTGACTATAACCACCGTATCCACCGCTCTTTTCACTATCAAATTTAAACCCCACTATATTTCTATGTTATAGTTATTGGATTAATTTAAACCCCACCATATTTCTATGTTATAGTTATTGGATTCAGGATGTACAGTATACATATGCCACCACTAATAGCAACAAAATATAACTTCAAAGAGCAATTATGTTTGGTTAAAAAATGGCGTTTGAGACAGTAAACGGTGAGAAACGCGGAGCAACTAGAGCAATTATAATTAACCACCGAAAAAAGTTACAGGGATTCGTCAAATCTGAACCGTCCAATCTTGTAACTGCGTCCAAATATGGAGGCAAAGATCATGCTTAGAAGATCTAAACACAACGCCATCTTCAGTATAAGTTGTCCCATTGAAGTTTAGATGAAATGTCCAAACTAGAGAGCATAATCAAATTACAGCCCTTTCTGACAAATTTAACACGATCTACCCAATCCAAGAAAACAAGATATAATATCCTCAAAATTCACTGCGAGCATTCCTACTCATTTGATTCAAAAGAATTTGAAGAACAGAATTAGCTCAAATTGCACTATATTACCAGGCAAAACGGCTTCCTGTTCCATCCAGGAAACGATCAGTGTGCCACCCTTTTGCCTTCACTTCCGAAACAAACGAAGAGAACAAATTATCCATCTTCTGATAAGCCTCTTGCATGACTCTTAAACTTGGCTCATCAGCGCACTTCTCCATGCTCGCTGCATACGCAGCAACTAACCAACCTCTCAATGCATCCTCACCAGTGGCATTGTGCTCCAACACCATGTCAATCCATTTATTTTCACAGCTTATTAAAAATTTCTCCTCGGGGAATATTTCTTTCAATTGGTGAAGTTTTGAAGGCTTAATTATCTTTTGGAGAGACCTGCCCACCTTTACACTTCCAGCATCTTCAATGATTCTTCCAGGATAAATGAGATCTTCTCGGTATCTTAAGTCCGCAGGGCTTGATATTTTTCCCATCTGAGTTGGATTCCAATGAAGAACAACGAGTCAAGTCAAAGGGCATAATTTTCATAAGGTTGGAAGTTTGCAGTCACACCTTAACAAAATCAGCTACGATCATGGCTGTCCGCTGTGGATTCAATGTATTGACAGGAGCTGCACGCATTTCTTCAGTTACACTGTAAATATGTACAATTGAAAGAAGAGGCCCCACTACCAACTGCAACAATTGACAGTAAGAACTGGTGGTGCACATTATGTGTTCTATACAAAGATGAGATAATCTTACAATCTAACTGGTATCTTCACCTTATCAAATGCAAAGATAAACATGTTTTACAAGAGTTACTTGTAAAATGCCTTGTAAACAAGCTAACTGGTATCTTCATCTTATCAAATACAAAGATAAATTCTTAACAAGCACAATTTAAGTATAAACAAAGTTATTGGGCAAGTACTAAGCGGGCATTGGCACGAGTAATTACAGAAATTCATGGCAAATGTTACGGATATAACAACCTAAACTACTAATCAAGTTCTATAAATCATACCATGCTAAAGGAACTTGTACCTTTCCTTGCATTGATGAACAAATAGTAGATGCCAATTGAATCCCTACTCCTAAACCAACAACGTTGAAAAGAGTTGAGATGGCCTCCCCTTTTGCAAATAGGTCACTAAGATTGCCTTCTTTGGCAAATGAAGAGTATATAGGCAATCGTGTTGCCCTTGCTGCAACAACAGCCATTCCCTGTCAAATGCACAAAAAGAAATATTGCTGCCAATGAATAGGTACTTGCAGAGGAGAAAGTGATAGATCCAGAAATACTGAAAAAGAAATTCAAGGAAAAAGACAGTTCTCTCCTATTTTTGTCCGAAGGTCAATATCAAAGCCATGTATGGAAAGATAAATACCTTCGCAAAATTGCCCAGGCCAGCCATTTCAAGAAAAAGATGGGGGCATAATGGAGAAAGAACTTCCAAGCCGGTGCCCAAGTCATACAGAATATCAGCTGCAAGGAAGAGGTGCTTTGAACTTAAATTCTAGGAGAACTTATAGCAACAATGTTGCCCCACAAATTAATATATGCAACTTTTCTGTACAGATGAACTGATATGCTAAGATAAAAACAATGGAGGACTAATGAAAAATAATTTTTTCCGGACCCGAGACACAAACCGAAAATCCTCCAACGTTTGGGCTCTGAATCCATCCTTGCACCTAAATTGCTACTTATGAGCTTTCCCACATGTTGCATCCCATCCTTCAAGATCTGCATGCCATAACCAGAACACTGTAAATCTCAAATTGATACAACTTTCACTGTTGAATCAAATTCTTACCCAGCTAACTGCAGTTGCCTGTGCAGGACTAGGTCGCAAACCTGCAGCAAAAAGCAGTGACTGCAAAAGTATAAGGGTTAACAAAAACCTAGCCTCTGTCAAGAATTTCAGTGAAATGCATTATGAAGACCTAAGAAGCTATTAACATAAAAGAAAAAAAAAATCGAGTGAATCAAAATGTATATGCTTCACTACAGGTTATAATATATCAAATATCATATATGAAAAGAGCAAAAGATTTTATATTTTGATTTTCGAAGTTGGAAAGTGTTCATATTTCCAATGCATTCTTGTGAAATTTCCATTTGGATATTAATCAATAAATGAGAAGACATGTGGCTTGTATTTCAAAGTGGCATATCATTTTGGTATACAGATCCTCATTAGAATAAGAAGACCTGAGTTGATAGCACAGATAAAGCCGCACTGGAAAAATGTTGCAGCGCACGGAATTGAGAGTATCTCAGATAGCCATCATTCACACTGCACAAGTAAAACACCATAGGATGAAAGCTTATGTACAATAATCAACTGGTATATGTACCTTCATACCAAGATTTTACTGCCAATGAGAATGGATAAAAGATAAAACCTGTAAGGATATCCTGAAGGGAAAAATTTATTCACAAAGGATTCAACTGTTCTTTGGAGTATGGATCTTGAATCATCAACCACTTTCACCTACACAAGAAATCAAAACTACAATTACAATTTAAAGGAAAGCATGGCTAATTTATGTTCAAGTAGCTATATTTCCACAAACTGTAACAAAATCGAGATAAGCATCCATCCAATACTATCAGACTGGCTCATGACCATATCGCATACAGCATAAAATAAAATCCAAATAATCTTCTGCATAGCTGTAATACAATAATTTTAAACAACCTCAAGGGTTTCACTGAATGCTACCAAATGTCTATTTAAGGCTGCAATTTCTTCTATTTGAACTATCACTCTTTGTAATAGTTTCATAGCATAGCTTATAAGCTTAATTCTATGATAATTGGTACAATTTTAAGTATCTCTTTTATTATTCTATAGAAATATTATCATACTCTTAGGCATTTTTCTTGTTCTTAATATTTCATTAAATAATTCGGTCAATCATAGTATAAAATTTCTCCCATGCACTTCCACACTTCAATTGGAATGCTACCTGATCTTATAGTCCTTTTCAATTTCATCTTAGCTAAAGCTTAATTCACTTCAGGAATCCTAATTCTATGGATCCCCAATTTTTCTCTTGACTCGATAATAACCACTTCCGTCCCTAGAACAAACCTTTCCATAATTCCACTTTTATTTTTATTAATTTTGAAAATCTTTTCTTCACTGTTCTTTGATCTTCTTGTTCATTAATAAGGATCAAATCTTCAATCCTAATGCACTGAACTTGATTTAGATCTTTTCTTTTCTCTCTCAATATTGAAAGTTTATAAATGAATTTCTCACCTTATTTCATACATAGCTTATTGTGCAAGTTACACAGAATTGTTCACTCTATTTCATGCATAGCTTATTGCACAAGTTATACAGGATTATTCTTTAGCCTTAACTATTATATATATGTTTACACGTTTGTCTTTTTCTATGCTTTTGTTGATATTATGTCTTTGACAAGTTTCAGAATAGAACCCTTTTATCTTTAACAGCCTTCTTGACAATTATCACTTCACCACGAAGCTTCATTTTGGAATTGAATTTATATCTAAATTTTATTAAGCCCATTTTTTCCTACTTTGGTAATGCCTCAGCCATTTCATCCCACATCTATGCAGGGTTTGCTTCAAGATCTCATGTTTCCTCTTTCATTAGTTTATCTTTAAAACCTCCTATGTTTCTACTTTTAGGTGCAGCCATTTTATTTTTGTATCACTTTCAATATATTTTCTCTTCTTCAAACTCCTAATAAAACCCTCCATTACTCCAGCATATGTTCTAAAGCAGGACTTCCTTTTCAAACTAGTTTGCAAGTTCTTGACTCCTTTATCCCAAGAAGACAAAAGTCAATTTGACTCTGGTTTGTTCTACTATTGAAGGCTATTTGACGTTAAATTCTCTATTGGAATAATCATTTGCTAATGCAACACTGTAAGCCTTGCAAACTCATGGATTGCTTCTTCTATCTCATTCCTAGGCCCAAAACTGCATTCCCCATGTATTATATTACATAGTCTATTCTTTTATCAAAGACGACCATTTAGATCATTATCTATAAATAACCTCTCCCTATCCATTATCCCTCTTAACTAAATTATCTACTTACCACCATAATTTTTTGTTAAATGTTTCATTCGATCCTTGAAGTTGAAAGGCACTAATGGGGTTAACAATCCCTTGACCAAAAACAAATTCAACTACAATTAGCACATTGATAATTGCTTTAACAACTACAACATAACCTTTCATGTGCTCATTTACCATAATTCCTACAACATTTCTATTGTTTCGTTTCCCTGTATATCAAACCTTATAGTCATCAACTTCTTTAGTCTTGCTTCCCTTCCATTTAATCTCATACAGACACATTAAATATATTTTCCTTCTGTGTATTACGTCTAATAATTCTAACCGTTTCCCTGTTATATCTCCTACATTCCAAGTGAATAAACAAATCCTAATTTCCAAGACTAGAATTCTTCCTTGTGTTTGTTCACTTTGTTGCAATAACCTTAGAATCCGGTAGGAGAATCCGGTTTTGGGAGGATAATTGGAGTGGTAACGGGCTTCTGAAAGACAAGTATGATGACTTATATAACATTTGTAGAGACAGAGAAGCTGTAGTGAGAGAAGCTGTAGTGAGTGACGTTATGGAAATGACACCTGCTGGAAGGGTGTGGAATATTAGTTTTAGAAGGGATCTGCAAGACTGGGAAGTGGAAGTGTTTGAAGAATTGCTGCAAGAGCTGTATAGCGTTCAGATGAATCAGGAGCAGGACGGTCGAATGTGGACCAAAGGTAAAACAGGCCTCTTCTCGGTAAAGGAGGCTTTCACAAGCTTGAACTCTACGGGGTCGAAGATTCAGGAGCATAAGCTGATATGGGCAAAGTATATACCAAGTAAGGTAGGCTTTTTTACTTGGACAGCAAGGTTCGACAAGATCCTAACTGTGAATCACCTAAAGAGTAGGGGGTGGCAGATGCCTAATAGATGTATAATGTGCAAGGAGAACGAGGAAACAGTGGACCACTTACTCATTCATTGCAAGGAAGCCAACAACCTTTGGAACAGAATTATCGGAAGATTTGGAGTAATGTGGGCTCACCATGAGAGTTTTGACAAGGTGCTTCAGGCTTGGAGTGTCAAGAAAGGGTCTTCCCGGAATAATCTGTTGTGGAATGTTGTTCCTGCTGCCATCTCCTGGGTTATTTGGGGAGAAAGGAACAGCAGAATTTTTAAAAATGTAGAGAGGGGTCTACCAATTCTAGAAAGGAAGGTTCTCTCGCTCATGTATAATTGGCTGGCAGCTTATGGTATGATGGAGAATATGCAGATTCAAGACTTGATTCACTGCCACCTGTTTCCAGCCTAGACAATGAAATCGAGCAGCAAATATGGAAGTCACTTTGGGTCTTCAGAGGTCGGGGGAATGGGATTGGGAGAGGGACTATTTCTTGTAAATCTGCTCCTCTGTCATGTTCCTTAGAGCTAATAAACCATGCTTTTCCTTATCTTCATATTTTTATATATAAAATACCTTATTGACCAATCAAAAAAAAAAAAAAAAACCTTAGAATAATTACCACTAAAACTGGATATCACTACAGCTTCTTGTTTACAGGGCATTCCCAAGCTAACCCTTACACAACAAAAAGTTTTACATGGAACCTGACACAAGTTTCATCGTTTTCCAAGCTTGGGAACAACGGCACTAGAAAGATGTAAAAATATAAAAGGACATCAAAGGTGCCATATCAAACAAGGACATACCATAAAATAACAACATGAATGAACTCATATTATAGGAAATGAACTACAATTGTGCGGAGCGATGCTCCAAACAAGGATAACCTGTTGAGGAAGGTGCCTGTCTGAAGGACCCTTTCAAAAGTACATTCTAACATTGCCAAGATAATTATTTTACATGTAGTAGCTCGAAACATGATATTTCAGAAGAATTCATTTAAAATGATTACAGTGACATGCATTTATTAAATTAAATAGGGCCAGAAGACGGATGGGGTCAACTCGCCATAAAAGAAGATGAACAAATGGAAATAAAATTATAGACGGTAAACCCTAGAAACTGCATTGAGGAGGCAGAGAATGAGAGAGGAGCTCACAGATAGACAACCATCGGCTTCAAACCTATACTCGCGTGAGATCGTCTCCGAGGTTTCAATCCAGAAATCAGGGCCCCGATATTCTTTGTCTGGCTCTTTCTTCCGCATTTTGATTCTTTCCTGTAAAAAAAATGAAGAGAAAAGACCAAAAAAGAAAAAAAAAAAAAAGGAAGAGGAAAACTTCATCAGAAACGCACGAAGGGAAAGCAAAGCTCAAAAACATACAGTGTACAGTAACAATACCAGCATATCCATGAAGACGATCTGCACAAACTCTTGTAGCAGCTGCCACGACTAGAGCCAGATAACGAACCTGCTCTTCAAAATGCAAGAAAATACTTCCACAACTGGACGCTTGGTTGGGCTGGGCCCAGGCGTTTTTTTGGGGTTTTTTTTCCCTCAAAATGTCACGTGATTGAGAGGATCTGAGAATCTTTCCCAAACCGCACGAGTTTCGTTTACTCTACGCGGAGGCGGCGATGCTTTTCTCTGACTACTTGAATTTGGAGGACACCGAGGACCAAAAAATGGATTAAGGAAAGCTCCTGAAAATTCTCACTTTCCGGGTCTCCACAGTAGAGGTTTTAGGGCATCGTCAACTTTTTTCTAAGCGATTCAAACTTGTTGATTCAATCGGTCGAAAATATTTGCGGAAGCACTCTCCCGGCGATCATCGGAGCTTCAATTCTGAATTTCGATTTTTGATATACGAAATTTTGATTTCATTTTTGCTGCAAATCATATAATTGTATAAGAGTTTCCGCTTTAAAATTCGATCCTTTTTTTTTTTTTCGGATTTGACCTTTCGATCTTGTGGATATATTATCCAGCTTTGCCTGCGTTGGTCGGAATTAGGATGAGATCAACGCCTTTGAAAGTCCTGGTGATACTGTTTGTATTGTTTCAATTTCGAATTCCTACTCGAGTTTTCGGATCTCAGTCGGAGGCTTATGTAACTCTTCTTTATGGAGATGAGTTTGTACTCGGTGTTCGAGTTCTCGGGAAATCTATACGGGACACCGGATCAACCAAGGATATGGTTGTTCTTGTATCTGACGGAGTTTCGGACTACGCGAAGAAGCTTCTCAAGGTACCTTTCTTTTTCTCTCTATTAATCTTTTAGTTCTCCTAAATTCAAGATTTTCTGGAAACAAGTCTTGTTATGGCTACTTAACTGTGATTCTGGTTGTACTCGGGCAGTCTGATGGCTGGATAGTGAAACACATAAGCTTATTGGCAAACCCCAATCAAGTACGACCAAAGCGGTTTTGGGGAGTCTACACCAAACTAAAAATATTTAATATGACCGAATATAAGAAAGGTAATTGAATTTGCTTAGTTGGTTATCAGTTCAATCTTTGGAGAAGGCATTGATATGATGCCATATTTCTGTAGCATATAAGTAAATTTTTTTTTTTTTTTTTTTTTGAGCAGTTGTCTATCTTGATGCGGATACTATTGTGGTCAATAGTATTGAGGATCTTTTTAAATGTGGAAAGTTTTGTGCGAACTTGAAGCACTCTGAGAGGATGAATTCAGGAGTCATGGTTGTAGAACCATCTGAGGCAGTTTTTAATGACATGATGAGCAAAGTGAAGACCTTGCATTCTTACACTGGAGGTTTCTCACTTCCTTCATGCATTTATATCTTCTTATGCCTTCTTTTCATCAATTAAGTTGTCCTTGTCTATTTTCACTGTACATGGGTGACTTCCTTCTGTTGGAAAGGTTTTTTCCCCCAATGATTCTCGTTCAAGTCTATTGTGACTATGAGCACAATGATGAGAGATATCTCTGCCTCACTCAATTTCTAAGATTTTTTTGCCAAGTGTGGCAGTTAAGAGTATCTCCCAATTTAAGTTACTCCATTCATAATGCCTCTGGATAATTAGCTGACTTGGGGCCCTCAAAAGAGGAACCATTCAACTTAGTTATAGGAAACCAATTCGTTACGACTTATCACACGTTGAAGTATATAATTACAGCATGCTCAAATTTCCATGGCTAAAAATGCCCTTTCTTTAGAAACCCAACCAAGGATTCCGATTAGTTGTTTACTTAGCCATATATTGCATGAGGAAACAAAGAGAAAAGAAGTTTTGTATGTGAGGCAATACGTACATATATATATATAGACACACACACACACAAACTGAGAATATATATATATACACTGAGAATTCTTTTCTGTACACAATTCCTAACATTATTTTATGCTGCAGGTGATCAAGGGTTTCTGAATTCATATTTTGCTGGATTTGCCAATGCACATGTTTTTGAGCCAAACTTACCACCAGATGTCATGAATTCTAGACCAGTTCCTGAATTGCAGCGACTGTCTACCCTGTATAATGCAGATGTTGGTCTCTACATGCTGGCAAATAAGGTAAAAGATACCTGATATTTTAATAATTCTAGTTTATCGCTGTTGACTGTTATTTCTGGATTGACAATGTACATTTGTCCACCTTTTATTATGATTATCTGGACTGTTTCCTTTAAAATGCATTGAAGGATAAATTTTAACAATTTATAGGGTTAATTTAAATTCATGTTGGAGTAAAAAGGTAAAAGAAAGGCTCCAGGAGAGAGAAAGCAAAGGAACCTGAATGGAATCAGATGGAATGGTTTAGATATATATACTCTGACTAAAGATATGGTTGGTTGAGTGGAATTGAGGAACAGTATTCATGTTGTGAGGTAAATTATCAGGGATAGGTCATTCTGTTCTTATTGTTGTAAATAAATAAAAGAATATTATAGTGAAATGTGACCGTAACCTGATGTGTGTCTGCTCAAGTAGGATCCTGGAACGAAAAGACTGGCAATAGTGCTATCGTTTAGCTTTATGGCACAAAGCGGATGTGGTTATATTCAAACCGCATTTTCAAGCTAGCAGCTTGACACTTTTCCCCACCACACCAAGTAACATCCTCTAAAGGAAAGATTATAGCAGAAGGAGGAAAAATTGTGTTCTCTCTTGGTTATTGAAGTTGATGCCTTCCCATTGACCAGGTATCCGGCCGATATGCAAGTTATACATCCTGGCTCATCAGTATCTGAATCTATATGTATTTGAGTAACTCATTTAACACGAAAGTTTTTTTTATAGTGGAGACTCCCCATTCATTTAAGCCCTTTTTGGTATCTGCTCAAAAGATTCATTGATGTTGTACTAATCGTTTCTGCTCATCCTGCAAGGCCCCAGTCTACCTGAAGATTTTCAGGTTGAGTCATGGACGACTTTAATGGGAGAATATTAGGCATTGTTATACATCTTCCCAATATTGGAAAGAGCTAGTTTCACTTCATTTCAGGTTTTTTGGGTGAGTTCACCTCATTTTAAGGGAAAAAAATCTTTCAGGATTGGCTCCAATCTAGAGACTTTTGGATGTTTTTGATTGCTTGTGAAGCTGCTTAGGTTGAATCAAGGGTGAGCTTTAAAGGGGTTATGTTAGACATTGTTACTTAAATTTGCTAAAAGGTGATTTGAACTCCCTGAAATCTAGATATTCTCCAAACAAGAAATTATTAGATTTTTTTATTGAAAAAACATGAGAGAATGAAATCTTTCTCAAATACCTATTTAGTATCAGGTTAAGATCATTTGCATAATATGATATAATATCAAATATATGATAGTCCCTAACACATTGATCATCATTTTCATACATACCAAACATTTAGGAACAAGCAATGCTGTAGAAGTATTCAGTCATAAGGTTTTTAAGTTAGTAGAAATATTAGCAATTGATAGTGGAATTCACTAGAGAGGACAAAATCCAAACTTGAAATATCTAGGCATGTCATGAATTTAAAATGTTCCGAAATAAGTTGAATTAAGAACGAATATATGGAATGCAAGTTCAAGATTGAGTGCTGGGGTATTCCTTACCTTAAATGTCAGTCTTTTTATAAATTATTATTATTTTTATCTTGAATCAATCATCTATAAGGATATAGATATTGAGGAGGATATAACGGAAAAAACTCTAGCTAGACAGCTTAAATCAAGAAGCACTTTTAGAGCGTTTCCTGACCAACTTATTTCACTCAGGCTTAAAAATGTCTATGAGATGGCTATTAGAATAGCTGTCATTTATGGGGCTGCTAGTTTGGTGATGAAGAAATTTATAAAATGATTGTGGATGCTGAGACTAATGTGTGAGTGTGACTACTAAGATAGGTGAAGAATAATGATATCTGAAAATCTAGGATTTACTCAGTTGTATGTGTATAATTTAGTTGAAGGATCCAAAGGAAACAAATGACAAGATACTCAGAGGAGTTGTTTAGGAAAGATTTGAAGGCTCGAAACACTTGTGGTAACAAGTAGTACGAGCCTGGTAGCCAAATATGGGTGTGGATTCCAATCAGGAGCATAGTTATGAGCATATGTAGTTTTGTACTCTTCGCAATTACCTGTTTTCCATCCGTTGATATCATTACCTGTAGTTTTGTACTCCTTGTCATGTATCTCTTGTTCATCATTTTATGATTCTTCTTAATTTGAAGGTGTAAAGCTTTTTATTTTATTATATGAAATCTCTTAAGCCTCAGCAACTGTTAGTTTCGCTCCTTAATCTGGAATTTGTTTGAAATTCTATGTTCATGCCAGCCTTTGTTGAATTTCTAGCATACATGGAGCTTCATATTTTAATGAACTCTCTTCTGTAGCTGAAAAGGTTTAAATTCTTACCGGAGTTTGTCTTGTTAATAATTGTTGGATCTTCGTGCTTAACAATTATTAAACACCTCCATCAACGTTTTAGAACATCATCACCATCATCTGTGATTCTGATGGTGATGATGGGACTTTCATGGAAGACAGGCAGAGTTTTGTCTTTATACTTTTATTTACTTTTTTTCTCTTTCAACCCAAATCTCTAATGCTTTACACTTGAGTTGATTTTTTTTGTAGAAAATAACCTGCCTAATGCCATTTGGTTTGAAATAAGCTTGATGATAGAATTTTCAAATATTTGTGCACATTTTATATACAGTGGATGGTTGATGAGAAGGAACTTCGGGTTATTCACTATACTCTTGGGCCTCTTAAACCATGGGACTGGTGGACGGCATGGCTCTTGAAACCTGTTGATGTCTGGCAGGTGCCTGCTTTGGACTCCCTTTTTTTTTTTAATTATTGAAGCAATTAGCCTTTCTTTTATATCCATCATGTATGTTTGGTTCAGTCAGGCCACTGTGTGTATGTTTTTGTGTATGTGTGTGTGCTGTATGGTTTTATATCTTAATTTTAGAGTAAAGGCAGGAAATGTGGTCCCAGGACAACTAATCCACGTCTGCTGCTGTAAAGAATCATAATTATGTTGGCTCAGTTACCTCCATGTCATTCATTTTGGTTATAAAATTTTCATTGTTACTCACCAAGAAAATTTATATGAATTTCTGTATTTGTTGATATTGTAGAATGTTCGAGAACATCTTGAGGAAACTCTTCCAGGGACTGGAAGCGGCAGCAATCCTAGGGACAGTCTTATAGTCAAATTTCTTTTTATCCTTCCCCTCTTTGCATTGATTTGCTTTTATTATAGGACTTCTCTTCAGGTTTGTCTCAGGATCAGCACATTTCTAGATTTTAAATAAGTTGAGATCGGCTTTTTGGAGTTTACTGTAGGGTTTTGATATTTATGTAGACGCAGAAGGAATTTTTTGGTGCATTTTGTAGAAGCTCATTATGTGACCACATTAGACATCTTTTCTACAAATTCAGAGCTGGTAGTGGACTTGCTTATTCTGCAGTTGGAGTTTCCTCCTCATCAGTTAATTCTAATCAACAGGTTATTTTTCTCTCTCAATTCTAGTCAATAAGATCTTTGTTGTTACGTTAGCTTCCCCAACAAAAAGTTCTTTGCATACGAATATATTTATGGAACTCATACATGTATCTGTCTTCTACATGTATCATACTCACAAAATGACTCCTGCTCTTACTGTTTCTGTCTGGGAAGATCTGGTGGTCTTTCTTTTTATTTCATCGCTTGTGTAATGTTTCAATATTATATATTTCTGTGCTGTTAACACTTTTTTCATTTTTTTAATGTTAAACAGTTCTCTGATGGTTCACAGGCTAAGGTACCTGCATACCTGGGTGGAATCTCTGTCTTTGTCTGCTTCGTGGCTGCTGTCTTCTCTCTTGCCCTTTCAATTGCTGTTATTCCTCAGCAAGTGAAGCCATGGACAGGTTTGCTGCTGATGTATGAGTGGACATTCACAACCTTCTCTGTAATTTTTGGAAGTTATCTCCATTTGATTTATCAATGGGGAAAGATTGGAGCTACTCAAGCAGGATCTGTTTCCTCTCATCATGAATCTTTTGATTATGATTCCGGAAAAGGTTTGTTGAATTTGTGCATAGCTTTACAAGAATATATATACGTCACATCTTAATGCTAATACATGAATACGGCCAGTAATTTTTCTTCCATCTATTTCTTGGATGAATACTTGATGCAGGTCGGCAAGTGTCTACTTGTGATGTTGCCACATGCTATTATGGTCTGGGGATGGCATTACTTGCTATTGCTGCTCCTTCATTGCCATGTCTTTTTGGGATTACAGCACTGTTTCCAAGGTAATCTATTTGAGCGAATTTGAAGATTACCACACCAATCGATACTTAGTATAGAACTGTTAAAATTTCAAATCTGTAAAAGGCCTATCAATCATACCTATAATCTCTGTTTTTAAAAGCTGAAATTTTCAGCTTCTAAAAACAGGGCTGTTTTTGTATTATCATTTTTTTCAAAAGAACAATTTGAAAATTATGCTTACCAAATGAAATTTTGGGGTTTTTGTTTTCAAGAACAGAATGACTGTTTTCAAAAACTTTTACCAACAGCCTTCTATTCATCTTATTCTATTTTTCATCATTGGTTGCAAGCAAATCTACATCAGATGACATTCTCATAGATACATCTATCTTTTTTCTTAAAGTGATATCCATAAGCTAATTATTTTAAGATACTGAATGGTACTATGGTGGCTTCCACAGGTTAGGTTTGATGGTTGTGGGAGGTCTAGTCTTGGCATCATTCATGACATATGCTTCAGAGCACCTTGCAATCAGAGCACTCTTAAGAGGCCTTGAAGATAAGGATATACAGCGGACAAGAAGGCTTGTTTCTGTTGTTGATTGACACGTCTTTATATAAATTTTGTAAACCAAGACCACTTGGTCATTGCTCCTAACTTGTAATTTATTTGACATTATTTTCTAAATTTGTTGTACCATAAAGCAGGTTAGCTGTAAGTTATGGAAGTTTCTTGCAATGGATCTCGCATTGGTCAATCAGACGGTATGAACATGTAGATAAATGAGGCTGACAAACGCTAACACTTCATATCATATAAATTGATACTAGAATTTTCTAACTTGAAATGGGGTTGGAAATACCTAAATAATACATTTTGTTTCCGACAAACCTAGATCTTCATCAAAAGATCAACCAAGATAACATTGTGTGACAGCTATCTTAAGCTCAACTCTTGATCATCTTCATCATCAAGGTCTTGTTCACTGGATGGCCTGGTTCTTTTTCCATCTCTTGATGCTATTCTTCCTCCCTTCTTTGGTTTTCCCCTGCAGAAAGGAATTTTGATTATGCATCGATTGATACGGATTTAGGCATAAGCATCAGGGACATAAGCATGTAATCATAATGCTATAAAACATTAGCAGTTAAATGTTCATTTTTTCCTCAACAGGTTAGTTTCTTAAAAACATAATTCAAGCGTGAAGATCAAATGATGAAGTATTTACTGTCCATTCGCAGGTGTGACTCCACCCTTCGACCACCCTTGACCATAATCTGATCTTCCATCTACCATGAAAACAGAAAGAACAAGAAACAGTCAAAAAATTTCAGGGTCAAAAATATTTGCAGGTTGAGTCTCACCATCTCTACCGGCTACAGTTTCTTCAACCTGAAAATGAATTCAATAAAAAAAAAAAAAAAATACATCAGTCTTATTGTGCAAAAGACATCTCAACCTCATGTTATGCTCAGCATCCATAGAAAGAAACTTAAAATGGGGGCAAAAAAGCAGCCCTAATAAACAGAGAATCCCGGATTTAACTAAGAAAAATTAAAAATTAAACAAATAAATATAACGCAATATGGAGAAATGGTTTGGTATTAGCAACAGTCGATAAAGGTGCAACATTGCCTTTTCCTTTCTATTCTTGGCAATGGTTGGCTCTACTTCAGTCAACATAAGACCATAAAGAATTCATTAAAGACAGACTCTCATCTGTTTCAAAAAGTACTCTACCATACTGATATATCCCAACCAGGTCTTGTTGGTAGAGTTGCATCACAAATTCTATGTGCCAACTAAAATTTATGTAGAAAAAATTTGACAGACCCAAAAATTCCAACTGAATCAGCATGATTGCAATCACCATAGCCATGAACTGTTATTAATTAGACTAGCTAACTAAACCAGTGAAAGAGATGGACACCCCTAAATCTCAGGCCGACCCATATAAATCTCTTAGTGAATTCACATTTTGTGATGCAACAAATCCACCTGTGCTCAAGATTAGTAACAGGTGATCTAAGAAATTGCCCATATAAAATCAAAAATACTCTATTCTTAAATCTGCAGCTTGGTGGATTTACAATTTGTGTTGCAACCATAAGACCACACAGACCTTCCTTCTAGCAAATCCAGTTTGCTTTCACGAATAGATTTGGCCTAAATGATATCCCATCCCTAATCAAAATCCTATGGCATGCAACCACCATATTGACTTGAAACTTTCAAGAGAAAGTTACCTGCATTCCTGAATGGGTAGAAGATGATCAAAGGAAATTGTGTTTTTCCCCCATGCCAATACAAGACCAACATATCCACTTTCAGACCTGTACCTTGATGGGTTCACATTTTGTGCTGCAACCATAAAGATCCTCCTACTGCTCACGATCTCCCTATTGCTAAAAAACCATTGAGATGTAAAATTCATATGCAACCAACAATCTCCCTCCCTGTACTCCATGAAGGCAATAACCTCCCTGCTTTATGTGGTGAAAGCTCTGAGTAAAGATGAAAGTTCACTATAAATATAGGCTTGGGTTTTCAAATGAAATATGATGTTCACTAAGGAGTGCTGAATGCAATAGACATTTTTTTGGTCTCTGTTTGCACTTCCCAATTATTCAACTAAAGGCCATAATCATGCTCTCTGAATAAGGCTTTATTGGACGCATCTTATGAAGTGAGGTCAAATTCACTGCATATCAATAGAAGGTGAACATCTTTTGGTTCTAGCAGAATGAACCTTAATCTCTCAGAACACAAATTCTAGTGAGTACTCACATAGATAAGAAAAAAAAATGTATGCATAAATATATGTGTGCGTGTTTATGCTTAAGCATGTGTGTTGTGTATGTGCACGTATGTGTGTATGCACACACATAAATATGAATAACCTATAACTGTCATAAGCATAGAGGTATACTAGACAACAAACGGACAGGATCATCAGATCATTTCAGAGCAACAATAAGTTTATGATCACCAGAAACTAACAGCATTACAGTAAAATGATTTGAGAATCATCTAAACTCCATGTTGCCTTTGTCAAATATAATAGCATATGCTTTAGAATTGATCCTATTAAACATCTGTTTTATTTTCTACTATACAATTTTTTGGCAGTAAGATAATGCTTAACTATGAAATTCAGGCGGGCACCCTGATGAGCCTTAAACAATTAGATCTCCAAAATTCAGTTATATCTTGTACTAAGATGCATAACAAAAAATTACATCCAATTATAGATAAATGAATCAAATCGCAAATGCAAGCATGAGAAAAATGGGAAATGCCATTAAGTATTGAAGAACTTATATGATTGAATCATACTGCTGGTGAAGTGACCGAGGACAATGAAAAGAGCCTATCTTCAGGCTGAAACTTCCGAGACCGCTTTAAGCTGCATAAAAAATTTAAAGTTTGGTTCCCTGGTAAATGATATTCAACAAAATCACACATATAAAGTTAACATATGAATAGTTATAACATTCACAATTATAACATATGAATAGTCAGAACCTTGACAATTACAAAGTCAAAAATATAAGTATATGCAATTGTATATGAGGACCTATAAATAAATATATTAGTAAAAATAACAAAAATACCTTATTTACAACAATTAAAGTTCCGCAGTACAGATCTTTTTCCATTGCATTATATTGTCATCTTACAGCTCCTATAATTAGCTTAATATGGATTCACCAAATAAAAAAAAAACCTGATTCTTGGAAAAATTGCCATATCATGGATAAATGAATGTTTAGAAGTTTAAATACCACTGCGTTGTCATCTTACAACTCATATAATAAGGTTAATACAGATTAACTAAAAAAATTTTTTTTTTATTAGTGATAATTGACAAAAAGGGAAAAGGTTGAGATGAATATACTTAGTGGTGCTCTTTGATGAAGACAGAAAACCCTCATAACCTTTCAACACATTCCCACATTGATTTGAATCTTGTAAGTAACTTGTCTCTAAGTCATAGACCTGGAATTAAGTGAAATCACAGGCTCCATAAGCATAAGTATAGTGCACACATGGTCAGTCAGTTGCAGTTATTCACAAGTGAGGAGGTAAATGATTTAGCTATAAAGAAATCCCTAATTTCCAGAATCCTGAAATTACACAGGTTTTACAAATAAATCAGTGCTAAAATGTAAGTACCATTTACATTGTGATTTACTTAACTAGTTACATAATTTTGAGTCTCTTTGCATAGCCTCAGCAGATGTTTTAGTTCTTTCCATTAAGCCTAAATTACAAAAAACCAATTCCTATGCTATGTCTAAATAAGGAACAATTTCTCTGACACTCCAATTGCAGCACACCAGTGCTTCCTTGTAAGACTAAGATGTGCCATTTGAGGTGTCAATGAGTTAGGTTCCAAAGGTGAAGTTGAATTAAGCAGCAGTGTGCTGTTTCTTCACAGAATTGGTACTATTAGCAAAAAAATCATCTGAGAAATCATAAATATAAACCAAAAATTCCCGCATAAGGAGCTAATCATACAACACTAATAAATGTGAAAACGTAAGTCAACTTCTTGAACAAATTCCAAGTTGACTTAACATGATCCCTAATTGAGTTTTCCTAATTAGTTTTTCAAAGTATCTATCAAATGACAGAAGCACATGCCGTAATAAACCCAATTTGCCATATCGAATTATAACTCGAAGCAGACAACTCTCAAACTAAAACTGCTAGAGAAACCCAAGAACCCAAAAAAGAAAAATAGGTGGATTCAACAGCAACTACACAAGATAGAAACTGTTCTATCATCACACAAAAACACAAAAGTGCTGAACTCAAAAGGAAAAGCTTGTAAGGTCGAGTATGTGCAAACGACCTGCTTTTCAATACTCCGAAGTTCCTCGTGAAGCTTCTCTCTCTTGCTCATGAGGGACGCAATCATGGCGGAGGGATTCGAAGAGGCCCGTTGCCCTGACAAAAATCAGAAAGAAAATGAAGGAAATTAAAATAGGTCCAAACTGAATTACAGAACCGTTTTCTTTTTTTCGTTTAAAGAGATCCATAGAGAAATTATGTGTTTCCAACGACTACCCACCTTCTGATTCCATTTTCGCGCGCAATTCGAATCTTTGGCTTGCACAATCTTCGCTGTCCTCGCGTGCGCAGTGCAAACAAACGCTAGGGCACACCACAAGTCCCGCTTCGTTTTATTAAATGGACGAATCTGAGTCGAGCATTAATATAAATGCCTTAATACGGTCTACTCGTGCTAACATAACCGCAGCAATGGACCTGATAAATGAGTTATTAAGCTGAATGTATCAATCAGAATAGCCAGTCTTGAGGGGTGCAAACTTTTTGGGGCTGACGCATACAATCTGGGGATTCAACCCCTAATACCTGTGCACCGTAAGTTAGGCATAGACCGCATAACATGTTCTCAAGATCTATCACTGATAGGGTTACTAATTGTGCCGACACGGCATGGACACGTTTAGCACGTGCCTGGTGGGCCACGAGCAGGGCACTCACATCTCACCTGCAAGACGGATTGTGCTGTGCCTAACCTGTATATCAATACCCCAGGCACAGCATGGCCCATGGCATGACTAAGACTAGACTGAGCTATGCTATGTTGGGTTGTGCCGCCCGCGTGCTTCACGGGCTATGCCTTGCTAGGCCTAGGGCACGGTGTGGCAGGCATGGCACGGCCCACTAATTGTGCTTGGGCCATGCCGTGCCGGGCACAAGCCCGATTAGCATCCCTAATCACTTATTACCAATTTGTTAGTATCAAGTAATTACCATTAAATCAAGGGAAAATTATGAAAAAGATCACCTTTTGGCTTGTATTTATAAAAACAATCCATAAAGATCTCATTTTACAAAAGGGTCACTTTTAAAAAAATTTTGAAAAATAGTATCATTTTATTGTAGTTAAAACACACTTGTGTCCTTTGGTAAGAGTAAAATGAGTTGTGTCCCATATAAGATGCACTTGTATCCCACGTAAAGAAGCTTGTGTCCATGTATGATGTGTTCATATCTCACATAAAATTATCCTCAAATTTAACTATTTTTGAAAAGTGATCCAGTACTTTAATTATGATGGACTGTTTTTATAATTATTGATGAAAAGTGACTCTTTTCTATAATTTCCAATTATGATGGACTATTTTTATAATTATTGATGAAAAGTAACCATTTGCATAATTTCTCCATAAATCAATAACTTAAGTAATTGGTTAGAGCACAATTTTATTTCCTTGTACCATTAACAGGATGCTGGACTTTGGCCTAACACCTCCAACAATTTACCACGTGCATTGCACATGCCTTTGACCTAGTCTCTTTATCCGTTGTGTAATTTCAGGAGTTAGTGATCCAAAAAAAATGTGCCACTCGTCACGCAATGCTTCACATTGCAAAATGAGAATTCCATAAATGAATCTGGTATCTGGTGATTTTGAATCGTGGACTTATAAGCTCATATCACAAAGTAGGGGTTTCAATTGGTTCGTTGTAAACCAAAATCCAATTGAACTAAATCGATTTTCCCGGTTTGATTTGGTTTTATTCCTTGTTTGGTTTGGTTTCGGTTTGAAAAAGTACAAACTGAATGAGTTTGGTTTGATTTACGGTTTAGGTGGCGGAGAAACCGAACCAAACCATATTATTATACATGTGTAATTTTATATTACACATAATATATATACAAAAATTTCAAAACCTATTACTACACTTTGTTGTTAAAACCTACTATTTTCCTTTATTAATGTAAGATTATAGAAATACCATTTTTATTTTATAGTAGACAATGATGTTCACATTTGTAATCTAGTAAACAATATGATTTAAACTTAAAAAATATTGTAATTTTGGTTTTTTTGGTTTGGCAACGGTTTAATCACTTTATTTCGGTTCGGTTCGGTTTTGATCAATAAAACTCGGTTTGGTTTAGGTTTAACATAAAAACCAAACCAAACCGACCAAATTAATTACACGCCTATTACAAAGCATTTCTCACCATGTTTGATGAGGCCTTTATATTGAGGTATTCATAGGTTTATCAAACGGAAAAACTGAACATCTCCTTTCCCTCGTCAACATTTTTCTCACGTTCAGAAGCAACATGTATAATTCATTGTGGAAATTATATACAAACACGCCCTTAGACTGCATACCGGTAATACCATGCAAAACTTTAAAAGAAATAATCAGAGCATAACTCCCCCAGAATCAAATCAAATGGTCGAAACATATTTTATTTATCTCCGTAATGAATATCTCATAGTTTTATTTTTGGAATAAAGCACTGTAAGACCGATCAAGAGCAGGCGATTTGAGCATCCTGCACAGACAACTCATATTTCGTTGATGATGCATAGTTGAAACTGACAGGTTTATCGTACATGGAGCCACCCCCATTGAGCAAGCAGGTTCCATCGCCCTGAGGTTTAAAGAGGTCTGGATCCACCGGTTCCACGCTTGTAAATCCATTACACTTCAGTGTCACATCGGTGAAAACGCAAGAGCAGGGGTTGGAGACCACCACGTTGTACTCTGGTTGCCCTTGCACTGTTTTCCCAGTACTTGTTTGTTCCACCTTGATGTCAGACGGCTTATGGTCACACTCCCCGCAACCTACACCCATTAAACATGGTATGTACATCAAAGGTAAATTATAAATGTGCCCCACGCACAAAGATACTGGAATCTATCTGTTGGTGTGCCTACCACTGGTATAAGAAAATAAAGTTCTGTGATTTTAGTGTTAGGTATTAGGAGGGACCTCGAAAAGTTGTGGGTTTGAATCCCATTAGAGAATCTTGATAAATGATAAGGCATGCTACTGTTGGCAAAAGTTGTGATTTTAGGTGTCTATCATGTGAGAAGATGATAAGGGACCTAATTGCATGAAGTGAAATAGGTACCAACCTTTCTCAAAGACGAGGAGGATCACCACAAAAGCCAAGAAGACCTTCAGGCTTTCTGCCATTTCAACTTTCCTTCCGCACGTTAACGAGACGTTCTGCCTCATCTTTCTCCCTCGACAAGGCCGTAATTTATATAAGATGACATAATCTTGCGACCATCAATCATAAGGATTTTCAAGATCTTAAGCAACAGTGATTGCGGAAAATTAATAATCTTTCTATTCTGGCTCTGAACTTTTTCACGCCATTTTCTTGACAGATTCACGGAGTAACTGGCGATTCTCACGCATGGAATGATGTTTCCTTTTGGATGGATGAAATTCCCTTTTTTTTTTTGTTTCCTCTTTCCTTTATGAGCCTCCCCGGATAAGGCATCTCCATGTCTCGAAGGTCTCAACCAGATGCAAGAATTGGCGGCTGAAATTCCTTTTTTTTGTTTCCTCCTTCCTTTATGGGCCGCCCCGGATAAGGCATCACTGTGTGGTCCATGTCTCTATGGTCTCAATCAGATGCAAGAATGGGCGGCTGAAATTCCTTAGGTTTTTTTTCCTCTTTCCTTTATGGGCCTCCCCGGATAAGGCATCTCAAGCAATATACTAAGTTTTTAAAAATGGAGATAATTTCACAAAATTTCATGGAACTTGGATCCCAAATGTGGATAAAAACTGAAACGGCTATATTTCATTAAAAACTACTTTAGAAACGTGTGAGATTCTTGTTAGGGGTCTTAAGAAATTTAACAATTTAGGTTTTTAATTGAAAATAGTACAATTTCATACTCTAAAACATACCATAAGAACAATATTAACGGCAAATTCCATTTTCTACTTTCTATTGTTTATACGTTTGTAAGGCCTCGTTTGGCATTCATTTTGGATTAGGAATTCATTCCAAGAATGCGTTCCTGGAACTCATTTTGCAAATGAATTTTTAAGGCTTTCTAATTGTGTTTGGCTAACGCATAGTAAAATGAATTCCAACCTAGACAATTGTTTGGTTAACAAGCAATGAAATGAGTTCCCTAAAAATTTTCCTTTCCCTTATTTTTCTTCCTTTTTCTTAATGAATAATAATAGGAAATTTGGTTAAAAGATGATAGATAAAAACTTCAAACACCTGAAAAATGAAAAAAAAAAATCCTTCTTATAAATTAAAATATTTTAATACAAACAATCCAAATGGTCGTGATAAAATCACAATGTCCAGGAGCAACAATAACAATGTAGTAGTATTTGGTATTCTCAAGCTTCCACATGGCAATGCCAATGGTGATACAATGCTCTTTGAGCTTGTCCAACACCCAGGCATATACTTAAATAAACGTTTGTTCATCTCAGCAGCCTCCTTCTAAATCTGTCAATAACACGCTTGTCAATACCCTTAACTTGTAGATCAAAATAGCCCATGGTGGTTGACTTCCCTTCATTTCCGAACTTGTTTAGAAAATTCCGATTTTTTCTTTCCTTAAAATCTACCAAAAGATTGCAAAAGGAACTATGTTAAACATTACCATTTCAAATATAAAAAAAAAACATTACCTTGTCATGTTTCGAGGAATATAACCATTTCCAATATGTCAATGGATTATGTTATCAATGGTTATACCACTTTTCAGGCACAAAAGAGGACCATTCATGGCATTCAAAAGTAGGGGCACCCTTTGCTTTCTTGATTAAAACGATGTATAGAAACCATGGCACATCAGTTGTCATTCATCTTAAAATATACCTATAGACTCATTAATTGTAACTCTTGTTGTTTGGTTTATTAGAAAGAGTACACATGGCAATAGAAACAGTGGACAGTGTGGCAGAGTTGTGGAAGAGCTGGGTGAAGCAGTAGACAAGGCTGCTGATGAGGTGGAAGATAAGCTTCCTGAAGATATAATGCTCAAGGAAGCTCTTTGTTCTGTTGAAGACCTTGCAAAAGAAGCAATAAAAAAAGCTAGACAAGTAGAAGAAATTGTTCACAATGTTTCACCACTTCCTCTGCATCCTCTTTCAAAAAATCAAGACAGTCAGAAGAAATTGTTCACATGAATGAATGAGCATAGGTAAGATGTTTAATAAATGTTTTGAAATATTACTCAGACACCAATTCTCATATTCATTATTGGAACAATTGAATATGGCGGTAAAGCTTTTGGGTTGCACCTATTATGCAAATTAAGTCTTGAAATTTTGATTGTTTGCATGTAAATCCAGGTAGAGAAAGTAGAGCAAGAGCTAGAGAAGACATTCACCTAGCCTGTCATGATTCAAGAAGTGGTTATCAGCCCAAAGGAGCCAGAAAATAATAGATGAACCTGTTAGAAGATCACATAAAAGCTGGAGAAAATATTCACACTAACCTCTCATGAATTTGGTCGTTATGGTAGCTCCATTTGTAGTTATTGTAACCGAAATCAAGTCATCAAACACAAGAATATTATTAAAGGGAAAAAAAAGGAAAAAACAATCACATTTGTTGATCACAAATGGCAGCCAAAATTTCATGAATTCAAAGAGGCTGCCAGCACAAACACATCTGTAGTTATTGTAACCGAAATCAAGTCATCAAACACAAGAATATTATTAAAGGGAAAAAAAAGGAAAAAACAATCACATTTGTTGATCACAAACGGCAGCCAAAATTTCATGAATTCAAAGAGGCTGCCAGCACAAACACATCTGGACCAAGATAGATGAATTACAGGAACTCACTTTGAATAACAACGGCAATAAACATGAAGATAGATGGAAGGAAAAGAATTCAAAGCTGACAATAAACCCTAGAAATGAAGATAGATTAGAGGAAAAGAACATAAATATATTAAAAAGAAAGGAACTCTCAATCACCTCTAGCCACGCTCAATATCATTCTGAATGGTTGTCAAATCCCGTTAAAGAAACCAGTACTAAATAAATCAAATTAAAAAGAATAAAAAGTGAAAAGCTTAATAAAAAAAGAAATGATAACATTTAAGAGAAGGAATTTTAAAAAGAAACCTAAATTAGAAACTTGAAACAAGGACCATAAAGCAAGAAAAAAAAAGGAGGAAAAAAAGTTAAATGAAAATAACATGTAACAACAAATTAAAATACAACTAATTCCCAAGAAATTCAAAAAATGTATTTAGTGAATATATATATATATATAAAGTCAATGAAGAAGATTAATAGTTGAAAATTTTCAAAACTAAAAAAATAATTGAAGTAAATTAATTCAAAACAAAAGGGCATGGAACTTAAAGTTAAAACATAATTGCAAAAAGACATCAAAGAAGATATAAAAAAATAAAACTTATTAACCTTCTTGACACGCTTTAAAGAAATAAAATTCAAAATAGAATGCCAAAATATTACGAAAACAAACTTAAAAATTAAACATAAATATAAGTACGAGACAAAGACCTTAAGGCATAAACAGATGACAATAGTTAATAGTTAAATCAAAATAAAAACAATTAAAAATGAATATCAAGAAAAAAAGAAAATGACATTAGCGAAAAAAAAAACCATAAATGATGTGAATTTCAGAAGTTACTAAATCAGAAAATTGAACAATGAAAAAATCATTGACGAAAAAATGTTAAAGAGTGAAAGGTGTAAAAAATGGTTAAAACAGAATGGTAAATGGAATAAAATAAATAAATAATAAAAATACTTTTTAAGCCTCCCGTCATATATTAAAGAAAGAAAAATCAAATGAAAATGGTAAATATACTTATATGAAAATATTATAAATATACTTATAATATTTTTCTGTATTTTAATATTTTTCTATATGTTTTTATCGTGATTTAACCTTTTCTTCAATTTTTTACGCTTTAACGTTTTCACTTTTTAAATTTCTATTTAGGTTTCCTTTCTTAATTAATTTTACTAAATGTTTCTATTTCTTTCTTATTAAGCTTTATACTCATTTACCCTTTTTAATTTTAGTGATCTTGATATTCCATTTAGATTTCTTGAATAGATTTAAATCTTATTTACCATTACTTTTTAGTTTTTCTTTTTTTAAAATATGACAGGAAGCTTAAGAATTATTTTATTTTGCTTGGTATCATTACCAATTAATTTTAATGAAATCAATTAAAAAGATAAAAACAAAGTGAATGTATAAAACATAATAAATAAATAAATAAAAGTTAAAAAAATTACTAATAATTGAAAAAGGAAAGATATGTAAAGAACAAGGTTACAAAAAGATTAAAAAAAATACTTATTAAGCTCAATGATATATATAATGACATGAAAATTAACGAAAATAGATAAATAATAATTAATTCAAATAAATATGTCGATAAAATTAAAATTGATACATGGATGTATAGATTAATAAAAGAGAAATATAAGCATCTACTAAACAAACTTAAAAAAAGAAACCTAAAATGAAAATCCAAAATGAAGACCTTAAATCACAACAAAATGAGAAACGTAATTAAATCACAATGAAAACTTGTAAAGCAAATCAAAACATAAAATGCAAATAAGTATTAATAAATTCATCAAATGAAATTAATAAAAGCTAAAAAAGTGACTGCAGAAAATTAATAATTTGTTAAAGCAATAAACAAATAAATCATTTAAGAAAATAATAAAAAATGGAGTTTTATAGGAATCACACATTAAAATTGAATTTTAAAAATACATCAAATAACATAATAGAATGAAAACATTAACTAGCCTTCTAGTCAAACATTAAAGAAAGAGAAAAAAAACGAAAGAGAATGCAAAATAATTGTCAAATTAAATAAATACTGATCAGTAAAATTAAACAGTACAAATAAAAGCGAATTTTAACTAAAAAAAAAGTAAACATAAAAACAAAATTAAAAAAATAGAAAATTAAAAAGATATATGAGTGTGAAGCTTAAAAAAATATAGAAATTTATTTTGAAAAACTTAGATAGGAAACCTAAATTAAAAATTAAAGCATATCAAAAGAGGAAAAAATAGTTAGATCAAAATAAAAGCCGGTAAAACCAAATCAAAATATAAATATAAATAAATACCAAGAAATTTAGGAAAATGAAATTAGTGAAAATGACAAGTAAAAATGCATGCAGAAAATCGATAAATTATAAAAGTAAAAAATGATAAATCTTTTAAACAAAATTAAAAACGGAAAGTTATAGGAAGAACACATTAAAACTGAATAGTAAACAATATCATTGGCTACAAAATAAGAAAAATACCTTTTTTTTATCAGTAAATAAGATGATGTTATATATTACTAAAATAAGGATCTATAGGTACACAAACTGTGTACCAAATCAGATCAGTACAGTTTAGACTACCTCCCTCTCATGAATTTCCATTAATTGGGTCTAAGCCTATCCTTAGGACCCTTACATAGCCCACCCAGATCAGAGAATCTATTGCATCTGAGGAAGTCGTCTAGAGGAATTTTTCTTATTTTGAAAATACCTGTTAAGGTCATCGTCATGATTTAAAGAAAGAAAAACAATTAGAAAATAATAAATATGAGTTTGATCAAATAAAAAATAAGTCAAAAAAATGGATAGATAATTATAAATCTTCATAAGAAAAGAAATATTATCATACTAAAACAAACAAACAAAAAAAGAAAATGCAAAAATTAATAAAAGTAAAAATAATAAAAAGGCACAAAATATAATAGGAAAAGAAACTGAGCATTTACTAAAACGAATGGCAACCAACATATAAAAATAATATAAGAAATTAATCATACTAGTAACTTAATAAGGTAAGAGGAAACGAGAATAATTAGGTAGACATAGGAGTAGTGACCAATATACAAAAACAATATAATAAATTCAAATGTAAATGAAAATAAATTTTTTTGATACACAAGTATATTTTATCATAAAAAAATTAATTTAAAAGAATAATATAATGCACAAATTTTGATTTGAAGAAACAGAAAAGCTGTATCGAAATAAAAGCAAAATCCTAACAGAGAAACCGAAGTCGGAAAAGAAAGAGAGAGAGAGAGAGAGATAATTTGATACGGCATTATCGCAAAATTACACAGTGGTGACAAAGTCATGAGATATGGTAATTGCCCGATCTAGCTTTTGAAATGCAAGGCGCCCATAAATTTAGTCCTAAGAAGCATATTATTCCTTTTTCTTTTCCTTTTTCGTTAAAAAAAGAGGTCCATGAATAGAAACCCTAATCGTCGCCAACGAGAGAAACGAATTCCATGGTAATGCGAGACAGAGCAATAACCTGATTCTAGCGGTGGCGTCTTGGCCAGACTGAAGAAATAATGCGACGTCTCTCCTCATTTGCTTGATTGACTGGTACCTCTCTCTTGTTCCTCAGAAGCTTTATCCTCGCAGTGGCTAGCTTCGCCATGGTTTTGCTGTTTTTTTTTTTCAAAAATCATTTTAATTTGAGCGCAAATTGAATATTAGGGTTCATCATAGTTCATAGAAGAAGGAAGAAAGAATTCAACCGGAAAAAAGAAAGAAAAAAAAAGGGAAGAAGGAAAGGGTTTAAGGAACTTACCGTTTGGAGGACTTGAAGCGCCTGCGAATCATTGCCATTGCGAGCTTCATGACTTTCAAACGGGGGCTTATAACTAAAGCTCTTGGGTGCAGCAGTCATGCCTTGACAAGGGGATAGAATGATCTCGAAAAGAATGGAAGACACAGAAACGAAGAAGATATGAAAAAGGAAATATTTCTGTGCTTCTAAAAAAGTATAACGGTCACCTGAGCTGGCCGCAGAATGGCTCACTCTTCCTTTCCATTGTAGTCCGGTATATTATATGATATGATGACACGCGCGTAGCGGCGAAGGAGTAGCCGTTGTGTGGGTCCCACCCTCAAGCGAGACGCAACGCAAATCGTGCGAAGAACATCTATAATGGGGAGCATTTCATCCGGTGCCACTCAATGATGCAAATGTGAAATACACGATGGAGGCCCATGTCAAGACGAAGCCCCCCACGCATTTAATCTCCATCGCAGCCTGCGTCTTCATGGAACCACCAGATTTTGGTTCTAGAGGAATTTTTCTCTATATTGAGAATGCATTGAGCGGACACATGTCAAGTGGGATAAATGTTGAGCTGTAGTCTCTTTAAATAAAACATGCCCTTTATCATCCTCATATGGAAATTTTTACATGCTTTATTGAGCCATATGGAAGGATGTTCAAATTTAGTTCTTGACTGAAAATGCAAACAATTTCCATAGTTGAAATGCAATTTAATATGCAAAATAACTATTTGGCATGCCTCTTGATAATTAAGAATTAAAGAAGCTAAATGTGCTCCTATTGGAACCTTTTTGTTTTGTTAATTAATGATAGACTCAAATGAGCCTTCCAAGGTGGCCACATTTAGATATGATGAGTGCTTCCATTCTTGCCCATAGATTTACGTATTGGAGAATCAAAGTGTAAGGATATCCCATAGTTTGGAGATGAAGCAGATATTGTAACAACTGCCATAAGTTGCTTTCCTAAATAGACAATCTGTTGCCTTTGTTTGACTTATTGGTTTCGATATTTTTGATGTCATACCCTACAATTATTGGATTTTATATTATGTCAATGCAAAAACACTATGGGCCCGATTGGTTCGCGGAATCAAGCGTTGGAATTGGGGTAAGAATTGGAATTGGTTCCAACTCAAATTCTTTTGATTGGTTAAATATTTGGAATTTGGAATTGGAATTAAGGCCCAATTCCATAGAATTAGCTTATAGGCTATTTTTGAAGTTACCTAATTCCCTACTAAATCGAGAAGAATTGGGGATACGAGGTAGAGAATTGGAAGCACGATATATGCCCAACAAATAGAGCTAGCAAAATATGACCCGACCCAACACGAGTTAAACGGGTTTGGGTTGACTCGTTTATTAATTGGGTTGGGGTTTCCCCAAACCCCAACCAGCTAGTAATTGGGTCAACCCGATTATGACCCAGCAACCCAATGAGTAACCCGATTTTAAAAAAAAAATCGACAAAAGTGTCATGTCTCGACCCAATTAACCCCCAACCCGACCCAAATACGGTACAACCCGATCCAATTAACCCCCAACCCTATTTTAATCATATTTTTTGAAAAATAATAATAAACGGGTTGGCAGGTTGAACCCGTTTATTGGCAGGTTGGGTTTGGGTTGGGGGGTTTTCCAACCCGCCTTAAGTTGCTTTAACCTGAACCCGACCCAATTAATCCGACCCAACCCGACCTTTTGCCAGCTCTACCGATAAAGAAGCTACCAAATCTCATTCTCCTCTTCCTCGCTGATGTTGCGAAGCTACCAAATGTCGTTCTCCTCTTCCTCGCTGGTATTGCAGGGACTAGTATGTATCTTCTCCCTTCTTCTCTCGTCTCTCTCTCTCTCTCGTCTCTCTATCTCTTTTTTTTTGTTTCCTCTCTCTCCTTCTTCTATATTTCTCTCTCTTTTGTTTCCACTTGCTTTGACCTATCGAGTTGATCATAATCGTCTGATCTTACATGGAGGACCTGATTAAGACAAAAATATTATTAAAACCCAGTAGTGTTGTTTTGGTTTTGGTTGCAGAGAATGGATTATTGGAATTCATATATCATGATAATCAGTCATCTGTGTTATTATTAACATGGGAATGATACAAATCAATTCTTCATAAGTTCATCCAATCAGTGGAATTGGATTTTAAATCAATTCTTCATGGAATTGTAATTCCAAATTTCAATTCTTTTGCCATCCAATCACAATAATTTCAATTCTAACCAATTCCAATTCTTGTTAAATTAGAATTGGAATTATAATTCTTAATTCCAATTCCAATTCATTGAACCAATCGGGGCCTATAAGTTATTCATGGCACAAATCTACAAAGCTTTATTTTTGAATATACTAGTAGTGGCACGTGCATTTTGCACGTCCTCACCCTTAACTGTAGCATATAAGTAGGTGTTTAAATTTGAATGTGAAGAGAGTAGTGGGGAGGTAATAGTTTTTGATTGTTTTAGTTGGGGAGTGCAATAGTTGGAAAAAAAAAAAGGAGGCCAAAATCTGGGTTGAGGGGGGGGGGGGGGGGGGGGGGGGGGGGAATATTCCCCCTATTACCTTTATTTATAGTATAGATATACCTTTATTTATAGTATAGATATATATAATAATAATATATTTAATCTTGTCGAGGTACAAATGGCAATTACTAATGAAACAAAATCAGAGGTTTTTTTTAAGGCTATGTTTGGACCCTTGGATTTGGGATGAAAAGAAAAGAAAGCTTAAAAGGAAATGAAAAAAAGAGAAAATAAAAGAAAAATACTGATTTTCTTTTCTTTTACGATGTTTGGATGAGATGAGAAATGGGAAGAAAAGAAAAATATATTTTAATAAGATGATGGATTGGGGTGGTGGGCGAGTGCTGGTAGGGTTGGTGGGATGACAGTGACGGCGACGATGATGGTGGTGGTGGCAACTACTGGTGGGCGGTGGTGGCAACTGGAGGTGACGGGCAGCAATAGGCGGTGGCGGCGGCAAGTGGTGGTGGGTGGTGGTGTTGATGGGTGGTGGTGGTCGGCGATGGTGGCGAGCGATGGTGGGTGGTGGTGATTGTTGTTAGTAGGTTGTGATGGCGGTGGATGGTGCTAGTGATGCGGTGAGTGGGTGGTGTGAATAGTAATAAGTGATGGTGAATTTTCTTTTCTTTCAAAATTCCTATCTTTTTTTAGAGAAATTTTTTTACATTGAAGAGAAAATCTTATTTTCTTTCATTTAAACCAAACAAGTTATTTTCTCCCCAAATCCAAAGTTCCAAACATAGCCTGAAGGAAATGGTAAAAAGACATACAACTTGGATTATAGTGCATGGCACATCTCCACACTGGATGGGCTATACGACTAGGACATTGATTTGGGCATTGATTCTCAATAAAGCAGGCCTTATTAAATAATATTAAGTACGAGATTATGTGAAATTGAGATTCTTACTTTATCCACCATCCCTCTAATTTATATCTGGGCGTTGCTTGGAAAAAGTTCAAAAAGTTGTCTAAAAGAAAAAAGTTTGATATACGGAACCAATTTTGATTTTGTTAGGTCTTCTGAAAGAGCCCCTGCTGTTGGAAAGCAGGAAAACTCCACCGACAGCACCTCTCATATGTAATGTTTCAACTGCTATAAATCCATATAGTATTGATTAATAAATGCTTAAAAGGAAGCAACAAGATTCGTGCACTTAGAATATTATAGTGGATATATTTCTCTTCTTTTTATTTAATAAGAGTAAGAATATCAATATTCTAGTGAATATATTTCTCTTCTTTTTATTTAATAAGAATAAGAATATCCTAACTAAAGTTTGAAGACAAAATATCCAAAGAAACCCATCAAACGTTATCCATTCAATAATTAAATATTTAATAAAAACTATATAGTATTATAATTGTCAGTTATGATATAAAATAAAAGGGTCCCAGGACACTGCCCCCATCCTTCCCGTCATCTCGAAGACGGCCTTATGCATGGTTTCGGAGTTGCATGTTTCATGATGAATTGTATTATTTATCAGTCACTATTAATAAAATCTATACAATATATTAAGAGCAACGTCTCTTTGAAAATGCATCAACAGTAATAACTATTTTATTCACAAGGCCTTTAGAATTTGGGTATGTATGTCTTTTTTATCTCTTAGGCATTTGAAGTGCTTGACAAATAAGAATCTGGTAAACATTATTTCTTAGAATTTGAACTAATATTTGCGATTCACACGTCAAGTTGTATTAGAATTTGTTTTCCCTTCGTTTTGACTGAAAAAGTATTTGTAAAATTAGTTTCTTATGGGCGCACAATCTCCCGTGAACAAGACACGGAAAGTTCATTTCTTTTGCTTTCCTGCAAATTTTATCTTATTAAGTACGAATCATCATGTTTTTCGAGAGGGTATTATGATAAATATGTGGAAAACGAAGGCTACTTCAAATTAGAAACGTGAGCTTACGAAGGAAGTGTTTTGATAGCTTATAAAGGAGGCAAGACTTCTTATAGCGCTACTTGTCAAATGGTTGAAATGGAAAAAGAGAAAAATGTGCAAGATAGCCTGGAAAACAAAAACAAAGAGATAGCAGCTTCCAGGTAGCTTCGCGGAGGAGACGTGGAAGAATGTAATTGGTGAGGTGAGGGAAAGAAGACTTATCACGGTTACGATTCCAATAACGTTTTAGTGATGGGGTTGGGACTTGGGAGTGAGAGAGGCCCGTGCTTCGCTTTTGTACTTTGCATTGTCCGGAATACGAGCATTGTGCAATCGTCCTCACGCTCGCTTCAAAAGCCACCGTAGTCAT
The DNA here is from genome assembly GCA_947561395.2 of Buxus sempervirens. Taxonomy (NCBI): domain Eukaryota; kingdom Viridiplantae; phylum Streptophyta; class Magnoliopsida; order Buxales; family Buxaceae; genus Buxus; species Buxus sempervirens. The sequence continues at coordinate 32,226,920 of OX387192.1, forward strand.
AGCCTCATGTTTCTCAAAATTGTCAAACGAAGGAAGGACCACCATTCAAACAAAAGCTTCAATTTACAGACCAATTTGTTCTTTTCTTTTCTTTTCTGGGGACCATTGCTGGACTTTTGGAATCTTTGATTTTTCTCCCATCCTGAGGCACCTTAGTGTTACAATCACAATAATCTCCATATATCTATAAGAATTTTTTTTTCCTTTTTAATTTAGTGAAGGGAATGCATTGTTAAACTTTATACCAAATGTAATCTTCTTTTAGGATATGATGAGATAGTATTTAGGTCCTTTGATATACATAGTTGCACCGCTTCATCTATTAATTTAAGCTTTTAAGTGTAACGGTTGTTTAACAAGATATCAGAGTAGGAAGTTAGCTAGAAACATGGGGATTCCAAAGCTCCAGGAAAAGGAAAGTTCATCAAAGATTAAATTAGCTAACATATTAGGAACTCTATTAGCCTTGCTTCCATATGATTAATATAGCAAAATTCACATTGAGTGAGAAGAACCAAAGCTTCAGAAAATGATAGTATAAATGGACCATTGAGGCTTCTCATCATACTTGAATCACTTTAATTTCGCACTCTCCTTGCCTTGCTATATAGTGCTAATCCCTGTCATTTACCATCAGATATTCAAGTACCAGTTATTTCCATACCTCCACCCCCAACAATTACTAATTGCTGCAAAAAAATGTATTAATCAATTTATAGACCATTTGTAATCTAAAAAGGTAGAGATATTAGTTAATTAAATAAATTAGTGGTTGGCACGTGTAACACTGTATATATAAAATTGAAAAAGAAAGAAATAAATGTTTGGGGGCATCTAAGGGGTTAAAAAAATTATTAAAGCGTATTTTTTGGAAAGAAAATTAAAAAGATCAAGTTATCCTCATATAAAATATATAGTAACTGACTAATCAAAAGATTTATATATTTCAGATAAGATTTAATTACTAGGTTTTAAACTAGCAGCAGAGATTACAGAGTTGCAATGGCTGAAGCGTAATTTATAAGAAAATTCAGGTGAATCAAAAGAACTTACATCACTCCGTTATGGTATTCTCGTAACTTCCAAAGCACGAAATGGCGCTTTCGTAATTCCAAGCATCGTCCAACCCTTTTCATAGAAGGCCCGCTGTAACGCATAAGTCGACTAAACACGGCCGTCGGATTAGATACGTGGAGAATCTACATTCGCAAGCGCAACAAACGAATATTCCTTCAATACATTCCGAACGCTCTCCAACTCTAAGTAGACTCTCTTGAGTCTTGACATCCAAGCTTTCTCTATAAATACATGAGTCCGGAGTTGGCGTGGGCTCTAAATAAGTTGGAGAACAGATCACACAGGAGATGAGCGAGGGTTTGAAGAAGGATTACCAGGTGTGCGAGGAGATTGGACGGGGACGCTTCGGAACCGTTTTCCGGTGCTTCTCATCGGAGTCGGGCGAGTTCTTCGCCTGCAAGTCGGTCGACAAGCGTCTCCTCACCGATCCCGTTGACAGAGAATGCATCGAGAAGGAGGCGAAGATCATGCAACTCGTTAGCGGAAACCCGCATGTTCTCCAGATCTTCGACGTTTACGAGGACGACAGTTTTCTTCACATGGTGATGGAGCTTTGTGGCTCGTCTGATCTGTACGATCGGATCTCTAAGCGTATTTTCTCCGAGACAGAGGCGGCGGCAGTTATAACGCCGTTGATGGAGGCGATCGCCCATTGCCACAGCCTCGGCGTTGCTCACCGCGATATTAAGCCCGATAATGTGTTGTTTGACGGACGCAACCGCTTGAAGCTGGCGGATTTTGGTTCGGCCGAGTGCTTTGGGGATGGGAGACCGATGAGGGGCATCGTCGGGACTCCTTACTATGTTGCGCCTGAGGTGCTATCTGGTAGGGATTACAATGAGAAGGTTGATGTGTGGAGCGCGGGAGTTATTCTGTACATAATGCTGGCCGGAGTCCCTCCGTTTTACGGCGAGAATGCGACGGAGATCTTCGAAGCGGTTCTTCGTGGAAATCTTCGGTTTCCAACTCGGATCTTTCATTCTGTGTCTCCAGTCGCGAAGGATCTTTTAAGGAGGATGCTTTGCAAGGACGTTTCCAGGAGATTCTCAGCCGAGCAAGTCCTGAGTAAGTCTTTGTTTATTATTCATCCTTTTTCGCTGTCAAAAGTTTTACTTTGGTTCTGGGGAGTGATTTCTCTGTTTGAGTATTTTTATTTTCTCTCGGAAGGATTCCGTGGTTAAGGATTTCGTGTTATGACTCTGCTGCTGTTTATTCTTTCGTATTTCTTGGAATTTTTAGGGGATTTTTCTTTCTTGTTTATCTTTGATCGGTAACTCTTTTTCGTACTTTCTGAAATAAAAGCGTAACCCTCTGTTTCTTGACTCTTTTGGTAATGCACGATTTCCCCCATGTTTATCTGATCGCATATATTTTTGTTGCCCTTTCTGTTCGCATATTTGATTTCTTCCTGTTATTTGGGGATTTTTTTGATTTCTTTTAAATATTTTCCCCAAACATACATTTCCTCTCTCTACCCCCTTTTAGTGTTTTCAAATTCTTCAAACTTCGTTGAAAACGAACTTCAGTCTGCAACGCCAAGGACTTTACCAATTTCTGGTTTGATTAAGCTTTTACTTGCGGTTCTTAGGCCGTGTATAAGGATCTGTATGTTTGTGTTTAATTGGATTAGAGGCTTTGGGAGACTTGATGTTGTTCGATTAAGAAGTTCGCCACATTTAAATCCATTATACGTGGGTAAATGGTGCAATCCGAGTTTCCGTTTACGTATGGGACTATGCTATGTTTAATTTTCTTTTTGTGACAAATGCAGGGCACCATTGGATTACAAATGGAGGGGAGGCAATATCGACGACCGATCTGACCTGAAAATACTACTGATGCTAGCGTATACTGTAAGAAATGCTGTCTACTGTACAAAAAGCCGGATGGCCCTCGTATATACTATATAAGTCCAGTTTTCCCACGCAGGCGAGAGGAGATAGTTGTATAGCACAAAGGAGAGAAGACCACAGACAGACAAAAACTCTCCGGCTGTCCCACTTAACCTTTTTTTTGTGTCTCTGAAGGAAGTGTGGGAACTGTAGATATAATACTTATACGGAGTTTTGTGGTAGTACTTGCGTGTATAGGCCTTGAGAACTTTTGGCTGAAGGAGGTTCTTTTCTACCCTTTTTGTTCGAAGGAGAAAGCAAGCAGGTGTTGTTTGACTCCCTGCCGCTACTGCTACGGCAGTTTTGTTTTTGTGGAAGAAGATGGTCTGTGTTAAAAGTTGTTTGTGTTTTGTTGGTGTTTGTTACTGGTGCGGGCCCCACTTTATAAGGTATATACTTTGGTTTATGCTTCTTGGAACCTTAGGAGGGCAGGATTCCCGGAAAGATTCTGCCCGAGAGTCACACTTTAAGTTGTGTGGGTAACTTTAGATATACAAAACGCCAAAAAAAAAGAAAAAGATAAAAGTCATCTGCCGTCTCCTCTCTGTGATATGAAATGAAATTGGGGCGATATACACCTCTTCTAGAAACAGCGTTACGGACGTTGGGATAGATAGGTTATGAGCTCGACTGATAAGCAGTAAGTAGGGCAGACCATGTGAGGAGGAGAATTTTTCTTTTTAATATTTCAAAAGACATTTGAGTCCTCGTAGAACAAAATTTTAGTCAGAATGTAGGATTATTAATACTTTTTAGTCACAAATGAGTCCTCCTAGAGCAAAAGTAGGTAAACGGATTATTAATAATTTTTTCTTTAATAAAAAAGACATTTGAGTCCTAGAACAAAATTTTACAATAAGCTTAGGCAGAAAGTAGGGTTTCTTAAATCCTCTAAACGAGAAATTTTGGAAGCTGTCAACTAACGTAAGCAATGAGGTGATATCTCTGATTAAAAAAGAAAAACGCTAATCCCCTTGAATGAAATTAATTGCGTCTTGAACATCATTCTCTCACCAAGAATTATTTTAGCAATCTTTCCAAAAAAAAAAAGAATTATTTTAGCATGTTAAGCCATTCTGTCTCAGTCAAACTAAATGACCTTCTCTGCGTCATGAGGGTCACCTTCAGGTTGATCAGAAACTGGGCGGTGCAATTATCGATTGAAGGATTGATTAAGAGCAAAAGGAATTATGGATAAACTCCACATGAAACGGGGAATGGAGACAAATTTTTGTTATCAGCTTTTGAAGGGTGGGGGTGGATGGTAGTTGCAGAACCAATCAATGGTCATTAATTAAATTGGAAACTTAAAAACTGATTGAATGATACTGGTATAATATATAGTGTGATTCATCAAAGACAGAACCACAAGTATAAGACGACAAAATTGATTAATCAAGTTGAGATGGGAAGCATTGGGGATTCTTATCCTACTACTAATTAAATGAGTTGGTAAATGATAGATGAGAAACCAATTTTTGCAAAAATCAAAAGAACATGCCATTGACATGAGCCAACTGCCTATGAGCTATCCAAGCCCTCACCACAAAACGAATGTTTTCATTTCTAATGGTGAATCCTTCTCCAAATAATAGTTTGAATTCTCTCAAAAAAAGGAGATACTGATTATGGGCTTGATTATACAATCGGATAGTAGAATCCGACCTTAAAATCCCAACCAAACACACCTTTTGGATTATGGAATCAGATTCTACTATAATCCAGATTCTATAATGCCCACCAAACGCCCCTAGGACAACACCATTTTGCTCAAATTGTGATCAGTTATAGGTTTATATTGGCTTTTAAATTGTCCGCTGATTCATCCTATAGCAAACTATGCAGTTTCAGTGATATGCTACCATGTACAGTATCTCACGATTAAATGTTTTTGGAGTTGAAGAAAGTACAAAGATTTTTCTTATTGAGAAAAAAAGAAGAAAAAGAATCGAACCTTAAAATGGTTCACATGGTAGCATCTCACTCAAATTGCATTAGTCTATTGTAACAAGAAGTATGAGAGGGTTTCCTCATGAGACATGAAATAATGAAGTGCAGTGTTATTGGTTTGAGATTGCGTACATAGCATAAAAGCATAATTGCGTGATACTTGAGCAAGTTCAAGTTTGGCGATTACCTAGGCAAAGGGATTTTAAGCTGAGATCAGATTCTGGATTTAGAAGAGAAGAAGAGCTTCTTTTATTATAATATAAAAAAAAAACATCTTCCCAACAGAGAACTTTTCTAAGAGTGAACAAATGATCTGAGGTAAAAATAAGAAATTATTTAAGATTAATGAAAGAATATTAAAAATTATTATATACAAGACCCTGCATCAAGACTTTGAATCTTATGTAAGGCGTAAAGACTTTCTAGTATCTCGAATTTTCTGTTCCTCATTGTCTCTACCCTAGTCAGTTTCTAATTATCAAGTCTTCCTGACGTGAGATAAGGGTTGCGTTGTCACGGTTTATGCCTTATAATCTACCCTCTTTTCTAACTCGATAACATATCAAATGTCACGTTAAAACTTTTGACTCATGGATTATGACCGTAGAATGGTTCCTTCAAAAACCTAATCAAACCCCTTCAATAATTCATGAAGAGTTGATAAGTCCGTCCTTGAAGAATGAAATATTGGACAGTGAAGTCACGGCATTGTCCTCAACCCTCCCTTTCTCCGACTTAGTAGGAAGTGGCTGAAATACGAGGGCAAACAAATAAATCAAATGTCTGGGCCCCACTCACCGTAATCCACAATCACAAATGACCCAAACGTAAATCCCCTTTAAAGTTTTTCTCATTTTGAAAGAGAAACATTTTGATTTGGACAAGGGTATTCTCTCACTTGTAACGTGTCAGACCACAACAGTTGATGATGTCTGCATTGACTTCTTCCTTCATTATTTTGATCGTACTCCTTTGTTAAACGCAACCTTACCTCAGATCGATTCCGGTAGAAACTCTGTTGCAATCTGGAATAAACCCTCTACAGGATGGTGACATCTGTCCAACTTAAAGTAGGACAAAACGGAGCTTTAAGTGGTTTAACAAAACGGAGCTTTAACAAAACAGAGTTTTAAGTGGTTTCAATGGGAGAAATGTCACCATCCTGTAAAGGCTCTATTCCGAACTGTAGATAGAGCCTCTACAGACTACAAGAACCGATTTGACCTTAGAGATTATTTTCTTCTTTCTTTTAATTCTTCGCCCAACAAAAATTGAATACGTGTTTAGAATATAAAGTGAAGGAATGCATTTCCTCTTATCCATGTGTTTTAGGGTGTGGGGCCCTTATCGAAACAGGGAACACATTTCTTTTTGGTGTCAAAATCCTGTAATTCAGTGAAACGAACGATTGGGATGTGTTTTGGGTGTGGGGCCCCCTATTGAGCAAGGGAATTTGTCCATCCATTCTACGCTGGTACCATTGAGTGGCTCTCCTCTCCTTAAAACAAGGCATCCATCCTTTCATATTTTACATTTTACACTGGTACCACCGAGTGATACCATGGGTAATGGTCTCACGGTGAAAAGGTGAGGTAGCCTATGAATTTTGATCTATAGACATTAAGTAATAAGTTCCACTAGAAAATATAAGTTTTCCAAAAAATCTGATTCTTTATTTGAAAGGATGCCCATTATGGGTATCTACCAACGATTTGGTTCACAAGAGACTCAATGTGAATCTATAATACACTATGCTAATCTAAAGGAATGTTGGTTTTGGAGGAATGGACCAATTATCTAATGATATCCAATGAATTTGTTCATGAAGTTTGACAGAGATGCTACCGCGTGTAGTATTCAATGGTTGAAGCTTTTTTGACAAGAGAAACCCCTATGTATTGATAAAAATAAAAATGGAAAACCTTAGCTGTTGGATACTACACATATATAGCAACATTTCTCGATCCCCCGAAATAAATACAGAAATGCATCTTATTTAGTTATTCATGCACAAAGGCATAATTAATTAAATTCTAAAATTTAGATTTTTCAAACAAGATTTTGGATTTTAAAAATCAGCAGTAAGAATCTCGATTTTGAAAATCCAATATAGAATCTAGAATCCACGCCATGGCTCATTAGTCTTCGTTTTTGTAAGGCCATCACAATTTGGTAGAGGTACGCAATCAAGAAAATAATTGTTAGCCGTAATTCACGGTACTAAAATGGAGACTGCGATAAGATTCTATGAATATTCTTTAGAGAGAAAGACCAAAATTATTGGATTGAGTCGTTGGTTAATAGCCGTGATTCCTGGGATCCCAGGATTGAAAGGGTGGGACTTCCACATGAGTTGACTGTTGACGAAGATTCAATATTTTCCTTTTTTTTATTCTTTCATTATTTATTTGGGGAAGCGAATTGCCGCACCTCAGATCAACTCTGATAAGCAAGTGAGGGCAGACCGCAAAGGCATGTGATAACATGTGCTGCTTATTATTAGATATTACTTATTAGGCAAGTAGAAAGGCAAAACGTTTTTCTAAGGAGAGGAGGACCATATGTATTTCTTAATATAAACTCCTGGCAAAGAAAAAGAGGAGCGGAAGCATGTGATCTAAAGCCGGGATTCCCGCCGATGACTGTTGTTTCCGACGAGGAAACTGAACTACCCACCGCCCACTTGTAGACCTTCCCATTTATCGATTGATTAAATTATAAAAATTCTTTTTATTAATTAATCCTTGTTATTTTTTTTAAAGCTTCTCTGACATTTAAATTCGACCGAGGTAAAGCAAACACTAAATTACTTTATATTATAATAAAAAAATCATGAGCAAAAGATATGAAAATTGATTTAGGACAAATTGCTGCTGACAGAAAAAACAAAAGAAGAGCAAAGCATGGCGGCCGGAATTGTCATCGAGACGAGAGAGAGAGAGTGAACGGTCACCACTCAACTGTAAAAGCATAATGCATTGGGTGTGATGTGTCAATTAAGGTACGGCCGGTTTCAATTATTTTACTTGCGTGTACGTACGGCATGCACTACCTACTCCTGCTTGGAGCCATAAAGTAGGCAGCACCAGCCCCCATGTGTCTTCTTTTCCACTTATCAAGTCGTTATTGGCAGTTACCTGTCAACTTATTAGTGGACATCCCAGATGCTCATCCCTTTCACTCTACCATCATTGACTTAGACCAGGAGAGAGAGAGGGGAAGGGGTAGTTAAAAAAACTCCGTTTTTTCTTTTTAATTTGGTGAGGCCTCATACGTGGCCTTGTGAGTCAGACTTAAAGATTAAAGAGCCCGGATTTGACACGGACCTAATTAAGCATCTAACACGTATCTATAAATGCCTGCATATCCCTTCCATGCTATTAATTATTCCCAAGAACAAATTAAAAAGAGATACGTGTGTGGTGAATGGATTCATGACTCTCTCTTTTAGCTTTATGAATATATTTTCGAGTTGGGAGATGGAAAAGGACGTTGAGACACCCACCACCAACTCCAAGTTGAGCTATACCTTGTAAGAGAATTATTGCAAACAAGTGTCCATGACATGTTGCGACAATTGAAGTTTAATGTGGGTACTACCTCTGCTTCTGCTCCATGTGCTTCTGTGGGACAGGCCTCGATGCTCAATATATATATTATATTATATATAGATATGGGAATGGGACAAAAATCACTTAAAAGTGCTTTGCTACCAAGTCCATTGATACCAGATGAGTCATCATGGATGGGATATTATTAATTAAGAACATTATCGTCTTCATGTGTGTGCATGTGTGTCTCTCCATGTAGCCATGACTCACCCTATTCCACCTAGCTAGATTTCTTTTGTTCATTTCTGGGTTATTTGGCGTGGTTTATGGTATTTCTGTACGTCTTTGGTATGTAAATTTTAGACATCTTTCTCATGTAGATGGCTTCATATTACTTTGGGACCACTGATCATTACCGCTGGAGCCAAAGAACCTTAAAGAAGTGACAGGGTCCCCGAGGAAGAATCTGAGCCCACAAGTTTAGAGCCTCTTTGGAGGTGGTTGGTTTGGATCATTTGGTGGATCGAGTACTTCCAAGCAACATTATTATACAAGGGCAGAAGGCCCCAGTGATATAACGATTCAAGTACGACTTTACCAACAGTAGTGTAAGCCACCAATAACTTATCTGTTTCAGGCATATAGATAAGCGATCAATACACTCTTAAGATCCAGCAAAAAAATGAGATTCGCTCCGATATCCTTTTAAAATCTGCGCTCCTTTTCAATTGGGCTTTAGACTGAGAGAAACAGGCCTAACTGTAGAGTGGTATGCTTTTGCTACATCTGGACTTACCTAAAGATTGATGGAAATAAATTGGGCCTTCCACCATGCAAAAATGTTGCGGAAAGCCAATGCTGCAGCCGGGATTCATTCATCTTGGTTGAGATGAAGTCTAAGGCAATAAGCCATGGCCCAATGAATAAATTAATGCATGGGCTTGGACAGAATCACATAATGCAATAAGGAAAAACAAATTAACAAACCACTTAGTTCTGCGTTTGAACCTCTAAAAGGGTAATCTGGGTCTTCTGTGCCTTTGAAACCTCTTTACTTGGGCTCAAATTTGTGCTTTTTGGGAACAAAACTTCAAATCTTACACATGGGTTAACGAATTTTGCTGTGTCCTCCTTCCACTCTTTTTTAATTCAGCATTTTACTAATTATTTATCACATAGTGCATGGATTTATGTTTGGAACTTAAATTGGGCTGGCCGCAGTTCTAGATAGTCCCCTCCCAAAATGGTGAAACTGATCGAGGCCCAAACCCGTGAGTTAAATTATACATTTCATGCATGATAGACTTGGGTTGGAAGATCACAAGCCAGCCCAATTTTTTATCACGTGTTGCTTAAAAATGTTCTAGAGCCCAATTACTAGAAAAATATCCCATTTAAACGGTATATGTTACGTTAATCCAAGCATAAGCTTGGCCCTGTCTTTTAAAAATGTTGAGATCATTGCTTATATGGTGCCCATGTCTTTATTTGCTTCATCAGGATTTGCTTCTAAGAATTATCTCTTCCCTCTGATAGAAATTAAGAAAAGAAATTCAGCTAAACAATATCTTAAATTGCTCAAAATAAAAAAAAAAAAAAACGAAACCTCTTAAAAATGTCAATCAATGTGTCTATTGTGTTAGGCGCATTTAGGGACTTTTTTGGTCCTATTTTTGAAGAAAAAAAAATATATATATATATTTGAAGAAATAATAACTAATTTTTTCAAATACCAAGTCTTCATGAATATTTGTTAATTGTGCAACTTAATGTTGGTTTTTAAGGGTATAGATGCCATAAGTATAATGATAGAAAGATATAAATGAAATTATAAGATAATGCAGGGTGGTTCAAACGCAAAATGCTTCTTGTTTTATAAAAGGTTATTTTAGTCATTTAATAAAATTTAATTAATTTTAACGTTAACATCTGATTGCACTAATTATGCAAATATAGTGATATAAACATAAGTATAAAAAACAAGAGGATATAAATATAAATACAAATCTATACTATATATAAAGAGAACACAAACTTGGGAAGCGTGTTGAAACTAATTAATTTTTTCCCTAAAACAATCTTATCATATCATATTGTTTTATATTTTTATAGGGGTAGATTTGTCCTTTTATTTCTTACATTTCAAAAAAAGACCCTTTAACAAATTTTAAGCCTTACATATCCTAAACTCTTATTAACTACATACGTGTAGTAAAACGAACAGCCCTTTGGAAAGCGTGTGAAACAAAGACTTCCTTTCCCAAAATATTCTCCATTTTTCATTTTCAACATTTCAAAAGATACCGTCCAACAAATTCTCATCCCTCAGATGTCCTAACCTTTTTATCAACATAGGTGCATAACACATACGTGCATTCTGCACGTGCACTCCGCTGGCATGCTATAACGAAAAAGGCATAGATGTAAAAAGCTCTAAAAGTTATAAGAGCCAACGGTCCAAATCCTGTTAGATGGGACTTAAGCCCCAACTTGGGCCCCTTGCACACAAGACTGTTTCCTCTTGTACCACTTGCACTCAGTGGAACCATCGTGAAACGGACGGACTCATGCCCAGTTTCATTAAGGGAGCCCACACCCCATACACTATCCCCGAGAGACTGCCACATCTAGCTCGTCAGATATTGGACTGGTCACTGTGTAGTCTGGTTATGCTCTCATAGGTAGGAATATAATGTTTATCATGAAGTGATCTATATCACGAAAGGAGTGACCTCTATAGCACAGCTTCTTCAGTTCCTTGTCAAGGTTCTGAATATTATATAAGCGCAAAGATGGGGCAATTATTGAATTCTTCCTGCAAAGGATCACAGTCTCACTCTCAAATTTTTTTTTTTGGAAGGTAAGTAATTGTATTCCAAAAGAGAGTATAAATATTTACACCATAGCGAGAGGCTAGCAAAAGGAAGACCTCATACGTGCACTAAGCATGCGACAGTAAAGCTATACAAAACCCCAGAAAAGAGGGAGTGACAATACAATTACCGTACAAGTATGACCTGTAGCTTCAAGAGGGGGAAACCCTCCTATGCACTGGTAGTGAGAAGATCACAAGAATAAAGGATGCAGGGCCCAATTTGAGCAGATTTCACGGTCGATGGGAGTATCCTCCACTTTCATGCTTTGGTCATATAGCTTTGATGATGTCTCCGTAGCAATGGTTTGGATTAGTTGCTCTTCCAACCCAGCCTTGTTCTGAAAAATCCGTCTATTTCTTTCTGCCCAGATATGATATATCATAGAAGAGAATGAGGCTTTCTTGATCTGAGAAATTATTTACACCATAGCCAGAGGCTACCAAAAGGAAGACCTCATACATGCACTAAGAATGAGGCTCGATCTCAATCTCAAATTTAGTTTTACATTTCAGTGTCAAAAGTATGTGCATGTGGTAGGTATGAAGTCTTCTCAGATGGGCCCCCTTCTATCCTTAATTTCAACTAAAGTTCAACAAAACGCTTTGAAAACTCAAGTACGCGTCTTTCCTAATCGACATAATAAAGACAACTCAGACAAGCACGCCGGGGAGGGAAGAGTCATTTGGAGAAACTCTTCAAGAAAATGAAACTTGCATGACTGTCACCACACAGCAATAAAAGTACTCCTGTTGAGTTTGAAGGCAAGAACCAAATGCTTTCACCACTTCTTCTAATTAATGGCAGCAAAGAATTAAGTACTTGCAATTAAATGTGGAGGAAATTATGGGGAAGGGGCACAAAGGCAATGGACACTACATATTATCTCAGAAGTCCAAGTTTTATCTTTATGATATCTGAATATATGGTATAATTCAAATATCATTCCAAAGAAAATTGACTGAATGATATCTGGAGTTTCTTGAATGTGGGATACTTTGTAAATTATTTATAAAAAGAAACACCTTATAAAAAGTGTTCCTTCCCCATGATTTTCTCTTAAATATGAGAAATTTTCAGCTAACTTTGCATTATATATATCAAGTCTCGGTTACAAATTAAATAGAAAACTTCACCTGCTAGAACAAGAACATTAATTCTTGAACAGAGCTACAACTAGAACAAGAAGAAACTAGTGAGCTCTTTTTGTCTAACACATACTTAACCAATGTACTTGAAAATGCATTCTTCCTGCCCAAAGAAAGAAGTTTCTTTGTATTCATATTATACTTAGAAACTAATTATGGTCCATAATTAAACTGGAACAGTCCTGTTATGATGCTCCATCTCCATCCCCATTTCGTTCTCCTCCTCATTCTCACCGGACATCTCTTCCAGTGACTTTCCCTTGGACTCCGGCACCAGAAATGTAAACATCATCCCCAACAGGTTCACCACACCAAGAACTAAGAGCGAATTTCTCACTCCAATTCCAGCAGGATACCCTGCATCTGTCTTTGATTTGTCCTGGTTCTGCGCTGCATATAAGAACCCAAACGCCCCAACCATAGCCCCAGCCTTTCCTGCTGCTGCTGATATTCCATGGCATGTGGATCTCAACCTTGCCGGAAAGATTTCCGCCGGAACGACGAATGTGGTGGCATTAGGTCCAAAATTAGCGAAGAAGAAGGTCAGCGAGTACATCACCACAAACCCAATTCTGTTCTCTTTATGAGTCCAGTGCTTGTAAGGGATGGCCAGTGCAAACATAAACACTGTCATGAAGAAGAACCCCATCAATTGAATGGCAAATCTCCCAACATGATCAATAAACGCCACTGTAAACCAGTAACCCGGAACAGTACTGCAGAGTGCGATCAGCGTCTGCGCCCTTGCAATTCTGTACACCTCTTCAATCGCATTCATTGTGTTTGCAGGAGGGATCCACCCAATTGCACTGAAGATGTCTTTCTGGAACAAATTTTGGCTGTAAAACGCAATATCTAATAAGAACCATGTGCTGGCCGTTCCCAGTAAGTGAAGTCCATGGCGACGAAGGAACTCCTTTGTGAACAACCCAAAAATGTTGGATTCCGACTGACCCAGCTGCTCGATCTTCTCCTCCTCTGCTTTGATTTCAACTTGCAAGACCTTTGACATGTTTGAGGCAGCCAGTTTTGCGTTCTTGGCGACAAGGGCGGTGTAACGAGCAGTCTCAGGCATCTTCATACGCCAGTAGTAAGTGAGAGCTGCCGGCAATGCACCGAACATTACGATTATACGCCAGACATAATCAGCCTGTGGAACAGTTGACCCAACTGGATCGATCTCATAAGCAGGAACATCATATTTGGCCTTGAAAGCAGCTGAGACGATAATGGCGACCATCCCACCGGCCAAAATTCCGAAGCCCTGCATCGCAAACACAGCAGCGATGAAGGCCCCACGAGTCTTCTTGTTGGCGTACTCGGACATGATTGTTGCAGAGAGTGGATAGTCACCACCAATACCGAATCCGAGCCAGAAGCGGAAGAAGCAAAGGGTAGCCATTACTGCTTTTGGGTTACTCCCGAAAGAGAGGGCCGAGGCGATTGAGCAGATGACCATGAGCATCAGGGTCATGCCGTAGACACGCTTTCGGCCCATCTTGTCACCAAGCCAACCAAAGAAAAGCTGGCCTGCGAGAGTGCCACAGAAGGCCACGCCATTGACAGCAGCGGAGACATTAGGAGGTAAAGTTCCGGGCTTGGCAGCGCCATCAACGTGGTAGTAGATTCGACCGAGCAACTTGGTGACGAGAGAGATGCAGAAGAGATCATACGCATCGGTGAAGAAACCCATGCCAGCAATCACAATTGCTGTGAAGTGGTACCATTGTGTCTTTGCTACGTCAAGAGCATTAAGCACCTGTAACTGCTCTCTTGCCATGGAGATCTAATTAACTTAACTATTGCTGCTGTTCACAAGCTCTGTCTCTGTATTAAACAGTCTCTCTAGCCGCAGAAGTTAATTTCCTGCAATGGGTGAAGAGAAAGGGAGAAATCAGAAATTGTTGAGAAGAAGACATTCCAGCAGTGCTTCAACAAAGGAAGCTCGTGTCTTTCACACCACATCATGATGACGATCATCATCATGATTACTGATAATGACATCAGGAACAAGATTTTTAAAAATAAATAAAATGGTTCAGCAAACAACTGAGCTCATGCTGTTCCTCTGAGTTTTTTCAGGAAAAAGATTTGCAGAAGGGGAAGAAGGAGAAGAAGAATATAAAAAGCATATAAAACAAACATTAGAAAAAGAAAATGGACGAACCACATGAAAGGGACCGTCAGGTCGAACCAGGAAAATATCTCTCTTACCATACCAATATGACCAATAACCACATGCCAACTGAAAGACGTAAGCAGACAACAACAAACACACGGATGACATGATGAAAACCCTCCACAACGAATATTTTCCCTTTGGAGAGGAAAACATTTTTCTATGAAAGAGAAAAGAGCACTCCAAGAAAACTAGTCAAACCGATCGGCTGGGAGATCCAGCAAACAAGTTGAAAGAAATCAAGCCTTTCCCATAACTTTTTAGTAGTTCCGGATAATAATAATAGAGATAGAGAGAGAGATCTGCTCTTGAACAATAAAACCATGGAAATGGAAAGAAAAGAAATCCACTATTACAGAAAGACAGGCCGAAAATTCTGAATTCAGGGGAAAAGGCAGGGGAAAAAACGAAAAATACCAAGTACACTGAAGCCCTTTATGGAAGTAGTACATATCTGTGATGTTAATGGTTATTTAATTGGAAACTGTACCGAGTTGAAAAGCTTTTTAGCATAAAAACCAGTTGAAAGGTCTGGCGTGAAAGTTGTATTCTCTGTACGTAATCCGAAAATAAAAAAATTAAAAAAAAATTCATAAATAGATGTTTTGTCAAGCAACAGAAAGGGATCTACGAAGTAGCAGATCAAAGCGAGACATGCAGCTCCAAAATTGGGAAATAAAAAAAGCTAAGGAGAGAGAAACAAAAAAACTCAAAATAAAACGTTAAATTGAGTGCCTAAGTTGGAATGAGTTCAGAGCGCGGAGAACAGAACAGAGGAACTTGAATGTAGCGACTGGAATTCAAAGAAAGAACTCCGTTACCTTTGATTGTTTCGTGATTCAAAGAGAAACAATCAAAGAAAAAAAAACCAACCCTTCCATTGTTGAAGCTGCGCGCTTCTAACACCAAACTCAGAGAGAAACAGAGTCAAACAACAGAGAGAAGTTTCACTCGATCAAACGTTTTAAAGTCATAAAAAACTTGGAAAAGAGAAAAAGACTGCAATTAAACCTTCAGAAACGCTTCCATTGATGTAAAAGAAACAGAGAGAAAGATCCGACAATTACCTGTTGGGTGAGCTGCGAAGGAGGACGGAGAAAGCCAGAGGGAGAGGAAGAGAGTGTGTTGCATGAAGATGGAGGGAAAGGAGAGGGGAGTGGTTGTCTATTTAAATGCAAACTCACACGGGGCTTAGCGTCGACTTCGTATTAACTTCTCCCTCGGTCAACTCTCTCCGTCACGCGCCGCTCAACCGCACCATTCCCGGTACTTTCCTAAAATTAATTTATGGCCCACGCCACAGTGCCACGCCCAATTGAGGAACAGGGCTGCTAGCTTGGAAATTTACCCATCCCAGTAACCACGGGAACTTGGGATGAAATCGTCTGCCGCGTTAAACTGCGGCAGACGTGTCACGTGGAGCTTCCCACAGATGCTTAGCATTCACATTCCTAACAAATTTCACATTGAGAATGTGAATGCACAGCATCCGTCCACGTGGCAGCATCCCACAAATGCTGCAACGTCTGCCACAGTTTAATGTGGCAGATGATTTCAACCCTGGGAACTTGGACGAGTTACATATTTAATATCTTAAATTAATATTTTAATAGATAAATGAGGAATATATAGTTAAATTAATAGTTACATAACTTTTAAGACGAATAAACTCGCAACTTACACTATTCGAGTGACTCGGGCGAGTATTCTTACTTAGGTTTTTAAACAATGGTACAAATTGCTGTCGTATGTGCCACTTGATTGAAACGGATAGTAAAGTAAAATGCACCCACACTAAATCAAAGGGAGCGTGTTTGACATCTTGTGAGTAGTTCAAATTGTTGTTGTCTGCCAAGCTGGAATTATCTTCTGCAATTGCGCTCTCCAAGGAGATACGTGTGAAAAGTGAGCGTGTGTATACTAGCATATGCGAGGCGGGTAGTGCTCGTAGCAAATGTTAAATTGTTCTGCTTATTGTTCATGTGACTCTTGTCAATATTTAGATTAACCACATCAATCGTTTGTGTAGAAATACTCAAATTTATATTAAGACTGCATCCCATACTTGAATGCCACCTAAATATGCGTTTATGGCAATATTCAACTTTTTCCTTTTTCTTTTTTTTTTTTTTTGGTAAAGATTTTTTTTACATCATGACACAAAGAACATCCTACAAGGTAAATATTAACCTGAATAGAATTCTTAGGTGCAAGAAAAATATGGCACAATTATCATGTACATTATTAAAAAAAAACGAGATAACGAATAAGGTTGGTATTTTGCTGGTGCAGGTCACACCTAGTGGAGGCAATTAACTTGTCCAAATTTAGAGGAAATCAAGTAGTTTGGCTGTTTGTATAAATTGGCAAGAGAGATTCTAAATAATGAATGATATCGTTTGCATGCAGTGGCGGAACCACATAGAAGCTAGGGGGGGCAAGCTTTTATTTTTTAATTTAAAAAAATATTTTTTATATGTTTTAATTAAAATTTATGTTTTTTCCCCTCTAAAATTTCCGGTCCCCCCCAAACTCATTGAAATTTTTATATTTCATGAGAAGTTTTAATTGAAAATTTTTTTGCCCCGTCAGATTTGAAATCCTAGTTCCGCCACTGTTTGCATGTGCAATGACGCTGTCTGGTCTATCTAGAACACACCATAAAATACATATTTCTCCCTTGGACTTAACTTGTAAGATTGCAAATTAATAAAGATTCAACTATTCGCCATTGTTTAGATATGCGAAAATCTTTGAAGGACCTTCTTCTCAATGTTATTTTCTTCTGAGAAAAAAAGTAATAAATTACAGTGTACTTCCCCATCCCATGTTCTGCCATAAAACAGTTAAAACATTTTCAATTAACTTAATTAATTTAAAATGCATTTAGTCAACTCTTTTTTTTTTTTTTTTATATTGGCTCTATTTGACTTTACGATTATTTATTTAAGAAAGTCTGGCGTTTACCAAAGATTTTGAAAGATCAGGATCTGCCCTTAACTAAGGGGATCTCACTGATAAGAACCTCCATTTGTTAATTAAAATCACTAGACAAGGACCATGTGTGAAAGCATTTTGTCCTAGTAAAAAGCATCCTCACAATTGTTATGTAGTTACATCTTTGAGTGATCTCGTCGTTTGTACGTTTGTGAGTTTTGCGAATCATCAAGATATAGATGGTTTACTCAAGATGGGATCGATTTGATAATAACTTTATGATGAACTTTCACAGTGAAAAGGATGCACTTAATAGCTTTAAGATCCTGTAATAGTGAAAATAGAATCCTAGAACAGTAGTTCTTACACAGCTACAAGTGAAATATTGATTCATTATCCTCGGAGCGATCTCCCTTTATTTACCCTAGATCCTAGGACTTAAAAAACACCCTATTGTAAACAAAACAAAAAACTCTCTATAGCAAGATATATGGTTTGTGGTCTCTACTATTTGTTGAAAATTCTTTTTTAGGGCCCACATACCATAAATCTTCCTACAATGCATTATATGGTTTCTTGTTGTTTGGATCCCTTAAACCCTAAACAATGGATAGGGGATTCACATCCCCTACAGCAAATGCTGTTTACACCCCCTCACATTTGGGGCCCACCATACATTTGAGGGCCCCACACCATCATGTTAGGGGCTGTCTACAGCGCACATTGTAGACGATGCCCATTCACTGTAGGGTTTCTTGTTGTTTGTATCCCTTAAACCCTAAACAATGGATAGACTGTAAACGAGCCAAGCTTTGCACAGTTCAGTTCAAGTTCATAAACCTTGGGCGAGGCTGAGGCTCAGCTAAAGCTCATTGAAAAATTCCTAAGCTCAGGCTCGTTAAGGGCTACATTCGCAAAAGACCTGATTTGCTAAAAATTGACTATAACCTTTATTTATATATTTGGATTGCGTTGTATTGTAATGTTGTTTACAGCAAAAGAAATATCCCTAGAGCAAGGTTTGGGGCTCTACTATTTATTGAATTTTTTATTTGGGGGGCCCACAAACCATAAATCTTCCTATAGGGTACTGTAGTGTTTCTTGTTGTTTGGTGCCCTAAAACGCTAAACAACATGCATAAACCATGGGCAGAGCCAATCATAGGCAATTTTATTTAAAAGCAATTTTATTATTACAAACCACAAATCTCACTATAGGGTATTCCCCCCATGAATTTTTTTTAAAAAAATATTTTTATTATTACTTTTTAAATATTATTTAAAATCCCCAAAACTTAAGGCAATTACCTCTCTTGAAATTTATTCTTGGACTTAGGTTTTTTTTGCCCCTCATAAGCTAATTTTTTAGTTTCGCCCCCATACCACCAAATGCCTTTTTTTTTTAAAGATGGGCACACATTCTCTACTGCAGGCAGTGTGCAATGGTGCAGGCTTATGATTGGCCGGTTTCATTTAAAAAACTAATCTTTTTAAAATAAAGTCATTAACTCAAGGAGCCAAATCATAGGGCCGTTATATATATGACAGTTGTAGTCATTTTCAATCCCCTTAAGATAGTTTAGAGGCTACTTCGACGATCAATTGAACTAACAAAATAAAATATATTAAAGTAATGAGAAATATTAGAAGCACCTGTCATTGTTTAAGTTATGAATCTATTACGAGCTAGCAGCTGTCATATTTATATTTACTAAATAAATTAGTGTTGCAAACTCTGGATCAGACGGCCTATAAGTGATGTAGTCAACATCATTTACATACCCAGCAGCCCAGCCCCAGCTTAAAAAAAAAAGGTAATTTAAACAGACAAATTTGTATCGCGGTTGGTTCTTTGAATTTTGAACGGTCAACACGGTAACGTTATGATGAATGACTTAATGTTGTGAAAAATAGTCAAAAGCATTCATGGAAAAATTATAATACTGAAGTGGAGATCGTTGAGCTTCGACCGGTCCGCACATATATCTTTAGACTTTACAGATTTTGTAGGAGTACAAAATTAAAAAGGAAAAAGGGAAAAATAACCAAGATAAAGAAATTGTGAAAATTGGATAATCCTATATTATAAGTAGTGTAAATTTTCTAATGTTCCATCACCTATTCCAGATACACAGACTAGTGGAGGCACATTGGTTAATGTGGATTGTTTTTGTTAGATTTTTTTTAAGGATAGGCATAAATTAACTTGGTAAGTTTGAGCAGTTAACTAATTGATTTCTTGATTTGAAGAGAACATTTCTTATGAGAAAAAGGAAAATCCAAAATTTAAAAAATATTTTCTAGAGTTAACTTTACTAATAATATAAATAAATATTTACACATGCTTTACTACAAGGTCCCGACCAAAGGTAAAAACATAATTTTTTTTAAGAATTCCATTTTTAAGTTTAGCCAACCGTACGATGTTATAGGGGGTGGTGTAGGGTTTCTTGTCGCCAAGCTTCAGCCTTAAAGATGTCTGAAACAACGTGCAATTTCTGTTTGGTGGCTTTTTGGAGTTGAGGCCAACCGTTGAAGCCATCACTTCACTCACTCTGATTCCTTCATTCCTTGTCTCAATCGATTCATTTCTTGACCAACAGCGTTAGATACAAATGCATTACCTGAATCCGTCATTAGTCGGTTGGTAATGAAATGACTATGTTCAAAGCATCAAACCCATAAAATGATTTGATTTTTTATTTTTTTTAATTTCTCAAAAGAGTGGGAAGAGCACAATCTGGTTCTTTCTGGGGTTTCTTTCTAGGAAAGAATTATGACAGCCCTTTAAGTTAGTGGTATCCTAATGCGCCGTATTCCTCAAGTGCAATTACACTTGTCAATAAAAACCATTTCTTCACGTGCGCTTTATTCAGAACGTGGCTACTCGTTGCAGTCCCAATTTCAAGGGCCACGGTTTAAAGTACAAAAACTAGTTTTGGATGGACCATTTTGAGACAAACCCGACCCATGACCACCACTATCACCTTTATTAGTAACAATATTTTTGAGTCCTCTAACAAGGAATACCTCTCTCTCTTGCAGGTATCCTATATTCCTATTCATAACTCATAAATAATGTTCTGCTGCACCCATTGCGGGGAACATAAGAAGCACTGCCATTAATTAGGAAGTGCTCTTTAACTGTGGTTCCTCAAACAAAAGGGAAAGAGAGATGCTACAGCTAGCTTCATGGAAACTCCTGGTCACATTAATGAAAAGATACAAGTGGTCAAGTGAAGTGACTAGCTCCAAATAATCTCTCGTCGGCTCCAGTGCTGAATATGGTCCTGGTTGGTGGGCTAATGGTTCATTTGAGCTCTTTTGAGTGTTTCAGAAGAACCATCAAGGTTCTTAATTCCCCCCATTTGTCCCCATCCACTTAAAATGGTGAGATCAAGTTCACGTGTAGTTAGTTGGTCGACATCCTATCAAAGGAGAAGACAAAATCACAACACTGATAAATTTCTTTTCAGAAATTAGGTTCCGATCTATGTTCCGTGAAGTCAACTATGTTGCAAACAGACCGGCCAACTTTGCAATCTCAAGCTATTCGTGTTTTTTGGTTGAAAAATTTGAATGTATTTTGAAAGACTTCATGGCTTGGTCCATGCCCAGGATAGTCCCTTCTACATTTCCTGGTTAATATATATGTGATATCTCCATTATCCAAAAAAAAAAAAAAGGTTTACGTGTAATTGATTCACCGTCGTTTTCCACCCAAAAGAAATTCTTGAGTTCTTGGTATTTATTAGTCTTGTATTGAAAATTAATTTCCTACGTAACAAAACATTTGTAGGGCTAATTAATAACGACAGAATGTGTTATTCCAACTAACTAGAATTACATTTAGATGTCAAAAACCTTAAATTATCTGAAAATTAAAAATCCTGTGAAAAAACAACAAAGAATAAATTCTGTCAATGTGAAGTCAAGAACACCATGATTCTCAGGGTGACCTATGGTTCTTAAGATGACAATTTAAGACTTTTTTCTATCTCTCAAACTAGTAGGGTGAACGTGCAGAACTGCACGTAGGGGAGAGAATAGTTGCAACTGTCCACAGTTTAAAAAAATAATAGGTGGGGTATATGTTCAAAAAATATTCCTCCCCCTTATCTCTCTCTTTAATAATACTATAGATATAGATGACCTGAACAGCAAAGCATACATGAGTACGTCTGCTAATTAATAAATACAAAGCAACCTGCACTCAGAAATTCACTAAAAATGAAAATAAGTTTTATGAGAAAGTCCGTCTTCTTACAATTGCAAAAAATCTGGCTCAATAGAGTCTTTTTAATTATAAGTGCTTTGTGGACCTAGAACTTTTACGAGTTATACTTGGCAAAAGTACGAGGGCCGGTGCAAGCAGTAGGTCAAGTCGCGCCGACCGCTGCACACGGAAGACTTGTTTTGACTTTTGCAAGCGCGTCTGGCCGGTAGAGTGGGCTAGACTCGTCACCAACGTTGCAGTTGTGAATGCAATTTGCACTCAGAGAGTAAAGACGGGGACCCAAGTAGCCCTTCTTTGACCTTCCAGACTCCCCAATCACGGTTACTCGGACCAACGAAAAGCCAGACAGTTACAGGGAAAAGTTCTACTTACTTTAAATTTACACTTATATAAATGAGTCGTTTTCCTCTGCGGAGGTTTCCTCTTTGGAACGGTCTTGGACAAACCGGTGGATGACACGCGTCCACCTCCCTCTCTCTCCCCTTTAGCCAACTCCGTTTTTTTGAGCCGCGTTCGTCGAGTGCAAAGTCGAGCCGTGCTTGAAAATAAGAGCCGCGTTCGTTCATGGGTTATCTAAGTCGGTCTTTGTTCTTCTCAAACAAGAGATTTTATTTGGTCAAGGAGGAGTTGCAGAGGCACTGTTCATCTTTTTTTTTTTTTTTTGGACTGTTTCAGTTGAAGACGTGAAGCATAATCTTAAACTGGGTTTGTTGCTTTGGAGGAGTGCACAAGCTGATTATTAAAGGTAATTTTCTGGAGAGAGCTAGAGAGAGAGAGTGAAGGGTTAAGCTTACCAGGGTTGTTAATCTGGCCGTTGATGAACTTGTTAATACACCAACTAGCAAAGCCCACAACAATAATATACATTATCAGGTTAAGAAACAGCAATGGTGCTGCTCTTTCCTGACACTTCTAATAGCTTTAATTTGACACCCCACATGACAGAATCCAGTTTCTTGTCCAGAACTATCACCAAGATATGGTTGGAAATATTTGTCCAGATGGAAACAAAATCCTTCATTAGATCCATTTTGAGGAGTATATTACACATCCATTCAAGGTCTGATAGACTTTGCAAGACTTTGTTCTCTGTTACCTCCGATGACTTTTCACTCCATAATCTAAGGGCAAACGGTTCCTCCTCAAATATGGATAAGATCTTTGAAAGACCCATCTTTACTTCAGCTTTTACTTCCTCATCTGCTGTAACCAATGGTGTATCTTCATCTTCAACTAGCATGTATTCTACTTGTTCCTGAGCAGAAATTTGGAGTTCATCTGTGAATGGAGGATACGATCCACCGTTTGAGGTGGCAAAACGAATAGCAGAGATGAAAACATTCTTTGCAGCATCCAAATCAACAGGTCGTATCCTAGCTAATACAGGTGCGGCTACTGCCTTCAAGATTTCCTCCTTCAGGTGCGGCTACTGCCCCATTCCAGAGACTGCCTTCAAGATTTCCTCCTCTTCCTTGTCCTCCCAAGGAACAGCCTCCAAGTACTGAATACAGCTATTGGTGATTTCTTCGCAATGCAAAGCGACTGCTACCTAAAGAACACCAAGAGCAGTTTTAACGGAGTCCTACGTATCCACAAGTGATTCAGTAGAGAGGTAGAGAGAAGCTTCAACTGGAAAACAGAGGAGGCCGTTTTCGTTTGAGATAGGTTTTCGTTTGAGACAGACGGCTCTTATTTTCAAACGCGGCTCAAAAAAACGGAGTTGGCTAAAGAGGAGAGAGGGAGGTGGACGCGTGTCGTCCACCGATTTGTCCAAGACCGTTCCAAAGAGGAAACCTCGGTAGAGGAAAACGACTCTATATAAATATCGCACTTTACCTATTATTTTCAAAGCTGTTTTTTTTCCGCTTCCATGACTTAAGAGGACTACTCTATTATTGCTTATGATGAATTCTAAGATATTATTAATTAAAAATACCAGTAATGTGCATATGTAGTACTGCACTTGTATAAGAAGGGAAGGGAGAACATGAACGTGGGAGGGAATAATTAATTAGAAAACTGATTATAAGTTTTGGAAAAAAAAACTTGAGACAATTTGACCATATTAACCTTTTATTAATATATCTTTTCAATAGTGTGCAAGAGCTGTTTTGGAAAGCTATGTATTTTGTTTGGCATGCTTCCCAAAGGGCCTATTCTAATTATATATAGTATATAGATTTTTTGATAATGGGGTGCATCATCTATGTTTTAAGCTTAAGACCCCATTGAAAAGTTGTTGACATCGATGGGATTTCTGAAGTATATGCATCTACTAAAGAGATTGGATTTTATAAGATCAAACCAGCTTAATCTACTCATCTTTAATTCATTTGATTTTATCACATAGTTTGTGAACTTCTTTCAAAGGATTCTATAATTATCTCGCAAGTGGAACGCTTCAATGGTGGTTCTTGACATATGGCTTAATTCTAAGTTGAAAAAGATCATATCGGTGGTAATGCTTGGGAAATCATGTCAAGGGCCTAGATTCAATCTTAACCCCTCCTTTTTGGCACGAACTCTAGGTGGCTAAAGTAGGAAAATGTGGCCTAGCTACAAGTCTTGGACTCCTTGTGCACATCAAGTCTGAACCAGTTAAATTCCGTGGTCCTATATTTACTTTTTTCCCTTTTTCATTTTTGATTTAATAATTGAACTTTTAAATCTAATTAAATGCTACTATTAAACTCTTAACCTTTTCCCTTTCAATTTATCTAACAATGTTCCCAACCTTCTAAATGATGAGTGCTTCATTTAAAAGCTACTTATAAGTTGATGCAACCTCGGGTGTGTGTATTGACTTGCTTAAACTGAAAGTAAACCGATTTTGAACATGGGGGTCAAGTGGTGGTATTATTGCTGGTTCAATTATAGACAAAACTTATGTTACTAGAAGCCAAAAGATGGTCCCTTGTAACAACTTGTGCCTGCAGACTGCTTTTTAGTGGTCCACCTTTTCGGTTGGGCCATTGCCCATAACCATGAAGAATTGTTTATTTCAGTTTGGATGTATCCCTTTGTGGCAGTAACTCAAAAAATCTGAGTTCACACATTAGAGTCTCAACAGTCATCACTTATCTACGGCATGGATGGAGATAAGATCACTCAGTTGGGATGGGATTCATGAACCCATATGCATCTAGTCTTCCCCTGTAAGTCAAAAGTGACAGAACATGATCAGTAGTCTGATGGGCTCTCTCTCAAGTTGGAAGAGCTCTGGTCAGAAGTAGAGAGCTCAGGATGTGGGCAGGACCATCTCCTAGCTACTCACTTTATGCAAAAGTCCAAGTCAAAAGAATCTGTTCATTGATCAATCATTCAGAGTAACAGAGCTAAAATTCTATACAAAACCAGCAACTTCCCACGTAATAATAACAAAGTAGAAAGGGTTAGCCTGGGGTCCGGGGGTGTGCTTCCTCCAAGGTCTCAGGTTCAAAAACCTCTTAGGTGCTATCAATTCTTTGGGGTTACCTACATAAGGTCTATGGGCCTTAGACTTACTCGAACCATGTGGGTTGTAGGATCTTGCATAGGCCCTCAGGGATTAGTCGGTTAAATGACTTTGCCCAAGGCAATGCTCAGCTCAACTACTTTCTTGGGAAAATCGGCTTCCTAAGATAACCATAAACTTTTGGAAGAATGGGAAAAAAGACACTAACAAAATAAACTCCTCCAGTCTCCACTCTAAAAAAAAGGGCACCACTCGTTACCTACTCCGGTGAAGTGACATAGTGGTGTCTATCTCCAGACTTACTTTAGTTGATAAATTGACTGGCCTAAGGTCCTCTTCGATGGGCTAACGTTAATTATTATGAGAAGAAAATAATCTTACTAATTCATGTTCTGGAACAAGTTAATTAAAGAACATATGTTATTCTCTTGTTAGTTTGCGGCTAAAATTTATATATGGTCAATGCATGATGATTTAAAGCAGTACTTTAACCAGTAAACCTTCGTTGAAGAACAGCTTCTTGCTAGAAATGCTTCACAAGTACCTCAGGTAACCACCCCCTAATGGAAATAGAGAGATCATTTCAAACTAAGAAAAACGGGTTAAAAAGGAGGATCATTTTCTACAGAATCAAATGACCGAGTATCACATAAGGTTGTAAAGGTCACTTTTACTTGGGGTATCCATACACAACCACTAGTAGTGATTAATGCCTATTCTGGTTGGCAATCTTCTGATTCCATTTCTGTTCCAAGTCAAAAGTATATACATGAAAATCCAGCTCTTTTGAAGTAGGAGAGATTGCACGTATCTTTGAGTCACAACTCTCAATCAACAAAGCTTAAGATATCCACCAAAGTAGTTCCCGGTGCTATCGAAGAGTCTTAGATTACAGCTCGGTGACTCTTTCCTACCACCCCTTTATGTCAAAAAGTTTCCTACCTTCACCACACGTAACAGGGAGATGGATTCCAACGGAAAGCACTATTTGCATGCTATTAAAGCTAAAAGGACTATGGAATCTTTCGGCTAGTCAGCTTGATGTATACAGTATGACTTCTGCATTCGTAGAAAGTCTAATAGTACGTCGTCATTCTTATTTTGTATTGCGTGCTGTGCAACTCAACTGGATTGGGTTAGGACGCAAATTGCGACTAGTTAGGTTAGGTTGAAGATGAAGTGCGTTACGATTAATCACTGACCTTTGGAACAAATTCGTTTAAACAATGTGAGGTATCCAGGGGTGCCAAATATTAGGGGTGTTGGGCTATAGTCCAGCATCCTGCTGCGGTATAAGGAAATAAAGTTTCACTCTAAGCAACAACTTAAGTTATTGGTTTATTGGTATGCAGTTGACCTCTTCGTTACCAGATTGAGTTGAAGGATCGGGTTTAATATTGGGTCTGGGTCCTGGTTCGCAGAAACCTGCCCAAACTCGACGTGTTAAAACTTGAATAACCCTAATCCTAGGCATTTTAAACTATCTAAAGGCACAAAAAAGAGGATGCTACCACCAGCAATAACCTAGCTACTTTGAGTCCGAACCTAGAAGTAAACTGCCATTGCATATATTTTAAAATTTCTGTTTTTTAGATTGAATTGAGGTGGATGTGATTCCATGACATGAACAAGAGGGAGTGGCATGGCCCGGGAAAGAAAAGGGGATGCGGCAAAAACAAACCGAGCACTTACAAAAGAGTGGAAGTAGTAATCATTGGAATGGAGCACGGCTAGAGGTGCAGCTTGATTGCTTTTTGGTCCAAAGGTTTTATCTAAAAAGTAATACCGACACTTACATCTCATCATTGCAGGGCTTTGTTGAGTTAATCTTCTCGATGTTGATTGTTCTTGCACTGATGAAGATAGCCTCATAGCTTGGGTTGGCACTTTCAAACCACATTTGGAGGGACAGGCCGGAGTTGGGATCACACGAGTCATAAAATGTAGGGCTCGGCAGAACCAGGACTTGAGGATTAGTCTCATGTCTTGTGGACCAACTGGGCCTTTTCAATACGAGCAGTGTTCAGTTAAAGTAACAGATGTTCTTGGGATGCTTACATGGAAAAAATATAATTAGAATCCAAGTCAAGGCTGGGTCTGACCTCAGTCCAAGCCTGTTTTGTTTCTTATGGGCCGATTAAACTGGGCTGGCAATTGTCACCCATTATACCAATTCATGTTGTGATTCATCAATTAATTGTGAAAGATTGGGAACATGCCCTTTTCCACTTGAGTCGAATTTCGCTACTATAAATCCGGCTTGTAGCAGAGATGAAGGTTTCACAGGGCTTAGTTATTAATACAGTTCCATCCTACTAATTAATCTCCGGCATTATAATAATAGTACAAGTTGACAACTAAGGAAAGCTTCATATCTTAGAGATTGGTAACTTTTTTCCTAAACAAAATCATTTGAAAACCAACACTTTCCAAATTTATTTTGTGATTTAAAAATAAGTGAAGAGAAATACCAGTTTGGTAACAATTAGTTAAAACAATCAATTACAATTTAAAAAATTAGTAGAAATAAATTTGGTAATGATTGCAATTTTAGAACAGTTTGTAATGGCTTTATCTATGATTATGGTAGTAGTCATGGTAATGGTGGTGGTATCAGTGTTGTGGTAGACGTGGTTCTAATGATTGTAGTAAATGAAGCCTCAGGTGATTTCATTAATTAGATAAGAAATTAAAAAAACGGCATAGAAATTGCTACCACCCCGCCATGGCCCACAACCATCCCACCACCACCACCTCACCCCCACCCCCACCCAACACTTGAAAACTGTACTTAACAACATAAGAGGGGTGAACTTTTTATATTTAATTATATTCCTAACACCCCCCTACATGTGGGCCAAACTCGAACCTATTTTAGGGGGTCCTACACGTGGAATGTTTTTTTTGAACGGTTGGAGTGGAGGTTTGAACCCAGGACTTCGTCGTTAGCCTAAGGCTCTAGTAACATATCGAACACCAATCCTACTAAAAACTTAAGCTTATAACAGGGGTGAACTTTATATACTTAATTATGTTCCTAACAAAGATAATTTGTGTTTATAAATTAAGCGATGACTTCAGGAAGTAGATGTGAAAAAGGATAAAAGAATATTCCTTGAAAAGTCTAAGATAAGAACAAGATCAAAAAGACCCAAATGGAGTCAATCAAAATAGAGTTGAATTGGTTGCTCATATATTGGATTTAAGATATAGTACTACTGAAGATAAAGAGAGTAATTACTTCATTATTCATAGGGTTCGTAAAATCATTTAAACAAGGAAATTTGGCAGCATTTGACTTTGATCAGCCTAAGTTTTTTAAGATCATCTTGTATTTTTTTAAGCAATTTGAAAACTGGATATTGTTGTCTAGATCTCTATCACCCATTTAACACACGTTCCCATCTAGGATTCAAATTAAAATAGAAGAACCTGAAATGAAAAGAAATATGCCATTATTGTGTCCTCAGACTTGGAATCACCACATGTATGATAATGATTTAACATCATTGCTTCCCGTCATGTCTTCAATAAGCAGCTTGGGTACTTAATCACATGGCGCATCATGCTTCTGAACAGGCGACAATTTAGCTTATGTTGACGAACGTCTATCTATTTACGAGTAGATCAAATTATTACATTTTGATGAACAGAATAATTCTGTAAAACCTCAAACAATAAAACATCAAACCAAAGAAACCCATCGCTTAACATGCCAGGATCTAATTAATCTGACGATTACACCATATAGAGAAGACTGAACATATAATAACCAATATTGATTTCTTATTACACTGGAACTGTTCTGCTTTGATTGTTAGATTGGTGCTCCAACTCCATTTCAGTCATGCTTTCATGGTCGTTCTCACCTGTTATCTCCTCCAGTGATCTTCCTTTCGACTCCGGCACCAAGAACGTAAATAACATTCCCAGGAGGTTCACCACACCAAGCACAATTAGCGAATTTTTCACTCCAATACCTGGCGGATAACCTGCTTCCGTCTTGCTCTTGTCCTTGCTCTGAGCTGCGTATAAGAACCCAAATGCCCCAACAATTGCCCCAGCCTTCCCGGCTGCGGCGGAAATGCCGTGGCACGTGGACCGTAGCCTCGCCGGGAAGATCTCGGCCGGGACGACGAAAGTGGTTGCATTGGGTCCAAAATTGGCGAAGAAGAAGGTCAATGAGTACATGATCACAAACCCAATTCGGTGTTTCTTTGTGGACCAGTGATCGTAAGGGATGGCCAAGGCAAACATGAACACTGTCATGAAGAAGAAGCCCATGAGTTGAATTGCGAACCTCCCCATACGATCAATGAGGGCCACCGTGAACCAGTATCCCGGAACTGTACTGCACAGTGCAATTAGCGTCTGTGCCCTCGCAATCTTGAAAACCTCTTCTATCGCATTCATCGTCTTCGCCGGAGGAATCCACCCAATTGCGCTGAAGATGTCCTTCTGGAACAGATTCTGGCTGTAGAACGCGATATCCAGCAAGAACCATGTTGTTGTGGTTCCAAGCAGATGAAGTCCATGACGACGAGCGAACTCCTTAGAGAACAAACCAAATGAATTGGACTGATGTTCTGTTAGCTTCTCCACCTTATGCTCTTCAGCTTCGAGCTCCACGTTCAAGACCTTGGACATGTCGTTCGCAGCCTGTTTCGCGTTCTTGGCGACCAGTGCAGTGTAGCGAGCGGTCTCAGGCATCCTCATACGCCAGTAGTAGGTGACTGCAGCTGGTAAGGCACCGACCATCAGGATTATGCGCCACACGTAATCGGCCTGTGGAACTGTTGAACCCAAGGCATTGACTTCGTATGCAGGAGCCTTGAACTTCTTGTTGAACGCCGAGGAGACGACGAGTGCGACGATCCCGCCACCCAAAATCCCAAATCCTTGCATGGCGAAAACCGCAGCGATGAAAGCTCCTCGAGTCTTCTTGTTCGCGTACTCGGACATAATTGTCGCAGAGAGAGGATAGTCTCCTCCGATGCCAAAACC
Organism: Buxus sempervirens; assembly: GCA_947561395.2. Lineage (NCBI taxonomy): Eukaryota > Viridiplantae > Streptophyta > Magnoliopsida > Buxales > Buxaceae > Buxus > Buxus sempervirens. The sequence goes on from OX387192.1 coordinate 32,257,222, forward strand.
AAGCCAGAATCTGAAGAAACACAGAGTCGCCATGATTGCTTTGGGGTCGTCTTTCCCGAACGATAGCCCGGAAGCTATGGAGCAAACAACCATTAAAATCAGGGTCAGTCCATAGACACGCTTGCGTCCCATCTTATCACCGAGCCACCCAAAGAAGAGCTGGCCGGCGAGGGTGCCGCAGAATGCAACACCATTAACGGCGGCAGCTACCCGGGGTGGCAACGAACCGGGCTTCTCTGCACCTTCGACATGATAGTATATGCGACCAAGTAATTTGGTGACTAGAGAGATGCAGAAGAGATCGTAAGCATCGGTAAAGAAGCCCATGCCGGCAATCACTATTGCAGTGAAGTGGTACAGTTGTGTCTTGGCTATGTCTAGTGCGTTCAGCACCTGCAATTGTTCTCTCGCCATTGCTGGCAACTCAAGAAGTTTAAACTGTTTCCTAAAGAATGAGAATGGAGGTTTGGGGGTCTGATGGAAGAAGAGACCGGGAGAGGGATCGCGTATTTAAATGCATCCAAGTCATCCTACAAGGGAATCATATGGGGTATATACCCAATCCACACGGTCAATGATTTCACATCGTTGCTTCCTTTTCCTACCGTTCTTAGCATATTTCGTAGAAATCAACCAGCTAATTAATTTTAATATTCATACATCACATCTGTTGATCTCAGTGTCTTTCGACGAAATCAACCGGCCTATTTATATAATTTAAATATTCATACATCAGTTTTGTTATTAACAAAATTAAAATCCCTAGTGGATTTGCAGATAACTTTGTTCACATATATTGCTGTGATTTTATCAAACCCAATCATCTTAAATTATTTCAAATTGTCTACTATATCAAACATCACAAATCAATAGCCTTTATAAATTTGTGGGGCAGTTAAATTTCTAGTACATATGGGAGTCATTCAAATTTTAGAAGGGTATTCTTGAGAATACGATTGTTAGGCCAGAATCTTTGAGTCGAAATTTATACAGCAAGCAATATAGATGTTAGTATGATTGATCTCTACACAATAATCAATAAGTGCATGGTTTCTGAGTCTTCACTTGTGTGTTTCCTACGAAAATACCAACAAGACAATCTCATAATCGATGAACCCGATGTGACGAGTTCCTAAAAGAATCATATGTATCTAAAATCAGCCTGATCGGAGAAGAATAATGGAGTCTTTTAATAATGTGACTTTCCGTTTAAAAAAAAATTAAAATTCATCTAATTAAAATAAAGAGTATAAGATTGAGGTTTAGTTAGAAGGAGGAGATCATAGGAAGACTTCTGCAGACGCCCTTGTGTGAACCCATCATTTCTTCAACGCGTATTTGAGGAAAGAGATTGATGCTGCCTTATAACAATAACAACAGCAGGAACACGCCAAGGGAAAAGATAGAATTGATCTTTCGTTTTCTCCATAATTCATTTGCAGATATTTTAGGCCGGCACATATAGCCACATGTCACAAAAAGACTTAAATATCTTGGAGAAATCTAGTCTGGGTTACTTTAATACCCCTTCAGCATAAGTGGGAAGAATTCAAATTGAAAGGGTACGTAATTTTCATGTATTCTCATTCGTCCACCATTTTGTTCAGAGATCATTAACGGGAAACCACCATAGATCATTTAGTTTTCATAAATAAAATTCTCTTAAGATTTAGACACGAACAAATTGAATGTATGATATGAAACATTATAACAAAGTTGCAAATTAAATTTTTAGGCCATTGTAAGTTGTGATGCATGCAACCCCACCACAAAATAGGTACTTACATATTGTCAACCCAATTATATTATGTTTTAGGCCCTCGTAAGCTGCGCTGTAAATTCACCCACTTCGGTTATCAGTTATATTATTCTCCTCATGAGAATATAATTGGCTCCTCTCTCTCTCTCTCTCTCTCTCTCTAGAAGAAAGCCGCATTTAATGTAAAGAATCCGCATTACATGTTTTAATATTCCTCGATCAGAATTGAATGGTTACGTTATAAATAAAAAATTAAACTAATCATTCTTCTTTTGTCATTACGCCGTATCCAGTTGTTGCCGACGTACTTCTGAAGGCTGAACGCTCTCTTGCGTGTTCTCTGTGTGTATGAGGGTGTGTCCTCATCCATTTTGACCTTATCCATGCGGTAAACTAAAAAACATGCCAACATGCATGTAGTTGTACATTTGCTTTGCTGGGGTTTGACCATACATAATTATGCCAGCATGTTCTAACTCCAATTCTAGTGTGGACGGGAAGGACAAGCTGGACGGCATCCCCAATTAGTCTTAGTTCTTAGTTACTACAGCAAATGAATATCCCAATGGTCCAACCATCCAAGAGGATAGTGCCACACCCACCTAATATATATGAAATAACACACAAGTGGATAATCCCTTTCACATGAGTAATTAAGACTAATACCGTAAGGAATGGCAGAATCTAATTAATACGCAAGCTCTTACAATGGATCCAATATGCATGGTGAGGCTTGTTGCGTAAGATTTTTCTCATCTTTTGGTCTCATCCTTAATTGTAATGTAGGTTTCTTTGGTTTCATGTTTATCCGGCCAATATCCATTCGGCCTTCAAGGTGGCGGAGGGCCAAATTTTTTGAGTACTATATAAAGTAGAAATACAACTACTTTGTTTGTGGCAAAGACATTATTGGGAGATCTACTGAAGTTTTAATTAGAATCTTCTTGTCTAAGCTTTAGGGAATTTATTTTGTTAGGGCATTCATTAATTAATTACACACAGAAGAGTCTTTTATATATAATTCCTTTAATTTGTTTCTAGCTAGTAAAATTTTCTTCTCTTTATCTTCACTCGTGGACGTAGGCATTAAAGGCCAAACCACGTGAATTGAGTTTGTCCTGGGCTTTGTTTTTCTTATTCTGTTCTTCGTTCTATCATTTCTTGTTCTGCAAAAATCATTTTAGAAAAATACTTACGTGGGAGTAAATTTGGACTGGTTTGACACTACATTTTCCCCTTCAAGGTGAAACCAGTGGTCCAGTGCATACTTAATTGTCTGGGATATTTTAATGAGTTTGCGCCATATGAGAATGAGGAAGGGATTTTTTTTTTTTTTGGGGGTATGAGAATGAGGAAGGGATTTTCTGTAGCCTTGATTCATGTTATTCATTTATCATTAATTGCTGAAATGCCGTAGCTAGCTGCCACATAAGGGGATCCTATACGGATGATGTGATGTTGGAGAAGAAAAGACGCAGGAATTAAGCAATTGACAAATTCCCTCCTTGTTTGCCTTGTTGGACCATCTACCTTTTTTTTTTTTGGTAACATTGGACCATCTACATTTTTTTTTGTTAACATTTGACCATCTACGTTTGCTGCCTATATTTTTCTTGTTTTTTTTAAGGGGTAAAGTACCTCAAAATCTCGTGATTATATTTATCTTCCATACATGTCAGCATCATTCACATACATATATACACCATTTCTTGGAGGCTTTGTCTTAAAATGGGCTCGAATTTAGAGCAATTGTTGGGGCAGCACTCTATTGGCCATTCCAATAAACCCATCCCTTCTCACGTCTAGTGCATCTATAAAATGATTTTCTTTTTAAAAAAAAAGGCTTTATAATTTATACTTTATTATATTAATAAAGGGAAGAGGAGGGAATATTCCTTCCAGATTCCGGTCTCTTTTTTTTTTTTTTTTTTTTCCAACTATTGCTCTCCCCAATTAAAATAATCTGAAAGTATAACCATCCCACTACTCTTTCCACATTCGAATTTAAACCCCTACTTATATGCTACAGTTAAGGGTGAGGACATGCAGTATGCACGTGCCACCACTAATATCTTACAAAATAGAAGAAAGATATATAGAGTATTATTTGAGAGGCAATCATGTCATTTTATTATGATATTGAATATTGGCCCATGAGTTTCAACTTTAATGTGGGACAGGTAGAAAGAAAGATCAGATATTGTTTCAATAGACGAATTAGTCTAGATATCGTTCTAGAAGACGAAAAGAAAACTCAAGATTTCAAGAAAATTCTGAACTTTAATAATATATTGATTAAAAAAAATGAACTCACTAAGAAGCCTTTGTATAGGCATTACAAAAAAAAGACCTAAAAATAGAAAAAAAAAACGAATTTTATTATAATAGTAAAATTCGAGATAAACACAAATTCCTAAAATATAAGTCAAAATAAGAGTTCTACTAAGAATATAACTCAAAACAAATTTTCCTTACCCCTAATAGCAAATTCGCTAATTTGAAAGCCAAGGTGATTGAATTTGGCCGAAATTAATCCGTTGTAGTCATGATGAAGCGGTGAATTGTAATCTCCATGTTGTTTCCAAGAAAAATACAAAATTTCAACCAATTTCAACACTATTTGGTAAAATAACCAAAATGCCCTCAATTTGCAAAACAGCTTCTGATAACCACAATGATAATGGATCTTGTTCTACATCAAGATCTATTCATACTTCACTTTTTTAAAAATAAATTTAATAAATTCATAATTTATAAACATTTTCTATTATTTTTATTTTACCATTTTATTTTTATTTTCTCTTTATCATCTGCTTTCTGTATTACACATGCCACTCTTAGTTAGAAGAACAGAATGACAAGATTAATCATTCTCCAATCGGCTCTCAATCCAAATTGATGGCAGTGCTTTGCGAACCCAAACATTTTCATCACAGAATATTCTTAATAAACATTTGATGGTCGTTATAATCTATCTATCTATCTATCTATACAAAAACACTATAAGACCCCTTAGAAAGCATGCCAAACATAATGTTCAACTCAAAAAAAGTAAAAAAGAAAAACGCCTTCCTTACATTGGTAAGATTTATTAATAGAGGGGTGTAATTGTCATAACAATGCAACTCCCTTCGTTTAAAAGTTAAAACAGTTTTGTGTGTGTTCTTTAAAATTCGCGCTCCTTGTTTCCCTTATTTACTTTTGGTTTTTTTTTCCCCCGTCTTTTCCTCATTCGGTGCGATTAGGATTACCAACGACATCAACTGCAGCTCAACTCATCCACGGTGGCGACAGCTCCGACTCATCCACGGTAACAATGCTAGTCTCCCTTTCACTTGATGATCTGTATTCAGATCTTTTGAGGCTTTTTGAATATAGTAGGTTACCTCCTAAAAGCCAATTACTTATTTTTGGGTGATTACATGGTTCGGGGCAAGCAAAGCCTAGAGACAATGTCTTCTCCTGACATATAAAATAAAATATCCTGAAATTTTTTTTCCTGTTGAGGGGAAATCATGAATGTGCATCCATCAATCGAATATACGGATTTTATGATGAATGCAAGAGAATTTAATATTAGATTGTGAAAAGCTTTCACAGAATGTTTTAACGACTTACCTGTGGCTGCTCTTATTGATGAAAAGATTCTCTGTATGCATGGGGGGCCTTTCACCTGATATCCACAGTTTGGATTAAATAAGAAATTTACAAGGCCCTACTGATGTTCCAGACACTGGTTTGCTTTGTGATCTTCTGTGGTCTGATCCCGGTAGAGATGTACAAGGTTGGCGGATGAATGACAGGGGGTATCATATACCTTTGGAGCTGATGAAGTGAAAGAGTTTCTTCAGAAGCTTGATCTGGACCTTATTTGTCGTGCTCGCCAGGTTTTAAAATTGAATTTTTGTTGGATTATTGTCACCCTAATTACTTTTTTGCTGACCAATAATTTTTTTTTCTATCAGATGGTGGAAGGATATGAGTTCTTTGCTCACAGACAACTTGTAACCATAGTTTGAGCTCCTATTCCAAATATGATGACGATCTACGTTTTCTTACCCCCCCTCCGCCTTCTCTTCATGACACTGGAGATGCCCTGCAGTAGTTGCCTTGTGCCATGAGTACTTGTCAAAAGAAACTCAAACTCTATCACACAATTAGGGTAGGTAGTTTGAAATTGAGAACTTCATTAATAAAGAAAGCAGTAAGATTCCTTTCTGTGGCATAAAATTTAATTGAAAAAGAAGCTTGTAATTTAATTATGTCTTTTCGATGTCATTACTCTCAGCTATTTCCAATTAATAGTCAATGCATGTACTTAATGTGTTTAGAGAAAGAGGGGCATATCCAAGTGGATGAGAGAATATGGCGTCTTAAGACTATGTATATATATATGATTCCAATCAAGAAAATTATAAAGGAAATAAAGGATATGAAACAAAATAAAATTTTCGAGTAACCGCATAGTTATAACTATACCCACTAATTATCACAACCTTTATCAATTTTAGGGATACACCAAACACATTTAATTTCAACCAGAAACATGTAGGTTTCATCAAAATAAATGCCTGTGGAAATCAATAATAAGCTCATTAAAAATATAAGATAACCCAAAACTAAAGAAAATATAGCATAATACGCAACTTCATATAAATTGGAACGTTTTCAAATATTGGTTGATTAATTGGTGCTATTCATTGCTTAATCTTCGATTAAGTCCACAATTAATCACCGACTGACTGACGATTTATTTGTCGGTTAGATAATCAGTTAATTGCTGGATGCCTTTTAATCCGTCAACGAACCTCATGATTAATTGCAGTGTCGATTAGATAACCCGAAACTCGTGTTATCATAAAACTCGGCTCGATTAATCATGCTCATATGATTCAAAAACCTGAAAGTAAAAGTCTTTCTAGAAATTGTGCTCAAACAATACCGTGGTTAACCTATTCAAAAACACGAGTTTTGTACTTTGTGAAAAATCAGCCCGATTAGCCTGTCAATTAATCGTTGGGCTTATGATTGGGTTTTCGCAAATCTTTGTTGTAAATCTTTTCAAACCAGGATCAAAACGAAACCAATACTTCAGATGTAAAAGAACCATCAACCGGAATACGATGCCAGTTGACCAGGTTAGCCGAAGTTTATGAGCTAGCACACTAGTCAAGGCGCATCACGTCTGGCTTAGGGTTGTCCATTATCTGATTTACTTAAAGCTTCTAATATGGACATTTGAACTTGGTATAATTGAAGTACTAAACTGCCCCACTTGCCTGTATTTCGTTACACATACACTTGGGTTATAATAGAAAAAGAAAAAAAAAATACAGCCAATCCCGTCTAGCATATAGTCTAATGCAGTCTAAGAAGCAATCATGAGAGGGGCTGCAGGACTACTTAAAATACATTATCAGGCTTGTTCCTTCAAATTCCAGCAAACCCAACTGCCTGAACTAAGACGAAAGTAGTCAAAAGTACAATATTACGACTGCTAGAGGAGGAAAAAAAAAAAGGAAAAAAAAGATGGTATGACATTTCCGTCCGTTCCCAGAACACTCAAAATAAAGAACCGCATAGCAGATTATGTACCAGAAAATCAAAAGACGCTACACTTTTGCTCCAAGAAAAGCCTGCAAGGGAATGAAAAGAATTAATACTCACACAGGGTAATGGATAATGCTATTACTACCCAAATTCCAACCAAATAAATGACAGAAGCAGTGAACAATATGACAAGAAATGGAAACATCTAGTGAAAGTAATAACATGTTAAGGTCCCAAAAGTCCGGCAAATTTCCCCCACACTAGTGAGCTTTGAAATGAAAGGGGAAGAAAATCAAATTTATGGCATTGTTTAGTAAACACAGACATCTGCACGTAGCATATTCTCCCTAAATATTCAGAACATGAAGTACTGCCCAATCCTCTACTATGATATTCACCAAAAACAATGCCATGTGAAAAAATAAACAAACAATGAGTTTCTGGTAATAGAAATCATTTACCATTAACTAGGAGCACTTTAATTTAGAGCAGAGTTATTGAAATGCCTATAAAATAGATCACTCCAATGCCTATGAGGTAGGTGCTTGTATGCACAACAAATTTATATAATTATATCCTAAATCTAAAATTTATAATAACGTCTGAAGGTATAGTTGTTGACAGATTATGTTGGAGGAACAGAATTTGTGTTGCTGAACACAGTAGTATAAGCCTGCACTATTTTAAGTGAGCTAGACCCTTGGGAGGATAATCCTCGTACCATGAGTCCTCCAAAACCATACTATGCTTTCTCCACCAACACCGCCCCACACCTCCAAATCCTAACAGAAACCTTAATGAAAAGTCCTTCAGGCCATTTTGACAATAATTAACCACATGCGAAGACATGTTCTGGCATATGGTCATTGAGACTGGTATTAGACAAGTAAAATACAACCACTGATTCTACTAAAAAATCAAGGTGATACTGACTTGATCATCATCACTCATCAGGGCATCTCAAGTCTCATGTATGCCACATTTCAAATCAGTTCAGGTATCTACATCGACAAAATCATTGACCGTACCTTAACTCCTGCAGGAGGGGTTCCAGGTTTAGCTGTAGTTGTGCTTCCAAAATTGAATCTTGGTTTCTTTTCAGCTGGCTTTAGTATTTGGAAAGAGCACATAAGAGTATCATCAACGCTCATCATAGCACCAGCATTGTCAAATTCTCCACAGTAATTAGGAGCTGAAAATATGGTTACAAGTTGTCTGTTAGCAAAGAACTCATATCCATCCTCGACCACCTGATAGAAAAAAATAAAATTTGTTGATCAGCAAAAAACTAATTAGGGATGAGTGTGACAATAATCCAGCAAAAATTCAATTTTAAAACCTGGTGAGCACGACAAATAAGGTCCAGATCATGCTTCTGAAGAAACTCTTTCACTTTATCAGCTCCAAAGGTATATGACACCCCCCTGTCATTCATCCCCCAACCTTGTACATCTCTACTAGGATCAGACCACAGAAGATCACAAAGCAAACCAGTGTCTGGAACATCAGTAGGGCGTTGTAAATTTCTTATTTGATCCAAACTGTGGAGATCAGGTGAAAGGCCCCCATGCATGCAGAGAATCTTTTCATCAATAAGAGCGGCCACAGGTAAGCAGTTAAAACATTCTGTGAAAACTTTCCACAATCTAATATTAAATCTTCTCTTGCATTCATCATAAAATCCGTATATTCGATTGATGGATGCACATTCATGATTTCCCCTCAACAGGAAAAAATTTTCAGGATATTTTATTTTATATGCCAGGAGAAGGCATATTGTCTCTAGGCTTTGCTTGCCCCGATCCACGTAATCACCCAAGAATAAGTAATTGGCTTTAGGAGGTAACCCACCATATTCAAAAAGCCTCAAAAGATCTGAATACTGACCATGAACATCACCTAATTGACATGAACATATAATATATCAGAAAAATATTCAGAATCCTTTTTTATTTTGCTATAAAAATTGAAGTCAAATAATATAATTTTTAGTTTACTACCAGTAGACACTATAACGAAAATATGAATAGGATCAGGAAGCACCCATGCGAACAATTGAGGTCAAGATTTTCCATCTAATCCTGATGAAAATTTCACCAGGGGTACCTCACCCACACGTCAAAATCTCACCAAGTTTCTTCAAAAGCAAGAAAAGTTGCAAAATTTCATTGAACAGTTTCGATGGCAAAATTTCAGATAATCCATCAATTATTTGAACCATCCCCATTTCACTGCTATATCCCAATAAAAATAGACCATTTCATATCAAGGACTTCAGATCTGATAGAACAGTATGCATCAAAGATATGTTTTTTAAAGAGAAATAATGATGCTCACATGAGAATAAGAAAAAGAAGAAATGGGTTTCGATCAAAGTATAAGTGTGTATGTATGTGCACATGTGCATAGAAAGTGAGCAACGGTATCTCCATGAATTAGAGAATCCATTAATCTTCAAACCCAACCAAACAAAACAAACATTTTAAAATAATATATATAATCCATATCCAAGATTTTATGAACCAAGTAAAAATATAGGATAGCAAGGATTGTAATGTGCAAATGTGTGAAGCTTAAAAAAATTGGCCTTATAGCAAATCATGTTGCCTGTCGAAAGAACTTCTGCCCATGAAATTGTACTAGAGCAAACACATAAATTAAAGCCCTAATAGAAAAGAAACATTGGTGCTCCCACCAAGTGCACCAAACTAATCTAGTGACAGTAAGTCCAGAACTGCAGCAGTCCATGGCTCTCTCTGGAATTCAACCATACTTGAAAACATATTATTTTTCCTTTCACAATTAACAATAGAAATACTATTAAAGCAACTAAAGGCAACAACAGCTCCTCCAAGAGCAAGGCAAGAAAAAAGAGATTGAGAAAAAAAAGGATCTAACAGAATAGTAGAAATAAACATGTGAGCTTCCCCCAAAACTGAGCTTGGCGAAATTTCAAAAAGCATAGCACGAGCATGATTGGAGGAGTTTCAAAAATGAAATAAAACTTCTCTTAAAAGCAAATTCAGAACATCAAGGATAGATTTTAATCTTAACAGCATGCACAAAGAATGAAACATACAATTCTATTTGATACTAAATAGTCAAATTCAATATAATTTTTAAGACTTTGGACACCATAAATATTTATTATAGAGTTTCAAGAATGAACTAAGCCTTCTCTTTGAAAAAGCAAATTCAGAATATCAAGGTTAGATGTTAATCTTAACAGCATACACAAAGAATGAATAGGCCCTATTATTAATACTCAATAGTAAAAATTAAATATACATCATAACAATTGGATGTCCCACCATATAACCATTATTAATTATCCAGTACTAAGATACAGAAGTCATAGTTCACATCTATAAATTGCTCATTTTTCAACCAGATGGAACCATTCCTTTTGAGCAAACTGAAGAACCACAATGATTCAGGATAATTAGACTGGTGAGATGCACTACTGTAAGAATCATGGTGTGACATAACTTCCACACATGGCAGTTGGGTTGATAAGACACCAAATTTTCACGCATTCTTCCCTATCCACGTAATAGTTTCCATCTCTAAACATGTTAGCCAAGTTTTCTCGCCTTGAAATTTCTCCAGAATTTTGCCGGCATGCCACTCAAGCTTTCGCAAATACCGTGATGTCTTGACGACAAAATTCCAAAAAAAATATATCTAGAAACTAAAATAAATTTTTAAAAGATTTCTCCATATACATACACACACACACACACACACACTTTTAAGTAGATATATATAAAATATTTACTTAAAAAAGAGAGGGGCAGAGTGGCAGGTCCAGTAAGACCTCACCCCTCTACCCCTTCTCCCATATCTTTCTCTCAACAAGGCTCTCCCTTTCTTTCCATCAACGACAAGAACGAGGGGAGATGAACCCCCCGCCCCCCTCTCTCTCTCTCATCTTTTTTTTTTTTGGTTTTCATTCTTTCTTTTACAAATTGTGGATCAATCAAGAATCCAAGAGGAAGAACGATTGAGAGTTGGAGGCCAGGTAAGACTACCAGCCCTCTTCTCCCCTTTCTCTCCCTTCTCTTCTCTTGTCCTTCCCTCCTTTCTGTACCCTTTCGTCCTCCTAAATCTTGCTCTCCCCTCTCCTTCCTCCATTTCTCTCTATCGTTCTTCCTTCCTTTTTGGGGGGGGCCAATGAGTAGGGCAACAAACTAACGCCCTCTCCTCACCTTTTCTCTTGCTTTTTTACAGGTTCACATGAAAAGCATAAAATTTTCAATTGTGACGAGTAAAAAACCTACAGAAATGAGAGAAATCACAAGATTTATCCCATTTCGATTGTGAAATGAGCAGCATGGGTGGCACTTGTCAATCGTTTCACCCATATCTTATCATAAATCAGTAGTACACCAAGCCATTCTTGGCCAGCACAGCGAACCATGGGCTATGTTACATGGACTTAGATATATGCGTCAGGTATGGGTATACATCTAGGAGACGGATCCACTTGACTTTTAAAACCAAGGATATGTGGAATCAGTTGAGAAGTGTTAAAAAATTTTGATATGAATCCTTGGATTCAGTTGAAGTGTCTCCAAATAAATGTCAATAAGACAAGTCAAAATATGAGCACTCTCTTTGTTTGTTTTTGTTTTTCAAGTCATTACTTGGAAACTGATTATTTGCTATTTTTTCTCTTATTTTTCTTTGATCTTGGATTGATGAATCCAGAAGGGAATATGAAGGATCTGACACATCTTATCTAGTATTAGTTTTGTTTTGATACTTGAAAATCATGCCTTGATTCAGGTTTTCAGGTCATTGGTTAAAAACCCATGTCCACGGCATGATGTGAAGGACTCGGACCCATAGAGCATCCATGATCATTGACCTCTATGGTACCCTCCAATGACACCCTCCACCTGGTCACTCCACCTAGTTGAGTCGGTGATAATAAGCAGCATGCTGATTAGTCCCTAACCACCTGAGAAATATTCATACCCAGAAATTCTGATTGAATACAGACCCGCAATATTATGACTACTAGTATAGACTGAAGCACCTGCTCACTAGTCAAGTGTCAGTCCCGAAAGATCCTGAAATTCCTTTCCATACATATGTGACGTCATCACATGAAAAAGAAGTCCATACATAATATGCCCCTCGACTCTAATCTCCTAAACCTCCACTGCTCGAACAAATCTCCAAAAGACACTGGCACCACCCAAAAAGTATCAATCATCTGTAAAAGCCGCATCCATATATCCCTAGCATAAGGGCATAAAAGGAAAATTTTGGTCAATACTCTCCCTTGCCTCCATAAACAAAAAGTGAACATGAGGCATAAAGCACACCTCCTCCACCTCCTCTAAATGTGATCAACAGCATTGATCCTATAAAGATGGAGAACAGGGCAAAAGAATCGAACAAATGCCTTGATCGTTAGAGGTAAACTAGGCTTCCATAACTGAGAGATGAGAACGGGGCAAGAGAATCGAACAAACCCGGAAGGGATATATTGAAAAAGGATTTATGAGAAAAAACACCAAAGGAAGAAGAGGACCAGATGACCCAAATCATTTTTTAATAAAAGCTTTATTAAGGACCCATTGAAAAGTTGCATGTTTGCTTCACGAGATCACAAAGACCAGTTGAAAAGTCATTTTCCTCAACAGTTCCCTTTTCCATCAAAAGTTCCTCGAACTAACAAATGGAAATGGTTAATATCAAATACCTACCAAGGTTCCAGTGGACAATTTCACATACAACATTCAAATATATAAAATCTTCTTTGCTTTGAGGGAATTTTTTTCCCCTTTCTTGACGGGTAAAAATGCACTATTAATGTTTATTGGAGAAGGAATATGGACCGCACAAAATGTGTAATTCAGAAATTACAACAGCAAAAACCAAATATCGAAGGACCAGAACACAAATATACCAGTCCCCAAATCTGCTTCCATAGGAATTGTCTGGTTTTTGGTCTGGCATTGGCTAGCTCCTTTTCTTGCTATCTAGAATATTATTGGTGTTGACAAGATTTTTCCCTCTTCCTATGATTAATATGATTTTAATTCGTACTTGCTCAAAATAGTTGTAAAAAAGAACCCATTTCTCTTCAATTTCCAGATCAAGAAGTTCAGCAAGTAGATCTATATCCTAGTCACTGCGGGTTCCTGACTTCTTATCTTGGGATTCCATTGGGAGTTAACTATAGAAGGTCTAATACTTGGAATCCAGTGGTAGAGAGTATGGAGAAAAAACTTGCAACATGGAAGAGTTGTAGCCTTTCGAAAGGAGGAAAGTAAGTATTGATCAAGAGTGTGCTAGCAAGTCTTCCGGCTTTCTACATGTCTATCCTAAGGATCCCAAAATCTGTGACAAAGAGTTGGAACAAATTCAAAGGAATTTTCTATGCGAAGGAGGGAGAAAACAAATATCACTTAGTGGCTTGGAACCAGATTTGTAGATCAAAGAAAGAAGGGGGTCTTGGGTTAAGGCCAACCTCGAAATTTAACGAATCTCTCCTCCAAAAGTGGATATGGAGGTTTGGTAGTGAGAGCGGGAATTCGTGGAGAGACCTAGTTCTTGAAAAATATGGCTCCTCATCCAATGGCTGGTTTCCCACACCTTCTAAACATTCTTGTGGGATGAGCCTTTGGAGGCTCATTGCCAAGTTGACAAGCTCAGTGGAGAAGGGATGTAAATATTTAGTGGGAAACAGTTTGAGAATCAGATTTTGGGAGCATATATGGTGTGGAGAGGCTAAACTAAAGGAGTCTTATCCCTTGATTTACAACTTGTGCACTAATAAACAAGCAGTGGTAAGTGATTATATGTCTAACTCGGAAGCCGGCATCGTATGGAGCATTGATCTAAGAAGAAATCTGATGGATTGGGAGATTGAAAGCTTTGAGGCTCTATTAAATGTATTTTATAGCAAGGTATTAGGGCAAGAAGAAGACTCTAGGAGATGGATCCATGGCAGATCTGGTTCCTTCTCAGTCAAGGAGGCTTTTGATCATCTCCACAATTCAGATTTGGAGCAAGCAGTGTTCAAGCATATCTGGTCAAACATGTTTCCAAGCAAAGTAGCCTTTTTTATGTGGACAGCAGCTCTAGACAAGATATTAACGGTGGACCATTTGAAAAGTAGGGGATGACAAATGGCCAATAGATGAAGCATATGCAAAGAAGAGGAAGAAAACGTAGCCCATCTGCTATTGCATTGTAGAGGCATTACAAGGCTTTGGAGGACTATTTTCCAAAGGTTGAAGGTAGAATGGGCCCATCCAAAGGAGTTTAAACTAGCTTTAAAAGCTTGGGGTTGGAAGAAAAGAAAACCATGTGGAGAAATTAGTTGGAATTTGGCCCCTGCAGCAATCGCATGGGTAATATGGGGCGAAAGGAACAGGAGGATGTTTAAGAATTTGGAGAGAAACGTACAATTTCTAGAGAGGGCTATTTTGAGTTTGATGCACAGTTGGTTGATTGGTAAAGTAGCAGGAGCTAACATAACTATCGAGTTTCTGATATGTAATAATTTCTATGATCTGGGAGGGGGATGTATTGGTTGATGAATGAGTATTCTTGGGTCCTAGCCATTGCTTCTATGCATAGGCTTCAAAAGTATCTAAGTTCGGGTACACATTCTGTGTACCCGTGTAAGTTATTTCTATCTTATATATTATATCCAACATTTACCGGTCAAAAAAAAAAAAACCTGCGAAATTACCATTCTATATTGTTCAAACACCCACGACCCTCATATCTCTGCAAATAGCTCCTTTCTTTCTTCTCAGAAACATAATACAACTTGGGCGGCTAATAAGTCTTCTCTGACACAACCTTGCTATCCTTAAGTAATTAGTGGAAGACTAGAGATAACCAATTAGGCAGGTAATGAGGGTATCTACATAGCTGAAAATAATTGGAATCCCTAGGTACATCAATTATTTGCATAATACATCCTTGTATTATTGGTAGGGTAAGGTCCTTTTATCAAAGAACTGTGTTTCAACTAGCCTTACTATTCTTCTTGAAAAAGTACTTGTCAAAGAATGCAAGGAGTTTTTCGATGGGTGAGGCAGGCTACGTACAAGACTGAAAAAAGTGGAATTTCTAGTTACATCAAATTACACACGTAAGAGATCCTTCAATTCTTAGTAGGATGAAATCATTTATAGGATATCTGTCTTTGGTAAAGTACGAAATTTCTAACATAAATATATTCATAAATTTAAAATTCCAATCCTTTCATCTTTGAGTCCCAACTCCTAAAGCTTCCTCCTTCCATCGTGCTTCAAAAAGCCTCAGGCATTTATATTTAAAAAGGAGAAAAAAGAAAGAAAGAAAGAAAAAAGACCCCCTCCGCATAACAATGTATATCCATTTAAAATGGAAATGACAATGACAAAAGGATCCTTCTTCTTCTTTTTTTCCTCTTTTTTCTTTCCTACCTTTAGTCTCTGTTGGGAAGTTGGAACCATGGGTTTGGGAAGAAAGAAAAGAAAATAATTGATTTATGCTTCTTCACAAGCATATGGATAAGATGAGAAATATACAGAAAAAAACATATATCATGGCAAGTTTAGTTTATAAACAGAAACACTGAAAGAAAGTTAATTGAATTAGAGTGTCCAAGGAAATTATTTTTTCTCTCTCCATTTTCTTCCTAAATCCCTAATCCTAGTTCAAAGATCCAACCAAACAAGAAAAAGTAATTTCCCCAACATTTTCTTTTCTTTTCTCTCAAAATCCAGTGTTCCAAACACAGCCTTAATGAGAAAGGGATTTTGGCAGTCCAATTTTTAAACCTTTACCCTTATAATTTTCTCAATATTCCTGAAAGCAAATTGGTTCAGATATAGAACTTTAATTAGACTTCATTTCAGAAGACAACTGAGACTGTTTAAAGATCAAAGACAAGTCTGGAAACATAAATTTTGCAAAAAAATTATAAGCTACATAACATTTCCACTAACAAATTGGACCACAAGATTTTTCTAATTTGGTTCTGCATTTTCATTGCAGAACCCAAAGTTTACCATGGCCATGTTACGCCAAATTTCAGAAAGTAACTAAGGCTTTAAATGCTCTCTACGATTCTTGCCATCACATGCTTCAACCCCCAGCACCAGCTGATCCTAGGCCTAAGTGGAGGATAAAGTTGGCTGCAGGGAGGAAATGTTTCATCAAAACCTCTTTATGGATCCAAGTCATTTTTATCACACTGAAACTAATGATAAGAACAAACCCCGAGGGAATCAGTTCCAACATCTAGAACCAAGTATGCAGCAAATCAATCTCAGTGGGAGAGACAATATTAAAATGGCATTAGTGGCTAAGATCTCTTTTGGAATTGAGACGTAAAGCTGGTTTTCCTCCATCCATTTTGGATTTTCAGGATCAGCTTCAAATAAGATTAATCTGAATCTTGGAAGCAACTCTACCACTCGAGACAACTGATCCAAAGCTCAAGAACATTTCCCTACTTTTTCCGACATGATGTATGTTACTAAGAAGTTGCAGAAGTGCAACACAGACTCTCTAGAAGGGTACATAAAAGTATCCAGTAAATAGCATAGAGTAGAATGCGAGCAGTTATGTTAGCCAACATAGGGAGATCTTGGCATCGAAGAACTGATAAAAATAAATAAAGCACTCTTAAGAAATAAAGAATGGTTTCTCAAGACAAACCTAGGTCTACCAAGAACTGGTGGGATACTCATAAATCACATTGGTCAAATTGTATACAATTTCTCAGGATCAATTGGTGAAGACAATGCAATTAGATCATAAATTTGTTGCCTTATTATCAAAGTGTATACTGTATACAAGAATTGATCAGATACAAATTTCATCCTAAAAACAATATATAATTGTATACCGTACATTACATATCAGCCAACATAGCAAAATATTTAATAGTATTGTACAACATATCATTTAATAGATTGGGGGTTCAAACAAGTGACAATGCTTGTAGCAGAAGGTCAATATGGGTGAATCACCAATGTATTTGCCATTGGCTAGTCCTTGACAAATAAGGTGAATTAGGATCAAGTTTGGAATGTTCAAACTTTTAACATTAAAATTATCTTAATATAGCATATAACAACCTCTGTTAAAAAATATCATATTCAAAATGAACGAAATTCTAGCATTTCCCAAGAAAAAAAAATGAAGCCCGGATGCATTAACAGTCACTAGTATCACAACCCAGCCTTTCACCAGCAATATACACACACACACATACAAGCAAGCACACCAAGCATACTGTGGTGTGCTGGCTTGTCTCTCTCTTTCCTGCTATACTTACAAGCAAGCACACCACGCATACTGCCTTAATATCTGAAATTATACACACAAACACACACACACATAAATATGTATCCACAAGTATAATGACAAAAAAAGATGATTGAAATGGTTTAGAGGCATTTTAGATAAGAATATCAATGCTAGTAAATGTGTAAATGGAAGCAGCTGATTCTGAAACTAAACAGTTATAGGAAGATTAAATAAAATGCCTATGAAGCTACGTATATTTAACAATAAACACATAATTTAAGTGATATTATTTTCTCAAATCTCAATGAACAAAACATAAATGGAGTTGGGACAAAGATTTGAAAGGAGATAAAAACATGGTTTAAATGAACACATGGCTTTCTATACCCTAACGTAACAAAATAAGATCCTTGATGCCAACCCTAATTGGTTGGAAAAAGAATTCTTGATCAATTGATTAAGACAAAATAAATTAGAGATAGCTTAAGAATGAAAAATAATGGATTGTCATATTTATTTATAATAAGGAAAAGTAAGACTAGTCTAATTTGCATACAAATATTTAGTATATAAACAATGCCATATACGGTTTACCCTAAGCTTAACAATCTTCAAGAAACAGTAAAGAACAATATGTGTATATAATGACAAACTTCACAGAATGACATAAACAAAATTCAGAGACGCAAAACAGTTCAAAGTTGCATCAATGGCTTCAGGGCAGCTTGCAGAACATGACAAAATAAACAAAAACTCTAACAAGACAGCAATGAAGGACTTCATAATAAAAGTCAAAGCATCGGAAAACAAGAAAAACTGTACCAGGAATCATCAAAAAACCATCTGCTGACATATAAAACTATTTTCTCGGTTACCCAGGTGGAAATGGCAAAAGGGGAAAAGAAAAGGAGTCAAGTTTTTTGTTCTATCAAGAAGTGCGAACCCAGTGCAGTTGCCGCAAATTTTATTATTAACAATAAGAATCAAGTTTATGTGTTAAAACTAAAATGTCAACATAACGCATTTGAAAAAGAGTGCTTGATCATTATTCATGACAGCTTCGCCTTCAAGTGCACTCGAGAGTGGATAAAACCCATTTCAGCGGCAGCAAGAACACGGTCTTTTTATTTCCTTGATAATCAATAGCGATTAGAGAAGTTGAATATTCCATATCGGAATCTCTAGTTCAATTCATGCCCAGAACATATTTTCTTTCCCCCATTCAATGTAGGAAACCCAGCAAAATCGCTCTGAAAACTCAAACCCAGAAAATATAATCATCTAAAGGAGAATGTGGTTTAGACGCAGAATTACCGCAAATCTTGATGGGCGCTTCAAGCTCCAATAGATTGGGCTGCTGCATAAAAATGTCCTTGGAGGCAACACAAAGCTGCCGGATCTCCGATTCCGATAGCTGTACCTGCTTCCCAGGTCTACCTCTGACTTCAAGAAGACGATTGATTATATCGTCAAGAACAGCAGAATCCATCTCTTACACCCACTAAACCAAAACCTATCTCCCGATTAACAGCCTGAAATAAAAGAAATAAATATAAAAAAGAAGAAAAAAGCAGAAAACGAAAAAAGGAAAAAGAAATCCCTTCTGTTGCTATTGGCTTCCTTTTGCCCCTCCTATGAATTACATGCCTTGGAGATGAGAAATCGTTATCTGGCTTTAAGTTTGGGCGTGGCTTTTCTATCCATCAGCGAGACGAATAACTTTTTCTGCATTCCTCTGGATCGCTGATCAAAAGGAAAGAATAGAAGATTCTTTCCAGCAAGAGAGCGACAGATTGACAGAAAGAGAAGGTGAGCGAGAGAGAGCGAACGCTCGTAAACGGATTGTACGCCGTGCGCACCACAAAGATGGTGTCGCCGCCGGCGACGCACTTCCGAGTCTATAACCCTTGAATCTTGAAAGTTGAAAACGAGAACCGGCAATCTTTACCTCCTGCCTTTTTTATTCTAAAACTTCTCACGAAAATGAATATACACACTTATCTATAAACCTATAAACTAACACCTTTGTAAAGCGTGACAAACATATACGCTTTTTTCCCCGAAATGACCTTGTAATATAATTTTGTCTAATATAATTGCATGGATAACTTTGTCTTTTTCACTTTCTACTTTCCAAAAGACACCCTCCTTAATTTATTATACCTTTCATGCCCTAACCATTTTATATTCGCAGGTGCCGTAATGCACGTGCAACCAGTGGCGGAACCATCTTAGAGCTAGAGGGGGCAATTGCCCCCCCCCCCCCCCCCCCCCCACCCCCAAATTTTATTTTTTAATTTAAAATATATTTTTTCCTATATGTTTTAATTGAACTTATGTTTTGCCCTTTCTAAAATTTCTAGTTTGCCCCCCTAAGGTCCTAACTCATTAAAATTTCTATATTTCGTGAAAAGTGTTAATTGAAATTTTTTTTGGCACCCTCATATTTGGAGTCCTGGTTTCGCCACTACGTGCAACCCGTTAGTGTATAATGTTAACTGGAGCCAGAATTTTATTCTCTCTTTTATTTCCACATTCCCAATATAACCTTATTTAAACATCTAATTATACAAGAATTAGGAATGAAAACTTTTGTAGTGTTATTCTGTATTCGTTACTAATGTTGGATTGGGATTACTAGAATAATGAGTTTTTTGAGTTGATAGTTTTCAATTGGATGAAAAAACTTTTTAGGATTTTCAAATGATATTTTGTGTAACCAACAAAAAGGACGATCACTTAGGCCTTGTTTGGCTTTCATTATGGATTAGGAACTCATTCCGAGAATGAGTTCTTAAAACTCATTTTGCGAATTAATTTTGAGGTCTTTCTAATTGCGTTTGGTTAGCACGTAGCAGAATGAATTTTCACCCATAAAATTGTTTGGTTAACAAGTAATAAAATGAGTTCCATTAAATTTTTTTCTTTTTCCATGAATAATTATAAGAAACTGGTTGAAAAAATGCAAAAGAAACTAAAAATACCCATTTGAATTATAAAATGCAAATATGCAAATTCATCCAAATATTTCGTACCTCGTGAATGACTACCGTTAAGTTAGTAGCAACCTTATCATTCGCAATAGTAGTCTTTGCAGTCTTTTTGTCCTACCCAATCTTTAGGAAGAGCTCCAATGATTTCTCCATGTTCTCATCTTTGACCACCATCTCTACATTCTTTGTAGTTCTACAAATCTAGAAAATCAACAGTCAGGAATAAATTTATGAGATAAACGAGGCATAAATGCCTCGGAGAGAAATAAACCCAAGCTTGGCACGATACGAGTGGATAAAGAATGTATTGTGTAAAATCGGAACCCATCCTGCCCCTCCTCTGCTCAACCAAATGATTTTGATACAAAAATCAAAATCAAACTCATACCTCATCTCCAGTTAGCTTTGGTGTACCTTGGCAACAAAGGCCAACACAAAAATAAAACTCATACCTCATCTCCAGTTATAGAGAGCTTAATAATCTCCAAAAATATAAACATCCACAGGCACAAGTTAACAAGGAATTAGTCAACTTTTTGCTTCCATTTCAAGATGTTTCAGCATACTGTGCATGAGTTACTATAATGTAAAACAGATATAGTCACTTACCAAAATACCCACAATGAAACTGCAAGTAGCATTGTACCGACCATAATCCATTCATTCCTTGTGACAGGACCCATCTGCTCATGCTTCTTTGTAGCCATAGCAGGAGCATCAGGTGTGTCTTTTGTTTTAGGGGGAAAGAGCTTATACATTACAAATGGTGTAACTAAAAGAGAAACAAGCGCTGGTAAGCTAGCAACAGTGAGCTCAGCTAATTTGAGGCACAATAGGTTTTGAATGATCAACTTCTAAATATCATGTAGAAATAATAACCAAAGAAGTTCATACATGGGGTCCCATCAATTATTCAACCCCCATTCAATTAGTATTTTTTCAGCATGATGGATAAATAATCCCCAAGCTGTAGAAAATGGAAACCATATATCTCAATTGAATCCTTAGAAAGGAACTCTTTGATAGATAAGTGAAAAACTTTTCATAAACCATGTTAAGAATGAGAACTTGGAACTGAGACTGAATCAAATACGACCCGAGCTTCTTTGCTGAGGGATCGCTAGGCTTACTACCAGCAGAAAGCGACAATGACTTAATTATAGGCAAGAACACACCCCCCGCTCTTGCGGTCGTACTGGGCATCGTCGGAGCAATAAGGGCCTCACTCAGGGTCAATCCATAAGACAAACCCAACGTGCTCTTCCCAAGCCATTTCACAAAGTACGTCGCAATCCGATCGCCAAGGCCCGTCTTCACGAATCCACATGCGAAGAAAAACGAAATCATGATCAACCAAATCACTTCATTCGTAAAAGCACCAAACGCCGCGGAGAAAGTTAGGGTTTTGGTTACAATCGAGGTCATGAGACCAAGAATGCCCAAGCGCCGATGGGGAGAGGACTCAACACTAGGCCGGCGATCGTTGATAAAAAGATCGCAAGCAATTGCCATGCTTGTGGCGAGACTTCGACTGGTTTCAGAACGAAACACCGAACGATCACTCCAATGGCGACAGAAATCACGAGGGGAATAAGCTTCGCTCCTTGAGTAACAAAACAAGAGATTTGTTCTCTCCCCTGAAGTTGAAGAAGCTCGAATCGGCGTTGAAGAAGAAGTGTCAATTTGCATATTTACAATTTTTGCCATTGGTAAAATTTTATGTTATTTACAAGTTTGCCACTGCAAAAACGGCAAAACTCATTCCTAAATTCTAAAAACGAGGTCTAACCCGTTTCCAAAAATCACGGTTTTTCTCATTCTCATTTTAGGAGAATGAGTTTTGGCACACTTAACCAAACACCTTTCTATCTTTCAAAATTAATTTTAGGCTTTGGAACTCATTCCAAGGCCTGGAATGAATTCCCAAAATGAAAGCCAAACGAGGCCTTAACATTTTGAAATGTAAATAAGTTTCCTAAACCTTGATACTCACGTGTATAAGCTTATTTATTTATTTTTGGTAACGGTGTATAAGCTTATTTATGAAACCAAATACATCACATGTATAATAAATGAACCGTATGTCAAATACTAACATACAATTTTCAAGTAACATGAAAAAGGCTTTTATAGTAACAAAACTACAATGCTTCACTTAAGAAATTGATTTAACCGTTGGAAAATTGTTTGTTTTCTTATTAAATGGATGGTTTAGATTGATTAGATCGTACTTTTGATGTAGTTGTACTCGGAAAGGGTTACTTACCTAGCCGCGATTTAAATTTCCGATAAATTTCGACGAGGTTTTCCCAAATTTATCGATTTACTTTTCCTTGCCCGTCTGGAGTTTTATATCCTTGGAAGAAACTGTCCTGTATAACGAGGGTTTTAATTTCGTTTAGAGGAAAGAAATTTTTCGCAAGAGGGAGAAACAAAGAACACGATCCGTGGTGTTTCTTTTTGTGACGAATCTTCTTTGTCTCGCTTGAAACGTATTATTTGCCTGCTGGGTTTAGGAGGGTTAGTTGATCAGCACAGAGAAGAACAAGTGATCAAAAGGCAGAAGGGTTTTTCCCGCTTTAATCCCTTTTATATCTTAAATTCTGCGGGATAGGGAGCTAGAGGTGCTATCGCCGGGGTAGTTTTGTTGCCGCGAACAAGATCAAAGCCCGCGTTGGCTTTCCTTGTATTTGTAAGTCAGTTTTTCTTTTCCCAGATTCGAGCAAAACATTGCTTGCTCTCAATCGACCTTTGCTTCTTTGATTTGAATCTTAACTGTGTTCTTTATTTGGAGTTTCTCTGATTTTGACCGGGAATCCTCAAGTTGTTGAGTTTTTGAATTCTTTAATTTTAATTATTCTGTGTAGATGTAAATTTGGTAAATTGTATTAATTAAAAGGACTTTTCCTTTATTAGGTTCTTCAAAAACATTTTTTTTCCGGGGATATAAGATTTTCTATAATCATTAAAATGTATTCCAAAAGAAATTGATTCTCCGAAAACCAATCAGAGAGGTTTGAGCTTTAAAATTAGGCTCGTACATATAGATATAAATTTAGTGAATTTTATCAAATAAAAGGACTTTTCCTTTATTAGGTTCTTCAAATTTGTTTCCCGGGGATATAACATTTTCTATAACTATTAAAATATACTCCAAAAAAAATAATTTTCTGAACACCAATAATAGGGGGTTGAGCTTGAAAATTAGGCTCATGAGCTGAATCTGAGCTTAAAAAATTCATGTCTTAGTTGACGAGCCAGAACAGACCATGTTTAGCTTGGGTTGGATGACTTAATATCGAATGCATTTATTTTATATAAAATAAATTAATAAATAAGTGCTAAAAATTAAAATATTGTGATTTGTAAATTATATTCTTTAATTCTTATTTTAACTTTATATATTTTAATGAGCCCAGGACGAGCGGGGCAGAGCTTGCATTAGCTTGGCTCATTTACAGCCTTAGATTTTGCTTCAGTTTAATTATGTGATCATCAAGTTGAAGATCTACCAGATCCTTACACCGGATATATATTTGAAACATAGTCTCTATGCACTTTCAGAGCAATTCCATTTATTTTCACCTTGTTTAATTAACATTTTGTTGTTGTACTAACATGTTGGTGAGTGTATTGTTCTAGAATGCACTGCATTCATCTTGAGTTATGTTTATCTTAATGTATTAACAGATCCATCTAGATCCATATGCTATTTATATTTTTGGAATATAGTTTCTATGCTCTCCATTCATCTTGATGTAGTTTTATCTTAATGTGTAAACTGGCTGTTATCGTTTTCTACATTTCCAGGTGTTTTCAGGGTTTTTCTCTGTTATTTATTTATTTTTCTTCCTCACAAGTCACAACCTTTTTTTTTAATTTTCAGTCTCTTTCCAGAATGTTTATTGTGTTTGAATGACCAAATTAACCCTTGAAATGAAACTCTGAACCATGTTGATCACTGCCTTTGCTCTGAAGGGGGAGGATGGGGGGACGAACTCAAGGAAATTACACAAATGCTTGCCTGACGATGCATCAACCATGGGCTTCACTGCTTGTTTATGGCATCAAGCGTATTGAAGGAAGATCATGGCCTGCTCCTCTTAGAGGTGGTAACAGAAACCCGAAATTTCAGTTTTTTTGTATTTTTCTTAGGCTATATTTGATTCCAATATTCATCTGTAAAACTATTTATGGAGCCCTTCTGCTAGCGCATTATAATTCTTTTGCTTAAATCTAAAAATATACATGATTGCTTAAGGTTTTGGAAGTGCACATTAGACTCATAAATGGAAATAATATGGATTTCATAATTAGAAGAATGGTTAAAATATACATAAAGAGGATTTTAAATTAAAAATATGATTATATTCTGTCTTGATCTGAATAGGCAACCGTATTTTCTCCTCTCATTTCTCTTATTTCGGCTACCCAAGAAAAATTGGTCTCTCCTTTGTATAAGTACTTTTTATATAGGTTGAATAATTCTGAATGAGAAAAGCTGCGTAGTTCTCATGGGTATCCTCCCCTAGGATATGAATTGTACTTCTAACCTGAATCAAGTTCAAGATTTTGAATGCAGAAAAGTATTGATTTAATCTCACTTAAATCAAATTATAGTAGAATCAACCGAGGATCTTGTCAAGTGTGTCAATGCCTAATGATATGTTTCAAACTTGCAATCGAAACCTTAGAGAAAAGGAAAATCATATAGGGCCCTTCTTGCATAATGGTTCCTCCATCACCAAGTATCTTATAAGTCAACAGAATGTCTTGTCCTTCCAGTTGGAGTCAACAATATGAACCTTATTCTTTCAATCCAGTCCGTCAGAAATAAATTTCACACTAAAAACTTTTGTTCGAATTTTATACGTTTTTGTTACCAAGTGATTCCAATGGATATATTTCCTTATAGAATAGTTAGATTCCTAATAGTTCTAGTCATTACCCAATATGACCATGTTGTATTCTTGATGGCTTGGTTTGCTTGTATGATAAAGTAGATAGCATAAATTCTTAAGAACATTTGAGCTTTGCAGATTTGATAACAGTAACCATAGTAAACAAAAATTTTATGCTTCAATTGGTAGTGAGAAATTCCTGGTGTCTTTGTTTTACAAATCCCTTCCAAAGCATGCGAATATATATACTAACTTAAATTAAAGAGTCTTTACTCACATAGTTGAAATAAGTTCACTCTATCTTATCCATTTTGCATCTGCTAACTATATGGAGTGAACATTTTGAACTTCCAAGGGAACTGGATTATTAGTTCACCCATATTTATCCCCATGCCATAGACTTGGCATATTACGATGTTAAATGAGGACCCTTTACATCTAAATGGATTGTAGTCAATGCCTAATAAAGGAACACCAGGAAAGAGAAAGTTCAGGATTATATAACTTCTGTTCATAAATTATTAAGCATATTAATTTAAATCCATAATAATTAGTAAGGTAATTGCTGTAGTTAGTTGGATGACAACACGATTGGAGGTTCTTCCATAGAGATTTTCATAGGGTTAGTCTTTAGAGATGCATGGTATTTAGTAGAACAGTAATTGTCATAGCATTTAGAAGTATTTTGAATTATTGTGGAATTAAGCTTATGAGCTACACCATGAAATTATAAGAAAGAGTGACAGATTAAAGGTTAAGAAAAGTAATGTGAATCAGACAATCAGTATGTCTTTTTCTAGGAAGTTCTACCTTTGTGGTTATCTTTTCTCACTTAAATAAACAGTGAAGACGTTTAGAGAAAGGAGGCCAGTCCTCCATATGGGTTCTATAGATTCAGAGAAAGCATTCTACAGAGTGCCTAAGGATTTAATCTATTGGTTTTGTTCAAGAAAGGACTACCAATCTGATATATTGATTCCGATAACAATTTGTATGAGGTATTAGTAAATAGAATATGAGAATTGGCATTAAGATAAATTTGTTTTCAATAATGATTGGATTGTGTAATAGATCATCCATTAGTCATTATTTACTTATTTTACCTTAGTGTAATAGATCTCCTATTCAAGAAATTTTACCTTAGTGTTTACTATTTGATGGTTATGTGCTTTTGGTGGACCAAACTGGAGAAATAATAAATGCAAGCTATAATTTTGGAGGTATACCTTAGAAACAAAAGATTCCAAATAACTTGAGGTAAGATTTGACCACATGGAATTTGACCTAAGCACAAACAGTTGGAGAAGCAATGGTAAAAATGAGAACCTGATGATGCTACAGAGGTGCTTATTATGTGATGTAATGGTGGATATGTTGACGTCTCAAAAGGGAATCAAGGAAGACGAGAAAGTGTATGAATATATTCAATTATATATGATTTGGTTGCACATAATGTGACTTAAGATATGTTTTTAACTTATTGATATAATAAAGTAGGGTTCCTGTTGCTGACAAATGTTTACAGTAAGACATTTTGTTCTTGTAATAATGTGATTTTTGAGGCAAGTTTGCCAGCATGATTTTATAAGAGTGCTATTTTCTTGGATGAATATGATGTGTTAAGATAGGAAGAGAGAAGAGACACGAAAGAAGAAGAAGCAACTCTTTAACGCTTGCATTTTCCAACTTCCTATCAAAGCTCTAAGGCTCTAAAGGAACTTTTTGATAGATTGCTATTAGATGTACAGTTCTAAGGATTGATTCTTAACTAATCATTCAATAGGGAGATGACTTCACAAGTAATTGTAACGAACTACATAAGTGGAGTGGCAACATGGGAATACTTAACTCGGGTGCATGGTGATGGAAGCACACAAAGTTTGTTGGGCCTAACTTTTGGTTTTGGACATCAACAAGTGTTAAGTGATAAATTTTGATTTTGATGGATGGCTTATTTAAGTACCTATCATACTAGCCAAGAATGGTTTGGATTTGATTTGAGCTGTTGTACTGTGCCTAATTTTAGCACATGGTGCCTAGTTTTATCTTTGGTTTTATTTTAGCTGTTTTATGTTTCTTGTTTAAGAGTATTAACTAGTTATAGAAGTAAATTTAGGATGGAAATTTTATTCTAAACTTTGTACATTGAATTAGTAACTTGAATTGCATTTTCAGAAGTCATTATAGATGTATAACTTCCAGTTTTGTGTATTGTTGTAGTGAATAAAAAGTTAGATGCCTGGCATCATATGCTTTCATTATGAGTATTGAATGTTGAATTGTAACTACTGATTTGAAATTTTGGAATACCATTTTGAAGAACCTTTCAACACTAAGTATATTATTCTTGATGTGTGAAACTGTAATCTGTTTTACATAAGACGAATGTTTCTTCATGGAGATTACAGCGTGCTCGTTTGCGACTCTCTTCTGTAGGGTTGCATTTCTACATCAGTACATTGCTAGCCAATACGTCGTCACAAACAGACATTCTCATTCTCAGTTTTCTGTGATAAAGTCATAAGCACTTGCTCTGTTTATCTATTTTGCAATTCAGGCTTCTTAATGTTTTGTATTATTTAGATTGCTTTTTTAATATAGAAACTTTTTCTATTGAAGGTCGGCTCTGGATTCATGCTGCTAGTAAGGTTCCAGATCCATCTACAATAAAGGCAATGGAGGACTTCTACAGGGAAATTTATGCAGTGAATGGGATAATGAAGCTTAAGTTTCCTGAATATTACCCAGTTTCAAGACTTATAGGTATTTGTGATGATATTTTTGGTGCTTTTGTTCTCGTACTTCTAGCATCAGATTTTGTTTTACGATTTGTTGTAAAAAAGTATTTGTTTATGCTTATATGGATGAATGATATGATGTGAACAAGGCAGCTATTTCTGTACAATAATTTACATGATTATCTATTATTTTAGGGTTAATTATCGTAGATGATACCAATTGAAACATATTTAGAGAAAAGGCTTTCCTAAGTTGTAATTGACATGGAGGAAATCCTTATCAGAAGAATTTGCAGTTATGAATCTTTACTGTGGCATAAGCATTAATAATTATTTTTATTCCTTTATATTCAGGGCGCCTTAGCATCAGAATCAAACCCCCAAAATCTGGAAATTCCCAGATTTTTAGGAGCATGAATCTCCTGTATAGCTTTCATGCTTGGTCAGATGAGATTTTTCAGGTCTTTAGAATATCTAAGGTTAATTGCAAGGAGGAAGAACAAATTAGGATTATGGTTACAGTTTTGTTTCTCATGGGCAACCTTCTCTATCGAGTTGCCTCTTTCCATATTTCTTCACCTTTCCTTTGTGGGACTCTGACCTCTGTTATTGGTCACTTATTTCTCCGCCAAAATAAAAAATATATCTACTGACGGATATCATGAAACAGTGGCATGGTATGTCCCTCTCTTCTTTTCATTCAAGTTTTTACATCTCCCCTTCTCTCTTTATCTTTGTAACTTCAACTTCCCGAAGGGGAGAACAATGGAGGGACTTTCATAAAGAGATCCAATATGATGGCTGTTATTGTCATGTAAAAACAAGAATATTCTGATGGTTGTACCTTTTTGACATTTCTGGATCTTATTTCTATAAAACTGTAACCATTGCAAGTTCCTTATGATTGGTTATTTCATGAAAAACTAGAGAGATACAAAATTCTCTCATTTCAATATCATTAAGTCTTCAATCTTCTCCTTCTTTGATTTTCTCCTGAATGGATTTGCCCATGATTCAGGTTGTGTTGAAGTGGTTGGATGTGTTAAATGTGAAGAGCTGGTATGCTGGGAGGATGTTCCTGAAGGGGTTAGCTTTGACCTTTTTATGATATTTTATTAAATAGTATAATGTCATTTATACACTGTTGCATGTAGATCACCGATTTGCTGTTGCACATGCAGGTGAGGCTAGAAGGGCAAACAGAATTTTGCTGGCTCTGTGAACAGCCACAGGTAAATTACTTCTATATATCGATAATGCATATTGGTTCCTTAATTTATGTAACTCCACAAATGTTACTATCTTCTGAGTGATTCTGAATTCAAATAATTTTCTTTTGATCAATGTAGAAACTGTTAATTCCCTTTGAGATGCGAGGATATCAAGGTGTTTATAACTTGGAAAAAAAGGTATAGTGTCAAATATTGAAAATAATTCTTGTATACCTCATTCGCTTATGTTCTTACCGTTCTGTATATCTTGGAATTGTCACAGATATATGAGGCAGCTGTTAGAGGTCTTTCTGCAGTTGAAGGTCCACTGCCAGTGAAGTTTCCATTACCAGATCCACTCGATTGTTTCTCATTGAAGCCAGGATCACTTGCCTCATACTTTTCAGGCTCTAAAGCATCTATAGTGAAGAAGTCACCGAGTCTCAGTGCAGCCATAACTGGGGCACGAGCAGCAGCTACACAGTTTTCAAAGAAGGAGCAGAACCTTAAGGCAAATACAACCCAGGAAAGAGAGATGCCCATTTCCACAAGAACAAGACAAGCAAAAAGCAAGAATACAGAAAATGGCATAAGAGCATCTGATCATTTGGATGGTAGCTCTTATAATCGAAATTCAGCTTTCAACAATGGAGGACAAAGCAGTTACGTGGTTTCTGATGGAAACAGGAGTAGCTACAGTCAAGCTCCTCGTAGAGATCTGAACCAGCACCAGGGCCCTCCTTCTAAGGTCTGTACTTTCTCTCTCCATCAGTTACTGTTTTAAAAGGATGCACTTTGGATGGTCACCCATGGGGCTTACAAAAATTTTCTATTTCTTAGACTATAATGCTTCCGGCTGGAATTGCTTTTTATTTATTTCTTGTTTTCCAAACATGGGGCATGCCCTGGATAAGACAATTTATCTTTAATCCAGCCCCTAATGTGATCTCGGATGCCTTGTATGTCAACATGGCAGGCTATAGTGGTGTTAGATTGTGCCCGATGATTTAGTTACTGTGGCTGGACTCTCTATTTATTGACTTGTTTGTCAAACAAGGGGTGTGCCCTGAATATGCCACTCTTATCTTTGATACACTCCGTAATGTGATCCTGGATGCTTTGTATGTTTAACATGACAGGCTTGTGTTATCTTTGATACCTAGTTACTCATTTAGTATCCTAAGAAACCAAAAACAAAAGTTTAACATTGGATATGCACTTTTTTAGTCCTTACAAGCTTGACAAACACAAGTTACTTGAAGCATTTATGTGTTGCACATATTTATCCACATCGTTCTTAGAATGATGTCCATATGTACAAGTGTAGATGGAATGGGTCTAATTCGCACTGTTAAAATTATGTTGTTACCTGGTGTTTATGAGTGATGCACTTTTTAAATGCTTATTTCAACTGTCATATAGAATATATATATGTTTATTGGTATGCCTTCTGGGTAATTGTGTTTCGTAATTTGATGAACAAGATGTGATGTTTTTTGCATAGAGCTTAAACGTGAATAGCATCTAACAAACTGGTGCATGCCCAGTTGATGAGGTCTGATTGTAAAAATCAATGTACCTGGGTTTGAATACTTTGTCCAACAAAAGTTGGGCGAGAAAGACTGCTAACAACCGGCCTTTTCTGTCAGGGTGAGGCAAAAAAACAGGAATACAAAATGGCATGCCTAGGTTATTTTAACTAAGACTTTAATATAGTTACATTTTATGGATTTTTTTTTCTGTAATTCCTGAGCAAATTATTTTGATCTGTTAAATATAACTGCTTTTGAGTATGATTGTATTTTGATCGATAACCATGATCTTTAGATTTTCACTGCAGCAATGAAGGGGTTGAAGCTAACCTGAAGCATGGAGTTGGATTCATGAAAGCATTCAAGTTTGGTGGAGGAGCTTCCTCTGGGTTTGGCTCTTGGAGGGCTGTGTCAGTGAAGATGACCCTTTAAACTGTTTGGAGGCTCGAACCACATTAGAACTTTTTCAATATGTAACGTTATATGTAAATATGGTGGAGCCACAGCTTCCGGAACTAGATATAATGTTTATTTTATTTTGCTTATTCCCTCAAATATTCTTTGTTCTTTTCGATTCTATGACTCCTCCGTTTGTATACCAGTTACTTTGTGTTTTCATGGTTGCAAACACTGTTAAAAACTCCTTTTAGGAAATAATGGAAACGTGCTCCAGCGATTCCCTGTCGCCAGAAATTTTGTTTTGGTTCATAGCAGAAGTCGTTCTCACACTTGAAGGCCGGGAGCAGAAATACAGAAGCAGTTGAATGTTGCGACTTGTAAAGGATATTGCCTAACTTCCCAATGGTGAAATGAGAATGAGGAGGGGGAGAGAGAGAAAATAAGGGGATAGGTTGCCTAACAGGGAAGGTTGCTGGCGAAAGGAGAGAGATGAGATGGTGGGGTCGCAAGAGAGGGGAAGAGGGGTGGGGGTCGCCGGCGTAACGGGAGAGAGGGGATGATGAGTTAGGTGGTTGCAGCCTAAAGGAAAGAGGAGAGAGAGAGAGGTAGAGAGAGAAAGAGGCAGGAGAGAGATGGATGAGGGGAGAGGAAGGGTCGTATATGTCATTATT
The DNA here is from genome assembly GCA_947561395.2 of Buxus sempervirens. NCBI lineage: Eukaryota > Viridiplantae > Streptophyta > Magnoliopsida > Buxales > Buxaceae > Buxus > Buxus sempervirens. The sequence continues at coordinate 32,289,248 of OX387192.1, forward strand.
TTCCTTATTAAACATTAGAAGGCCCTCAAGCTTTAAATTTCTAAAAGGCCTTACGCACCTTCATATGTCTGATTAAGGCCTGCCAGGCTTACTGCATAAGGTGGACCGCGAAAGCTTTTTATAGCATCGGTTGGGAAGGATTTCTCCCTCCCAACCGATATGGGACTAAATATAAATAGAAAAAGGCTTAAGCCTTGCCTACATGCAACGCCCAATTGAACCGACTAAAAGGCCCATATCGATTGGTCAGGGTTGAACTGCGAACCCAAACCCAAACGAAACAAAACAAAAATAAAAATAAAATAAAATGAAAATTTTATATATATAGATAAATATATATAACTAATTGTCCACTATTTGAATTCAGTGGAATTCATATATAGTCGAATATAAAGTCAGCCCGTTTTGTCGATCTCGGGAAAGCCGGCGAACAGCAGCAAAGAAAACCGGAGAGCCATTTCCCACCTGCCCTTTTACTTTCACAACCTTAGAAGGTAGCTGCGTAAGCAACTTGTGTGTTTATCTCGATGGAATTATTAAGAAAAGAAAAGAAAACCAACTGTCAAAATTTGTGTTTGGTTTGTGGGAAAATGTGGATCCTCATAACTAAGTAAATTTCAAAATATCTTAATTTTCTAATGGAAAATATTTTCCAGATGAAATTTTTCTAGGAAAAATATTTCCTTTTTCATTTCTCTATCTGGATTTGGAAATAATATATAAAATTTTCTCAAAAAAATTGTTTACGTCATAAATTGAATTAGGGTACCTCATAAATTGAATTAAGGTTTTGTTTAGGATTGGTTCCACTTGCTCTTGACTAATTCTATTACCATCTAATTATATGTTTTTTATATATATTTTACGTAAAATATACATTTATAATATTGTGTAAAACAAGAAGCTTTGTCTCTGCCATGATATTTTTTATTTTGTAACTAACGCCCTCCATCAAATTCTAATACCTTTGACGTCTTGCGCAATTAGTCTATTACATCGTTTGACTACATGCACTATTGCAAGCTATGGCGGAGCCAGGATTTTCATTCAAGGTGGGCAGTGCAACAAAGAATGGATAATGATTGGTAGAAATTAAAAAGATTGTAGTTGAATTAAACATTCTAGAGGGGGCAAGCTATATATTTACAAGTAATTACAATAGGTTTTTGTAATTTTAGGGTGGGCAGCTGCCCGCCTATGTGTAGCTCCGCCCCTAATTGCAAGTGCCAAACCTATTTGTTTGAAAGAATTTCCCCTAGAACCAAAATCCGGTGGTTTTGTGAAACCATTGGCTGTGATGGAGTTTGTATGTGTGGGGCCCCTTTTGACATAGGCATCCATCCATGCGTTTCACATTGACACCACTGAGTGGCACAAGGTGAAATGCTCTCTTTGTTTTATTCATTATCTAAGTGAATTATTACATACTTGTTGTTCGGTTCTTTACATTGTATTCTACCCTACTAAGGTTTCAACCTTCAACACTCATGGCCAGCCCGAGCAGACAAGTATGAAAAAACAAACCAGAATTTGAAAAATCACGTAGAAAGTACCACAATATATATAATATTCATCTTATAAATGTAGTTGCATGCGTCATGCAATTGATTGAGATTCTGCCACGTGAAATATCAAAAAAATGCGGAGCTTTTGCTTTTAAAAATGTCGAAGAGTTTTTTTTTGGAAAAAACCTAACCATAATTTATAGTACACTTGTGCATTGGTCAATTGTGTTTGGTGCATCTCCCACTAAAAAAAAGACATTTTTCTCTCGTGCAATGATAATTTTAAATATGAATGCACCAATCACAATAAGTGGGTGCATGTGAAATTGGGTGTTGCGCTCAGCGCAACCCCGTTATAAAATACTGCAAATCCTCTGTGCCCATTAGGTGTGCTTGTACTGTGTGCCAACAGATGAAGGAAGAGTGCATTAACACACTCTCTCCTCCAAATGGTATGTGCTTATAGGCGGCATACAATACCGGTACACTTAATGGCACAGAGGATTTGCAGTGGTTATAAAAAGGGCTCAGCTTCGACCCCTTTTGTAGCATAGATCCCAAAGATGTCTCAAGTTGCCCAATGCCCTCCTACGTACCAGTGTTGTTACTCTGTGCGGTGGTGTTCATCACTCCCTTTCTGGATAATGATTACCTCAAGCCTCCCTACGAGAAGCCAAAGTACCCGAACGTACCATTCAAACCACTCACTACCGTATACAAACCTCCTGTGAAGGAGCTAGCCCCAGCCTACAAACCTCCTAAAGTAGAAAGGCCGCCGCTAGAAAAGAAACCACCTCATGTGGAAAAGCCGGCACCACCGCATCTAGAGGATGATGAAGACGTGGAGAAGCCGGCACCACCGCCGCCGAGAAAGACAACGCCCGTTTACAAAATTCCTGAAGTAGAAAAGCCACCTCATTGTAGACACCCCAAATTGCACCTCAATATAAGAGAATACTCAAAAAGAACTTTAAATACCTTATTTGAGCATTGACATTTGTCAAAAACTCAAAAACTCTAAAAAATGGTGCTAACCGTACTGAATGTGCGGTTTTTGTTATTTTGGTCTCAACCGCTCTGTATGTGCGGTTGTAACCGTATACACAGCATGGTTTATATTCATGCTTATCGCGCGGGTTGCCACGTGGCTTCCAGAAGCTTCGGCCGTTGGGACACGTCGACGGCAATCATTACGAGCGTAACTGAATTGAACCGGCCTGTATGTGCGGTTTGATTGAATTTTCATAGGAACCGCACATTAAGTGACGGTTCTGTTGAAACCGCACTGAGTATACGGTTTTGGCTGTTTCGGGGATTTGTGAAATGGCTCGATTTCTGAGCCTTATTTACGCATATTACCTCTCTCTCAGGGACTTGAACTCCCTATTTCACCCTCCGAAACTTGCTGAATTACTCCAATTCAAGCCTTGGAGGAGAATTAGAATAATCTAGAAGGCTTTTTTGGCATACCATTGGGACTCTTCTACCCTTGGCTTTGCCTATAAATAGAGGGGTCCTCCTCTTGCAAATGGCTGACAATTTGAAGCATAGAAGCTCTGCAAGAAGAAGGAGAAACTCTGCTGGATTGTCTATTGAAGGCTCAAGCTACCAAGGTAAAGCTCTCTTTACATTTCCAGTCTTCTCTTTACATTCCAGCAATCTCTCATCTTCTACCTTTCTGTAGTGTAAGGCCTGGTGATTGTTTGTAGCCCCAAACCTCTTCCAAAGTACTTGGGATTTCTCTCTAGCCGTAAAACGTGAAAAGAGAGCCTTGGGAAAAAGAAGTAGGAATGGATCCTCTAGGTTTAGAACCTACGTATGATGAAAAGTGTAGCGCCCCAGATCCGGGTTTGCCCTATCACGGCACCAACCCGTACCCGAGACCTACTTATGGGCCCAAAAGAACCTGATAAGCATAATTGATGTGGGCAATTGCAATGTAATCATCAGAGTGCATAAGATAAAGAAGCATGGAATTTAAAATTTTCCATATAATAAAATGGCATCTGTATAATAACTCCAAAATACAACATTTAGGTACACAAAAAGGCAACTAAGATCTCTCCATCGTTGTCTCTCACATGAGCATTCATACACAAAAATAATAATCTAAAGATAACTCCCAAGTTTACAAATCCCAAAAAGAATAACTACATTCCCCTTGATAGTTTCTAGGAACTAAATACAATAACATAAAGAGAACCCCTAATACGGATAGTAAAAGTCCTTGGGCTTGCGCTCAGACTCACCCTCAATAGCTGCCCCAGTACGTGGCTCACCAGACGGATCTGAAAACAAATCCGGTAAAACAAAACGCGTGAGACTTAAAGTCCCAGCAAGTAGCAAACATGCATGAATGGAAGCAGTTAATACAATTCACATAATATCACGATTGGAGCAGTTTAGGCAATTTATATAACATCATGAGTAGAGGCAGTTTATGCGATTCATATTCTCAAGTCAAGCATCTAAATAATATAATCCATACAAATTAGCTAACAAACCTGGTAGGACTGATAATGTAAAACAAACCTGTGGAACTCACGAGGTAGGACAAACCTTGCTCAGTAGTTATTAGAACCAATGTCACGTTCCACCACCCAAGATATAATACGCAATGAGCAACCAAGTGTCAAGTGTCAAGTGTCATGTGGGACTACTCGTCCACGGATAAAGGCTAAGTGGGACTACTCGTCCACGGATGAATGCTAAGTGGGACTACTCGTCTAATGGTGAATGCTAAGTGGGACTACTCGTCCACTATTGAATACCAATTGTCAAATAATATTCACAATGCGCAAGAAATAACTAATAAGCACTTCACATCCAAAACCAAATCACAGTAGAGTACATACACCATAAAATCCACAAATTACGTATTTGAGAAGTAGGATAGTCTTAGGATCCCTAATAAGAACACCATGCCAGAAATCAACGGATTTTAAGATAAAAAGTTTCGGACCTAAAAATATTCTAAGTCTGGGTAAAACGTTGACTTTTCGGTGTATAATTTTTCTAGACAAATTTACAAGGAGTTTAGGGTTCAAATTCTGGTTGTAGTCTATTGAAGGGTATACAAATCTTCTAGAATTTTCTGGGCTTCAGAATCACTCATTTGGATATCAAACTCAAAAAGTGGCCATTTTTGAGAATCGGGAAAACTGGAAATTTAGGCACAAACTGAAAAGTTGACTTTTTATTGGTTGGGAATTGGGCCCTGGGAGTATTTTTATTGGTTCCAAATGGGGGGTAAAACCTTATTTACATGTAAAGACTTAAGTAAATGGAGCAATAAATACACAGGACATTTACTTAAATGTCTTTCATGTAATAAGGGTGCTATGCGAGAGACTTGGCTTGGTTGGGAAAGGGTTTGAGAGAAAAAGGCTAATCAAATCATGAAACACGGTCCACGATTAGGTCGTGGATTAATCGCCCAGAGGCGATTAGCTCAATGTCGGGCGTTAAGGCTAAAGGTTCGCGCGCCCAGGTTTAAAACAGGTTCAGCGCGCGCGCGGTAAGGTTTAACGTTCGCGCGCTAAGGTTGCGATTAGCCCTGGGCGATTAATCCTGTTTCGCGATTTATTTTAACAGAACCTGATTTTTGGGGGTCTTGGCTCAGGATTAATCGCCAAGTTGCAGGATTAATCGCCACCTCGGGTTTTCTACTATTTTTGACTATTTTCAACTCAAAACTCGTACCAACCCTATCCAACATTCTCAATACCAAATGTGATGATTCCAAAACATCCCAACATACTCAAAAACTCTTCCCAACATAGGAATCCATACAAAACCCTCATGAACATGAATCCAACATATAAAGTATCATTCAATATACCCATCTCAAACCCTAACCAGAAATATAATCATTAGAGGTTGCAAATCCATGGCAAATCGATAGAAAACTGAACAAGATAATTAGATATACCAAACCTTACGAATTTTAGAAACAAAACCCTACATGCAAGTGATTCTCCAGTTTATCAAAACCCTAGGAAAGAGAGATACGAAAATCCATTAAATTCATTTTTGTTTAAAGGGTTTGCTACTTACTTGTTAATGGAGAAGCAACCTTCCCTTCAAGCTTTTCTCTCCTTCTTCTTCTTCCTCTTGAAGCTTCAAGCAAGCTCCCACACTTTCTCTCTTGTTCTATACGTCCAAGGCAAGAGAAATGGGTTTTCAAACCCTTAATTAGAAATTAGGGCATCCTTTTATATGCCCAAGTTTTGGGTCTTTCAAATCTGCCCCTAAACAAGGCTTTTGTTCAACTAAAACCCTAGGGTGTACCTAAGGCATACCAGGGGTACCTTAGTGTTATTCGAGTGGGGTACCTTGGTATTAAGTAGGGTACCTTAGTGTTAAATGGGGTGTTTGCCTTAGCCACTTCAAAAGGCATGCTTTAGGGATGCTTGGGAGGTGTACCTCAGTTATATTGAGGAGGGGTACCTTGATTATTGAGGGGTGTACTTTAGTTATACATGGGGTACCTTTAGGAAATACAAGGAGGTGTACCCTTGGTAGCATGAGGGGTGTACTTTAGTAATATAAGAGGGTTACCTGAGTTATAGAATGGGTGTACCTTAGCTACAAGAGGGGGTACCTTAGCTATATAAGGGGCTATACCTTAGGGAAAATAGTGGGGGTTACCTTACTTATATAGGGGTTACTTTAGTGAGACAAAGGGGGTACTTTGGCTATATAGGGGGGTGTACCCTAGGTAAAACAGTGGGGGTACCTTACTTATGTGAGTGGAGTACCTCTAGGAAATTCAAGGGGTGTACCCTAGGTAATATAGGGGATGTACCTTAGGTATATTGGAGGTACTCTAGTTATATAAAGGGGGTACCTCTAGCTGTATAAGGGAATGTACCTTAGCTAAACAAGGGGTACTTCAAGTAAGATAGTAGGGTACCTTAGTTAAAACAAAGAGATACCTTCGGCAATACAAATGAGGTATCTTAGGTATAGTTAGGGGATACTTTAAGTATTCGAATGGGGTACCTTGGGCAAAATAGCGGAGTACCTTAACCAATATGAGTGAAGTGCCTTGGGTAATACAAGGGGATACCTTAGGCAAACACAGGGATACCCTAGGTAATTGCAAGGGGATACCTTAGGTAAACACAGGGGTACCTTAGGCAACTAAAGTAGGGTACCTTAGGGATACAAGTGGGGTACCTTAGGTATAATTGAGGGGTACTTTAAGTAACACTTGGATGGTACCTTGGGAAATACTTGGGTGTACCTTGGGTATAGAAGTAGGGTACCTGGGGTATACTCGAGAGGTTAATTGGGTGTTCTTGGGAGATACTTAAGGTACACTTGAGAGGTACTTTGGGCAAGATAAGAGGGTACCTTAGGGATATAAATGGGGTACCTTAGGCAATGTGAGTGAGGTACCTTGAGCAATATATGAGGGTACCTTAGGGATAATTAGGGGATACTTTAGGTATACTTGAGTGGTACCTTGGGTAACACTTGGATATACTTTGAGTAATACCTTCGGGTACTTCGGGTAATACATGGGTGTACCCTAGGCATATTTGAGTGGTACTTTAGGTAATACTTTGGTGTACTCTAGGTATTCTTAGATGGTACCTTGAGTAGTACATGGATGTACTTTGGGTATACGATGGGAGTACCTTAGGTAATACACGAGATACTTTAGTGGTATTTGGGAGGGTACCTTGGGTACCCTTAGGAGGTTCTTTAGGTACTCTTAGGAGTTACTTGAGGTACAAGTGAGAGGTACCTTGGGTACACTCGGAAGGTACTTTAAGTATACTCGGGAGATGATTTGTGGTACACTTAATCCAGTTTTTCCGAATTTGATTTCCAATTCACTAGATCTAATTGAAAGATATCTTAGCCAATTGTAACTAAGACATAACACTAACTAAGCTTTTCTTTAACAACTTCAATTCGATTCCCCTAACTCTTTAGGTATAATCCCTACTTACCCCATCTTCATAACACAATGTCTTAATTAGTCTAATAATCACACTTTAGATAATTAAGCTTAATAATTAAGTATAATCCGGGACGGGGTTTTACAAAAAGCATGTTATGTGGTTATTTTGAACCTATGATTGCTTCTCTGATCTATTTTGTATTTACTTCCTGGAGAAGATGCGAATCCATGCTCTCAATAGCAATGGATTCCAATCTTCTCCTAGATGCGTGATTATCCACACCTTTACACACACTTTCCACCATCTTTCATCAAATAAGCTAAATCTGGGATTTCTATGTTTAATACGGGAAATCAGGATTTCTTAGCTTCAGAATGAATCTTAGAACTTCATGAGATGGTTTTTGTTGATTTTTAAGAGTTTTGGTTGAATTCACTTGCACACATGCAATGATTTTGGTTTTTTTATCCAAAAATCTTCAAAACAGGGCAGATCTGTGGCCTGTCTTGGAATGCTTATAACTTCATCCTCCGGATGAATTTTTGAGTGATTCCAAAGACATGTGATAGATGAGTAAGCCTACTTTATATCTGGAAATTTTCATTCAATTTTGTGGAGCCAATTTTTGACACTATCTGTTCAAAGTCTGTAAGACAGTTCAGCCCAGATTGCTGAACTTGCCGCTTTGATGGTGCACCATTTGCTCAATTTTAATCCGTTTTGAGTGATTCCAGTTTCTGAGTTTTCCTTAAGAAGTATATTTTCATTTCCAACTTGTTTCAGTAGATTTTGATCTGATTTGTGCCTTGGGTGCTCAATTGACTTAGAGGTGCTCGCTGGCACAGTCCAGAGCTAATCTGTGGTCTTCTAGGCCTGTTCAAGAGAGCACACAGGTCACATTTGACTAGAGTTTGGGGTGAGACTTATTTCTGTGAAAATATGGCACTACATACTTCCTCCATACCAATTTTCATGAATTTTTATTGAGCCAAACTCCACGAATAGAGCTTTGAAAATGCCTACTTGACACTTTTTTCGAGTTATAGCAGCAGATTTCAGATGTGGATTTCTCTCTCATTTTTATTCGGATTGAGCTGATTTTTTTACTGCATACTCTACTATATAACAGTGTTCAAATGGCTTTGGTTTCATTGGATTTGGATTTAAATTGAGTGAGTTATGGTTAATCGAAGCTTTCAAGCTCTTTTGGTCTGATTTCTCCAGATTTGCCTTAGCTTGATTTTTCTTCATTTTTACTTTGATTTCCATTTACTCATGAAGTTTTAGAAGTGATGAATCCACGAAGAGAGTCTAAGTTCATTAGATTTCTCATGTGGAATGGTCACACACATTGTGCTTATTATAAGCACTTCTTTGTTCATTTTTATTAGCAATCAATTTTTGGTAGGAGCAAGCATGTGGCGACCGTCTTAGACGGATGAGTGGGGGTGCCTAACACCTTCTCCCGCTCATAAATAATTCCCCTTACCTAATCTCTGGATTTTTTTCATATATTAGAGCTACTTTGGCTCTATTTGGCTTTCATGAACCATTTGGTGTCCATTCACACCTTAACATGAATGGTGGCGACTCTTACATTTATCGATCCCCGCGTGACGATATCGGAGGTCATCCTAGATGACATTTTCCATGTCTCACACTCATGTGGAGAAGCCGGCACCACATCTATAGGATGATCCGCTGAAGCCACCTCCGAAACCCCAAAAGAAGATGCCGAGTCCGGAGTCACCCCTATAAGCCACTGTACAATCCTCCCCAAGTCATCAGTTGCTTAGTAATGATGTGGATAAATAAAGACAATTACTGGAGTAAGATTTGTTTCCCGTGCTACTTGCCCTGATCATCTCGTGGTTAGAGTTCTAGCAGACAATACATCTACTGGATAGTGCTTCCTTGTACTGTATTACTAAAATAATGTGTTTGCCTGTAGAGCTGTTTACACCCTTTACAGGCCAACAAATAAGAAAAGGCCACGTGGCATTCACCTGGCCTGATTCAACCAGATAGACCACGTCAGTATACACGTAGGCCAGATACTCAGTTAGAACCACGTAATCACATACGACAAACGTCCTCATATTTTTAAGGGACCACTTCACCATCAGCAGAAAGTAGACCGTTATAGAATGGGCGACTACAATCAAGGAAGTTAGTCGTTTATGATCGTGGCCGGGAAGTTATTTCTCACGAACAAAGAACAGATGATTAACCCCCATGAAGATCGTGTAAGAGTGGGACGTTGAGCAACCGTCAGGGAATGGCTATAAAAGGCACAAATTCGAAGAGCTCGAGGACAACCTCAACCAAAAACCGCCATCGGTTATCATAATGTTAATTTGATCATCCGTGATCTTTATCCCCTCTTCTACACCCCAAACTGTAGCAAAAAGGATAAATTAGGACTTTTCTCATTGCTTTCAGTCGCAGTGACACTTTAGGCTCCTGTTTACTCCGATTTACGTCATAACCCTGCCACCGGCAAGTAGGTTGAGGCCGCCCTTGACTCGCAGTTCTGTACCCCGATTACGGCTACAGGATCCTGAGCAACCGGTCCCGAGACCGACTTTGATCAAGCCTTGTGACTTACGTACTTTTGGCTAAATAGCAATCCTAGGTGAACCCCTGAATTGGCTTTGTTAGCAGCCGCCCTTCCTCCTGCTCTTATACTTCGATTATGGCTATAAGACCAGGATAGGCTGGCCCTGCGAACTTTGTCGATTTCTTTTTTGTTTTTATTTCCTTTTGGGGATTATCTGTTGTAACCTACGGCCGTGTCCATCGGCCGATTTTATAATAAAGTATTATGCCATCGATTGTTTTGACTTTCAAACACGTATAAGAACCCAAATGAAGACTGAATCCCTAGTATTCATTTTATCGCCTGACCGGTTTTATTATAGGTGACTTGCAGTACGGTTAAACTGACTCCGGTTTAGATTTGGAATAGGTGCCCGAGGTCAGGACCCAATCCGAAATCTTTATATCAATTGATATTGGCACGCCTGCACAGAGACACATCATCAACATCGCTACGTGTCCAAACCGGCTCAATTTCGGAGGAGCAAGAACACTATCTAATATCTATAGACTATCGTTCCTCTAGATCTTCTTAATTAGTTACATAACGCTTAAAGTGCCACCTATACAAGCAACTCTGCTCTAACTTCTCATAAGCAAATAAAATCCAATCGTACTGACACGATTGGGAAATAGGACGACTCGTGCAGATAGATGCTCCACAAGATCTCAATTGATCACCAAAAGAGACGGTTGCATGCTCGCCGCAATAGGGGGGACCCATTGTATCAACAGAAAGGCGTTTATTGAGAAAGGAAGGTTGCATGGTCTACCACTGTCAGCGTTTACAGAGACCAGACTGGAATACCAGATTAGCATCCTCCGGTCCCTACTTAGACCAGATCCAGTAAACCATGTGGTCTACAGCATTGTACCCCACCAAAAAAAAAAAATTATCGTGGGGCACCCATGTATCTTGGTGTAAGATGTTACAGGGGAATCTTGTTATACATGTTGCAGCTCATGCCAAAAAGGTGTCAAGATTGAACATTGGGCGCTATGCATCGAATTATAGATGATTTGGAAAGAAAGATACTGGAAATTGGGTGGGTTGTATTGTCTATAGCAAAGAAACCTAGCTACATCACCCAACAACAACATGAAATAAAAAATTTAATAAATGGTAGGATTTATAAATTAATAATCTTGCTATGGGATACTCTAGGGTTTTTGCTATAGACGGTATAGCCTAGTTTGAGACAGGCAATGAAACTTAATTTGTTAATGGAGTCTCACAACAACCGAGAAACCACATACATCGTTGTGTCTCTCCATCTTCAAAAAGATTTGATAATGGAGTCTCATCACTATCAGATAATGGAGTCTTGCCATTACAAGAGCTCAAACAAGAGGAGTCTCAGGATCAAGAAAAACATAATTAAAAACTAATTTTCATTCATCTAAAAAAATACAGATTACAAGCCTAATTAGAGATACAGTTCCCTACTTAAGCAAATTCCGGTCCTATTTAAACTAATTACAATGTGGTTAGCTGCTTGTCGTAGGCTTAACTACCAAGGACATGTTGGTGTAATAGATATATGGTATCTAGCCTTTCTACTTCATTCATGCAGATTCCATTGCCTCCATAGAAACGTTTGATTATTTATTTTTTAATTGCCAACATTTAGGTGCTATTTGGGAATTGCAATTTGAAGGGATAGGCTGCATTGGGTGTACTTGGTGTGTAAAGAGAAAGGAGTATATAGCTTCAGATCTAAAGGAAGGGTTGTTTGTAGCGACGATTTACCATGTATGGGTGGAACGAAACAGAAGAATTTTTTTAGGGCATGTTCACTCTCAAGTGATGAGTTAATCCACAAGAAATTCTTGGATATATGATTAAGATTCAGTTGGTTAATGGAACCACTTATATCTTCTATTCCCGAGCTCTTTCAGTAGAAGAGGCTTGCGCAGGATGTTTAAAAATGGGACGCATGCCACGCGCCATCATATCAACATTGTAGGGATGAAAGGTTGTAGAGGAAATCATCCTGACTGCAAATCATCGATCTGCAGCCATTTTAGAGTGGTTCTACACGTGGAATACTTTTTATAAATGAGTGGAGTGGAGGTTTGAACCCAAGACCTTGGCGTTTACCATGTAGAACACAGTTCCTATTAAGAGCTCAAGCTTACAATAGAGGAGCACTTTATATATTTTATTATATTCCTTAACAATTTCAAATAACATATATGTTTCGTCAATATCTTTGAACTTGGGAAAGCTTGCCGAGGGGGTGCAACTCGATCCGGTTAAAACTGAACCGAACCGATCCACACCGACTTCAGTTAAGTTTGGATTGGGTTTTTAAGCCTTTGGTTCAGTTTTGGTCCTGAACTTACTCGAACTAAATCATTTTGGTTTGGTTTTGGGTTAAAGGCATACTATAACTGAACTGAAAATCGTATATTATATGCTTTTATATAATAAATTTACATTTTATAAATGCATGCATATGCTATGCACTTGACCATGTGCCATGGCACATATGCACGACTGCATGTGTGACATTGTGTGCATGGTCCAAGTTGGAAAAGGAAATGCTTTGCCCTTATAGGCAATGGTTTTGGGTTGAAGACAATGTCTAACCGATGTGGGACATATAAACAATCTTGAATAAGACAAAGTGACAAATACTTATTCAAGTAAAGAAGACAGCTAGACAGCTATCTTCTTTGTGCTTGATGAACCTTCATACATGGGACTAAGCTTAGTCCCACATCGGCCAAGCAATAGTTGCATCTCTTGGTGAACTATTTTAATTGACGAAGCCATAGTGTGGCGAGCCAACCAACATGGTTCATTAAATACGTTTAATTGACTTCTTTAGATGAAACCGAACCAAAGACCAAAACCGAACCGAACATTTGGTTCAGTTCGGTTTGGTTTTAGGGTTTTATGTTTTGTATCGGTTTGGTCTTCGGTTTGATTTGATTGGTTTTTATTTTGGTTCGGTTTGGGATTGGCGTTCAATATATTCAGTTTGGTTTTAAGTTCAGCTGAATCTGGACCGAACCGAACCGAGTTGCACCCCTCAACAAAGAAAGCTTTTCCTTTTTACTTTTTTAGTTTCACAAACTCAAAGATAGCCGCTAACCGACCCTTCACTATGGTTTCAACACAAATGGGTCCGGGGTCCCAATTAATTTAATAACATAGAAAAAGAACAAAACAATGGTTTTAAAAAGTATTCGCATCATCTGCTTGGTGGCTAGCGCGGTTGGGCATCGAGTATCCAATAGTACACTATGGTTTCAACACAAATGGGTCCGGGGTCCCAATTAATTTAATAACATAGAAAAGAACAAAACAATGGTTTTAAAAAGGATTCGCATCATCTGCTTGGTGCCCAGCACAGTTGGGCATCTAGTATCCAATAGTATTGCGGCACTTCAGAATCATGCTTTGGCGCAAGCCACGTTTTGAGTTAACGCCGTTCCCTTAAAATATATATATATATATATATATATATATATATATATATTCTTTTGTTATAGCAGCCAAGGCGTAGACCTCGATCGACTGCCGAACCCAAGTCGCAGAACCCTCTATTCTCTCCCCTTTCTTCCTCTTCTTCCTCCCTCCCACCCTCTTCGTACCCTTGTTCCTCTACGACCAGAGACCATTCGATTTTGGAAGGCACAAGAGACTCTGGCAGCGGCACAAGCAGACCTCGTGTACAATAGGGAGGGTTGAAAAAGTAATTGACATACAGGAAGAAATATTTACATGCAATCATACAAAAGAAAATTACTTGCATTATTATTTAACAACTTGATTAACAAGTTACATCTTCTAAAATCCAAAACAATTAACATAAAAAATACCTCCAATAAGAGATTGCTATGACAATGTTCTATAATCCATTCCTTGGAGGAAAGTACAGACTGCATGAAAAACGATCTATTGTATTTTTTTTCTGTGAATAAATCTGAGCAATCTGGAAACATATATAGATTACATTACAAATTTACAATTCCTCTTGCCGAGAATCGAACTTTGAACAAAACTCTTTGTGTAGCTTATTGATCTCTTCTTTGATTTGTAGTGCAACCGACGATGTTCCACGAGGCTCAATCTAGACTGGGCATATCCTAAAATCTCCATGCAAAGACATCAACGTGCTCTCGGAGGACAGAAACAATCTGCTATTTCTCTGCGGGGTTGAGTGTGGCCCCGATTAGCACTCTCTTAGGTTCTTATTCTGGTCCGGGATTAAGATCTTTTGTTTTCTAAGCTGCGGCTTGGGTTAGCTCATTGAAACGCTGGAGTACCTTTTTAAAATTCAACTGTCTTTTCTGGAGCATCATCCGTTTTTTCTGTAAGTTCCCCAAGTCGGTCATCTACAGATGGCTCACTAGTGTCTGGGATTTCTTCGAGACAAGCAATGGGCGTAGGACAAATGCTAAATCCATCACTGTTTAGCAGAAGGAAGACAAGCCAAGCTCTGTTAGAATATCCATAATAGATCATAAACTGATAAAATTAAAGCCGTACAATAAAAAGTTTCTCCTACTGCTTTGAAGATCAGAAATCACACATGTACTTCTACGAAAACAATTTAATCCTGTTTATGCTTTGAACCCACATACCTTATGATTTCCTCCTTCAGAACCTCTCATAATTTCTTTGAAAATACGGACCAGGAGACCATATAACTGGTTCTTCACTCCCTTGACAAATTTCCATTGCTACAAAAATCTCCTCAAGCAGTGAGCCATTTTGCAAGGAGAGAAGAAATTTTTATTAATATTGTTTGCTCTCAATAAGTGCAATCCAGTTTCAAAAATTTGTCCATATTATACAATGAAAATTTAATTTCCTTAATTTGTGATTGTTCTTCATTGTTACCAGTATGAACAACTCCGTCAAACTCGGTCAAACTATACCCCAGTGTTTTTACAATACCTCTGTCTCTCATCGTGTTCCTTACGCTTTCAGCATCAACCCACCTATTGGCACTTGCATAGAAATTGGGTTTGGCAGTTGAGGTCTACTTGTGCGGCTGTGCCTTTGCTGGAGTTCTTTGTGCGTTCCAAAGTTAAATGGATTTTAGTTGCACAGGAGTAAGGATATGATGAGGGTGAATGGTCTTCGGTTGCAGAGGAGCAAGGATACGAGGAGGGTGGGAGGGAGGAAGAAGAGGAAGAAAGGGGACTTGGGTTCAGGCTGTTCAGCAGTCAAGGTCTGCACCTCGGCTGCCGTAACAAAAGAAAATATATTTTTTCTGTTCGTAAGGGAACGGCGTTAACTCAAACAACTTGTGGTGACGTGGCTTGTGCGGGAGCAACCGATTTCCTCTGCGGCAACGTTCTCTACGGCATTTTTACGGCTTCAATAGCAGATGGACGCGTGGATAAGAAGGTCTCGTGCATCTCACGAGACCTTCTTACTCGTTTAATTGTCTAACGAACGGTTCAGTTGGTCGAACCGTTTGTTCTTTGACCCCGTTGTTCGTTTGAACCAGCAAGAATATAATTTGAATCTGGACTCCAATCCAATGCAGTGATTGTAGCATTACAGTCAGCAAAAGTTCGAATTAATTGAAAGGGGAAAAACTCCTTCCGAAACCCAGGAGAACGCCATATCTGAAGCAACTTGCCAACTCAAATTGCAATTAGTGCTCCATCAGGACTGAATTTAATTGCAGAGGTGGGCTTCTTAACTGAAAGGTTCCATTACCATGTAATGAACAAGGGATAGATTACAGATAGCTTCTCAAATCAGGGAGATAAATCTCCATACCCAATCCTCCAGTCCGGCATTGTGACTTGGAATCCATAGAGAGTCATGAGAGGAAGAGAAGTATCAGGTCTGCTCTTGATGGGTTTACTGTTAGGGTGGTCTATGACGGTCTTTCCAAGGATTGAATGGGATGAAGAATTTGTTGAAGACTACTTATGCAAGAGTACAACTTGTGCTTAGGTGTCTCCACCTCCCAAGATTGACCGTTGTAGAGATGCTGGTGGCTGTGAACCAAAGCCAACGCCCAACAGGAGATTTAAGGGTGGATGTCCTCCGTTAGTGGCACTAGAAACAGCTCCACCACTCCCGCTGCAGCCACAACCACCAGCAGTGTTGCCAACAAAGTTCGAATCACCTTTTTTTGCCAATGTCACCAGTTGCTTCAGAGGGTTTTTATGCGCCTCCACCACCATCCAACATCTAGAGATGAGAACATATTCAGTTTCAACTAAAATACGCAAGCGTCCTTTATTTCATTTATATTTTGGCGTTGATGAGAATAAAAGTTTATGATACTAGAAGAGGCTCCATTTTGCGGTAACCCCATCGCTATATTTGTACTTAATTTTAGGTTATAAAGTTAGTTGCAAGCATTTTCACACCAAGACGAATGTAAATTTGCAATGTTAGTAATCTCTGTTTTTTAGTTATTTCCTTGTATTGCCATGGCAATACTTTTGTACGTATTTTTTTAGGCTATAAAGTTAGTTTTAGATATCTTTCACACGAAGATTGTCTACGCCTAATGAGCACGTGGAGGAGTCAATTTTCATCCTATTCCCATTTTTTAGGCTATAAAGTTTTCTCATATCAAAATTATCATTAAGGAGCAAAACCACTATTGTAGGGAATTAAATCACAACAAAATTTATATAGGTTCAAATTAATCATTTAGGCTTTTTAACTATGGCAAATGATACAGTTACTGACAGTAATAATGCTTGGTTACAAGTCTCACCATGCCTGGTTACAAGTCCCACCATGCTCCGTTACAAATCCTACCATGCCTGGTTGCAAGTCCCATCATGCTTGGTTACAAGTCCCACCATGCCCATTACAAGTCCCACCATGCCCCATTACAAGTCCTACCATGCCCCGTTACAAGTCTCATCATGCCTCGTTACAAGTTCCACCATGCCCGGTTACAAGTCCCACCATACCTCGTTACAAGTCCCACCATGTCTAGTTACAAGTCCTACCATACCTGGTTACAAATCCCATCATGCCCCGTTACAAGTCCTACCATACTTGGTTACAAGTCCCACCATACCCCGTTACCAGTCTCACCATGCCTGGTTACAAGTCCTACTATGCCCCGTTACAAGTCCTACCATACCTAGTTACAAGTCCCACCATGCCCGGTTACAAGTCCCACCATGCCTGGTTGTCCCACCTCACCATGCCCCGTTACAAGTCCCACCATACCCTGTTACAAGTCCCACCATGCCCCGTTACAAGTCCTACCATGCTTAGTTACAAGTCCCACCATACCCGGTTACAAATCTCACCATGCCTGGTTACAAGTCTTACCATGCCCTGTTACAAGTCCTACCATACCTGGTTACAAGTCTCGCCATGCCCGGTCTTTAAATTTGTAAAGATTGCAAAAAAACACTAAGTGTGACGATTTTGGGACGATTTGCGCACGCGCGAGCGTAAGGCAAAAACTCAAAAAACAAAGAAAACCCAAACATTTTTGGTTTGGTCTCTTGATTTTAGTTTGGGACCAACCGGTCGATTTGTTTTGGGTTGGAAGACCGGTTGGTCTTTGTCAACCTGTGGTAAAAAACGAATGAAGGTCTTGTGCATGTCACGAGACCTTCATAATCCACGCGTCCCTTTGCCATTCGAGCCGTAAAAAAGCCGTAGAGACGCTCGCTGCAGAGGAAATCGGTCGGATCCCGACATGCCGCGATACTCCTACTTGGAAGGGCACTGGATGCCCAGCCGTGCTGGGCACCCAGCAGATGTGCCTATCCTTGAAAAATCACGTAGGAAGCACCACATTCGTCGGAAAACGAAGCCCAGCGAGCACGGAACCTCATGTAATTGCTACCATACGTGGCATGATAATGGAGGCGCCACCCTCATTATAAAATCACTACAAAAATGAAGAGAATTAGCGGCACCTTTTAGCGGCGGTAACCTAATTCCCGCCTCTAAAAGCACTATTACCGGTGGTAAAAGCACTTTCCGCCTCTAAAAATTAATTTACCATTTTTTTCGCGCGAAAATTTTATGGCGCGCATTTTTTCAGCGCGAAATAGCCTTTAGCGGCGGTAGGTACCGCCGCTATAATAAGTTTTACCGGCGGTAACATATCTCCCGCCGGCAACAAGTTGGCGGGAAGGTCCCGCCAAAAAAATCCTTATTTCCGGCGGTATCAGTCCGTCGGTAATAACACTTTTAGCGGCGGTAGGCCTATTACCACCCCTAAAGGATGGTTTTCAGGGGCGGTGAGATCCTTCCCGCCCCTAAAAGAAAGTTTTCAGCGGCGGTATATGCATTGCCGCCCCTAAAAGTCGCTTTTAGCGGCGGTAAGTCAATTACCGCCCCGAAAAGCACGTTTTAAGAGGCGGTAGGGTCTTTACCGCCCCATAAGAGATCCTTTTAGCGGCGGTAGTGTCTTTACCGCCCCTAAAAGTCCATTTTAGGGGCTTTAAGACGTTTACCGCCGCTAAAAGACCATTTCTAATGGTTCAAGCGGGACTTTTCCCCGCGTTTCAATTTTTACTGTACTTTTAGGGGCGGTAATTACCGCCGCTAAAAGTTTAAGCGCGAATTTCAAATTTGAATTCAACTCGCGGGCGCGGAAAGTATAATGTTTAGGGGCGGTAATCTATATACCGCCGCTAAAAATCAACTCTATATATACCCGCCGAACCTCTTCTTTTCTTCAAGGTATGTCTCTCTCTCTCTTTATCTCCATCTCTACTTCTCTCTCTCTCTACTTCTCTCTCTCTCTCTATCTCTCTTTCTCTCCATCTCTACTTCTCTCTTTCTCTCTCTCTCTCCCTCTCTACTTCTCTCTCTCTCTTTCTCTCTCTCTCTCTCCCTCTCTACTTCTCTCTTTCTCTCTCTATCTCTCCCTCTCTACTTCTCTCTCTCTCTATCTCTCTTTCTCTCCATCTCTACTTCTCTCTCTCTCTCTCTCTCTTTCTCTCTCTCCCTCTCTACTTCTCTCTCTCTCTCTCCATTTCTCGGCATGTATGCTGCTGACCTTCAGCAGCAAATTTTTTTTTATTTTTTAATATGATTTTTAGCGGCGGTATTTCCCGCCGCTAAAAACATGATGCCATTTTTTAAAATTTTTAAAATGAGTTTTAGCGGCGGGAAATACCGCCGCTAAAAGCCAGAAATACCGCCGGTAATGAGTGGTACCAATAGCGGCGGTAATCGACCGCCGGTAATGAATGGGCAATAGCGGCGGTAACTTACCGCCGGTAATGAGTGATACCAATAGAGGCGGTAAGGTACCGCCGGTAATGAATGAGCAATAGCGGCGGTAACGTTACCGCCGCTAATGAGTGAGCAATAGCGGCGGTAAGTTTTTTACCGCCGCTATAAGCGTTAGTGACGGCATCTTTTACGGCAAGAGGAGTTACCGCCGGAAATGGTTTTAGCGGCGGTAATTGTTGTTTTACCGGCGGTAAGCTACCGCCGGTAAAAGTGGCCTTTTTGTAGTGAATGGCTCAGCTTCTACCCCTTTGCTGCATAGACCCCAAAGAATATGTCTCAGCTTGCCCACCTATTCGTGTTGTTCCTCTGGATGGTGGTGTTCGCCACCTCCACTTTGGCTAACTATTACCACAAGCCTCCCTATAGAAGCCGAAGTACCCTCCAGTTAATAAACCGCCGCCCATATATAGTATACAAACCACCCACTCCCGTATATAACTAATTGTCCATTACTTGAATTCAGTGGAATTCAGATATAGTTATCGAATATAAAGTCAGCCATTTTGTCGATCTTGGGACAGCCGGCGAACAGCAAAGAAAACCGGAGAGCCATTTCCCACTTGCCCTTTTACTTTCAAGGTAGCTGCGTAAGCAACTTGTATGTTTATCTCGATGGAATTATTAAGAAAAGAAAAGAAAACCAAATGTCAAAATTTGTGTTTGGTTTGTGGGAAAATGTGGATCCTCAGAATTAAGTAAATTTCAAAATATCATAATTTTCTAATGGAGTCTTATATGACTACAAGTCTCCCGATGAAGTAGAGTCCTATGTGGTGTTGAAAAATGGACGCCTTTCAGCATCATATCAACATTGTAGGGATAGAAAAGGCTTGAGCGGGATGTTGAAAAATGGGACACATGTCACCGTCATATCAACATTGTAGGGATGAAATGTCCGTAGAGGAAATGTGTTATGGGCCAAATGTTAATTGCTTAACTAATGCAATCTCTCTATAAGCCTTGGGGCTTTTGGAGCAACGGTTAAGCACGTAACAAATGGTATCACAGCCAAACACCACGTCCGGAGTTTGAGTCTCGGAGGGGGCGACCTATAGACTGGATTAAAATGGTTTGGTACTATGTATGGGCATGATCATTGAATACGGATAGGTGAGTGGATCCGCTAAAAGAGAAAAGGCTACCATCCGGTCAGTGTAGATAGAGTGGGCTGTTGTAGAAATCTACTACGGAAGCGTGGTGGAATGTTATGGATTAGATGTTAAACGCTTAACTAATGTAGTCTCCATAAACCTTGAGATTTTTGAAGCAACGATTAGGCACGTAACAAAATGGTACTCGATGATATATAATTCAACCTATACACACTTTTTTTGTGTGGTCATGCCAACCTATACACACTTGAAACCATTGGCCGTTTGTCAATATCTTTAAACACGGGAAAGCCTTGTTTGCCGACAACAAAGAAAGCCATTCCTACTTGCTTTTTTGCTTTCACAAGCAGAAAGGTAGCCGCGGTATGGTTTCAACACAAATGGGTCCCAATCAGTTTAATAACATAGAAAAAGAGCAAATCAATAGTTTGGAAAATCACGTAGAAGGACCATATTCGTCTGATAACAAAAGCTTGGAAGCACAGAACCTCATGTAATTGGTACTATACGTGGCATGATAATGGAGGTCCAACCCCATTATAAAAGGGCTCAGCTTCTACCCCTTTTGTTGCATAGACCCCAAAGATGTCTAAGCTTGCCCACCTACTAGTGTTGTTCCTCGCGGTGGTGGTGTTCGCCACCTCCGCTTTGGCTGACGATTACCACAAGCCTCCCTATGAGAAGCCCAAGTACCCCCCAGTCTACAAACCTCCCGTATACAAGCCACCCCCAGTCTACAAACCTCCCGTATACAAGCCACCGGCTCCGGTGTACAAACCTCCCAAGGTAGAGAAGCCACCACCCAAGTACAAGCCGCCACCTTACGGTAAGCCACCATACACGCCGCCCCCATATGATGATCATCACAACTGACCGCACGGTGACTTGGTAATAATACTGATAAATAAAGACTCTTACTAATAAGAGGAGTTACTAGTGAGCTTGCCCAGATGATCATCTCGTGATTAGGGTTCAAGCATATATCTGCTGGCTAGTTGTTGCTTGTGTGCTTGTAGTACTATTCTGTACTGTAATGTGTTGGCCCATGTAATGAGTTGAATATCTATATATATTGCGTCTTCTTCTTCTTCTTAAATAACGCTTAATCTTTGCTAACCATGCAACTCTTTAATTTCTGTGGAATTAATTTGCAGCTGGTACAGATCAACCTAAAAGCGGAGGTCCCTTTGAACAATAAAAGTGGCAAAACGTTTCTAAGATGCCACGTACAACGAATCCTTTTCCTCTCGTTCCGATACCTCGTTCCATCCCTCCAACTTAGCTTTATCTGCTGCCACGCGTCCAGCCTGCTTATCAAAGCCAATTTCAACGTTAAGAGCGTTAACGTCCACGTTGGAAGACCTTCTCGCTTAAAATAAAAATTCTTTCTAAACTCTCCCGTTTCCAAGGCACAGATTTTTTCACACGAAACCCCCTTTCCTTCCCTCATCGTTTCCCTTGGATGATTGCTGTAAACCCGGCCCCCTCCATGTGAAGGGGGATTTTAGGTTCCATGTTAAACTCAAACAAAACGTCCTTCTCTGCACCTTGAAAAAATTCTCTTTCATTATCTTATGCGGGGAAGAGCCGGAGATTGAGAATGAACACGGCTTACGGTTCTAACTTCTAAGACTTCTGCATTACTCGAAGCCAAGATTTCTGCAAGACCTCAACATGCTCCAAGATAATGAAGTTTGTTCACTATAATAGCACAAATCAACATTCTCTCCAGTTTCAGATTGGAGAGAATCGTCGTCCTTTTTGAATTCTTTTGAATCTCTTCCATCTTAACGACGTCATCACTCTGTTAGGCCAAACGTTGAGGCACGCTCCGCAGATTTCCGTTCTCTTCTCCCTCATTTTTCTTTTTCTCTTTGTGTTTATAAACTATCTCGTGGCGATTGATGTGAAGGATCTACGATTTCACATCATCGTTTCTTTGTTCTATTTCCCTTGTATTTGCTATTTTAATCATAATATCATAACAAAGCTGCAGAAGTCATCCGTTAGCAAGAGAGAGCATGTGATTGTGACTGTTTTGCAAATGCCTTCTGTCACGCCCTAAATCCTCACTTCACGACTTACATTGTGTGAGTAGGACCGAGCATGACCTTGCTGTAAGAGAATACCAAAGCACATTTATGAGACAATAAAAGTCTCTATTTCATATTAATAATCATCACAGTTCAGCGGAGATACTAAATATCTAAACAACGCACATCCAAAATAAACCACTAATGCAAGTTCAACCATCCGATTCATAAACAAATTCAATACATGTTCCATAAAAACATAAAAGTACTATGATCAATAAAAATCTGGTTCCTAATAATCACATATCCCATTCACTTCCTTTCATTCCTCCTCTCGTGATTATTTCCTGCAAAAATATATGGGATGAGTCTCAAAGAAATCCAGTAAGCGAGGCTAATATACTTCATATGATAATATGCATAATATTCCTTATTCTAATAAGATATATATACACCAAATATATATTTATTATTATTATCAATAAGCAAACAAAGTTTTTCCTAGGTTTGATTTATATCATATATACTTTAATATTTACAATATTCCACATAAGGGATCATGCCTTCTAGTATAAGAGCAATAAATTAAACATGATTAACATTAAATAAATAAACTTTAATCTAAAGAGTTAGAAATACTTACCTGTGGATTTCATAGATATACACCTTGTAGAAATATAAGTACAAAATAAAACAACCAAATGTAAATAAATTCATAACCCAAGCAATAACATCCTCACATCCCGGTAGCTATCTAGGTCACGCTGGGTATTGAATTAGCAATTTCTGCTAACGGTACAATCACCTCAATATCCTCTTCTAGTGGGCGTCTCTCACTAGGCACTGAACTAGTATAGACTAGCAGTAAACACACTTCCAATAGGACGTCCCCAGCAGACTACTTAACTAGTGTATGGCCTTACAACTAGAAGTACCACAATATAGGTGTCTGCCAGTCTTCATATTGGGTACTGGACTAGTGAACCCTTACCACTAGCAGTACAATTACGTCAATTCTAATTGATAATATAGGTGGGAAAATTGTTTCATGGATGAATATAGGAATCCAACAACCCAAGGCCGATCTCTTCCAATTCTAATTGATTATAGAATTCAGCAAGTAAAGAACAGAATAAATGAATGCTGATTTTCAAATAAATATAGAACTTTAATCCACAATGAATGGAGACGACCAAGAACAAAACAGGTTATGCTAATTTAAAACAATTTTAATGAGAAGCACAAAACAGGTTATACTGTTATGCTAATGGACGAATCATGTAGACTTTTGTTAGATGATGATGTCATCATCCACTAAGGGATGATGATAACAAGAGAACAATGAACAGTATAGGTTTTAAATTGTTGCTGGAGTCTAAACAGTGTGGGTTTTAAAGTGTTGCTGGATGATGATGTCATCATCCACTAAAAGGAGGATGACTTCATCATCTTTTTATTTTTCTCTATTCATGAACAATGAACAAAGACCCATGAACAGAGAACAAAGGGGTTTGTCTACCTACAGGCTGCGTAAACACGAACAAAGGGTTTTCATGGGGGTTTTCAACATATTTTAATCAGACGTAATCAACACAAGAGATATAAGGAAGAAAATGACAATGATAGAATAATTTAATATTCAAAAAATCTGTACGAACATACCAATTCAACACACAACAATCTAAATCATATTTAAGTAATTTATTGAATTATAAAACATCAATCCCAGCCACGTTTTTTTTTCCTGTTGAACCTGATTAAATCATAAAGGCTCATCCGAACCAGATTACTTAAATAATTAAGATGTGCATAACAAACCTAGAAAAATTAAACATGTTCGATTTCCCTTTGTCAAGAGCAGATCTATAATAGTTTATGTAAATCATCCAACTAGAAATAAAGAAATCAATGCACAAGATCATAAGAAATCTATTAAACCCACTTACATTTGATTTCTTTGATTAGAGGAGCTTCTAATGCAACTTCTTGTCTCAATGGAGATTAGGGTTTAAAGATGAAGGGAGAGAGAATGAGAAAAGGGCAAGAAGGTGAAATGAGAGAGAAAAAGAAAAAGGGGCGTGAGAGAGAGAGAGAGAGAGAGAGAGAGAGAGAGAGAGAGAGAGAGAGAGAGAGGGTTTGAAAAGAGAAAAAGAATAAGAAGAGATTGTATTGCACAGCTAGGGTTTTAAATGAGTTGTGATTGGGTGTGTGTGCAGGTAGGGAAGGAAATGTATGTTGCTCACCAATCAAATCTTAATATAAATATGACTTTGACCGGTCAGTATTTGACTTTGGTCAAAATTTAAAACTAGATTTTTAAGCCATTACTATCTACCCTCCTTAAAGCGAATTTCGTCCCCGAAATTAAGACAAAGTAAATAATAAAACAAATATAACAACGTACCAGTTATACAAAAAGGTGTGAGTATTTCTCTTTGACCTCCTCCTCATCTTCCCAGGTTGCTTCATCTTCAGTCTGGTTAGTCCACAGAACCTTTACTAAAGAGACTGTTTTTTTTCTCATAACATGCTGCTTCCTATCAATTATCCTTATAGGCAATTCTTCATAAGTTACATCAGCCCTAAGAGGTAATGACTTCCAATCTACCATCTGAGATGGGTCTCGAAAGAATCTCCTCAACATAGAAACGTGAAAAACATTATGCACCGAGGATAACTAGGCAGGTAGCTCCAATTTGTAAGCCACCTTACTAATCTTCTATGATTTCTCAAATGGCCCAATAAAATGAGGGGCTAGTTCGCCTTTCTTCCCAAACCTGAACACCCCTTTCATAGGTGATACCTTCAAAAATACAGTCTCATTCTTCAAATTCAAACTCACATCTCCTCTTATCAGCATAACTTTTTTGCCTGTCCTGTGCTGTCTTAAGTCTGTCCCTTATAACCATAATTTTATTTGTGGTTTCCCTCACATAGTCTGGCCCTAATATGATAGTGTCATCCACATCAGTCCAGCACACTGGAGATCTACACGGCCTTCCATAAAGGGCTTCGAATGGTGCCATTCCAATACTAGCTTGGAAACTGTTGTTATATGCAAACTCAACTAGTGGAATATGGCTCTCCCAACTACTTCCAAAGTCTAAAATACATGCCCTCAACATGTCTTCAAGAATTTGATTAACCCTTTCAGTCTGGCCATCTGTCTGGGGGTGATATGCTGTGCTAAAATTTAACTTGGTTCCCATGGCTTTATGGAGACTAGTCCAGAATTCAGAGGTGAATCTGGAGTCCCTATCTGACACTATAGTAACTGGTACACTATGGTATCTCACAACCCCAGATACATACAATCGAGCTAGATCATTCATGCTGATCTTTGAACTAATTGGCAAAAATGTGATGCCTTCGTTAATCTGTCCACAACTACCCAAATAGCATCATGATGATTCTTGGTCATAGGCAACCCCATGATGAAATCCATAGATACATGCTCTCACTTCCAAGTTCCAATGGGTAGTGATTGCAGAAGCCCTGTTGGTTTCTTGTGCTCTACCTTCACCTACTGGCAAGTAGCACATCTAGCCACAAATTCAGCAACTTCCTTCTTTATATTCTCCCACCATTACACCCTACGAATATCTTTGTACATCTTGTTGCCTCCTGGATGTACAGTGTATCTGCACTTATGAGCTTCTCTTATAATCTCCTCTCTAAGACCTCCTTCTATTGGCACACATATTCTTCCTTTAAATCTGATACTACCATCTGGGTACAATGTCCAATCTGGCCTAGCTGTTACCAGGAACTGCAATGACTGATCTCCCCTTTGTCCCCTTTGCTCTGCTATGATCCTTCTAGTCAAGTTTGGCTGAATAGTCAACTGAGTAATTAAATTCTGAGTCGATTGTGAAAGTGGGCACAATTTCAACTCAGCCATAGACTTCACCAAACTGTCATCCTGCACTGCCAATCTATACAAAACACTTCTTTTCTGTTTGCTCAACGCATCTACTACTGCATTAGCCTTCCCCGGGTGATATTGAATTGTGAAGTCATAATCCTTTACCAACTCCATCCACCTTCTCTGCCTCATATTTAACTCTTTTTGAGAAAAGATGTATTTCAGGCTCTTGTGGTCTGAGAATAATTCAAACTTCTCTCCATACAAATAGTGTCTCCAAATCTTAAGTGCAAACATCACAACATCCAATTCCAGATCATGAGTAGGATAGTTTAACTCATGTGGTTTCAGTTGCCGTGATGTATATACCACCACCTTGCCTTCTTGCATTAAAACACATCCTAGACCTTGATGTGAGGCATTAGTATATACTGTATAACTCTTGCCACTCACTGGCAAAGTCAATACAGGTGCAGTGATCAACCTCGTCTTCAATTCCCTGAATGCCTTCTCACAAGCATCAGACCAAATGAACTGCTCTCCTTTTCTAGTCAGCTTCGTTAATGGGGAAGCTATCCTGGAAAAGCCTTCAATGAACCTTTTGTAATAACCTGCTAATCGCAAGAAACTTCTGATCTCAGACACTGACTTGGGCTACTCCCATTTCATAATTGCCTTTATTTTAGAAAGATCCACAGATACTCCTTCGCTGGATACAACATGCCCCAAAAACTGCACTTCCTGCCTCCAGAATTCACACTTAGACAATTTAGCATACAACTGATGCTAGTTCAACGTTTGCAACACCTCTCTCAAATGCTGCTTATGGTCTTCCTCAGACCTGGAGTAAATCAGTATGTAATCCACAAATATCACCACAAACTGATCTATAAAAGCCCGGAAGACACATGGCAGCATCCCATGATGTTGCAAGGTCTGCCGTAGAATTAATGTGGCAGACGATTTCAACCAGCATTATGCTTAATTGAAATTCTTTTGCATGTTTTATTAGAAAATGAAAAAAATAGAGGTCGTACAAAGACTGGTAAGTAATAGATGGATCAGATATTATAAAGAAAAGTTAACTAGTCTCATATTTTGCAAGGCAACAAAGGAAATCGAAAGAGAAGAACCGCATAGAAGCTTTGACAAAGCTCGATCAATACTGAAACATGCGAAACAAGCGAAACAGGCAATCACTTGAGACCGTTTCCTTTGTCACCACTTGATGGTACAAGTGTAAAACGGAACAACGCATGGGGCCGGCACCCCCCAAATCGAGAGCGTTTCACCTTGTGCCACTCGGTGGTGCCAGCGTGAAACGCATGGATGGATGCCCATGTCAGGAAAGGGCCCCACACATCCAAACTCCATCCCAGCTGGTGGTTTCATGGAACCACCGGATTTTAGTTCTAGAGGAAATGCTTTCCCCAAATCCCATCCCAGCCAGTGGTATGACGGTACCACCAGATCCTTGGACAGAGCAAAATACGTTCCAATCATGATTGAGATAAGAGTCTCTTTAGAGTGGGATGAAATCCTAGATGTTGCCATGTGGATTATCTCACCACTGAGTGGAACCAGGTGAAACGCTCTCTCTTTGTTTTATGCATTATCTAAGTGAATTATTACATACTTTTTGTCCGGTTCTTTACATCGTATTCCACCCCCTAAGGTTTCAACTTTCAACACTCATGGCCGGCCCAAGCAGACAAGTTTGAAAAACCAAACCAGCATTTGAAAAATTACGTAGCAAGTACCACAATTTATACAATATTTGTCTTATACCAAAATGCGGGTTGAAATCTCCTTTTATTGCAACTGTAGCTGTATGTAGTTGATTGAGATGCTGTCATGTGAAGTATCAAAATACTGTGGAGCATTTGCTTTTAAAAACGTGAGAGTTTTTGTCTTAAAAAAACCTAACCATAATTGATCATACGCCTCTGCATTAGTCAAAGTAGAAAAGCCACCGCTAGAAAAAAAGCCACCTCATGTGGAGAAGCTGGCACCACATCTATAGGATGCTGAGGGCATGCACAAACCGCCGAGGAAGACGAAGCCAGCTTTGAAACGTACCCCAAAGAAGATGCCGAGTCACCCCTGTACAAGCCTCCCCCAACTCATCACAACTTAATAACTCATCGGTCACTTGATTAGTAATAATATGGATAAATAAAGACAGTTACCAATAAGAGTTGTTACCACTAGCACTAGTTGCCTTGATGGGCCTGATCATCTGGTGATTAGTGTTGTAGTAGATGATACATGTACTGGTTACTGCTTCCTTGTACTTTATTATAATGTGTTTGCATGTAGTATTGATCAGTTGAGCATAGAGGTCTAAGTAGGGTGGGTTGGGTCGGGTTATGATAGTTCGGGCTCAACCCAATTTAGGATTTACTAGTCCAAACTCGTCGTTGATCTGCCCTAACCCAAACTCACTAAACCCAAACATTATTGTTTGAGTTCGGGCTGGGTTCGGTTTGGCCCAAACAAAATTCAAGATTTTGAATTTTTTTTATAATTACAAAATGTTGGAATATCATTCATTAAATTGTTTATCAACATGATTTTATGTTTGTTTGTTATAAATGCAAATATTACAAATTCCTCTTGATTTGTCCCTTGAATTTGGGAAAAAAACACTTAATTAATTTATTTCTTTAAAAATTTTAAAATATAATACCAGCTCACTATATTTGTGGTTTTACACAATCTTTCTTGTAGAGTATGTGCTCCCAAATATCACATTCATTGTAACATATATGTATATGTATGTGAGTATAAGATTATTTATTTGACAAAAATTCATAAACTTATAATCACATGTTAATAATTTATGTTTAATAGTTGATTGCATAAATACAATGACAATATAAAAGGAAAAGAAAACAATGATACATATATATACAAATAAATATTCACTTAAATATATATATATATATATATATATATATATTTGGCGGAGTTTTATACATATATCTATATGAGAGTATGTATATAAAGTCAACATTAACTTTGGGCTTTTCAGGTTGTATAGCTTGAACCCAAGCCCAACCCAAACTCAACTTTGGGCTAGAAATGAAACCCAACCCAAACCCAAACCCAAACTCAATGCTCACTTCGAGCTCTTATTCAGGTTGGGTTGGGCGGTCAGGGCTAGATTTATAGCTCTAGTTGAGCATTATCTATAGACGATCGTTCCTCTAGATCTTTTTAAGTTTTTTTTTTTTGGAACTCAGAGTATCCGGGCCTGCTTACGCTCAACCAGCTAATCCCCGAGGGTCCATGCAAAGCCTTGCAACTCTCATGACCTGGGTAAATCTAAGGCCCATAGATTTTATGCAAGTAGCCTCAAAGAATTGATAGCACCTAAGAGATTTTGAACCTGAGACCTTGGAGGGAGTACACCCCAAGCCCCAAGCCCCAAGCCTTGACCACCAGGTCAACGCTTTGGGGTTATATAACTTCTTAGAAGCAACTCTGCTCTAACTTCTTTGAAGAAAATAAAATCCAAGTCCCTGGATACGCATATAGCTGAATAAAAATACTTTTGCATGTTTTTTAATAAATATAATAAATAAAAGGTACGTTATATATATATAGAATCCGTTAAGTAACTGATGGATTATAAATTATTAAGAAAAATATCGTTGTCATCTTCTTCAAGAAAGAAGGAAAATCAGATGGGATGAATGGAGTAGGAGCTTGGACAAAGCTCAATACCAAGAGATGCGGAATAGGCAATCACAATTGTGGGGCCCATTGTACCACCAGCCTCTAGCTAGAGCTGTAAATCTAGCCCAAACCGCCCAAAGCCCGCCCAACTCAGCCCGAAGTGAGCATTGAGTTTGGGTTGGGTTTCGTTTCTAGCCCGAATTGGGTTGGGCTTGGGTTCAAGCTATACAACCCGAAAAGCCTGAAGTTAATGTTGACTTTATGTGCACACTCTCATATATATATATTCACATATATATATATATATATATATATATATATATATATATATATATATATATATATATATATATATATATAAGTGAATATTTATTTGTACGTATATGTATCATTGTTTTCTTTTTCTTTTATATTGTCATTGTATTTATGCAATCAACTATTAAACATAAATTTATTAATATGTGATAATAAGTTTATGAATTTTTGTCAAATAAATAATTTTATACTCACATACATACATACATACATACATACATACATACATATCTATATGTGTGTGTGTGTGTATGTGTGTGATATTTGGGAGCATATATTCTACAAGAAAGATTGTGCAAAACCACAAATATAGTGAGCTATTATTATATTTTAAAATTTTTAAAGAAATAAATTAATTAAGTGATTTTTCCCAAATTCAAGAGACAAATCAAGAGGAATTTGTGAAATTTGCATTTATAACAAACGAACAAAAAAGCATGTTGATAGACAATTTAATGAACGATATTCCAATATTTTGTAATTATAACAAAATTTGAAAAAAATTTCAAAATCTTACATATTGTTTGGGCCAACCCGAACTCAAATAATAATGTTTGGGTTGGGTTTGAGTTTAGTGAGTTTAGATTAGAGTGGGTCAACAACGAGTTTGGGCTAGTAAATCCTAAATTGGGTTGAGCCCGAACTCTCATAACTCGACCCAACCCGCCCTACTTACACCTCTACCTCTAGCCAAGCACTAGAGGAGAAAGGCGTTCGTTGAGAAAAAGGTCTCATTGGGATTGGGGCCGTTGAAATGGGAGGTAGTATCATATGGTCTACCATTACGATTTACGAGTATTTATAGGGACTGGACTGGTGATACCCGGTCATGGTACAAATTTTACCAGACCGGGGAGAAATTTTAAGAAATTGTAGTCTGTCCATGGATCGGTTAGTATTGCCCTGTCTGCTTCGGTCTGAATACAATTTTTCAAAAGGAAGAACAAAAAAAATAGGAAAATTACAAAAAATGCATTTTTTGGGCTGTCCCAAATTGGATCGGACGGTCCAGATCAATATTGCCCGGTACGGGAGTTTAATCCTCTTTTTTAAAAGGACGATACCGAACTGGAATACCGGACTACCATCTTTCGGTCCCTAGTTGGACCCAACGGCCTTGGATTGGTGATGTCCGATCTGGTAAATCATGTCGTCTACAATATTGTATCCCACAAATAAATAAATAAAGAAAAAAAAAATTTATTGTAGGGCACCCATGTATCTTACTGGAAGGTGTTATAGGGGATTGCCATAAAAAAAAAAAAAAAAAAAGGTGTTATAGGGGAATCTTTTCGTATATGTTGCAGCTCATTGAAAAGGTGTCAAGTTTTGGTGCCTGTCTGTTTGATGGCTTGGAATCTTGTGGTACATGTTGCATCAAATTATAGATGGCTTGGAAAGAAGGATGCTGGAAATTGGGTGGGTTGTATTGTTTATATATATAGCAAAAAAAATTCTACACCACATACAGCACCATAAATAATAATAATAATAATAATAAATGGTAGGATTTACAAGTTTAGGGTTGCTTAACAAATAATAATAATAATAATAATAAATGGTAGGATTTACAAGTTTAGGGTTGCTTAACAGGCTGGCCTGGCACGGCCCGCCTGGTAAACGGGTCGTGTCATGCTTGGCCTGTCACTGAAAACCCAGGCACGGCTCAACTCGTGGTATGGCTAGGGCTAGGGCATGCCGTGCCTGGCAAGCTAGCGGACTGCATAATAAATGCTTTAAAAAATTAAAAAAAAAAGAAAAAAGAAAAGCATATATAAATAATACAAAAAAATTCTAAAAAAAAATATTTATTATTCATACACATTTTTTATATATGTTGAGATATAATTTTCCCCAAAATTGAAAAAAAAAAAAGAAGGTAAAAAACCTCAAAAAAGGCAAAAACCCCATTCTTTTTAATACAAGCCCGTGGGTCAGCACGTGGGCTTGCATTGTTTGGCATGTTTAAAGTGTGTCATGCCGCCAGCGTGCTTCGCAGACCACGGCCCGCTAGATCATCATGCCTGGCGAGCCATGCCAAATACCGAATACCCCAGGCACGGCATGGCTTGTTAGGGGCCACAGGCCATGTCGTGCCCACTAGTGTGCCAGGTTGGGCATGAGCAAGCTTTAAGCTTGCTGGGCTATGCCATGCCTGTGCTGGCCCAGCCCAATAAGCAACCCTATACAAGTTAATAGTCTTGCTATAGGATGCTGTAGAGTTTTTGCTATAGACGATATAGCCTAGTTTGCTAATAGTCTCACAACAACCACCAAGAAACCCTATACATGAAATGAGTAGTGTCTTACCATCTTCAAAAAGATTTGATAGTGGGGATCACAGCACCAAAAGTAATGGAGTCTTACCATTACTATAGAGATGAAACAAGAGTGGAGTCTCAGCTAAAGAAAAACATAATTAAAAACTAATTTTCATTCATCTCAAAAAATACAGATTACAGGCCTATTTATAGATACAGTTCCCTAATTATAAACAAATTCCAGTCCTATTTAACTAATAGTAATAGTAACAGTAATAATAATAATCATAACGTGGTTAGCTGCTCGTCGCAGGCTAACTAACAAAGACATGTTGGTGTAGATAGTATCTAGCCTTTCTACTTCATGTATATTCCATTGCCTCCATAGAAACGTTGGATTATTTATTCAGGTGACATTAGGGATCTAGGGGATATCTAATCATACTATATGAACTGGATTGATAGCCTTCATTGGGTGTGTAAAGGGAAAGGAGTAGCTTCAGATCTAAAGGAAGGGTTATTTGTTGCAACGATTCACCACGTCTGGGTGGAACCAAACAGAAGAATTTTTAGCGCATGTGCACTCTCTTAAGGGATGAATTAAGATTCAGCTGGTTTATGGAACCACTTATATCTTCTAATACCCAGTTCTTTTTGGTCCCTCTTCATATTCCTCTTATCTTTTACGCAAAAAACGATAAATAATAATAATAAATAGGTGAATAAAAGAAGAAGAAGAACCTAAACGTCAATATACAAGTGGCTTGAGCAGGATGTTGAAAAATGGGACGCATGTCGCCATCATAACATTGTAGGGATGAAATGTCGTAGAGGAAATGGTACTCGATGATATATAATTCAACCTATGCACACTTTGAAGTTTGAAACCACTGGCCGTTTGTCAATATCTTTAAACTCGGGAAAGCCTTGCCTACCGACAACAAACAAAGCCATTCCTACTTGCTTTTTTACTTTCACTATGGTTTCAAGTTTCAACACAAATGGGTCCCAATCAATTTAATAACATAGAAAAAGAGCAAATCAATGGTCTGGAAAATAACGTAGAAGGACCATATTCGTCTGATAACGAAACCATGGAAGCACAGAACCTCATGTAATTGGTACTCTACGTGGCATGATAATGGAGGTCCAACCCCATTATAAAAGGGCTCAGCTTCTACCCCTTTTGTTGCATAGACCCCAAAGATGTCTAAGCTTGCCCACCTACTAGTGTTGTTCCTCGGGGTGGTGGTGTTCGCCACCTCCGCTTTGGCTGACGATTACCACAAGCCTCCCTATGAGAAGCCCAAGCATCCCCCAGTTAAGAAACCGCCGGTATACAAGCCACCGGTATACAAGCCCCCAGTCTACAAACCTCCGGTATACAAGCCCCCCGTCTACAAACCTCCCGTACACAAGCCCCCAGTCTACAAACCTCCAGTACACAAGCCCCCAGTCTACAAACCTCCCGTACACAAGCCCCCAGTCTACAAACCTCCTGTATACAAGCCACCTCATGAGGAACCGCCGAAGAAGAAGCCGTATCCGCCCCACAAGCCACCATACAAGCCTCCCCCATATGATCACCACAACTGATTGCTCGGTGACTCGGCAATAATAGTACTGATAAATAAAGACTCTTACTAATACGAGTAAGAGGTGTTAATTTACCAGTGAGCTTGCCCAGCTGATCGTCTCGTGATTAGTGTTCAAGCTTATATCTGATAAATAAAGTTTCTTGTGCTTTGTACTATTCTGTACTGTAATGTGTTGGCCATGTAATGAGTTGGATATCTATATACAGTGCGTCTTCCACTTCTTCTTAAATAACGCTTAATCTTGCTAACTTAACAACTCTTTCTGCAAAAGAAATTTCTGTGAAAATTTCTGTGAAACTTTTGTGTTTTTGTTTCCATCTCGTTTGTCTATTTGGTAACAGAAGCTGGTACAGAACTTAAAAGCCGAGATCCCTTTGAACCATAATTTTCCAGCCGAAACACAGAAGTAGCAACGTTTCCAAGATGCCACGCACAACGAATCTTTAGAGCGAATGGATTTTTGTCACGTGCGTTGCCTGTATTGGTCCTGATATACGTGGGTCCGTGTAACGATAAATAGCGTACTGCACCACAAAACCTCCAGTTCACATCGTATAGGATCTTCATCTGCAATCTTATGGGCAGTTTTTTACAGGATTGCTTAAAATTTACACATAGCATGATCCCAATGCAGGCATCACATAAGATTGTAGATAAAAGTCCCACAGGATCACAATTGCAGAACCTCTATTGGCAGAAAGTTACGAGGTTTGTCCCTCAAACTGTCACTAATGTGTGATGCTGGTTATCCTTCTCTCGGAACACGTTTGTGGGACATGAAATCATCCGGAAACCTGTTTCTAATGGCAAACACATGCGTTTCCAATATCCAAACTTGGTGGCTTTTAATCATCTGGCCGGGTTATAGCTTAATTGAAATTCTTTTGCATGTTTTAATAGAAAAATGAAAATAGAAAGGTGGACAAAGCCTGGTAAATAATAAATCGATCAGATATTATAAAGAAAAGTAGTAACTGGTGTTATTTTCTGCAAGGAAATGAAGAAAATCGGATGGGAAGAATTGACAAAGCTCGTTCAAAACTGACCCATGCGGAATAAATGCTGTTAGTGATATGGATTGATCTAAACGTGTACAACTTGTATATTCACTCCTAGATATTCTAGATACTTGTTATATGCGGAATAAATGCTGTTAGTGATAAGGATTGATCTAAACGTGTACAACTTGTATATTCACTCCTAGATATTCCACATACTTGGTATTCTTCTGAATTGTAAAACACGGTCAAACTAGTCGTACAACTTGTTATTATTTCTTAGAGTCAAAATTGTGTGGTTCAGTGAAATCACAGGTTCGGATCGATGGAGCATGGATATGTGGGGCCGTATCGATGTGGGCAACCATCCGTACATTTTATGCTAGTTCCACCAAGTGGTACCAGAATGAAACGCTGTCATGCGAAATAGGCAATCACTCGAGACCATTTCCTCTGCCACCACTTGGTGGCACTGGTAGCATTGTGAAATGGACCGACACATGCCTATCTTCGGTTAGATCGTTTCATCTGGCGTCACTCGTTGGTACCAGCATGAAACGTGTCGATGGTATCACCGTACCATAGGATTTTTGGGGCCCACATCCCCAAAATCTCATCCCAGCCAGTGTAATCACTGTACCATCGGATTCCGGGAATAGACGGAATGCGATTGCGATAGGGTTTATTTAGGGCGGGATGAAATACTAGACGCCGTCCCACAGGATTCTGGGAGTAGACGAAATATGATTGAGATAGGATCTCTTTGGGCGGGATGAAATATTAGATGCTGTTACGTGGATTTTCTCACGGTCAATTTTTTTCATATCAGTCCCACTTATAATAATGAAAAAGCACTAACGGTGAGATGATCTACAATGTTTTCTTGATTTGCTTCCGGGTGTGACCGTGAGATGCTGCCATGTGGAGCATCTCATAGTCAATCTTATTTGAATGTTATAAATGTTTTAAGTGGGTCTCACATGAAAAAAACATTGACCATGAAATACTCGACATGGCAACATCTCCTAGCCACACCGGGGAGCAAATCAAGAAGCATGCAGACGATTTGCTTCCGTATCTCACAGGCGGGGACCAATTAATGTAAACCTAACAGAAGATTTGGAACATGACGGAAGACAAACCAAACCGTACGTACAGCCACGTACATTGCCCAAATATCAAAATTTGAAGGATTCAAAGACTATGATAGCTACAAAGCGATTCATTGGGTTAGGTAGGACTGATCGAACTTCCACTGGGTTAGGTAGGACTATTCAACTCCATGAAAAAAAGAAAAGGTAGGACCATTCAAATATAAGTTCAGAGAAACAAAGTCCTGCATGTGCTTGCGTAAACACTAATTTTCATGGCCAATAAATTAACCCGTTAGAGATAAGTACAACGAGTCAATTTTACTTCAATAGCTAATAATCCAAATCGTCACGATTTCGAATACTATAAATCCATGATAATGTTCTACCTAATCTCATTTTTACTTAATATATTCAACAGATTAATTTATTTTCTTGTTGGTGGGGGGGTTAGTATCAATATCTTTTTTTGCCTTTGATTGGGTCATAAAATGAGAAATTTTGTTTTTTCTTTTTTTTTTTAATCTTCTTGCCATATTGACTTTATTTTAATATATTCTAAAATTGTTGCTTGGTCAGTTAATGAGTAGTTTTTAAATAAGTAGATAAAATTCTAATGTCTTGACTTAGGTTCCCATTATTTATATTATAAATGGAAAATGCAGTTTTGAATGTAACAGCAAATGATCTGATTTAATACATGTGTAAAATTTCAGATCCGCCCTTTGTAATGAGATATCAAGTAAATAATGCATTTACAATTTAATACGCTTCTTTTCTTATTAAAAAGTAGTATTAATTAATTTGCTGTCAACCATGGCAATGGCACTAAGATGACTGGGCCACGAGAGTGTCCTTCTCGAAGATGTAAATAAACGTAGTCAAAAGGCTAGCATGGCATGGTCCGGGGAGATCTGGCCCATGCCAACCATGCCACGTCCCAGACTTGGCCCGTGCCATGCTGTGCCAAGAGATGGGCTGAGCTATGCCGGCCTTTGGGCCGAACTAGAACTGCGAGGCTTCAGGTAATGGGCCGTCATGTGTTATCTTGCGTCTGAAGCGTGTCGGGCCACAATCCGGCCCATTTGATGGTCACCTTTAAGGGCTTGTCTCCTGGACGATTTAAAACGCCCTCAAATCAGTTGGAGCATCCACCAATCTTTCGTCATATGTCACACTCATTCATCACACCAACTTATCATGTTACGATATTATTCCCATGATGAAATATGTTGTACCCAATGATGGGTTGGGTTGTATTTCATGATAAGTTGGGTTGTAGCCATGGTGATTTGATTTGTATCGTGAGACAGTGGCATGAGCAGGCCACTTGTTTAAAAATGGGACGCATGTCACCATCATATCAACATTGTAGGGATGAAAGGTCGTAGAGGAAATGGTCCTCGATGATATATAATTCAACCTATGCACACTTTGAAACCACTGGCCGTTTGTCAATATCTTTAAACTCGAAAAAGGTGGCGGGAGCATTGATCTGGAGAACAGTCTTTTGCCGGAAACGATGAAGATGCTCGAGAGCAACAATGGAGTCTGAGATTGATTGCCAAAGCAACAAAAGAGAGCGAGATCTAGAACGAAAGGAGTTCGAGGGTTTTTGAAAGTATCATATTTTAATCGATGATGGACGAAAAGGGTACACCGGTATCTTATTCATGCCGACATCGTGAAGAGGATGGAGTTTGAAACTAACGGAGGCTTCGTTCCAGAAACTAGCGGGAATTTTTACTTGGACGTGTGTCACACGATTAACGCATGTCCGAGAGATGGTTCGAGGAAATCGATTTGAGAGGAAATGGATTGGCTAACTATATAACACTTTCTACAAAAGAAATTTCTATGGAATAGCCAAACCATATACATCTTGGGTTCTGTTCTATGTTCTGTGTTTTTGTCATTTTTGCTTCCATCTCATTTGTTTGTTTCGTAACTGTTCCCATCATTTCCGGCTCGGCTTGGGGATGCGTGAGTGCACGGGCCGATGCAAGGAGTCGAAAACTTTTGACCCCGGTGCCGATCGCACGCAGAACCGAACGGGTTGTGGTTCAGATAAGACCCAGCCGCCTGTAGATTTAGAGACTTCCGATCCGATGATTGCTGAGAGGATTGGGGTTTGTCCTTCAAGGTTCTTCCCCCAATTTTATAGCAACATAGACGATGGCCACGTTGATGGTGGACGTTTGATGCAGAATCTGCAGAAACTGGGTGCCGTGTGGGGTGATGACCACTTCAAGGATAGATAGTGATGAGAATAAATAAAAGGTAAAAAGAAAACCAACAATATCTCGATATCTGGCTCCTGTTTCCCTATAGCTGTGATTGGAGTATAGAGAGGAGAGATCGGGGGTGTACATAGTGACTGCCCTTAGCCTTGGTTGAAGGAATAAGTAAGATCGTACCTGGTCGTGATTGGAGTAGGGCATATCTTCTTAGCCTTGTCCAGGAAGAGTAAGGGAGATCTCCATGTATTGTTACGACAAGAAGCAATAGGAGAATAGGCTACTTCATGTTATGAGGATAGCATGAGAGTAGGGTGGTTTGAGGAGACTGGATATGGGGTATGAGGAGACCGAGATAAATAAATGTTGTTGTGTTGTGTGTTGATTGAGAGATCTCTTTCCTTGCCTGCAGGTCCCTACTTATAAGTTGTTTTGCTTTATCAACAAGTTTCCCAACGACCCACTTTTAGAAAGCTAAACCCCACATTGCACAAACATTCCACGTTTTTAGGAAACGAGGGACCCCACTTTCCATGTTTTTAGAGTCCTTATCATGTGGACTTTTTCTCAACAAATCCTACATAATTGGGTTTCTTAATGGACCCCACTTCCCTATTTTAGGGAGGCTTGTAGTCACGTAGGACTCAATTCTACCGCCGGGCTACGGCGGGTGTAAACATTGCCCCCCTCCCCCTACTTTCTCATTATGTCGCTACAATAAGACGTGATGAGAAAGTGTACACTTGTTATGGATCCAATCCTATGATGAGTTTCACTTGACCAATCGGTCAAAAGATATGTTTTATTTTGACTCTCGAAAACAATTGTGGCCGTGTGAATGGGCCAAAAGTTTTTTGTTTTTGATTAAAAATGTGGCCATATGGAATTGGCCACAAGTTTTTGTTAAAAATTGTGGCCGGATGACCACTTTGTAAAAAGATGACCATTTTGTAAAATGGATTGTGGATGATCCTCGATGATCCGGCTTTTCAATCATCGGCTGGAGCCGATTATCATTAGCCGACTAATATATCATGATTGATTTAAAAATTGGTCAGGTTTGTGACCAAACTTTAAATTTATGGCTGGTCATGTTTATGACCGATTTTTCTAATTTAAAAATTGATCATGTTTGTGGACAAACTTTAAATTCATGGCCGGTCATGTTTATGACTGATTTTTCCAATTTAAAATTTTGTCATGTTTGTGACCAAACTTTAAATTCATGGTTGGTCATGTCTAAGACTAATTTTTTTCAATTTAAAAATTGGTCATATTTGTGACCAAACTTTAAATTCATGGCCGGTCATGTTTATGACCGATTTTTCCAATTTAAAAATTGGTTATGTTTGTGTCCAAACTTTAAATTCATGGCCGGTCATGTTTATGACCGATTTTTGAATTTGGTTGGTCATATTGCCCATGATCAATCATGAATGTTCATTAAAGCATCCTTAAACTGATTACTATATAGCCATCATCATGGACATGCCGTATTATAAAATATTACGGCATAAAAATTGATGACGAGATCACGACTTCAACTTTTGATGCACATCCGGCAATCTTAATTTCTTTCAAAGATGTTTAGGCTATAACCCAACATTTAAGACCTCACATCCGGATGTTACATGAATTGTAAATTGGCCGAATGGCCATAGTTTATCTCGTCTTGCCCCTGGGTGTTATGGCAAACAAGATAACATAAAATATTTTGCCAATATCGAGTCCCACTGGGCGTGCCAAAAAGATGTTCCCATCATTTCCGGCTTGGCTCAGGGATGCCTGAGTGCGCGGGCGTGCCAGCATCTGTGCCGATGCGAGTAGGAAACTTTTGACCCCGGCGCCGAGTGCACGTAGAACCGGACGGGTTGCAGTTCAGATATGACCCAGCCGCCTGTAGATTTGGAGATTTCTGATCTGGCGATTGCTGAGATGATTGGGGTTTGTCCTCCAAGGTTTTTCTCCCAATTTTATGGCAACATAGACGACGGCCACATTGGTGGTGGCCGTTTGTAGACACCCCAAAATTGCATGATTTTTGATAAATCTTGAAGGAGAGAAATATTTTATTGGAATTTTCAATTCTTAGAATTGGGTTTGAGATCCTTAACCCATTTGAATCCAAAACCACAAAGGAAAAGGCCCAAATTCAATCTTTTGCGCAAAGTCAAACTTTTTTCGATTGAATTTGTTTACTTTTGACCCCAAAAAATGAAATATTTTTTAAGACAAGATTTCAAGATAATTGTTCCCGGTAATCAGGTTTTTAGTAATGTTATTGCACAAATGAATTTTTTGAGCCTTTAAATCTTGACAAATACCTTAGTATTAACATGTTGAATCTTTTTACCGGACCTGAAAAATCGGAATTTAGCCTTGAACTGGAAAGTTGACTTTTTATTCACTTGGAATTTGGGTCTGGAACTATTTTTAATGGATTCAAATGAGAGGGGGGGGGTGCTTGCTTATTTACATGTAATATCTTAAGTAAATGGAGATTAAAAAATATGAGGACATTTACTTAAATGATATTACATGTAAATAAGTATTGCCTGTGTAGGTAAGGGTCAAAACCATTGAAAATTGATCAAACCTGTGCTGCTCGCTTTTTGTATGCGGATGTGCCTTGTCCGCATTTGATTTGCGGTCAAGGCATGACCGCATTTTGAATGGGGATGTGCCTTGTCCGCATTTGATCTGCGGTCAAGTTATGACCGCATTTGGTATGTGGTTAAGGCATGACTGTAATCCAAATGCAGTCATGGACAGTTTTGTGCGTTTTTGCAATTGTTCGATTTCTGAGCCTTATTTACATTCCTACCTCTCTCTAGGAGATGTGATCTTCTATTTTTACCCCCCGTGGTTTATTATATTTACTCCAACCCATGTTTTAAAACTAAGTTGGAACATTCTAGAACCCTATTTTAGCATACCCTTGGGACCAACCATGCCCCTGGGTTTGCCTATAAATAGAGGGCCTCTCCTCAAGCAAATGGCTGAGAATTGAAAGCTAGAAGAGCTCCAAGAGAAGAAAGGAACCCCTGCCTCTCTACTTTCCTAAATCCATGTAAGCTTCTTTCATTTTTTTTCTTTTCTATTTTTAAATTCTAGGGTTAGTCTGATCTTCTCCCTTTATGTAGAATAAGGCCTACTTTATGGTTGTAACCCAAACCTATCTCCAAGTACCTCAAAACTACTTTCTAACTGTAAAACGTAAGAGAGAGCTAGGGGAAAGGAGAACAGGTTTATTCGTAGGATAGACCCCTATGTGTTGTAATCCTTGATATATGTCTTGTAATGCTTTGTTTATATTATGTGATTGTTTATTTCTGAAATATGGAGGAATACCATGGATCTATGCTGTTCATAGCATTAGATCTCATTTTCCTCCTAGAGTTTTGATTTTTTACATTATTTTCTTTCTTTTGGTTATTATTAGGCTAGGATTTTGGATATACCATGATCAATATGGTAGATCTGAAATCAGAAGCCTTAAATTAACCTCTAGGGTTTTATGAGGTGATTTACATATGGAGGAATACCATTGATCTATGCTGTTCATAGCATTAGATCTCATTTTCCTCTTAGAGTTTTGATTTTTTACATTATTTGCTTTCTTTTGGTTATTATTAGGCTAGGATTCTAGATCTACCATGATCAATATGATAGATATGAAATCATAAGCTTTAAAGTAACCTCTAGGGTCTCTTAAGGTGATTTTCAAGTTGTTTTAATCTTTGAGAGAGGATCCTATGCTCAAACTCTCCCTTTTGATGTTTTTTATTATTAGGCTAGGATTTTGGATCTACCATGATCAATATGGTAGATTTGAAATCAGAAGCCTTAAAGTAACCTCTAGGGTTTCATGAGGTGATTTTCAAGTTCTTTTAACCTTAGAGAGAAGACCCTATGGTCCAAACTCTCCCTTTTTGATGTTTTTCATCAACAGGGTGTATTGGGTTCAGATTTCTCAACTAATGAGAGATTTAGTCCAGATTTGTGTCCTAAATAGTTCAAGTTTATTTCTCATTGTTTTTTTTGTGAAAAGATTTTTACTTCTATCATGATGATTTTTCAATACTTTAATGATTTAACCTAAGGCTGATTTGCTAAGTTTTGCTTTATGTTTATTTTCATTGATGATTATTTTAATTTTTTTTTACTCAATCATAAAACCCTCAAAATGGTATATTCATATGAAAGGTCTAGAATTAATTGGGCCATTTATATAGAAAAAGCCATCTTTTTTTCTTTATTTTTGATTTGATTTTTGTTAGTAAGCTTTTCTAGCATGAACAGTACTTGGCAACCACCTTGTGTGGATGAATGAGGGTGCCTAACACATTCCCCTATTCATAACCTAATCTCCTTACCCATTTCAGGTTCTTTATTTTAAAGTAGAGTTATTTTTACTCTAGTTTTGCACTTTTGTATTTTATTTGATTATTTTGGTGACCATTCACACCTAAACAGAATGGTGACGACTCTTATTTTTTAATGAATTCCGTGTGATGATACGGGAATCATTGAATTGATTTTCCATATCTCACACCATTCAATGTAAAATCTGCAAAAACTGGGTGCCGTGTGGGGTGACAGTCACTTCAAGGATATATAATGATGAGAATAAATAAAAGGTAAAAAGAAAACCAACAATATCTCGGTATCTGCCGCCTGCTTCCCTATAGCCGTGATTGGAGTATAGAGAGGAGAGATCGAGAGCCGCCTTAACGATTATTGTTTGCGAGGTGCACAATAAGAAACTAATATTTTAATAATATAGGAGAAAAAATAGGGAATAGTGGTTTGTTGAAAAGACCGTCCTTAAAATAGAAAAGTAAATCAAATTACTTAAAATACTGAATTTGAATAGGGAAGCTGCCGGAAGACAAACGGTACGTAAAGCCATGTCCATGGCTCAAATTTCAAAATTTGAAGAAGTCAAAGACTGTGATAGAAAGGGATCCCTTGGGTTAGGTACTAGCCCTGGCTTACGTACTAGCTGAACACTAATTTTCATGGCTAATTCAAAGATAAGTACACCGAATCAATTATTTTACTTCAATAGCTAATAATCCAAATCGTCACGGTCTCAAAGACTATAAATACATGATAAAGTTCTACCTAATCTCATTTTACTTAATATATTCAACAGATTTATTATATTGTTTGTCTCTGTTTGTTTATTCCTGGGCTTAGTATCAATATACTTTTTTTTTTGTTGGCCGCCTTTGATTGGGTCATAAAATGAGAAATTTTGTCCTTTTTCTTCTTGCCATATTGACTTTATTTTAATATATTCTAAAATTGTTGCTTGGTCATTGAATGAGTTGTTAAATAAGTAGTTAAAATTCTAATATATTCTAATGGAATGATAATGGAGGTCCAACCCCATTATAAAAGGGCTCAGCTTCTACCCCCTTTGTAGCATACATAGACCCCAAAGAAAATGTCTAAGCTTGCCCAGCTTCTCGTGTTGTTCCTCGGGGTGGTGGTGTTCGCCACCTCCGCTTTGGCTGACTACTACCACAAGCCTCCCTATGAGAAGCCCAAGTACCCCCCAGTATACAAACCTCCCGTATACAAGCCACCTCATTACAAACCTCCCGTATACAAGCCACCTCATTACAAACCTCCCGTATACAAGCCGTATCCCCACCACAAGCCACCTCATCATGAGGAACCCCCGAAGAAGATGCCGTATCCCCACCACAAGCCACCATACAAGCCTCCCCCATATGATGATCATCACAAGTGATCGCGCGGTGACTCGGTAATAATAGTATTGATAAATAAAGACTCTTACTAGTAAGAGGTGTTAATTGCCAGTGAGCTTGCCCTGCTGATCATCTCGTGATTAGGGTTCAAGCATATATCTGCTGGCCAGTTGTTGCTTGTGTGCTTGTAGTTCTATTCTGTACTGTAATGTGTTGGCCCATGTAATGGGTTGAATATCTATATATAGTGCGTCTTCCTCTTCGTCTTCTTAAATAACGCTTATTAAT
The DNA here is from genome assembly GCA_947561395.2 of Buxus sempervirens. Taxonomy (NCBI): domain Eukaryota; kingdom Viridiplantae; phylum Streptophyta; class Magnoliopsida; order Buxales; family Buxaceae; genus Buxus; species Buxus sempervirens. The sequence continues at coordinate 32,333,673 of OX387192.1, forward strand.
CTTGCTAACCATACAACTCTTTCTACAAAAGAAATTTCTGTGAAATTAATTAGCTGCTGGTACAGATCGACCTAAAAGCGGAGGTCCCTTTGACCCGGCCAACAATAAAAGTAGCGAAACATTTCCAAGATGCCACGCACAACGAATCCCTGACGCGAATGGATTTTTGTCACGTGCGTTGCCCCATATTGGTCCTGATATACGTGGGGTACGTGTAACGATAAAGAGCGTACTGCACCACAGAACCTCTGTCTGCATGGCAGAAAGCTACGAGGTTTGTCCCTCAAACTGCACTAATGTGTCATGCTGGTTATCCTTCTCTCGGAACACGTTTGCGGGACATGAAATCATCCGCAAACCTGTTTCTAATGGCAAACACGTGCGTTTGTGAGATCTAAACTTCTGGCTTTTAATCATCTGGCCGGGTTATAGCCAGTGGCGTAGTCAGGATTTTGAGTTAGGGTGGGCTGAAATATTATAATTTTAAGTGATTTTCTCTCTCCTAATTTGATTTAGAGACAAAACCTTAGAGAGTTAGAGTTGAGTTTAATTTCAATCGTGACTCTCTCTCTCTCTCTCCCAATTTGATTTAGATATATTATAATCTATTTGATTTAGAAACCAAACCTGATTTAGAAACAAAATCTCATAGTTGAGTTTAAATTCAATCGTGACTCTCTCTCTCTCTCTCTCTCTCTCCCAATTTGATTCTCTGTCTCCCAATTTTGATTTAGAAACAAAATCTCATAGTTGAGTTTAATTGAAATTCTTTTGCATGTTTTAATAGAAAAATGAAAAAAAGAAAGGTGGTACAAAGCTTGGTAAATAATAAATGGATCATATATTATAAAGAAAAGTAACTGGTGTCATTTTTTGCAAGGAAATGAAGAAAAATTGAATGGGAAGAACCGCGTAGGAGCGTGGACCAGTGTTTAAAAACCCGGAAAGGGCTGGTAACTCGCTCGGAAGCTTATTTGTTTGAGTAATTACAAGTAATTAGGCTAAGTTACCAGCCTTGTTATTATATAAATAAACAAATAATTTAAGAGATAAGTGAAACTCGGTTAAATTTTGGGATTTACTCTATAGAACTACCTAGTGAAAATTACCTGGTTTTTAGGGTGAGTAAACTCGCAGCATAACCTGCTTGAATAACTCAAGTGAGTATTCCAAGTTACTTGCTGGTTTTTTAACAGTGGCGTGGACAAAGCTCGATCAATATTAACATGCAAGGAGATTTTTCATTTGGTGCTACTAAATTGTACTAGCGTGAAATGTGCGGATGGATGCCCCATTTCAATAGTGGGGCGCACATCCCAAAACACATCCCATCTAATTGTTTCATGGTACCACTGGATTTTAGCTCAAGATGAAATGCATTCACAGGGGAGATCGGCAATCACTCAAGACCGTTTCCTCTACCACAAATTGGTGGTACCAGTATGAAACGGATCGTTGAATGCTTGTGTTAGGAGGGGGGCCCACACCCTCAGATCCCATCCAAACGACTATTGGGAGAGCAATTGAGATCCTATAGGACCTTTGTCTACAACCTTATGTGAAGCCTGCATTGGGATCATGCCATAAGTAATGTGAATGGCATAACTGTAAAGTTTTAAGCAATCTTGTGAAAAACTGCAAATAAGGTTTTAAATGAAGGTCCTACTAGATATGAACTGTTGAGATAGGGTCTCCTAGGGGTGGGATGAAATCCTGCCATGTGAATTATCTTAGAGTGAGTTTTTTTTCATGTGGGCCCCACTTAAAATATTTATAATAATGAAAAAATAGTAACGGTGAGATGCCCACATAGTAGCATCTCTTCGGCAGAGACAATTAAGAGCATTATCAGCAGCTTCCCTATTTGGCTCCCATTCATTAAAATAGGGAAACCAAATAGAGATTTTAACAAAAAAAATTACCTCCATCAGATTCCTCGTCTCTAGTTTCCTTAAAATTTTAGAATATGCTATAGTGTAGCTTCCCTAAACACGAAAAAGACGTGCTCGATACCCATTCTCTCCTCTCTGGAAAGAATAGTCCGATGCCCTAGCAACTCAAGGAAATCCACTGCCTCTCTTTTTTTCTTCTTCTCTCTCTTTCTCTCCATAACCTTACGTTGTTGGCAATGTTCACCGGCGGAGCACTCAACTCGAAGAATCAGGTTCGCCTGCAACGTTCTATCCTCTCCAGATCCCTTTTCCTCTTGCTCTCTCTCGTAAACTTTTTAGGGTTTAGCATATCATCAGTCGTTGCTTGTCGTCATACTAATTTTGGAAATCTATTTCCCGATAGGACTCAAATTACTTAATTGTCCGCTCTTCTTTCGTTAGCAATATACAACTCGGAATTGTTAGCTATGTGGATCAGTATGCATGTAGATGTGGCTATATAATATTTTCTTTCGCATAAGCATAAAGAGGGTTACTTTTCTTTCCTCTTCCAACCTTCAATATAGCTGCAGATGTATTGAAGGGATATGGTGGCAGTGATGGTTGAGTTACTCCCTTGTGCTTACATTATAGGAATAATCATATTGAATATGGTTATGTTACTAGTTCTTGAAATTTCAAATCTTAGCATGTATTATGCATCACTTTTCATAGATAGTTTAATGCATACTCTTTCATATAGTTATTGGGTATCGCGTTGCACCATCATGACATTGGTTTTTGATAATTTTTTTTATGTAATTATGTTCTAGTGGTGTTATTGCAGTTTTATGTGGTATATTAATTTATGCCATGGAGATTTATTTTCTTGTATTACATAAATATTGGTGTGTATTCCCCTATCGACCAGTGGGTGTTTGTTTATTGTGTGTTTACATTTTAGTGTATTACAAGTGACCATCTATAGAAGAATGTGATATGATATAGAGTGGATAAGCATTACACTTTGGAAACCATTGCTACAAACACCGCATAGTAAATTGGGAAATCCATTGAGGATTTTGAATAAATGTGATAAACTTTTGAAATGGAGTATTTAAGCTCATTTTAGTGTTCTTGGGATTTCTAAGGTAAATTTAGTTGTTTTCTCTATTCAATGACTAGGTTGTTTGGTTATTGAAGTAAATCATGGTAATTAATTATACATGGTTTCTTTGGAGGTAAATTATAGAATTTAATGTGTTCCTACTATCTGATTTAGAAAATTTGGATTTAGTGTAAAGAGAAAGAATGCAATTAAACAATAACTTATTTTACCTTGGGCGGAAGCATATTAATATGTTATGTTAGCATGCTTTAATGAACATATTGTGCAGCAAAGGAAATTATATTGGAATAGATTCATATTTTCACATGATTGTATGGAAGCCCATGATAAAATTAAGTTAAATTTTAGATGATAAATTAGCATGGTTGGGTTACAAATGTTGTATGAAATTATTTTATGATGTTAGTATGGCATGATATATACAATATACAGGTATATCATTAGATTGGATGAAGTAATGACAAAACCTTTTTAATGAAAGATTTTGGGGTGAGTACAAGAAAATATTATGAAAGAAAGAAAAGAGATTTTCTTTTTTTTTGAAAGGGGATGTTATTGATACAATGTATAGGGAAATTTTGGTGTATTAATGAGAATTAGATAGAAATTATGAAAAAAAAATTTCATGAAAGCTCATTTTAAAGAAATTAAAGTGCAAGGGTTTATTGCTGGATCGTGATTGTGATCGTGATCGGAAAAAAAAAAATTTTGTTTTAGCTCTTGAGTTTTGATTAATTTTATTTATTTAGTAGCTTGAATTAAATTCATAAGTAACTTGTGACCAAAATGATTGTTTATTGAAATTCTTCTCACCAATGAACTGAATTTTTAAATTGTTGTGGATAGAGAGTGGAAGTGAAATCACACACACAAAAGTCCTTGTTTCATTATGTGCATGTGAATGCTTTTATTCTAATTGAATACAGCTATTTCATGATTTTGTAATTGGTAAAAAAAAAAAAAAAACTTTTACCAAATAGACTCATAATGAGTACATTTATACAATAAATATATCTTGTTGATAAAAATAAGTAAATATTAAATTGGATTGGTGTTTGTAGTCATTATAAGGTTGAAATTGCGACAGGTCTGGATGGCATGTGAATTCATTACTGATTACTAGCTTTGATTGTGATATGTATAACAGTTTCTCTTAGTGTTGATATGGATACTAAATAATTGGCAAACAGGCACATTTAAAATAATTGGAATATATGTTCCCATTTGCAACTGATTATTGATTGAGCAAGACAAATGTAAAAATGCTTATTGTTAGCAGACCTTTATTTTATAAAATCTATATTATTTAGCCTTGTTAGTGACATAAATATTTTCGAGTTCAATTCAATAGAAAAGAAGGCTTCAGCATGCTCCTTTTATTTTATTTTAGGATGCTTGAATTGAGATTTTGCATGTCCAATAATTTTAAAGGAGTTTAAGTAAAACTATTCAATGGAGGTTCTAAATTCTGGTTAAGTTCCAATTATTGAAACAGATAAGTTATGTTTTATTAAATCTATTCACCATACAATTAGAAAATAATGAAACTGTTGGGCACAAGGAATCTAACAATATCTGAAGAATGAGATTGTGAATTACGTATTTTTATTCTTGAATGAAAATTCTACCTCTATATAAAAGCTTATTCTTGACTTATTATACAAATTGTCATTTGAATGGATTGCCATCTGTTGGGTTCATGGATATGTTATTGTGCATGTGGTACTTTTACATGGTGGAGATAAGATTATTGTATATTTTAAATTATCACTTGTGAAATTAAACTTGAGTTATAATTTTTTTAACATTATGTCGTGTACATGGTGAGAATACTATGTTTAGCACCCTAGGTCTATTTTTATGATTATTTAATGGGTTTATATCTCCACTCAACGATGAATACTCGAAATTCTTTTCCCTTGTGAGGTGTGTAGAGTATACACATGAGGACATGAATACTACAAATATGAGTTTGTAGTTTACTATTTTGATTGCACTTGTATGCGGTTGATGCTAATGCAGTTTAACTGTTGGGTTGTGACTTTGTATGCATGATTTCTAAGTGCACCTCCATATGGAAGTGGAATCTTCATCCATTATGGTTTTGTATGATGTTGTATTTTAAAACTGATTGGGTATCCATTAATGGATCAGGTAGGTGTTCTAGTTTACTTGTTTGACTTATGTCATGAGAAGGACATGTTGGATTTTCCTTGGTATACCTAATATATTCACATGTTATTATAAGACCATGTTATGCATGCGAAAAGAAAAAAAAAAAAAAAACTTAATCAATTGCAGTAATGTCTGTTAGTGTTGCTAAAGTGCAAATTTAAAATACTAAGGTGGGATATACATTTATCTAATTATAATGTGATGGATTTGTATCTTCTTTTATTATTGAATTATGCCAAATTTCGAGGACGAAATTTTCTTTAAGGAGGGTAGATTGTAAGGACCTAAAATTTCTTTTTTTAATTTTGACCAAGTCAAACAATTGACTGGTCAAAGTCTTTTTATTTTGGACTTTTGGTTGATGCTAAACACCTAACTTCCTACCCTCACATGCACCAAATCCCAACTCCTCTTAAAGAAACCCTAGCCTTTCACAACACATCACTTTTTAGGTTTTGTTCTTTGCTCTTAGCCGCCACTCACCCCTCTCACATCTCACCTTCTCTCTTCTCCTCTCCCTTATCCCACTCACTTCCCTTCTTCTCTCACATCTCCTTCTTATGTCTTAACCTCCTTTATTTAATGTTCTTGGGGATTAACAAAAGAAGGCAAAGGAGGGGGAAGAATATAATTTCAAGGCTTCATACAAGTAAGTGGGATTAATAAACCTTTTATGTTTATTTGCATTGATATATATTTTTTTATAGTTCTTTGATTAGTTATTTGATTGATAAAAGTAACACTTAGGTTATTATTGATCGAAATCATGTGAAAATGGTAGGTTCAGTATCACTCCGTAAGGTCTCTTGCATTGGTTGTTGCATTTAAGGTGAAGTTGTTAATGTCAAGTTGAAAGCAAATTCGTGGGAAGCATGAATATTGGGTTTTATTGTTTAAATATCATGTGGAGTAGGAGTGTAGGACAATCATTGAATGATAGACAAAAAGGTTAGGAAATGAACAAAAAGGGGATGTGACAAGGTTAGGTTCTCACGGATGAGAGAGAAAGGTCAATGGATTGTGCAAGGCTTTGTTTTGTAAATATAAAATGAGTTTAGGTTAATGAATAATTCAAGAAACTTTAAGGTTAAAGTTTCCAAAAATTTCACCTTCACCACCACTTTTGATGTGATTAGAGGCAAGGGCTCATGTGCAGGGTATTCTTTGTAAATTTAGAGTAACTTGAGAAATAGTTGATATTTCCAACAACTTAAAGTAAAAAGTTATAAACAAATTACATTTCTGCCATTCTACATGAATCCTTACATGTCTTTGAATTTCAGTAATTAATATAAATATAGAATGGCATAAGTGAGATTAACCTTATCCTCAAAATTCCGTGCGGTATCTCATAGTCTCTCATGCATGTGATGTATTTGTTTGATGGTTTTTGTGTTGAAAAGAGGATAAACATTACAAATCATTAAATGGGATTAGACTGAAATATATGGTATCTTATGCACAATAATTCCATGCACGAACCTGATAATGAATAGCAAGTGATGTGTGTAACTCATCTTTATATACATGATGCAAGTTTTATGTAAAGATTATAAGTGGGAAATTTGTTTTTAAAGATGGGTTGATTATTTTGTCTTTTTGGTGAAGTGGAAGAGAGATAAAGAGATGGAGTTGGCTATTTTTATCTTTTAGTTAAGGTGGAAGAGTGAGAAGGAGATAGGGTTGTTTCATTAACCATAGCACAACAATGTGTGCATGCACCCTATTTTTGTTTATATATATTTGAAACTATATGAGTTGGTGCAATGTTTAATAATTATTGAATTTAGATCAAAGCATGGCATGTTGAGTTGGTAGTTTTAAATGAAACATAATGATATGGATATTAGTACTACTAGTATCTTGATACTAGTCTAGTACCTAGCACCAAGTGTTGTTGGGAGATATAATGTTTGTACTGCTAGCACGAGTTGCTAGTTCAGTACCCAGCATTTTGAGATGTCTGGGATGATGATTAAATTGTACTGCTAGCCACGCTAGTTCAGTACCCGGTGTGTGACTAACCACTGGGATGATTGTGATGCGATTGTACTGCTAGTGGCAAGGGTTCACTAGTCCAGTACCCAATATGAAGACTGGCAGACACCTATATGGTAGTACTTCTAGTTGTGAGGCCACACACTAGTTAAGTAGTCTGCCAGGGACATTCTATTGGGAGTGTGTTTACTGCTAGTCTATACTAGTTCAGTACCCAGTGCGGGACTCCCACTGGAAGAGGATATTGAGATGATTGTACTGTTAGCAGACATAATGCTAATTCAGTACCCAGGGTGACCTAGATGTCTACTGGGACATGAGGATGATACTTGGTGGTTAATATTTCTACTTTTATTTTGTTATTTATATTTCTGCAAGGTATATGTTCATAAAAACCACAGGTAAGTATTTCTAACACTTAGATTAAGATTTATTTATTGTTTCTTTTTATCATGTTAAATTTATTGTTCTCATGTTAGAGTTCATGATCCCTTATGTTTAACATTGTTAATATTAAAATATATATGTAAATATGTTATGAACCCAATTTAGGAAAACCTTGCATATTTAATGATAATACTATTAAATATCAATTTGGTGTACATATATTATTTAAATGTGGAATATTATGCATATTCTCATACGGGGTGTATTAGCCTCACTTACTGGGTTTCGTTGAGACTCACCCCTTATATTTTCACAGGAAATCAGAAATCCTGAGATAATGAAATGTGGTGACAAGATGGTGATTGGAATGATAAACATGTTGTGTGAGATGTTATTGCTTCTGCAAAGATATTTGATGTTGATGTATATTATAAACCATTGGGGTTCAAGAATTGTAATTGGATGTATGTGGATAAGCCATGGTTCGGGCTGGTTCAATTTTGATTTTAATTGTTATATTGGTTTAAATTCCGCTTTAAATCTGATTGAAGAAGTATTAAATTAGATACTCAAGTATTTATTGAGAAATAAATGCATTTTCGGATTCGCTCACGAGCAAGGTTACGCTCGGTCCTACTCATGCATAGTAAGTCGTGAGATGTGGATTTAGGGCGTGACAACCTTCCTCTCTTTCTCTCCCTCTCTCTCATTCAACGATAATGGAAACATAAACGTTACCAAGCCAACCATTGGCAAAAGACATTTCTTTTTGCGTACTGATCTGTAATCTTGGCAACTTTATGGCCATGATATCTTTAAGAAAAGTTTACACAACAATAAAAAGTTAAAAGAGAGGAAGAGCACAGAGAAAAAAAAAAGGATATATTTTCTTTTTTATTGATTTCACCGAAGTATACTTGCAGTTGGAAAATATGCTTTTTGCAAAATGTTAGCAGGATTCCATCGTCGTTGAAGGGATATCACAGGAAAAAAATCAGGAGAGAGAAAGGGAAAAGAGATTTTGAAAAAGAAGAAAAAGGTTTTTCTCTCTCTTAAATGAGTTTATGTCCTGTTACTGTTGCGCCGTATGCCTGGACGTGTGTTAATAAGCTATTAACGCTGTGGTGGATGCAATAAACAAAATGCTGTAGACGATGCAGAGCCCCACAGATTATAAAGAAAAGTAACTCGTATCTTTTTTACAAGGAAATGAAGGAAAATCCGATGGGCGGAAGAATTGACAAAGCTCGTTCAAAACTGACCGATGCGAAATGAATGATGTTAGTGATAAGAATTGACAAAGCTCGTTCACTCATATAGCTATTCTTAGATGGTTGCTATTCTTTTGAATTGTAAAACACGGTCAAACTAGTTGTTGTAACTGATTGTTCTATAACTTCGATATCCTCCTCGATTGGAGAACACAGCGAGATATTCCCTCTTTTAACACTCTTTTACAAATGCATTATTTCTAGAGCCAAAATTGGGTGATTCAGTGAAATCACAGGTTGGGATGGAGCATGGATGTGTCGGACCGTATCGATGTGTACAACCATCCGTACATTTCATGCTAGTTCCACTAAGTGGCACCAGAACGAAACGTTGTCATGCGACCATGTCCTCTGCCACCACTTGGTGTTGGTGGTACTGGTAGCATTATGAAAAGGACCGACACATGCCTGTGTTAGGTGACATCGTTTCATCTGATGCCGCTCATTGATACCAGCATGAAACGTGTTGATGGTATCACCGTACCATCGGATTCCGGGAGTAGATGAAATGCGATTGAGATAGGGTCTAGACGCTGTCCCACAAGATTTTGGGAGTAGACAAAATGCAATTGAGATAGGATCTCTTTGGGGCGGGATGAAATACTAGATGCTGTCATGTAAATTATCTCACGGTCAATTTTTTTTCATGTCAACCCCATTTATAATAATGAAAAAGCACTAAGGGTGACATGCCCGCTTGGTAGCATCTCACGGGCGAGTAACAATTCAGGTAAACCTAACAGAAGATTTTGAGCATGACAAAAGACAAATCGAACCGTACGTACAGCCACGTACATGGCCCAAATATCAAAATTTTGAAGGAGTCGAGGACTATGATAGCTACAAATCGATTCATTGGGTTAGGTAGGACTTTGGTAGAAAGCGATCCATTGGGTTAGGTAGGACTATTCAACTCCATGAGAAAAAGGAAAAGGCAGGACTATTCAAATATAAGTTCAGAGAAGCAAAGTCCTGCATGTGCTTACGTAAACACTAATTTTCATGGCCAATAAATTAACCCGTTAGAGATAAGTACAACGACTCAACGAGTCAATCATTTTACTTCAATAGCTAATAATCCAAATCGTCACGATTTCGAATACTATAAATCCATGATAATGTTCTACCTAATCGCATTTTTTCTTAATATATTCAACAGATTTATTTATTTATTTTTTTGTTGGTGGGGGTAGTATCAATATCCTTTTTTGCCTTTGATTGGATCATAAAATGAGAAATTTTGTCTTTTTTTTTTTATCTTCTTGCCATTTTGACTTTATTTTAATATATTATAATTTTTTTTTTTTTGGTAATAATATTCTAAAATTGTTGCTTGGTCAGTTAATGAGTAGTTGTTAAAGAAGTAGATAAAATTCTAATGACTTGACTTAGATTCCCATTATTTATATAATAAATGGAAAAATGCAGTTTTGAATGTAACAGCAAATGATCTGATTTAATACACGTGCAAAATGTCAGATGACTGGCCCTTCTCGAAGATGTAAATAAACGTAGTCAAACGGGCTAGCATGGCATGGTCCGGGGGATCTGGCCCATGCCAACCATGCCACATCCCAGACTTGGCCCATGTCATGCTGTGTCAAGATATGGGCTGAGCTATGCCGGTCCGTCCGACCAACCTAGAACTGCGAGGCTTCAGGTAATGGGCCGTCATGTGTTATCTTGTGTCTAAAGCGTGTCGGGCCACAATCCGGCTCATTTGATGGCCACTTTTACGGGCTTGTTATCCTGGACGATTTAAAACGCCCTCACATTGGTTAGATCATCCACCAATTTTTATCACGTATCCCACTCATTCATCACACTAACTTATCATATTACAATATTATTCCCATGATGAAATAGGTTGTATTTAATGATGAGTTGGATTATATCTTATGATAAGTTGAGTTGTATCCATGATAATTTGAATTGTGTCAGTATGATCAACTAGGTTGTATCCAATAATGAATTAGGTTGTACTCATGATGTGTTGGGTTGTAATCCTTATGAGTTGGATTTTACCAATGGAATGATAAATGAGGGGGACACGTGGTAAAGATCGAGGATGCTCCAGCCGATTGTCCAGCATGAGGCTCTTGCAAATATGATACATATTGAAGAAATATTTTTTTAGCACCTTTTTCCCGTCGTGTAGCATTCTAGTTTCTATCTTCTATCGATAATGAAATATACTTCAAAGATTCATAAAGGAAACACCATGTACTACAGGCCCCCTCCCTTACAATCACATACACACACAAGAAAAATAGAAAAAGAATAAACACACACACACACTAATCAGATGAACTCATCCGTAACTCCTACAAATAATGGGTTCCTAAATCCTCAAGAGCCACCATATTTTCTTTACATACCTCTCCCGCTTTTTGTTTCCTAATGCTTGACTTCCTCTTTCTCATGGAGTGCCTCTTCTTTAGAGCTATCACCGGTGAAACCCGATCCTCCTCGCACCCACGGTATGTCATGTCCTGAAGAGCCTCACGCACCCTTTCAATTGGAAAATTGAGCACAGCCATCGAACCCCGGCTCAAGAATGCAGCTTGATCATAGGCCATAGCTGCTTCTTCGGCGCTATCGAATGTCCCCAACCAGACCCTCATCATCCTCATGCCATGTCTAGTTGAGTCCCTTATAATTGCCCCCGCCCGCCGCCCCCCCCCCCCCCCCCCCCCCCCCCCCCCCCCCCCCCCCCAAGCTTCAACGTGGTTCCGCCACTGCCCTCATGCCATGTCTAGTTGAGTCCCTTATCTCTGCAGCAAATTTTCCCCATGGTCGTTGTCGAACCCCTCTGTAAGACTTCTTACTCTTCTTCTTAGGCTCTTCTTCCTTCACTTCATGTGATGAAACCGTCTCCCTTTCTCCTCCTGTTGCTTTGGCTGCAACATCAAAGAAGGGCACATCTTCTGTGTCATTTACACTGAAAGGAAGAGTTCACCCCCAAAATCCCACTCATCAAACAGGAAAGAATCCGGTGACCATAAATCACAAGTTGGGTACTGGAAGTGCGAAGCATCCATGTCCAACGTAGAAAGCAAGCTGAAGGATTTGTTAAGAAATTCTCTTCATAATTAAACTTTAAAGACCCAGCTAGCCTTTTATATACAACTGAGAAGAATATAAATACTAGATATATATAACGTCCCACTAGACATTTTTCAATAGATGAAACGTCAGACTATTGGGAAATGTGGCTTCCAGGCAATTTGGTATTATTTATTTGACACTCCTATGTTAGACAAGCCGGAATAACAGGAGATTCAAATGCATGTTCTATCTCACTAATTAATGGTCCTCAGGTCATAGTCTTCCATAACAGAAATTTCCTTCAAGGCCGTCACATTTTACGTCCTGCGTCATGCCCGGTGCTGCTGCCCTGGTGTGCTGCCTTCTGTTGTTATGATATTCTCCACACCTACTTTGAAGTAATAAGAACAATGCTTCGAACACCATCCATTGATAGATACCAATTCTACCAAGAGCTTAATTAAGCTAATAATAGGGGTGAACTTTATATATTTAATTATATTCCCAATAACAGACCGATAAGGATTATCAATCAATCTATAAATGGCAGCTATCCCATCTCTATCTAATCTACACAGTCACATAAAGCAGCGATCGATCCACTTGTTTATAACTAAATAAAAAAGACATCCATGATTAACTTTTTATGCATTTTGTTTATTAGTCTACCTAGCTCACATGAAAATTTTAGGATAGTGTGGCTCATCACTTCCATTTTATATGCACTAGTTGTAGATTAATTAAAATGATAAGTCCAGTTGAAAGTTCATATATACATATATCACGCTTAAAGAAGTCTAAATCAAATAATGGCGCCTATCGAACACAGACATGAACGTCCAACCAGCTAGAAGAAGGACAATTAATGGTGGTTAAGTTATTATCCTCTGGTTGTATTTCAGAGTTCTTTAATTAATTGGGTGCAGTAACAAAGCGGCCATGTGAGTCCTTGGAATGGGGGACCTTGAGTTCATGCATGTCTTGAAGCTTATCTCATATGCGAATTTGCAGGTCAGACATCATATGATCTATTGAGTAATTAGGCCTGAAAGTGCCAGACTTTACTTCATTTGTTTATTTGAACCAGCCTCGTGCAACCCAGGTTAATTTATACATCTTATTTCATGAGATAAAAGGCAAAAGTAATAGCCGGGGTCAGTATCCTAGGATCCTCTTCTGGCAAAATTGTCCTCCATATTAAACTAATGCAATTTGTGTGAAGATTAATGCGGCATCTTAGGACATATATGAGTTAGATTCCGACCAGTTTTTTAGATCCATATGATCTATCTTTAAACAAGTATAATTTGTAGGTGTTTTCTGTTGGTAGTTATTGAACTACCAGCACGGTCCCGTTCATCTGCCGCTCCAATCAGGATTCGGTTTATGTGGAAATAAAGAATTTTAGAACATTATTAAAATGACACCGTCAATTATTTGCACATTAAGAGGGTGTTTTGTTGAAAAAAATTTTCTAACCGTTTTTCAGAGAAACTGTTGAAAAACAACCCCGTTTTCAATCGAAAAATTCTGTTTCTGAAAATGACGAATCGTATTTTGTTCGATGGCATTTTTGTAATCACTCATTTCTTTTCTCTTCAATACAAAACCTCTCGTTTCTCTTCTTCAAACAGACGACAGAGCTCCCAAATCCTCCTTCCCTCCCCGATAACACCAAATGCTGGCTCAGCCACAAGGCCAAGGCATTTGAAGCAATAATTGGCGTCACTAACGCTGTCAACGAGTAAACAAGCTCGCTACAAAACCAAGGCCAATCAACCATAGAAACCAGCGAGACCTGGTACGTAGACAACGAAGCTCCACCTGAAGAACTATGCTTTCAATGATTTTGGTGATGATAATAAAAAGAAGGAAGCGACAAAAAGGGCAGGGAAGGTGAAATGGGAGAGATGAATTTGGCGACAGAACTGAAATTGGGGCAAATCCCTTTTTTCAAATTCTTTGACGCCGTCCGTGACAGGTTCGAAGCTGAGAACATGACTTCACAGAGTGAACACCGGAGTTTGACGGCCTTCAAAAGGTCGGTGTCAGAATTGTGCACCAGTATGGGCTCCAAGTGTTCCCAATACCACACCCCTTTGCCTTTTATGGGTTTCGTCTTCACAGTGATTAGCCCTTCGTAGAGTTTGTGGATGGTTTTCGCGGTGAGGTCCTCCGAAGAGACCGGTAGTGGAGTCGAAGAGTCAATGGGGACTATATTAGCAGTCAACATTGCTGAAGCAGACTTTGAAACAACAAATACTAAGAGGACCCAAATCGTTAATAAACGTAGAATCAGTTGCTCTGGAGCTTGGCTCCAACCATCGGAACTAACACAGTGAGAGAAAAAGAAAGATAGAGAGAGAGACAGAGAGGGTGAGGGAGAGACCGAGAGAGGGGGGAAGAGGGAGAGATAGAGAGAGCGCGAAAGCGCGAGGGATTTGACAGTCGACTATTTCTACAAATAGTCGACTGTTTCAAGGAAGAAGAAAGGGAAAATTAAGTTCTAGTGATATTTTTTGAACATACTTAAAAATCCAGTCTGAAATGTTCTGGGTTTCCAACATTTAGGAAATATTTGTTAAAATAATTAAATTATAGTGAAACCCTCTTCTTCCAAAACTGCCCTTATACCAATCAATCATTTTATCTATACACAAAACTAAATCTGAAATTACTTAAACATATTAATGTTAACAAAATTAAATTTAAAATTACTATTCTTAAGTAAGTTAATTATTTAACCATGTTCATTCTTTATTACTCAACGTGATAGGATATTGTTTTGGCTTATTGAACTTAACTTGTTCTTGTATCGCAATTCATTTTGATTGATTTTAAAAAACTTAAATTGTTTTTTATTAATTGATACCAAACGGGTTTCTTGTCATCTGTTTCTAAATACCAAAAAAACAGTAATTGTTGCAAAACGGGTTTTTTGTTAGCTATTTTCAAAAACCGAAAAACAGTTAGAAACGTTTTTAGTTTTCAAACTGTTTTTTTTTTTAAAATGTTACCAAATGGCCTCTAAGATTTCCAGGATTTCTTTATTTTTTAACAACTTATTTTTAATTTTTATGCAGAATTTCAGAATTGGGATTATTTATAACAAATTTTATATAGATTTCCTTTTAAACACTTGGATGTCTTTTTATATAAGGGAATTAGTTTAGGCCTTTTTTTTTGGTACTGTGTTTAGCAGTTTTTAAAAAGTATTTATGAATGTCATAATAGCTGATTAGTAATGAATTTTGAAGGGTTATTACTTTCCAATTATTATTAAAAGTTAAAGTAATTGTTTTAAACTTTGTTTATTTCTTTTTCTTTATTGTTTTATTGAAGATTATTTTCTGTTGGGCTAGGATAGGATAATCTCATCTAACCGAAAATAAAAAAAATAAAAAAAAGAGTTAGGACTCTCATGGGACAAATAATTTTGGAAACATGTTGTGCTTTCATAATGAAAACAAATTTTATTTTCACAATAAATTTTAGAAAACAAAAGAGTCTTACGTTATCATGGATTTTTCGAATCAGAATTATTTATAACAAGTATATTGCAAAGCTTTGAATCTCGTAAAGCTTCAAATAATCAGGAATCCATGAAAGGGGGATGAACGATGTTAAGGTAAGGGAGAAGTAATCCTCTTTCCTGTTTCCTTTGCTACTCTGGTTTGCCATAAAACCGAATCTTCGGACTTGATACGCTACTGCAAAGGCCTCGATCGAATGCAAAAATTGACAGTACTCCAGCACTAGCAGAGCTCGCTAATTAATTACAATTGATAACGCAAACCTTAGAAGGACTCTGATGTCTGGAAGGAAGCAGCATTACATCAGGCCCCCTCTCTCACTCACACAGTCATACACACACAAAAGAGTCCCACATACACACAGATGAGCATCAAAGACTGGAATTCTCTGATGAACTTAGTAACTCATCCAAATAATGAGCTCCTAGATCCTCAAGTACCACCACATTTTCTATACATACCTCTCGCTCTTTATGTTTCTTAGTACTGCTTCTCTTCCTCTTCATCATGGAGTGCCTCTTCTTTAGAGCTACCACCGGTGAACACCGATCCTCCTCGCATCCACGGTACCTCATGTCCTGAAGAGACTCACGCACCCTTTCAATCGGAAAATTGAGGACAGCCATCGAACCCCGGCTCAAAAAGGCAGCTTGATCATAGGCCATAGCTGCTTCTTCGGCGCTATCGAATGTCCCCAACCAGACCCTCACGCCATGCCTAGTTGAGTCCCTTATCTCCGCAGCAAATTTCCCCCACGGTCGTTGTCGAACCCCTCTGTAAGACTCCTGCTTATTCTTCTTCTTCTTAGGCTCTTCTTCCTTCACTTTAGGCGATGAAACCGCTTCCGTCCTTTCTCCTTCTGTTGCTTTGGCTGCAACATCGAAGAAGGGTATATCTTCTGTGTCATTTCCAATATTGATCGGAAGAGTTTGACCTTCGAAAACCAGCCCGTCCCACAGGATAGAATCCGGCGACCACAAATCGTAACTTAGGTACTGGAAGAAAGAAGAATCCATGTCTAAAATGAAATTAAAAGGCTGAAGGGGTTATGTTACGAGATTCTTTTCTCAATCAATATATGGTTGGACAAGCTTTTGAGGGCCAAGCCTCTTTTATACTCGAAGAAATGGTGGAAGGAATCTAAGTACTAGATCTGACGTCCCACTGAACATTAGGCTGTCTAGGCAAGTTGACATTGTTTATTCGACACTCCTCAGTCAAGACAAGCAAGAATAACAGCAGATCCAGAGAACTTAGTCCGACTCACAAATGGTCTACTGGTCATAGTTTCCTTGGCAGAAATTTCATTCAAACCCCATCACATTTTAAATCCTGGGATCTCATGGTGTGCGGTCTTCCGTCGTCGTTCATCTGGTCTTAATTAGCACCCACTTAGTTTCCATGCATCTGGTCTTAGCACATATTAATCTATATATACTATCTATATCTATCTTATACTATATATAATGAGAATAGGCCGCTTAAGAAGCATGCCAACAACTATGCATGATTTCCCCAAAAAGCCCTTATTGTTCTTTGTTAAGTTATAATTAGTATAGGGTTAGAATAGTCAAGACTTTGCCTATTAATTTAAAATCCAGATAGTTGTAAAACTGTTTCTCTTTTTTTACGTGTATTACTGCATGTGCACCCTACTAGTTGTACTAATAACAAGGCTGATCAGCTAGAATACCATACAATGTGTTGCTCCAAAATTGAGCCGGTGTGGACACGTGTCGAAGGTGGTGATGTGTCTCTACGCGGGCGTGCCAGTATCGTTTGATACAATGATTTTCGAGTCGATTTCTGACCCTGGACACCTGTTCCGAATTTGAACCGGGATCGGTTCAGTCGTACTGCAAGTCACCTGTAATAAAATCGGTCAGGCGATGGTATGAAGACTAGGGGTTCGATCTTCGTTTTGCGTTCTTGTAAGTATTTGAAAGCGAAAGCAACTAATGGCACACAAATTCTTTTATAATAAAATCGGCCGACGAGCCGAAAGCGACAACAGATAATCTTCAAAATGGAAACAAAAAGTACAAAAGAAAACCGACAGGGCTCGTAGGACCGGCCTGTCCTGGTCTTATAGCCGTAATCGGGTATAAGCGCAGGAGGAAGGGGGTGGTTGCTAGCAAAGCCAGTTCAGGGGGTTCACCTTGGATTGCTGCTTATCCGAAAATACACTAGTCACCTGGCGTGAACAAAGCGAGTCTCGGGACCGGCTGCTCGGGATTCTGTAAAGACAGAACTGCGAGTCAGGGGCGGCCTCAACTTACTCTCCGGTGGCAGGATTCTGGTGTTAATCGGAGTAAAGAGGAGTTGAAGATGTCACTGCGACTGGAAGCAGTGAGAGAAGCCCTAGTTTATCTGTCTGTATTAGAGGGGATAAAGGATCACGGATGATCAAAATAATATAATAACCGGTTGCGGTTGTGTGGATTGTGTCCTTGAGTTCTTCGAATTGGTGCCTTTTATAGCCGATCCTTGATGGTTGCTCAACGTCCTACTCTTGCACGATCTTCATGGCGGTTGGTCATCTTCAGTTCTCTGTTTCAGAATGATAACCGCCCGGCCATGATCTTAAAATAGTTTTATTCTTGAACGGCCGATGGCACGATCTTCTGATATTTGTGGTTTTGTCGTATTGGCTTGCGTGGCTCGAACCGCATTCTTCTGTATGCGTGCTGACGTGGCCTGCTCAACCATTCAAAGCCTACATGCCTTGATGTCGTGGCCTAACTAAGCCACCTAGGCACCACGTGTCCTTCTCTTATTCGTCGGTTATATAGGGTGTAAACACAATGATATATGTGTAAACTCATAGGGATGATCGATCACTCAAATATAATAATAACTATAATTACCACCTTGATGACCCATAGCTAAACTAAATCCACCGATGCACAGCATATAGAGCAGCTAGTTATCCACTTGTATGTAATTTAATAACAAAGAAATTCGTTGTTCATTTTACGCATTATTTTTTATTAGCTTACCTCATATGAAAGCTCGATCGTAGGATGAGGCAGCGAATCACTTAAATGATAACGTACGATTGCAAGTTAATATATACAAATATCTCGCTTAAAGAAATCTCTAAATCATAGCTAGCTAGTGAACCTTGATATAAACATGAAACTAGCTAGCTAGAAGAACAATTGTATTTGTGTGGGTAGGGATGGCAACGGGGTGGGTTAAATGGGTAATCTATCCCGCCCCTATTGGTTTTGTATATGTTGCGATAATCAGGTTAGGTGCGGGTTAGGGTTTAGCCCAAACTGTCATGAACCTGTGCCATGACTCAACCTTAGTCTATTAAAATATTAATTTAATATATATCATACATAAAAATGCATATTTAATGAACAAATATATTATTAATTGAAATATTCTATTTTTTGTGCATTTTTAATACAAACGGGCCAAGCCAATCTATTACCAATTTCATATCTGCAGGTTAGGGTTTCGTATTCACTAAATCCTTATAGAAGGGTTGGTTAAGGTTTACCAAAATATGCCCCGTTGCCATCCTTAGCATGTGGGTCGCTCGTGTGTCCAAGTCTCTCCTTGGAATTGGGACCATGAGTTTATGTAACCAAATTATTTCACATGCTAACTTGCAAGCCATAATCAAAATTAATCTAAGGGGTTTGATTCTTGTGAATTTTTCGACCTAAATATTAGCTATATACATATGCATGATCCATTGAGTACTTAACTACTTATGCCCAAAAGCGCCAAACTTTACTTCATTTGTTTATTTCAATTTGCCTCGTGTTTATAAGTTCAAAGGTATATCTACACGATACTTCATGTGAAAAATAAGAAAGCAATAGCAGAGTCGGTATCCTGGGGCACCTCTCTCGGCAACTTGCACTACATAAACAAATGCAATTTGTACGAAGAGTGCGGCATCTTATAAGGATATCTGTTGGATTTCTCGTTTCTTTATCCTTATATGATCCATCATTAAAAAAGTTTAAGTTGTAGGCTTTGTCTGCTGCGTAGGCTAGACAGGGACCTTATTGGCATGGTCCCGTTTACCTGCTACTCCAATCAGGGTTTGCTTTAGCTCACATGGAAAATTAAAAAGGAATTTTAGAAAATACCA
Source organism: Buxus sempervirens (assembly GCA_947561395.2). Classification (NCBI taxonomy): domain Eukaryota; kingdom Viridiplantae; phylum Streptophyta; class Magnoliopsida; order Buxales; family Buxaceae; genus Buxus; species Buxus sempervirens. Next base: position 32,353,199 of record OX387192.1, read on the forward strand.
GATCGGTGATAGTACTAATTCTCCTTGCTCAATCTGGTTTGGCAGCTGAACCTTGGGGCACCAATTAGATTTTTAGACATTCATTAGCATGGGTCATTTTTACCCATAATTTGACTAAAGACACCATGCACATTGTTTGCAGCGAAGATTCCATTTACAGCATGTACAGTAGAAGACATTGATGTGATGTCCACCAAAGTGAATAATCCGTAGGTCCCACATTATTGAGTCTTGCTGTACAACTTTAAAGAGAATCTGCTCTGCAGATGATCATTACGATGATCATTACTCCTAAAGACAAGGTTTTGGTCTTAGTATATATGGGGTGCTGATCAGCTTCGTAAGTCCATTATACTTTTATTGATAAGGAGGGATTGGACCAAAAATTGGCCTGGTATGAACCACACAATCCAAAATTTGGCCTGGTATGAATCACACGAACTTAACGGCCCTATTAGTAAAAGGTCATAGGATTACATCTATATATGAGTATAAATCTAAGTATCTAACCACGCCTTAATTATTTTATTTAGTGGAAAGTCTTCTGATAAAAAAGGAGGAATATTTATCCGACTTAGTTAATTTGACCAGTCGAGTCCATCTGAAACGAATTAAAGAATTCAGCTAGCGAACTAGCTAGTTCAATCTTAACAAAGAACTAGAAGTTTATATGGGAACTAGTAAAACTAGGCCAAACCGGCCCCAAAAGTAATAGAATTGCTTCTTCAGTACGTCCACCCAAAAAAACAATTTCTTCTGGCGACTGACGGTTATATGTGTACCATACATATAATTCATATGATCTATTTCTGGGTTCCTTTCTATAGGGACTAGTGAGGTGCATATGTAGATACAAACTTTAGGACATGTAATGCATAAGAAATTGTTGAGGGTCGCTTTTGGAAATTGAAAAAATGAGAAATACAAAGTTACCCATATAAATATATAAAGCAAAATCTCATTAGAAGGTTATTTTAGGAAAAAAAAATCAGTTAGTTTAGTACGCTTCCCAAGGGGCCCTCGTGTTATATAAAGTATAGACTAACGGGGTGAAAGTGCAGATAAAAGAGAAGGGAGTTAAACAATTGGCTAGAAAAGTGGAAACTGTTTTGCAATTATTTGGATTTTGAAATTTTCAAATTTGTTATTGAAAAAAAGACAACTATATACCTATATATACTAATAAACTTTAATAATGATTTATAATGATATTATAGACAAAAAGGATATGATTTTTGGTACGCTAAGGGGTGCTTCCCTTTCAATATAATATAGATCTAGATATTTCCATAAGGCCAAAAACCCATCTTATTTTCATTACAAATAAATGTGATGATTGATGTCATGACAAGCAGTTGTTGTGACTCGTGAGTGATGAATAGAACAAACGATTAAAGTATGGAAACAGAACATTTGGCTTATATGTTCCGATCATTATTAGACCTATAGTGGTTGTTAGAGTGGCGATACAGACAAAGTTATTTATTGGTCAGGTAGGTAACTTACAAGCTGATCGAATCTTGTTTGGAGCGGATCTTCTCCACGTGCATTGTAAATCAACCGTAGCTAGATTACATAGTACATTCTAGAAATAAATAATTTATTCACGTGGACAAAATGGCTAGCGCTTATCTAAAACTAATGTTTTTCTTGGTATAAAACCTTATATACTTTGGAAAATTATACAATATTAATTTATCCTTTTGAGAGAACCTAGTGTATAGACTATGATATTATCCATCTAGTTAATTTTTCCATATGTAATCTGATCGACTACAGTAACCAACTAATTAATGCTGAGCTCAATATCTATACATTTTGCCTTATATATTATCATTCAATGTTATTTTCAAGAACTTTGGAATAAAAATCAATATGAGAAAAACCAAGCAGACTGTCCATAAAATACTGAAAGTTTAAATTTCCTTTTTTTAAAAATCAAATGGCCTTTTTTATTAAAAAAATTAAATTTTTTTCTTTTTTTCTTTTTTTCTTTTTTCCCCTCAACTTTCATGTTTTAATGCATATCATCAACATGCAGCATGCTCCTTCTTCGTTGCTCTCACAAGGCATAAAAAAATATGCCTTGTGTGGGCAAAGACACTATTTCTTTAGTGAAAATGGTTCATTTACTTGGACCCACACATCTGCCATAAACAAAACATTATGTCGGGGACCATTCCATTCTTTTTATTATGTGAACGCGACAACCACAGGAATTTGAAAAGACGAAAGCAGGAAAGCAACCCCTTTGATTTTTCTGTTCCCCCACCATTAACGCCCAAAGAATAAGCCAAAGGGAAATCTAACTCCACTACTCCCAACAAACGCACATACTCCCTGCAGTCTCACGCTTGCACTTTAATTTAGTACATATAAAATTTTAAGACACAAGACTTTCGAACTTTCAATGTTTCTTGATTTGTTTTCCCTTATCCTCAAGGAGCTCGTCTAAGAATTTTTCATCCAAACACTCAAATTCCAAAATCTGCTTTTTGTTCATGGTGTCAGTGAACTCACCCTTTTGCGCATCCTCAATTGTTGAAGGTGATGGAGATGTTGATGCTGATGAAGAACACGAAGACGAAAGAAGAGAAGAAGAGCCAGGTCTTGGTGAATGATATTCATGGGGAAAGTTTAGTATGGTCAATGGACCCCTCATTGCATAGGCAGCTCGATCATAAGCTCGCGCCGCCTCCTCGGCGGTGTTGAAGGTGCCGAGCCACAACCGTGCACCGTGCCTACTCGAGTCACGAATTTCAGCTGCAAACTTCCCCCAAGGTCGCCTCCTCACTCCTCTGTATCGAACAGCAGCTTCTTCCTTTTGTTCCTTCGGAGCTTTCTCCTTAGGAGAGTGATCGTCCTCCATGGTTAGAATGGTAAGGTGCCTGCAAGTTCTGAACCCAGTAGAAGCATTTAAAAGGGGTTGAAACTTGAAAAGGCCTGCTCGGGTCCATTGGAAGAGTCAGGAATAAGAAGACCGATCCAATGAACGGGAATTCTTGACACGCGGAAAATAACCCTGGATGGAGACAGATTTGGATTCAGTGTACATGGATGGTCAATGCGATGGCTTTGGATTGAGTCACTTACTTTTTTATCTAACTCTTTATTTAGGAGAATTTAATAAAAGTTTTTTCGATTCACCCTCGTGCGCATTTCCACCACTCGTTTGCTCAGCTGGAACGACGTCGTGTGGCTGGCGCTTCTCCAATTTATTATCAAAGTTTCGCCATGTCCTTGTCAGCGCCTTTTTAATTTAATTTTAAATCCGATAATTAGGGTTGCTTGACGGACTGCCCGACACAAGCATGTTTAGCCTATGCTTGGCGGGCCGCGGGCCGGGGGCTGGACAAGGCATGGCCTACCTGAGAGACGGGTCATGCAGTGCCTAGCTTGGAACCCAATAGCCCAAGCACGGCCCAGCTCGTGGCATGGTTAAGGCTAGGCCATGGCACACGAACTAGCAGGCCGCTTACAAGCCGCATAATAAATGTATTAAAAAATTCAAAAAAATAGAAATAAATAAATAAAAATACAGAAAATTCTAAAAAATATTTTTTATTCACATACATTTTTAAAATATATTGGAATATAATTTTCTCCAAAATTTAATAAAAAAAGGGTTTAAAAAACCTGTTCTTTTTAATGCAAGCCTGCAGGTCGACACGGTATGGCACACTTAAAGCGTGCTGTGCCGCCTACGGGCCATCGTGCCGGACGGGCCGTGCTTTAACGGGCCTAGTGCCTAGTACCTTAGGCATGGCATGGCCTAACCCAATAAGCAACCTTACTGGTAAGGTTTGTGATTGGTGCATTCACATTTGAAAGAATCATTTAAGATAGGCATGTGATTTAGGAAAGGATCTTTGTTACAAAGTCTTCATAAACAGAACAAAAAGCTTTTCATAAATGGCATGCCTATCTTTATTAGTCTTCATAATGACAAGCTCATGACTTTACTGCTAGTGCACATGACACTGTCAAACCATGTCGTAATTTATGCCATACTTAGCTCTCTCTAATTGCGATTCGCATCTCCTACAGCGTAGGTGCATATACTCCCACACATCATGGTGGAGCCCACCATTCACTTTTTGGGGGCCCCACACATTCATGTGTGGGGGTGTATACACCCATGCTAATTGATTTCCATTGCTCTAATTGGCTTGGATACCTATTTCAATGTATATAAAAGTAACATAGGCTTTTCAACAAATTGTTATGCTTATTTGGTCTCTTGCATATTGGTCGAGATATATTAGTAGGGTTAGTCTAAAGGTCCATGGATCAAATCCCTTGCATGTAGGAATAGTCTAAAGGTCACAAACCTAGTCCCCCTGCGTATCATTGCATACTCGTGGTGCTATGGTGATGATCCATTTGCCCTGAGTAAGGTAAGGATGTGTGGTAGTTATGGCTCAAATTGAGCATTTTAGAGTGGGGAGGAAGCCACTATGGTCACGCCCAGGGGGTCGGCCACGCTGGTAGCCCCTTCCTCCCTATTTTTCTACCCAAAAAAAAAAAAAAAGTGGCTTTAAACCTCTCGAGATTGGTCCGATCCCAATCATACAAAGGGCTAATAAAAATTCGAAAATTATGAAAATAAAAAAAGAAAAGAAAAGAAAGGGTATAGCTTTACCTAAGACTAATTTTTTCTATTAAAGTTTTTTTAGAACTATATATGTCAATGAAAGAGGACGTGCTTTCCGAATTAATTGGTTTTCGAAGAGATTTAAAAATTAAAATACAAGAGAGAGCTTTTGGCACCTCCCGAAATTAGCTTCGGCTAAGCTTTATTTATTGGGAAAAGTAGGGAAATGGGTAAGCTTTCTTTATCGGGGAAAATTATGAAAAAGTTCAATTTTTTAAAAATATTTATAAAAACAGTCCACAATCTAAGGATCCACTTTTCATCAATAATTATAAAAAAAATCCATTGAAATTAAATTAAAAGATCCTTTTCAAAAATAATTAAATTTGAGGATATTTTATTTGAGACACATTATTTTTTAATTCTTTTTGAAAAGTGATCCTTCAGGTTAATTATTTTTTTAAAAGTGGCCCTTTTTTGTAACCATTTCACTTGCACGAGCTTCCACTAGTCTAATTAATATTCTCTAGAATGAAAACAATAGCAGAAAAAGGGACACTTCCAGCCATGGTTTTCAGTTTCGGCGGCATGCATCGTTTTTTTCCAAGTGTCGAAATGAATCGACACAAAAAATCGGTTTTCCAAAAATTGAACATTTTTTCGGTGTGCCAGCGAAAAATTGGCGGCGTGCCGAGCGAAACTCGCAAAAATTGATTTTTTGCAACAAAAAAAAACTGATTTTTTTAAATTTGCATCAGCGATTTTTGGCCGGCGAAAGTTTCGGCGTGCTGCTGAAAAATCGACAGAATCAAAAAAAATCAATTTGTTTTCTAATTTTTTGCCTTTTTTTTATTTTTCGGGCATTTCACCGACACGCCGTTTTTCTAATGGGTGGCACGCCCATCGGCACTGAAATTGCAATCCTTGCTTCTAACCTACCAAAAAAAAAAAAAGGTCACTTCCAATACTATGTTCTGAACACCAAGCGATCTGGCCTTGGGCATCTTATTCCTTTCTTAGAGGAAATTATACAGATATGTTCGTCCTTTGATTCCGTTAAATTTTGTCATACTTATCGGGAAGGTAACCAAATTTCTGATCGGTTAGCAAATTTTGCTTTATCAGTGTGCTTGGATTAAGACTCCCCCTCCATTTTTGTCTTTGATGTTATTGGCTGAAGCAAGGGGTCGTACTTTTGTAAGATGACTTACCTTAATGAATTTTAGATTTCTCATCAAAGAAAAAGGGACACTTGCATTCATCTCTACCCCTGCTTCAGTAGTCTCCTCACAGGCCTGATCTCATCAAAGTTGTAATTAATTTGATACCATGTTTATCTATGATGGGACCTTAAAAGGCTTTCTGTGACGCTTCAGATCAGCCAAGGTTCTAAGAGCATCTTTCAACCGGAAAGCTCTATACAGTGGCCTCCCATTACCGCATGCCTTCACCAGTGGCTCTGCAGGTTCTATTACACACTCTTGAGAAGGATTAATGAAACTGGCTACGGATGTCCGGGCCGTAGATGAATTGGTCACAACTCGATGTTCAACGGCCTTTAGCTTCCCATTGCTGATATTCTGCAACGAATCCACCAAAGTTTAAGTCAAGTTCTGAGACAATCTTACAAGATTTCAAACGTTAATTCAAAGTGTGGGATGGAGATATACCCGTATCAGGAGTCCCACGTTTACAATAAATGCATTGGGAAGAGGCTCAACAGCAAGCCATTGCTCATCCATGAAAACTTGAAGCCCATTTACATTCTCTTGAAGAAGAAGGGTGAGGAGAGTAGTATCACAATGCTTAGCTGCTCCCAAGGTTAAACTTGGGTCTGGGCATCGCGGGTAATGGTACGGTTGACGGCCATACCCTGATTTTTGCTTCTTTCGTCCCCGAAATATCCCACTTCAAGTCCCAATCCTTCACAAATTAGATCCAGAAGCCTCAAACCCAGCTTTCTCATCTCAACTGAATATACCCCAGCCACTTCTCTATGAGATTTTAGAAAAAGAAAGCATTTATAAAAAAGATGAGAAACGAAAATAAGAGTTAATGGAAACTGCATGCATGGAATGAAAAATATGGATTACCTAGGCTTTCAGGACATGAGTTCATGAATTCCTCCAGTGGATGAAAAGGGTGTCTCAGAGTATCCCTCCAGTGATAAACCCGTTTCCAATCGTCGAAGTGATTATAGACCTTAAAACCTTGCTTTGAGTAGGTAGAGGCTTTCCCTGTACTCAACAGGCATCTCGAAGAATTCTTTGGCGACGCCCAACATATTGTGCATTGTTTCTGATGAGAACTTACCCAAATAAAGATTAAATTCATTTAAAAGATAATATAACCCAAAAAATATCAAATTCAAATTAAAGAGTTAGTGCAAATAAACAAGTTTCTACAAAATAAACTTCCAAATTTCTTTATTGGGCAAACTCTAGAGTTAGTTTACTTGTGTGTGAGGGTAATTTTGTTATTTAGTATATAAGGTAAAATATTTTTTTAAAACCTAAATGGTTAGGTGTAACACTAATTTTTTCTTTTATACGAGCAAATTTAATTTGTTCGAATGCATTTTCTCAGGTGCTAGGAGTCGATAGTACAGTGGTGCCATTGGCTAGGATTTGTCTTTGGGGGTGTGGGCCCCTTGTTGAAATAGGTATGTTTTCTTTGCAAGTACGTTTCGTCTCCTGCCATTCAGTTGAACCAATGTAAAATGCACAGATGAATGCCCATGTCAGCAAGAGAATCCACACATCCATACAAAATCCTAGCTGGTGGTTTTATTGAACCATTGGATTCTGGCTCCAAAGGAAATGCATTCATTCTTTGTGTGTCATGATGGTACCATGAAACACACTAAAAGAAACCATTTATTTTTATTCCATAAGAGGAGCTTCGTGATCATATGTGCAGAGATGGAGGGTTTTTGTTTTTTTGTTTTTTTTATTTTTTGCTTTTTCAAAAGTGTAATTATACATAAAAGATTTTTTGACACGAGGAGCATGCTCTCCGGTCACACCTTCCCATAGCAAGGAGTCCTCTGGATGAATCACGCGGATAAGGTTTCAACGGACAGAAACAAGCTCTTTTGGACCACTAAAAATGATTGAGGAGGGGAGGATTCTGTTGGAAATAGAAGTCAAAAACCTGCGGGATTTATACCTTGAATCGCTTCAATAAACAGATGTTTAAGACTAATCGGACATGTGTTGAACTGGGCAGGGATGAAACAGGTACTAGGTCGCTCTCTTTAGGAAAACAGCAAACCTTATAGATGATGAATAGATAATTTTGGAGTTTTTTGATAAGATAATGATCAAAGAGATTATAAAGATATATATTTGCCGAAACCAAAACAGGGTATTTATAGAAGAGATAAGGCATCCGATGGTAATGGAACGTTATGGAAGACATCCCTAAATCATGGGAGAATAAAAGTACTCGTACCAAAATCGCGTTAGAATAAATTACCATTTCCCAAACGGTTTGAAACACGTTCTCTTATTTCTTTTTATTTATTTATTAAAATACCCAACAGATTCATTTCTTGTCCAATGAAATCACAACTTTCTTTTATTTCTTTTTATTTATTTATTAAAATACCCAACAGATTCAATTCTTGTCCAATGAAATCACACCTTGTAACCCTAAAAATTAAAGATTTTTTTTCTCCTTTTTTTTTTCGCTCTCGGAAACTTCTAGAATTTGTTTTCAAAACCATTTTTTGTTGAAGAAGTTTATATCCACAGTCAATAAAACGTGATTTTTGTCAAATGGCTTTAGATCTATAAAAGTTAAATGAAATTTCTCCTTCTTAGAGACATTTTTCCATATACCAAGCCTTTATAACATTAATAGGCCTTTTATGGGTTGTTAGTTAGTCCCTAGCTACACCAACTAGAATCTATCCCTTCTTTTTCTTTTTGGAGGGGAAATACTCCCATCCAAAACTTTTATGTCATCAATAGCATCTTTTATGGGTTGTTAGGCTCCAAAACCTAGAATTTGCCCGTTCCTTTTATTTCTTTGCCTTGTTAATGTTCAGCAAAAGTTTAGGATCTTGGGAATACAGGTTACTGACCCAAGAGACATCCATGTTCTGGCTAATGGTATCCAGTGGTACTAACACTTGGAAATATCACAGTTAAATAATTTCACCAAGTGACATCTACATGGAATAAGAGGCCAAGCTTTTGTTTATTGGTTAAAAAATTGATAATTTCCTGGGATTGCTAGCTATATGGCACAACTGTCTATGTGGGGTTGGATTCCTTTCAATGTTTCCAAATGGACTTGATTGAGATGATTAAGAGATTAATATCTGGATGTAATAGACAAGAAAGGGACCCCTAAATATTCCTCAACCCACAATTTAGAAAAAACCAAGCTTATCCTCATTTGTTCAATTTTTTTATTAAAAAAATCTCTATGTGTTGTCTTAAGTTATTGGCTGTTAGCAAAGGGTACCAACAATTATAACAACTCTTAATCATAAAAAAAAAATTTTTTTTATTTTAAAAAGGCCCTACACGTGAATTTTTTTTTTTTTTTTTGTAAAATTTTTTTTTCTCAACAAGTGGAATGGAGTTTTGAATCTAAAACCTTTTACCCAAGGCTCTGACACCATATAGAACACCGTTCCTACTAAAAGCTCAAGCTAATAATAAGTGGCTAGCTCAAGCTAATAATAAGTGGCTGAACAAATCTGCTCACTCCATTCACACACTATAACAATATTTATGAAAGCTGATTAAAGAAAAATGCCCGTTATATAAAGGGCTTTTGGTAGTAGTATTCATTTATTGAGCAAAAGTATGCACATACAACAAAGTAAAAGAAAATTCATAGGGCGACGTATTAATCGGCCATAAATGACCTCAAGATGAAAACGAACTACTGGTTTGGTCCTAACTCCTAACCAGTTTTTGGAACCACGGCGACAATCCCAGCATGATCGACCCAAACCTGATCCCTGGGGCAATCAAAGGTCCGATCCATGAAAGTTCATTTATGATGACGGTGTGGACCTTGGGATTCTGTTGACCCAAACCGGAACCCTGTGGCAATCTAAGGTCCGATCCACGAAAATTCATTTATGATGACGGTGTGGACCTTGGTATTCTGTTTCTCGATAGTCACTTTCGCATCCTCTCCATGAGCACCCACCAGCTCCGGCCACGCACTCTAACCTGCATCGTAAATCACAGGCTTAATGTAATGCTAATTTATAATATATTTTGAAAACAAAGACTTCTTAACATAGAAAAGAAAATTTTTTTCCTACCAATATCACTGCAGCCTCCCATCCTTGCTTTCTTCTTCTCTCTCTCTTTCTTGTAGTTTGTAGTGATGCAATAACTTGTAGGAGATGGATGAGTATCTATAGAGGCTATGACACAACCATATACAGGTGGACTAAATATCCAAAAATGAGAATAACAGCATACAGCTACCCCTTGTATGTCTTTGGAGTTATAACTACTAGCATAGGTTGCATTGGTCCTCTCTAGGCAAAGTCTTGTACTTTATTAATTATCTCATCTACTGGCTGTTCTGTTCTGCCCTAAGGACACCAATGCATTGGTCCTCCCTAGGGAGGAAGGAGGAACTTGTTCTTAATTACTCACTGTCTCATATACATGCTGTTCTCCCCCTAAGGATGGCAGCAAACACAATTGGACGACATTCATCACAAAGTAGGACTTGCCCAAAGAAATCTAATATAGAAGAACAAAAGAAAAAAAAACTCTTAAACACATAATTTCAACCATACCTTACATGGGATTTGAATGGTCTCAAGCCTTAACAATGCCTTAGGAAACTAATTAAAATTGTTCATGACTTTATGACAAAATAATTTGAAATGGAATTAAATCCCTTAACAAGGAAGATCGCTAACGATTTCAAGGCCTTCCCATGAATCATTTGTTGCTATCTATAAACATCACAAACCGAACAAGATCCATCCTTACTGAATTTCTGTGCCGCTACCTCAAATCATACCAAGTGGCATTACATGTCCCAAATGAATAGGTAAGCATATAGATGCCTTAAAGTTTTAAGCTCGGTAGGGCACAGCAGTAATATGTTGCATAACATGAACATATATACAATAGAATGTATGCTGCAGTTCCATATACCATTGAAGGTGTAAAGGACTATTTACATAACAGTAAAGAAGGAAACCACTAATTTCGGCTGTAGCACTTCTATCAAATTAGAGGCTCCCACGGGCACCTTCATCTACATAGAGGCCTGTACTACAAGAAAACATCTGCGTTAGGCCAAGGTTGAGCATGCATATTGATGAGAAGTTCGCATTACTTTCATAAACAAAAACTCTATTTCTAATCTGTAAGTTAAGAAATGATCCCCGTGTCTAAATAGGAAACTGGCAACTCATAATTGAAGTTTTGGTTGGACATGAAAAAAAAAAGGGACAAAGAGAGAATTGCTTATATCATTACTAAAGATTCGAGGTTTTTTGGGCTTCAGAATTAAGTCTATTACGGCTCATATTTGTCCAGCACTCTTAGAATTCTTTTAGGATGTTGCTGGATTTTTTCCTTTTTCATTTGATTGAATGGTCTTGGGATTTCAATGCCTCCATTAATCAGTGCACCACAACATTGAGAACTTTATTCTACGTTAATCATATATTGACTATCCCAGCAAGAAACATGTATAGTATCTAAAATACAGAAGGTCAGACCTTAACTTAATGCTGAAAATTTATTGTTAACTATTCAAGAATGAACACATTTGCTTTCGCCTTAGTACTGATATTCAAAGGCCTTTAAAGAACTCTCCCTCCCTCCTTGTTTGTCCCTTTTCATTCAACTGGATGGCCTTTGGGATTTGAATGAGTTCTTTTTTACTGTTAGGTTAGGCCTTACCTTAATGCTGAAAATTTACTGTTAACTATTCACGAATGAACACATTTGCTTTCGCCTTAGTACTGATATTCGAAGACCTTTAAAGAACTCTCCCTCCCTCCTTGTTTGTCCCTTTTTCATTCAATTGGATGGCCTTTAGGATTTGAATGAGTTCTTTTTTACAGACAGAACAACTTCAAGAACTTCATTCTACATCAGTAACATCTTGACAATCTATGTAAGAAGCATGTGGGGTCATAATCAAACCCTATGCTTATGATTTTCAGCTTCAATTCAATAAACAGGTTAGCTTTAATTTCAGAGTCTTTTACAAGCGTGGGTTGACAGTCAAACATATTTGCCTTATCTGTTATAGGCATGGCTTGAAGAGCTGGGAATTAAGCATCAAAATTAAGATACTTGTAGACAAGGACTAATGAGACTTTTTCCTTGCCTTCCCATCTAGCCAGCAACAGAAAAAAAATTGATAATGCCAAGGCTGACAAGCATGCTCTTTGTCTAAACAAGACAATCGCTATATGAAAATTGTTAAATTATTCAAACAAGTTGCTGTTGTCATGTGAATCCCAATAAACATTTGTATGTCACTTGTATCAACACCTTAATAGAGATAATATCATAATGGAAAAGGAGCTAAGTCCAATGCATGATAATTTTGAAAAAGCACTGGCTGGTGTGAATTATGTTTCAAATTTGGAGAAGGCAGGGACATTAAAGGAGGGACCTTTAACGTGAATTATGTTTCAACTTTGGAGAAGGCAGGAACACAGGTACAAGTACATGACCAAGAAGATGTTTTGGCACTCCAATGACTCAAAATGGTTGTGGCAGAAAAATTCAAACCACAAGTAGGTAAATCTTGGTAGAGGCAAACAAAAGTGGTTTCTATCTCATATAAAAACTCAGATGGACTTTCCTAAATCATAGGTTGTTCAGATGATGGGGAAATCAGTTTTGTTTTGGTGTAAAAGTTCAATCTAGCCTTGAATTAACCACCATGAAACATGATTGATAGGCAAACTACCAGGGATGTGGTGGAGAAGATTAATCAAGCAATATCAAGAATTCTAGAGACTTTCATCATCATGGGTTTACCAAATTTTGCCGTAATGTTTTAAGTCATCTTAAAATAAGTTTATGTATTCTGTGTTATGAACAATATTTTAAGTAATTAATGGGTGAATTCTCTATCTTGGGTTGTGCTCACCTAACAAAATCATCATGCTTTCAAGAAATAAATTTGAGAAAAATCATTATAGAAACAGAATCTCACGGGATAGAATTTTGTTTAGACTATGTTCTTGGGGTTTTGAAAATTGTCTTTCTTATGAGATCTTTCTGGAACTGGTTCTTTTGCACAATCTTCATCTTACAATAAAAGTTCTTTGAACATCTTCTCCTATTAATGTAGCCCTGTTTCCTAGGTGAATCACTTAAATCTCTGTACAATAATTTTGCATTACCAATTGCTGGGGCATTTTTTCACAACATTACTCAAAGTTCCCCAAAAAAAGGTCACAATAGTCATAACCTCATTTCAAAACATCAGGACAAACAATCATTAACAAGCAATTTCCTCAATATAACTTGCAGAGAAAATCCTAGATAGAAAGGATCCCAGACAAAACTCATCTCCAAGAATAAAAACTCAGGTAATTAATACTGTAACCTTCACATGAAAACAACCACCAACCAACCATAAAAGATTTGGAAAGGAAAAGGGAATCCAATTCACAGTTAGAGAAAAGCACTTAACGAAACCCTAAAAACAAAACGAAGTCTCTATCTAAAAGAAAAGCCCATTAAAATTTATCCGACATAAGGCCAGTAAACAGAAGAAAATCAACAGGTTTAGAAAGAAAATCCAGAGAGAAACGCACATGCTCCTGGATCAATCAACGAACGAACTTAGTTGTAGTAGAGTTCGAGGCCCATGCCGTCGTGAATCTCGTAGTCTTTGAGGGTGATGTGATCCTTGTAGATGTTGTACCACTTCTGTATTCTGATCTTATCTGCCCTAGTTCCCGTCTGAGCGGCGACGAGCTTTTTGAGATCACCAATCGTGTCGTCATCGTTACATTTAACCCGTACCTTCTTCCCCAATCGATCGTTCAGCACCACTTCGATCATCGTTTCTACCTCTCCCTTCTCTAAAATCAGGTGCCAAAAACCTAACCTAAATAAACCCCCACCTTACTGAATTGCTTTATACTTGCCCACCCGTGGGCCGTGACAGTCCCGGAAGGTAAGTTCTTCGTGTCGATATATTACCAAAAAAAAAAAAAAATGTTCTTCGTGTCGAAGATAATTGGACGTAACTAAATTATCAAAAAGAAAAAAAAAAACTTAATTTAGAAGGACTAGAAACACGAGATTTCATCAACAGATTTTGTCTTCCATTCAAATTATGTTATTGAAACAATAAAATTATGAAACTTTAATACCTAGTTCGTAACTAGTTAAAAATTCTAGAATTTATCATGAATTTTTCCTCTATATATAGGTGCATGTCTATCCATCTATCTTGCATAGCTTCAAATAAAAGTTGAGCTACCAAGTCACGATTATCGTTGAAATATCCTTTATAACAACAACAACAACACAAAATAAATAAATAAAAGAGTCATGGTGATCATTGTCAATATGATTAAACTTTTATTAGGATAAGTCACTTAAAACCACCTTAGAATAATGTACGTAACCCACTTTCCATAAATTTAAGAAATTCTAAACAATGTGTCTCATGTCGCATTATTCTACACTTTTAAGTCTTCATAAGGAGATAGGAGACTGGTGTTTTCAGTCTCAGAATATTCTTGGTAAATTTCAGAGAAATATTTAATAAAAATATTTTTGTCTTTCTTCAGGATCAATAATCCACTCATTTTTAATTGTCTACAAGTAATTCTAATTTTATGTCTTCCGTTGAGGGTGTTTGACATGAAAAGAGTTTTGATTTCTGAGTCCATAAAAATTTCCTGCTATTTTAAGGTTTTAAGTTACTTTGCCCTCAATGAGCTTTTTCTGCCTTGAAGAACTTGTATCATCTCCTCTTTACATTTCATGCTACTAGTAGGGCGCATGTGCAGAATTGCACGTAGGGGAGGGAACAGTTACAACTGTCTAGTAGATAATTCTAGATGGAAGAAATATCATAGAAATAAGGGTTTCAATTTAAAAGTGGAAGGAGTGGTGGTGATTATATGTGATTGTTTTGTTTGTAAAGGGCAAAATTTGAAAAAAAAAAAAAAGAGAGACCAAAATCAAAAAATATTCCCCCTCTTCTCTTTAGTAATAATCTAGATATGTCCTTGATTGGACAAAACTGTCCTTTTTGTTTATCTCATTTTTCTGCGAATTATGTGATTACCATCTTGGACTACTCTCTTTAAAGCATGATTAACAAAAGCTTATGTGCATTTCCAACTGTGTTCGCTCTCTCTATCTCGATTTTCTCTAAAGCACGATCAACTAGGAATCAAAGTTTTCCTATAACTATTATAAAGATTTGATTAACCGCCAACTTCAATCATGGTTATTCTGAAAACACTGATTTGGTTTTTTGATTTTCTCTTCGGTGGCATTTGGTGGGCATTATAGAATCTGGATTAGGATTCTAATCCCAGATTCTATAACCCAGATTATATTTCCTCGATTTTAGAAAACCAAAATCCTATTTGGATGAGTTGGATTGTGAACTCAGATTTTTAAATTATAATTTGGAATCTTGTTTGGTTGCCACCGATTATTGATATTAAATTTAGAGTTTTTTTTATTAAAAATTACATAAAAATAATATAATATATGTATAGAAAAATTAAAGTCGTATTTACATATATATTATTACGTGACATGTATATTTTTATATAATATATAAATTTATATATAACATTATAATTATAATATTATAATAATATAATAATATAATAATATTATATAATAATATGATAATAATATTATTTATATTATGTACTACAATAACACTACTATTATTTTAATAATATTATAATAATATATATTATATTATTATATTATAATATTATTTATTATTATTATATATTATATGATATTATAAATATTATATAATATATATAATAGCTATAATAGTATTATAATTTAGAATATAATTTTATGATAATATTATGTATATTATAATATAAACTATATTATAATTTATATTATTTCTTATTATAATATATAATAATATAATTTATGTTTATTATAACTCAAACTTTATGTATATTATATATAATATTATAATAAATTTATTGTAACACTAAATTTAATAAAATATAATATATTATAATATTAAATTTGTTAAATATATTAATATATATTATTATGTTAATATTAATATAATATTAAATTTGAATATTATTATATTAAATATAATATATTAAATATATATATGTATATAATATGTTTATTGTAACAATATAATATTATTAATATTAATATATCAATTTGTTTAAAATATATAATATATTAATATGTTTCAGATTATTATATAATAATATAATATTATAATATTATTATAATAATACTATAGTATAATTAATGTTTATTATGAAATAAATTCTAATATAAGTTATATTATAATTTATAAAATATTATTATATTAAATATAATATATTTAATATAATATAACATTTATTACAATATATTATAATATATTAAATTTATTATTATATTATGTTTATAATATCATAATAAACTTATTATATTATAATATTATTATATTTTATGCTATAATAATATGTTTATTATAATAATATAATATTATTATAATAATAATATAATATTATTATAATGTAATATAAGTTATATTATAATTTTTTGTTATTAAAATAATATATTATAATAATTATTATTATTTATAATGTACATTATATTGAAATTTATAATTTATTATACATTATTATATTATATATAATAATGTATAATATTATTATAATAATGATATTTATATTAATAATATTTATATTACATGTAATATAATTTAATATTGTATTATCAATTATATATCATATAACAGAATATATTATATTATAATACTTATAATGTTATTATTTATTATAATATGTTTTATATAATAGTCATACATAATCTCTAGAATCACAGGCTTTGGAAATATAAGCACCAATGTCCATAATCCCTATAATCACCAAGAAAGGAGATACTGATTATGGGCTTGATTATACAACCGGATAGTAGAATCTGGCCTTAAAATCCCAACCAAACACACCTTTTGGATTATGGAATCAGATTCTACTAGAATCCAGATTCTATAATGCCCACCAAACGCCCCCTTCATGTGACAAATTGTCTCCGTAATTATTAAGTGGTTGAGCAAGCTTCACCGCACTTTTGACACTCTATCGCAATATTTATAACAGTTTACAGTTACGCTAGACCAGTATATGGGGAAGGTCTTGTGTACACAGCCTTATCCTTGCCCTCGTAAGTGGGGAGGCTGTTTCCTATGACATAAACCCACAACCTTTACGCCATAATGGAGCAACTTTTGGTAGTAGTATTTATATGAAACCTGATATTATTCCAAAGAAGGAAAAAAAACAAAAATGCCCGAGATTTTATAGGGCTTTTGGTAGTAGTATTCATTTGATGAGAAAAAGAAAGGACAACAAAGT
The DNA here is from genome assembly GCA_947561395.2 of Buxus sempervirens. Lineage (NCBI taxonomy): Eukaryota > Viridiplantae > Streptophyta > Magnoliopsida > Buxales > Buxaceae > Buxus > Buxus sempervirens. The sequence continues at coordinate 32,370,346 of OX387192.1, forward strand.
ACTAGGAAAATTCATAGGGCCACTTATTCGAACAACATCCAGTAATACGTACTCACGCAGTTATTAATGGGCCATAGATGATCTTAAGATGAAAACGAACTGCTGGTTAAGGTCCTAACCAGCTTTGGGAACCTGGGCGACAATCCCATCCTTATCGACCCAAACCCAAACCCTGTGGCAGTCAAAATTCTGAACCACGGAACTTCCTTCCTGTACTATGATGGCGTGGACCTGGGGATTCTCTTTCTGGATAGTTACTCTCGCATCCTCTCCTTTGGCATGCAACATCTCCGGCCACAAACTCTTACCTGCATCGTACATCACAGGCTTAATATAATGCTAATTATAACATATTTTGAAAACAAAGGCTTCTTAACATAGAAAGGAAAATAAATTTCGTTCCTACCAATATTACTGCAGTCTCCCATCCTTGCTTTCTCCTTCTCTTTCTTGTAGTTTGTAGTGATGCAATAACCTGTGGGAGAAGGATGAGTATTTATAGAGGCTATGACACAACCATATATAGGTGGATTAAATATCAAAAAATAAGGATAACAGCTTACAGCTAACCCTAGTATGTCTTTGAAGATAACTATTAGCATAGCCTGCATCGGTCCGCTCTAGGAAAAGTCTTGTACTTACTTAATTGTCTCATCTACTGGCTGTTATGTTCTGTCCAAAGGACACCAATGCATTGGTCCTCCCTAGGGAGGAAGAACTTGTTCTTAATTACTCATTGTCTCATATACATGCTGTTATCCGCCTAAGGACGGCAGCCAACACAATTGGACGACGTTCACCACAAAGTAGGACTCGCCCAAAGAAATCTAATATAAAAGAACAAAATAAATAAATAAATTCAACCATGCCTTACAAGGGATTTGAATGGTCTCGAGTCTTAACAATGCTTTAGGAAACTGATTAAAATTGTACATGACGTTGTAATAAAATAATTTGAAATGGAATTAAATCCCTTAACAGGGAAGATCAATAATAATTTCAAGGGCTTCCCGTGAATCATTTGTCACTGTCTACAAACATCACAAACTGAACAAGATCCATCCTCGCTGAATTTCTGTGCTGCTTCCTCAAATCATACCAAATGGCATTACATGTCCCAAATGAATAGGTAAGCATATACCATAGAACGTTCTGCATGACCAGAACATACAATAGACAGTATGCTGCAGTTCCATATACCATTGAAGGCGTAGAAGTCTCAGTAAAGAATGACACCACTAATTTCAGCTGTAGCACTTCCATCAAATGAGAGGCTCCCACAGGCACCTTCATCTACATAAAGGCCTATACTACTAGAAAACATCTGGGTTAGGCCACAGTGGGGCATGCATATTGATGAGCAGTTTGCATTACTTTCATAAACAAAAACTCTATTTCTAGTCTACAAGGTAAGAAAGGATCCCCATGACACAGTAGGAAACTGGCAACTCATAGTTCAAGTTTTGGTTGGACATGAAAAAATAAAAAAAGGGACAGAGAGAGTTTTTTATGTTATTGAATTTGTCCAGCACTCTTAGAATTATTTTTTATGTTATTGAATTTTTCAGAGAATTTTTATGTTATTGAACTTGTCCAGCACTCACAGAATTATTTTAGGATGTTGCTGGATTTATTCCTTTTTTCATTTGATTGGATGGTCTTGGGATTTCAATGTCTCCATCAATCACTGCACCACAACTTCAAGAACTTTATTCTACGTTGATCATATATTGACTATCCCAGCAAGAAAAATGTCTAGTATCTAAAATACAGAAGTTCAGGCCTCACCCTAATGCTGAAAATTTACTGTTAACTATTCACGAATGAACACATTTGCTTTCACCTTAGTACTGATATTCCAACACCTTTAAAGAACTCTCCCTCCCTCCTTGTTTGTCCCTGTTCAATTGGATTGTCTTTGGGATTTGAATGAGCTCTTTCAACTGGAAAGTTCTATACAGTGGCCCAGTGCTTGCCTCCACCAGTGGCTCTGCAGGTTCTATAACACAGTCGCTAGAAGGAAAAAAGAACATGACTACAGATGTCCGGGCCGTGCTTAATTGAATTGGCCACAACTCGATGCTCAATGGCCTTTAGCCTCCCATTACTCACAATCTGCAGCAAATCGAGACAATCTTAGCCACCATTAACAGAACAAGTCTCTTCAAATTAAAGGAACGATCATGTCAATTTCCTGTAAATGGAGAGCCCACCAAGTCCACGTGTCAAGATATGGTAAAGTTATAAGGATTTTTGTTAATTTTGTCATTATTCTTTCTTACTTTAAATAGGATTATAATTTGATTTTAAATAGGAAAATTAATATTTAGTGATACTTTTCAAAATAATTAAGATTCAGTCAAAAAAGTTTGAGTTTTAATTTTTAGTGATATTTTATTATTACAAATTAACTATTCCAATAATGCCCTTACATCACTCATACAATCCAAATGACATGTACAAGTCACTCACTCAAGGTACAAGTTATTTTATTGACTTGTATATCTCTTCATGCTTACATAGGAGTTGCAAAAGTGTTACTTGCATTGATTATTGCTTGAACAGGGATGCGGGTCGTGCCCGGGCCGGCCCGCGGCTCACTAGACACGGGCTAATCGTGCCCGGGCCATACCGGACCAGCCCGTTTAGCAACCTTACTTTAGCCTTGCACGCTTTGGGCCAAGTTATGTCGGTGTGGATAAAAAGCAAGGAATATCAATTTGGTCAGTTCTAAATGTACTCATGTAGACACCCCTAAATTGCAAGATTTTTGATAAATCTTGAAGGAGAGAAATATCTTATTGAAATTCTCAATTCTTAGCATTGGGTTTGAGATCCTTAATCCATTTGAATCCAAAACCACAAGGGAAAAGGCACAAATTCAACCTTTTACGCAAAGTCAAACTTTTTCGGTTGAATTTTGTTGACTTTTGACAAAAAAAATGAAATATTTTTGGAGGTAAGATTTCAAGATAATTTTTCCCGGTAATCAGGTTTTTAGCAATTTTATTGCATAAATGAATTTTTTTGAGCCTTTAAATCTTGACAAATACCTTAGTATTAACATATTCAATTTTTTTACACCGGACCTGGAAAACCGGAATTTAGCCTTGAACTGGAAAGTTGACTTTTTATTCACTTAGAATTTGGGTCTGGACTATTTTTAATGGATTCAAAAAGGGGGTGTTTGCTTATTTACATGTAATATCTTAAGTAAATGGAGATTAAAAAATATGAAGACATTTATTTAAATGATATTACATATAAATAAGTATTGTCTGTGCAGGTAAGGGTCAATGCTATGCAAAAGCTATGCAAAGAGTCATTTTTGCCCTGAACCAAAATTAAAGTTCGGATAAAAGCATTTTTATTTGTAGCCGAAATTATATTTCGGATACAAGCTTTTTCCTTTGTATCCGAAATATTATTTCGGATACAAAGATTTTTGTTTGTCTTCGACTTGAGTTGTCGGATACTGGTATATTATCCCAAATTGAAAAACCCCGCAAGCTTCCACTCATTTACTTCTAAACGTCTGTCTGGGAGGTGGGAATTCCCCAAATTAGCCTCTGAAATTGGCCAAATTCCTCCAATTCATGCCTTAGACTTGGGTTGGAAGATTCTAGACACATTTTTATATCTACCCTTAGGTCTTTTCTACCCTTGGTCTTGCCTATAAATAGAGGGCCTCTCCTTTAACAAAGGGCTGGAAAATTGAAGCTTGAAGAGCTCATAGAGAAGAAGGGAACCCCTGCCTCTTAACTCTTTCAAGCAACCAAGGTAAGTTTGTATTCTGGTCTTTTCTTTTTTTTTTTTTTTTTTTTATCTTAGAATAGTCTCTTCTTCTACCTTTCTGTAGAATAGAAACCTGGATGTGGTTGTAGCCCCAGACCTCTCTCTAAGTACCTTAAGCACCCTCTCTAGCCGTAAAACGTGAAGAGAGAGCTAGGGGAAACGAGAATAGGAATGGATCCTTAGGTTAGAACCCTTTCTGTGATGATACTTTTGTATGCCTTTTTGATATTCTGTATGTGGTTGTATTTTTGTGATCTTGTTTCAAATTTGGAGAAATCATATGAATCTATGCTATCTATAGCATTAGATCCCCATTTTCTCCTAAAGTTCTGATTTTTCACAGAACTACACATACATCACTGGATTTCTGATTAAAATAGGCCTAAATCTTAGATTTCCCATATTCAATATTGTAGATCTGAGATCAGAAGCCTTAAAATAATATCTCAGGGTTTTATGAGTTGGCTTCCAATGGTTTTAATCTTCTAGAGTAGACCTTATGGTCCAATCTCTTTTGTTTGAATGTTTTCCATCAACTTAGGTAGAATTGGCTCTTCTTCTCCAATTAATGAGAGATTTAAGCCAGATCTATACCCTAAATAATTCTGAGTTTATTTATAAATATATTTTGAGTGATCTCAATTCATATTGCATGGTCACTCTCTGTTTTGATGGTTTTATAACAGTAGATTTCAACAAATGTATTTTCTTCGATTTTTATCAGATTTGAGTGAAATTTCTACTGTGTTTTCTACTTCATGTAAACTTTGAAATGGCTTTGATGTTATTTGATTTGAGGTTGGATTGGAAGACTTCTGATCGGTTGAGTTTTCAAAGTTTTAATGATTTAACCTTAAGTTGATTTTCCAAGTTTGGCTTTAAGCTTATTTTTCGTTGAGTTTATTTTGATTTTTTTATGAAGCCCTAGATGTGGTGTACCCATATAGAGAGTCCAGAATTAATCGGACCACTCAAATGGAAAAACCATACATATGTTTGTCCCTTTTTCATAAGTACTTTTGTTTGACTTTTACTTGCTAGCAATTCTTTAAAGCATGAATAACATTTGGCAACCACCTTGTGTGGATGAATAGGGGTGCCTAACACCTCCCTTATTCATAAACTAATCCCCTTATCCAATCTCTGGACAAAACCGTGAATTAGAGTTACTTAGCTCTATTTTGTTCCATTTTTTATGATCACTTTGGTGTCCATTCACACCTTAAATTGAATGGTGGTGACTACAACCTTTTGTGAACCCCGTGTGATGTTTAGGAAGTCACACAACTCATACCCTATAGATGTTAGAGTGTGATATGCATACAACAGTTTCTCCACTAATGGAAAACTAATCAGGCATATGGATTAGTCGTTAAGAACTAATTAACCAAGTTAATTTTTGGTAGCTAGGCATAATGAGTTTGAGTTTATTTTTTGCCAAATTAAAATTAGGGATATTTGCGGTTTACCCCCTTGAGTTTTCTACAATCCCAATTTACCACCTTAAGTTTTTTAGTAAAAGGCTTTATTTATATCTAAAAATGTTCGCCTCACTTTTTGCATGTAAAGATCAAAAGCTTTATTTATATGTTAAATACCAAAAATGCCCTCAGGGTAGATGGGTCTAGTTTCTTCGATTTAAGCCAATGTCGTAAATATTGAACCAACCCACTAGGGGTAATCTTGGTATTTAATTTAAATAATTAAAACAAAAGGGTTTTCAAAATTATATATATTACATTTATAATTTTGTTTATAATATATAGCATATTATATAGATAAAAATTAAGTATATATATTAGACATTAAATCTATAATAGTACTTTCAAATATATTATAATATAGGCATCGGCCAGCGGAAATACACATGAAGGACAGGTACAAAGCGTACGCATAAATCTTATGCTACCAACAGATGCCAAGGTAACGTAACCCCAGGAGTTGAATTCTAGAACTCCCACTATTTTAGCTACCTACATTTATGTCACTATATATTGCAGATCCTTAGGTAATACGAAAAGTAACAGTAGCAACACTTGCAATCACCTTCACTCCTTACTTTAATCTCTTCGAAACTGCGTAATAAGTTGACTTTGGATGTGGGCTCTTATTATAATTGGTTTCCACGTTTATCTAAGCTTCGACCTAAAAATTCTTCAGTGCAGCTTTAGCGTCACCCGAATTATCTAAAAAGGAATTAAGAAACTCTTCGTATCGAAAAGCTCTATACAATGGCCCAGTGGACGCCTTCACAAGTGGCTCTGCAGGTTCAATAACACAGCTGTTTGCAGGATAAATGAGATTGCCTATGGTTGTACAATCCATGCGTGAATTGGTCACAACTCGATGTTCAGGGGCCTTCAGCCTCCCATTGCTGATAACCTACAACAAACAGACCAAAGTTATAGTTTTGAGACAATCTTAGGCATCAAAATGAAAGTGTATTGTTCAATTGTGATCCCTACCACGAGAGAATTTTGTATTCTAACCTTATTTTCATAGATCTAGCGAAAAAAACTCCCATCATATGTGAACATAAGCATCTTTGATGAACCACTTGTCTTTGTTTACTTTAATTTTACTTGTTTAGTTAGTTTTTTTTTTTGGGTCAATAGTAACTTCCCTAGGCAACAATTCCTCCCACAATCTGTTTCATATTTGCATTGTGTGTGAAATCCCTATTAGGTTATAACTTACTCTTGCTTTCCCCCTATAAAAATATTTTACAATAATGTTTTTGGAATCTGGCTTTAACGTCCATTCTATATCCTTCAAGATCATAGACAATATTGTTTTTACTTCCTACGTAATTGTTTCTTTAATAAGTAAACAAACCATCAATTTCAATAGTTTTAATTATCCAAATAGATTTGAGTCCCTCATCCCCGCTAAGGAAACCATGGCTAAAGATGATAACAGTAATAACTCACGAAGAACGTACTAGTAGTATCCTAGGACGATTAGACCAATATCGTAGGAAGATTTGGCTTGTAGCCCACAATGATTTGAATGGCATCCCAAATAAAATGTCGATTAATCGAATACATCTAAGATTAATGGACAAAAACGTCGATTAATTGAATATGCCTATGAATAATGATTAAAAAGGGTCGATTAATCAAGCAAGTAAACAATTAATCAACACTTCATACGATTTACATTCTTCATGGGATACTAGGGTTATCATCGTTGGTTACAAGCCAAGGATATTAGTCCAATCATCGTAGGATACAAGCACATTCTTCACAGGCTATTTTGGGAATAAAACTTTAAGTTAGAATGTTTTTGGACTTATGGGTAATAACTTAAGAGAAGTAGGACGTTTTGGTATATATTGACTTTTCCAAGCATGTTTTGTAAAAAAGGTTAGAAAAGTAACCCCTTTCAATAATTTTCCCAATTATATATATTACATTTATAATTTTTTTTATAATATATAGCATATTATATAGATAACAATTAAGTATATTAGATATTAAATCTATAATATTACTTTCAAATATATTATAATATAGGCATCAGGCAACGGAAATACACATAAAGGACAGGTACAAAGCGTACGCATAGATCTTATGCTGCCAACAGATGCCAAGGTAACATAACCCCAGGAGTTGAACCTCCCACTATTTTAGCTACCTAGGTTTATGTCGCTATATATTACAGATCCTTAGGTAATACGTAAAGTAACAGTAGCAACACTTGCAATCACCTCCGCCCCTTATTTTAGTCGATCTCTTCGAAACTGCGTAATAAGTTGACTTTGAACGCGGGCTCTTATTATAATTAGTTGTCATGTTTATCTAAGCTTCGACCTGAAAATTCCTCAGTGCAGCTTCAATGTCACCCGAATCAGTAATTGGACTCTTCTTGCTCATAGTTCACTATGCAAGTAACTTCCTTCCCATCTTGCTTTTGGTCCTGCGAGCATAGGCTTGCCTTCTCCTCAGTGCGCATTTTTGAAGAGGTCCTTGACGGCGCTGAACATATTGTGGATTGTTTCCCTTTAGACTCCATGATTGATCACCTGTTTCGCATTCAAAACATAAAGCAATTATCCTTCTAGTTGTGCTCATATTGGGCATGCAGTGGTGGTGCTTAATTTTTATTTGGGACAGGGAAGCCTTGTAGTAATAAGAACCTGAAAGAAATCAAAGTCCTCAGAAGCCTTTATGATTTCATGCATGGTTTGGGTTCGATCAGGACCAGATGTTCGTGCAAGATCAATGACTGGAATATTTTTGCATGAAGGAAAAACGAGCTTTCCAGGTCTTTCTTCCGGTGGGAATATGAAAGGTTCAGGAACGGATTGAAGGTTGGGCCAATTCAAAATGAGTGTCTACATCCTTGATCTCTCAAATAAAAACTTACTAAACACTCTGATCTTCCCTCTTGATGACGAGAACGGAGAGTTCGATATTTTTTGTCTACAAATGTAGTCCGCTATATATAATCATCATTCAGTAAGGCATCGTTTGGTATGGCTTTTCAAAAGTAGCTTTTTTAAATAAAAAAAGTATGTTTTGAAAAATAACTTTTCAACTTTTGTAAGTAGAAAAAAAGTTCGGTAACACCCAACTCAGAATATACTTAAAAGTTGAAAATTTGATACTAATAATAAATATTGTGATGATATTGATAGTAGGTGGGGGATGAAATCATCTGAAGACCCTGCAGCATCCCACGGATGCTATAAGTTTCACAGTTAGCCAGCGTGGCCGACAAGGAGCACTACTTGCCAAAAACTCTTTGAACTGGAAAGTTCTATACAGTGGCCCAGTGCTTGCCTCCACCGGTGCCTCTGCAGGTTCTATAACACAGTCGCTAGACGAAGGAAAAAAGAACATGCCTACAGATGTCCGGGCCGTGCTTGAATTGGTCACAACTCGATGCTCAACGGCCTTTAGCCTCCCATTACTCACAATCTGCAGCAAATCGAGACAATCTGAGCCACCATTAACAGAACAAGACTCTTCAAATTAATGGATCGATCATGTCAATTTCCTATAAATGGTGAGCCCAAAAAGTCCACGCGTCGAGATCTGGTAGAGTTATAAAGATTTTTTTATTAGAATTTGATTTTAAATAGAAAACTACCTTTGTTCATAAATAATAGGGAAAAATTAATTTTTAGTGATACTTTTCAAAACAATTATGATTCAGTCAATAAAGTTTTGAATTTTAATTTTTAATAAATCTTTATCAAAATAATTACTTTTTTAATGACATTTTACTATTACAAATCAGCTATTCCAATAATGCCCTTACATCACTCTTCCAGTCCAAATGGCTTTTACAAGTCATTCACTCAAGGTATAAGTTATTTTATTGACTTGTACAAGCCAATTTATTGACTTGTATAAGTTATTTTATTGCTTGTACACGTCTAAAATGGCTTGTACAAGTCAATTTATTGTTTGTACAAGTCTTGGGAGTGAGTTGTATAAGGGTATTCTTGGAAAAATTTGTGTGTAACAGTGAAATGTTGATAAAAATTAATTATTTTGATAAATATGTACTAAAAGTTAAAATTCAATACTTATTGACTGAATCTTAATTATTTTGAAAAATATCACTAAAAATTAATTTTCCAACTTAACTATGTAATCTGAGAATAATATTTTTATTGGGTTAGAGGCTCTCTTGTTCTCTATTAACGGTCAAACTTCATTACTTGATATTGGCAACACTCCGTTATTAAAATTGACTTGTGAAGGTTGGTGACACTCTATTACCAAGCTCTGGTAAAAATTGGTGAGATTCCAATTCATTTTAATGTTGTCCTACATCACTTCAACATAGTGGGGATGAAGATATATATACCTGTAACTGCTGTCCTAACTAAGACTACAACAAATGCATTGGGAAGAGGCTCCACAGCTATCCATTGTTCATCCTTGAGGATTGGAAGCCCATTTATATCCTCTTGAAGAAGAAGGGTGAGGACGTTAGGGTCACGAGATCTTTAGGTAATCCCAAGGTTAAACTTGGATCTGGACATGCATCTTGGGTAATGGCGAATGGATATAACCTGCACTTTGGTTAGTTCATCCTGGAAATATCCCAATATTTCAAGTCCCAATCCTTCACATAGTAGATCCAAGAGCCTCAAACCCAGCTTTCTCATCTCAATCGAATATACCCCAGCCACTTCTCTGATCAAACAAAAAAGATCACAGGTTTTCATTTCTCTGATCTTTTATCTATTTCTTATATTGTACTGCACATGAATGAAGGGTGGACAGCCTTCGTTCCATTCTTTTTCCTGGTGTTCCTTCAGTGGGAAATCTTTGAACATCTTAGCAACACCTCCCGTGTGTTGCTCTTAAATTTCTTGCGCCAAAAAGTATGGTAATTGATGTAAGTGTGTTGATAGCCATGCTAGAAACAAAATTACCATAAGATATCGGTTTAGCCCACGCTCGATTATATGCTAGACATGATGGCTGGTTTAGTTATCTTTTTCTAAGATAAATTTGAAGAGCAGGTATCATCAAATTTGCATTAGGCCCATAAATGAATGGAACACAACTTTCAAAGCAAAATATGGGCTTTATGAGTGACAAGTTTGCCATTTGGTCTTTCAATGCTCCTATCAATGCTCCCTTAATGTGTTATCTATTCATTGAGCCACATTAATTGTAAAGATGAAAGCTTTATTTATGAGAGCAAGTTATGACAAACAGGCACTTGCCCTTCTCCCCTTGGGATCATTTTTTCTGGTGAGGTGGATAATACAATCAAACCCGTGCACTTAATCAATAGCTGCATCATCATCATCTTCATCTTCATATCCCTCTCAATCTGTGCATGTTTTGTTTTGTTCACTCCACATGTGATTTTAGTAGAGGAGATTCTAGCATGTAACAGAAACGAATAGGCGGAGATTCTAGCATGTAACAGAAACGAATAGGCACTCGCTGATCACCATGTAAGTGCTGTCATGGTGCTAGAAATCACATGTCCAACATGGAAGAAACCTTGTTTTAGATCAATTGACTTTTGTCTCACGCACCCAATTGCCTGCAAATATGTATCATTCACAGGTCTCAGACAATAGTTGAACCATTGGTCAATTTTAGGCTTTATTCATGAATGCATCTCCCAGTGATGTTACCCAAGCAGAAGCTTGTTGATACAACTTCAATGTTGTATAACAAACCCTACATACATAACACTCATCTCAGATCGTATCATTACTGAGCTCTTTTGCACGTGCATCGCACGTGCAGGGCCCCCCCAGTATAACTAAAAATGTTCGCCTCACTTTTTGCATGTAAAGGTCAAAAGCTTTATTTATATGTTGAATACCAAATATGCCCTCGGGGTAGATGTGAATCCGGTCTAGTTTTTTCGATTTAAGCCAATGTTGTAAATATTGAACCAACCCACTAAGGGGTAATCTTGGTATTTAATTTAAATAATTAAAACAAAAGGGTTTTCTCAATTATATATATTACATTTATAATTTTGTTTAGAATATATAGCATAATATATAGATAAAAATTAAGTATATTAGACATTAAATCTATAATAGTACTTTCAAATATATTATAATTTAGGCATCGGCCAGTAGAAATACAGATGGACAGGTACAAAACATGCGCATAGATCTTATGCTACTAACAGATGCTAAGGTAACATAACTCCAGGAGTTCAATGCTAGACCTCCCTATTTTAGCTACCTATATTTACCTATATTTATGTCGCTATATATTGCAGATACTTAGGTAATACGAAAAGTAACGGTCGCAACACTTGCAATCACCTTCACTCCTTATTTTAATCTCTTCGAAACTGCTTAATAAGTTGTCTTTGGACGTGGGCTTTTATTATCATCGGTTGTCATGTTTATCTAAGCTTCGACCTGAAAATTCTTCAGTGTAGCTTCAGCGTCACCCGAATTATCCAGAAAGGAATTAAGAAAATCTTCGTACCGGAAAACTCTATACAGTGGCCCAGTGGATGCCTTCACAAGTGGCTCTGCAGGTTCAATAACACAGCCGTTTGCAGGATAAATGAGATTGCCTATGGTTGTACGATCCATGCGTGAATTGGTCACAACTCGATGTTCTGGGGCCTTCAGCCTCCCATTGCTGATAACCTACAACAAACAGACCAAAGTTATAGTTTTGAGACAATCTTAGGCATTAGAATGAAAGTGTACTGTTCAAATGGTTATATCACTTACAAGACTTCATCATAGCAGGATGATCAAAATATATACCTGTAACTGGAGCCCTAAGTTTACAATAATTGCATTTGGAAGAGGCTCAACAGCAAGCCATTGCTCATCCTTGAAGACTTGAAGCCCATTTATATCCTCTTGAAGAAGGGTGAGGAGGTTAGGATCACAATGTTTAGGCAATCCCAAGGTTAAACTTGGGTCTGGGCATTGGGGGTAATTAGCAATGGATAGAAGCTGAACTTTGGTTAGTTCCTCCCCAAAACATCCCACTTCAAGGCTTAATCCTTCACACATTAGATCCCAAAGTCTCAAACCTACCTTTCTCATCTCAACTGAATATACCCCAGCTGCTTCTCTGAGTGATATTTTAAAAAGAAGAAAAAAAAATCAAAAGAATATGAGTGCATGGATGAAATGAGAAATGAAGATAAAAATTGAAATTGCATGCAATTAACTATGTAGATTACCTATAGTTAGCAGGCTTTTCAGGCCATAATTCAATGCATTCCTCTACAGGATGACAAGGGTGCCTCAGATTATCCCTCCAGTAATTGGACTCTTCTTGCTCGTAGTTCACTATGCGAGTAACTTCCTTCCCATCTTGCTTTTGGTCCTGCGAGCATAGCCTTGCCTTCTCCTCGGCGCGCATTTTGAAGAGGTCCTTGACGGCGCTGAACATATTGTGGATTGTTTCCCTTGAGACTCCATGATTGATCACCTGTTTTGCATTAGAAACATAAAGCAATTTTCCTTTGAGTTGTGCTTATATCGTGCATGCAGTGGTGGTGCTTAATTTTGATTTGGGACAGGAAAGTCTGGTAGTAATAAGAACCTGAAAGAAACCAAAGTCCTCAGAAGCCTTTATGATTTCATGCATGGTTTGGGTTCGATCAGCACTAGATGTTCGTGAAAGATCAATGACTGGAATATTTTTGCATGAAGGAAAAACGAGCTTTCCAGGTCTTTCTTCCGGTGGGAATATGAAAGGTTTAGGAACAGATTGAAGGTTGGGCCTATTCAAAATGAGTGTCTGCATCCTCTCTGAAATAAAACCTACTAAACAAGTACTCTGATCTTCACTCTTGACGACGAGAACAGCGTTTTATATTTTTGTCTGCGAACTTAGTCCACTATATATAATAGGGGTGCAACTCGGTCCGGTTAAAACCGAATCAGAACCGACCCAAACCGATTTCAGTTCGGTTTGGTTTGGTTTTATAATGGTTCGGTTTGGTTTCGGTCCAAAAATCCCTAAACCAAACTAAGTTTGGTTTGGTTTCGGGTTTCATGTTCGGTTAAACCAAACCGAACCCGAACTGAATTCATGTATTTCCTTAAACTGAACCGAATTCATATATATTATAATATATAATCTATGTTTGATATATATATATGTTAAACTTTTATATATATATATAAAACCTTTGTTTGAGACAAGAATATATTGGTTTAATCCGAACCGAACCGAACCGAATAGTTTTCATATGGTTCGGTTCAGTTCAGTTTGGGTTTCGGTTTTTTTATATACTTTCGGTTCGGTTTTCGGTTTTCAATTCAGTTCGATTTAACTACATATATTTTCGGTTTGGTCTTGGCTTAACATCAATCCGGACCGAACCGTTGCACCCATAATATATAATCGCAGAGAATCTCTTTCGGAAAACTTGTCGTTCTCCGAATTATGAATGGCCATATTTGGATTCGAACAAATGGCTTTTTGACTTTTCTCCAACAATTAATGACTTTCTCCAACAATGACTGAAACGTTATGCTGTAGGGAAAACTGATTAATGGTGTCAGGGACTTGCGTATTCACCCATCCTTGATCGAGCACATTTCTTCTGGCTGAGAATGCCGGCCATTGAAGCCGCCTCGGGTTCCCACAGTGAATCTCTTTCGGAAAACTTGTCTTTCTCTGAATATTTATTAGTCCCGTGTACGACTGGCCAAACTCGTCTGCATGTGGGTTAAAAATCAGTAGAGGTATAAGAATTATGGGCTTAGGCCCAAAATAATGTTAACTAATCGCTTTGTAGGCCCAGGCTACTCATAGAATCGTCGCTCCGCAGACTAGTCCGACAGAGAGTTGGGCCTCGTTGGTAGGCTTGATTAATCTTGAAAGCCCGTACGTCACAAAACGCATCTCTTTCAAACTGTACTGATGAGTGCAAGAAAAAGTGTTGACGATGTCATTTCCATATGTTAAAAATCTTAAAACCTATAAAAAAAATTTTCAAAATATTGTTGAGAACTATAAATGACCAAATTTGCTTTTGGGCTCTTTTCAAACTAAAATTCAGGCGCTTAAAAGGCTTCAGTGCCGCATCAGTGTCGACAAACACGGCCAGATAGGTGCTTACAAACTCTTTGTACTGGAAAGCCCTATAAAGTGGCCCGGTGCCTGCCTCAACCAGTGGCTTTGCAGGTTCTATGAGACAGTCTTTACAAGGATGAAGAAAGGTGCCGATGTTCAGCGCTCTTCAGTGTCCCATTGCTGATAATCTGCACCAACAAAAGGTAACAATGTTCAAGTTCTGATAGACAATCTTTAGCCATTGGAATGAGACTTGACTGATCAAAAGGAATTATATCAATTACTAGATTTCATTTACATATACCTGCACCTGGCGTCCTAAGTTTATCACAAATGCATTGGGAAGAGGCTAAACAGCAATCCATTTCCCATCCTCGAAGCTTTGAAGCCCCTTCACATCATCTTGAAGGAGGAGGGAGATGAGGTTAGGGTCACTATGTTTAGGTAAGCCCAAGGTTAGACTTGGGTCCAGGCATCGTGGGTTAATGGCCATGAGCTGAAACTTTGGTATGTTCGTCCTTGAAAAACCCCTCTTCAAGTCCCAATCCTTCACATATTAGATCCAGAAGCTTCAAACCCAGCTTTCTCATCTCCACTGAATATACTCCAACCACTTCTCTGAGTGAATTAGAAGGAAAAAAAATACATAAATGAATCCTAGGAATCATCTGCAATGTGGATTCAAAAATCAAAACCATGAGCAATGAGCGAGATTTTGAATTTACCTATAGTTAGAAGGCTTTTCAGGTCATAAGTTGATGCACTCCTCCGATGGATGACAAGGGTGTCTCAGATTGTCTCTCCCAATGTTTTCAGTTTCGACGGCATGCCCCGGCTTGCCGCCGAAAAATCGATTTTTTTCAAGTGTCAATGCGTTTCGACACAAAAAATCGGTTATTTAAAAAATTGATGATTTTTTCAGCGTGTCGACGAAAAAATGTTGGCGTGCCAAGCGAAATGGGCCGAAACAAGCAAAAAATTGATTTTTTGCAATAATGAGAAAAAAATTTGATTTTTAAAATTTTTCATCAACGATTTTTTGCGGCATTCCAACAAAATTTCAACAGAATCAGGAAAAAAAAAACCCCCCAATTTTTTTCCCAGTTTTTTTGCCTTTTTTATTTTCCTGGCGTGCCGATTTTTTCAGGGATCAGCACGCCCATCAAAATCGAAATTAAAAACCTTGGTCTCTCCAGCAATGAACCTCTTCGTTATCATAGTTGATACTTGAATAGATCCTACAAGCTTGTTGTGGATCGTCGGAGTAGAGGCTTGCCTTGTACTCTGCAGGCATCTCGAAGAACTCCTGGGTGACACCCAACATATTGTGAATTGTTTCTGATGAGACTCCATAATTAATCACCTGTTTTTCAACTCATTGTAATTGATTAGATTGTCACCCGCATGACGAAAATTGGGAAAATTGGTTTTTAGTGATGTTTTTCAAAATAATTCAGATTCAGTAGGCCAATTTGTGTTAATTGATAATTAGTGATACGTTTTTAAAATAAGTTAAATTAGTGTTATTTTACTGTTTGCAAAGAGTTTCTTCCGAAAATGACCTCAAAAAACTTTGAAAACCTTTTTACTCGTTTAGGTATAAGTGAGGTTCACAAGTCTTTTTGAGGGTATTTTTAAAGAAATTCTTCATGAACATTAAAATGATACTGTTTCTCAATTATTTTAAAAAAAGTATCACTAATTCTCAATTATCAAGAATTGGCCGACATAACCTAAATTATGTTGAAAAAGCATCACTAAAAACCAATTTTATCAAGAAAATTCTTGAAATTAAAGATAAAAACGTCTTAAGACTCTTACAAAAGTAATTACGTTTCAGTTGTATTTATATTGTGCAGTTTTAGTCTTGATTTGAGACGATGCAAACTAATTAAAAGAATAGAACTAGCGAGTGTTGGAAGTATGGCCCACTTTTATCATTTTCTACACTTTGGTCTTATCTAGATAGAGTTTAATAGAAGCAGGATACATGTCGTAGTTAAGATAAATATTGTATTTTTTGTGTTTATCTTTAATTAGTTTGAATAGGAGTAGAATTAGAGATCAATAACACCGAATTTTCAGTTGTTCTTCTTCTCCTTATATTCAACAGTGGTATCAGAGCCATAAGACCATGGGCAGCATGGACTAGAGCCGAAGCGAGGACCGACGGAGAAGATCGGATTTTGGTACTGTGGGCAGCATAGACCAAAAGGAGAAGACCGGACCAGATATTGTGGGCAGCACGAATCATAGCCGGAGAAAACACGATTTTCAACCAAGTGTTCATTGGCATGTTCGTAAGAGAAGACGATTCGCAACAGCCAGACGTTTGTTGAATTAATGGCGGTTGTACAACCGCTGCTATGACTTTCAGTAGCGGCCAGGGCCCTTCTAGTAGCGGTTACTGACCGCTACTAAAAGTCACTATTTTTCAGCGGAGAAGACGACGTTCCGTTTTTTTTTGGTGACTCGGTACGTAACACAAAGTAATAAGAGTAAATTGTTCTACTTGGGTTTGGATTCGGTAGGCGACATGTACCTTAACAAACACTTGAGAAAAGAAAAAGGTGGGACGTTGCTTGCACTTCTGAAGAATTAGTTCTTGTCCGTGACGAAGACTATACTTGGACTCATTGCAAAAGAAAGTTACTTGTGTGTAGGGCTGGTAATGGGTCGGATACATATCCGAATTCGATCCGAATCCGATCCGAAATTGGCGAATCGGATCCGAAATCTAATATCCATGGTTCGAATATGGATCTGAAATCTAAGATCTAAAAAAATTCGGATTCAAATACGAATATACATATATCCGATCCGAATAGGATCCGACCGAAATCATATATATCCTATACATAAACCTAGAGAAGACATTGGTTAGATTGTAGACCATTTATAAACTACGGTTGAACCATCATAACTAAAACCAAAAACCTTTAGAGAACGATTTGCCCTAAATCTAAACTCTCTCCTCTTTGTCGCTGCCACCCTCCGACAACTGGTACATGCAAACCCACTTAAAGAACCAATTCCAAAACCCCCCTATTTTGCTCTGACATTCCATTGTCCAGAACAGGCCAGTTGTTCTAAGTTCTGGGGTACAATTTTTTTTGCCAGTCCCTCAATATCCACTGTTGCGTGGTGCTTCAAATTTGAAGTTCAAATCCATTTTTCATTTAAATCCCTCTCTGAGTAGAGCTGGTAATGAGTGGGATATATATCCAAATTTGATCCGAATCCGATCCGAAACCGAAATTGGCGAATTCAAATATAGGATTTAGATCCGTCGTTCGAATACAGATCTGAAATCTAAGATCCGAAAAAATTCGGATTCAAATACGAATATACATATATCCGATCCGTATTCGACCGATTGCCACCCCTGCTTGTGTGCTTCAATGTTGCACTTCTTTTCGCAGGGATTGTTTGGGTCTGTGACTGTGTACCGCAGCAAGCTCAAGTATTTTGGTCAAAACTTTAACCAAGGAGAGTTCGTGAGATCAAAGTGGTGCAACAGTAGCCTTATTTTACAGCAGCAAAATAATGGCAACAGAAAATTTTGTTCAACTAGCTATTCCTCGTTTTGATGGCCACTATGACCATTGGAGCATGCTGACGGAGAACTTTCTCAAATTCAAGGAACACTGGCAAGTCGTCTCTGAAGGATTTACCGAACCAGTGCTGGGACTCCATGAAGAAGAAATACCAAGGTTCTGCAAGGGCAAAGAAGCAGCAACTTCAAGCACTTCGTATGGAGTTCGAAACACTTCAAATGAAGCTGGAAGAATTTGTTACAGACTATTTGTCTCGGACAATATCAATCGTAAACCAGATGCGGATCCATGGGGACAAGACGGAGGATGTGACTATTGTTGAGAAAATTCTTCGATCTATGACACCAAAATTCAACTTAGTTGTTTCTTCCATAGAAGAATCTAAAGATATTGACGAACTTTCCATTGATGAATTACAAAGTTCATTATTGGTGCATGAGAAGAAACTTAACCAGCAAGAGACAGAGGAACAAGCATTGAAGGCTTCTACACCAAGTAGAACTAATAGAGGACGAGGCAGAGGAAGATTTCGAGGAAGAGGAGGCAAACAAAACAATGACTGTAGAAACCAACAACACCACCTGCAGCATGAAAAGAATCAAGTTCAACGAAGAGGAAGAGGACGTGGTGGCAACCACACGATAACTTATAGACCAATGCCAACAGACAAATACAAAGTTGAATGTTACAGATGTTATAGGTTTGGCCATTATCAGTCAGAATGTCGTACTAATTTGAACAGACAAAGTGGAGAAAGAACAAACTTTGCAGAAAAAGAAGAAAAGGTATCTCTTTTGATGGTGTGTCATGAGAAGGAAACTACTCAACAAGACATGTGGTATCTAGACACTGGTAGCAACAATCACATGTGTGGAGATAAGAAGGTGTTTTCTGAATTGGACGAATCTTTCCGCAATACAGTTAAGTTTGGTTACAATTTCACAATTACAGTTATGGGAAAAAGGAAAGGTAGCTATCCAAACCAAAGGAAATTCCACCCACACTATCTCTAATGTTCTATTTGTGCCAGATTTAAAGACCAACTTGCTTAGTTGAAAAAATAAGATTTAGATTACCTAGCCCAACCCGATATTATCTTCACTTGAAAAAACATTGCAATTTTAAAACCCTGCAGTTTTTTCACCAATAGCAAAAAAATATCATAATACCAAGAAAGCATGCTTGGAAAAAGACTACTTTTCCAACATATTTGGAAAAAGAAAGCATACTTGGAAAAGTCAACGGTCCCGAAACATCCTACTTTTCTAAAGTAATTGCCCATAAGTCCAAAAATACTGTAGCTTAATGCTCTATTCCCTAAATACCCTACGAAGAACGTGCCAGTATCCTACGATATTGGACTGATATCCTTGGCTTGTGTATCCAACGGTGATAACAAGAGTATCTCATATACGAAGAATTCCTACATGTATCCCACCATTGAATCAACTAGTATCCTACAAATAAGGCGATTGTATCCCATGAAGAACATGCTAGTATCTTAAAATGATTGGACTGATATTCTTGACTTATACCCAACGATGATAACAATAGTAACCCACGAAGAACGTACTAGTATCTTAGGACGATTAGACCAATATCGTAGGAAGATTTGGCTTGTAGCCCATGATGATTTGAATGGTATCCCAAATAAAATGTGTATTAACTGTCGATTAATTAATTGAATACATCTAAGATTAATGGACAAAAAAGTCGATTAATCGAATACGTACGTCTATGAATAATGATTAAAGAAGGTTGATTAATCAAGCAAGTAAACAATTAATCGACACTTCATACGATTTAAATTCTTCATGGGATATTATTGTTGTCATCATTGGTTACAAGCCAATGATATCAATCCAATCATCGTAAGATACTAGCATGTTCTTTGTAGGGCATGTTGGGAATAAAACTTTAAGTTAGAGTGTTTTTGGACTTATGGGCAATTACTTTAGAAAAGAAGGATGTTTTGGTATATGTCATTGACTTTTCCAAAGATATGTTTTCTTAAAAAAGCTTAGAAAAGTAACCTCTTCCAATAATTTTCCCAATTATATATATTACATTTATAATATTTTTCTATAATATATAACATATTATATAGATAAAAATAAAGTATATTAGATATTAAATCTGTAATATTACTTTCAAATATATTATAATATAGGCATCAGCCAGCGGAAATAAACATGAAGGACAGGTACAAAAAGTACGCATAGATCTTATGCTACCAACAAATGCCAAGGTAACATAACCCCCGTAGTTGAATGCTAGACCTCCCACTATTTCAGCTACAGTAGATTTATGTGGATATATATTGCAGAGCCTTAAAGTAACAAGAAAAATAACAGTAGCAAGACTTGCAATCACCTTCCCCTTTAGTTTAAGGGACCTCCTCGAAACTGCGTATAAGTTATCTAAGCTTCAACCTTAAAATTCTTCAGTGCAACTTCAGCGTCACCCGAATTGTCCAAAAAGGAATTAAGAAACTCTTCATACCGGAAAGCTCTATACAGTGGCCCAGTGGACGCCTTCACAAGTGTCTCTAAAGGTTCTACAACACAGTTGTTTGCAGGATAAAAGAAATTGCCTATGGTTGTACGATCCATGCGTGAATTGGTCACAACTCGATGTTCAGGAGCCTTGAGCCTCCCATTGCTGATAACCTACAACAAACAGACCAAAGTTATAGTTTTGAGACAATCTAAGGAATCGGAATGGAAGTAATGTTCAAATGGTTATATATATAACACTTATATATAAGACTTCGTCATCATGAGATGAAGATATATACCTGTAACTGGACCCCTAAGTTTACAATAATTGCATTGGGAAGAGGCTCAACAGCGAGCCATTGGTCATCCTTGAAGACTTGAAGCCCATTTATATCCTCTTGAAGAAGGGTGAGGAGGTTAGGATCATAATGTTTAGGCAATCCCAAGGTTAAACTAGGGTCTGGGCATTGTGGGTAATGAGCAATGGATAAAAGCTGAACTTTGGTTAGTTCCTCCCCAAAATATCCCACTTCAAGGCATAATCCTTCACGTATTAGATCCAAAATCCTCAGACCCACCTTTCTCATCTCAACTGAATATACCCCAGTTGCTTCTCTGAGTGAATTTTGAAAAAGAAGAAAAAAAATTCATAAGAATATGAGTGGAGATGAAATGAGAAACGAAGATAAAAATCGATATATACAGATTACCTATAGTTGGCAGGCTTTTCAGGCCATAATTCAATGTATTCGTCCACAGGATGACAAGGGTGTCTCAGATTATCCCTCCAGAAATTGACCTCATTTTGCTCATAGTTCACTATGCGAGTAACTTCCTTCCGGTCTTGATTTTGATCCTGGGAGCATAGCCTTGCTTTCTCCTCGGCGCGCATTTTGAAGAGGTGCTTGACGGCGCTAAACATATTGTGGATTGTTTCCCATAAGACTCCATGATTGATCACCTGTTTTGCAGTAAAAACGTAAAGCAATTATCCTTCTAGTTGTGCTCATATTGGGCATGCAGTGGTGGTGCTTAATTTTGATTTGGGACAGGGAAGCCTGGTAGTAATAAGAACCTGAAAGAAACCAAGGTCCTCAGAAGCCTTCATGATTTTATAAATGGTTTGGGTTCGATCAGGACCAGATGTTCGTGCAAGATCAATGACTGGAATATTTTCGCATGAAGGAAAAACGAGCTTCCCAGGTCTTTCTTCCGGTGGGAATATGAAAGGTTTAGGAACAGATTGAAGGTTGGGCCTATTCAAAATGAGTGTCTGCATCCTCTCTCTCTCTCTCTCAAATAAAACCTACTAAACAAATGCTCTGATCTTCCCTCTTGACGACGAGAACGGCGTTTTATAATTTTGTCCGCAATGCAAACTTTTTTTTTTTTTGGTCAAAGTCCGCAAGGCAAACTTACTCCGCTATAGACTTTTCAAAGTCATTAATAGTTTTCAAAGTCATTAAGACCTTTTTAAACTTTGAAAACTAAAGACTTTGAAAACTTGAAAACTAACTTTGGAACGTTATACTCCAGGGAAAAGATGACCAGCATTTTCTACGAATACCAAGAAGACTGATTAATGGTATCTGGGACTTGCGAAGTCTAGCCCCCCATCCTTGATCGAGTACATTTCTTCTTGCTGCGAATGCCTGCTATTGTAGCCGCCTCGTGTTCCTTCTAGCAACTTCTAATTAAGTCTTTTGATTTCAAGCCTTCCGACTGAGAAGTGAGAACTTCTTTCGGAAAATTAAACTTTCGTCTTTCTCCAAATGAACTATTTGGATTCGAATACATACAGATGGTCAGATCAATTAAATTTGGATCACGGTGGATATATACAGTGGTTATTGTCATCGTCATTTTCCGGTACATTCATCATTAAGAACTTGAATGTTACTGGTTTTCCAACAGAACAATCGTAGCTGAAGCTGCATCCAATTAAGCCACTAATTAATGCGGTCGCATGAAGCATACTCAAGTCTCCTGACCATTTTTTTTCTCTTATCTTTTTGTTGCTTGACTGAGGCTGCTTTTGGTAACGCCTTTCGGAAGTATTTTTTTGTTTTTAAAAGCAAAAAATTGCTTTTAAAAGCAAAAGTACCGTTTGGTAACGCACACGAGAAGCAATTTACTAAAAGCAAAGAAGTAATTTTATTGCTTTTCACCAGAAGCAACAAAACATTGCTTCTCAATTTTTTTACAAAATTGCTTTATTGCTTTCAAAACCCTTTGATACCCTATTGCTTTATTCCTATATTAAAGATGATGCCTCCATACTCACTTAAGAAGCAACAACATATTGTTATTGCTAGAGCCGTCAAAATGCCACCCGACCCGACGGGTCAACCCGATTATAAACGGGTTGGGTTGACCCGTTTATTAATTGGGTTGGGTGCGGGTTGGGGAAACAATAATCGGGTCAACCTGATTATGACCCGCTAACCCGTTTAAAAAAAAAGATGGCAAAAGTATCATGTTTTGACCCGATTAACCCCAAAACCCGACTCGAACCCGGTACAACCGAATCCAATTAACCCCCCAACCCTATTTTAATAATATTTTTTGAAAAATAACAGTAATCGGGTCAACCCGATTATGACCCACCCGATAGGTAACCCGATAAAAAAAAAGATGGCAAAAGTATCATGTTTCGACCCCGATTAACCCCAAAAACCGACCCGAACCCGATACATCCGGATCCAATTATCCCCCCAACCCTATTTTAATAATATTTTTTGAAAAATAAAAATAATAATAAACGAGTTGGCGGGTTGAACGCGTTTATTGGCGGGTTGGGTTTGGGTTGGGGGTTTTCCAACCCGCCTTAATTTAGTCCACCCCAATTAACCCCAACCCAATTATTTGAATGTAATTAAATGACTATTTTATGAATCTTTTATAATATTGGACTTATATTTTTGAGTATATTTCTAAGTACAATACATAAATTGTGTACAATACTTTTATGAAAGCAAAAAGCAATTTCTATGTTACTGCAATTACCAAACATGCTTTTTTGCTTCTTAGAAGCAAAGCAAAAGTTTACCAAACGCATTTGCTTCAAGAAAAGATCTTTCGAAAAGCATAAAATTGCTTTTTTGCTTTCTTGCTTTTAGAAGCAAAAAAGCAAAAGCGTTACCAAACGCAGCCTGAGTCTTTTGAAAGATGAAAAAAATTGAGTACAGGATAAGGAGAGAGATTAAAGTGGGCTTGCGTAAGAGAAAAAACAAAATCACTAGTAGAGGCGGTTGGTAGGTGGGAAAGTGGAAAGTGAAAGGACCAACAAATCTATATTTATATCTATACTGTATATAATGTGAAGCGCCCCTTAAGAAGCGTGCCCAAAACAATTTACAACTTTTCCAAAATGCCCATCCCCTGCATAGTTCGGTTTCAATAATACAGGGCTATACCCGTCTCAACTTACCATTTTGGTTCAAAAACAGTTAGTTTGTAACTGCCCCCACTTCTCCCTCCATTCCCTCTCTCCCCACTTCTCCTCTCTCCATTCCCTCTCTCCACGTGCAGTCTTGCACGTGCAACCCTACTACACGTGCAACCCTACTAGTAATTATATACAAGAGTTAAGAAGAACATTTAATTTTTAATTTAACTACATAAAACTGTGCAGTTTTAGGCCCAATGCAAACAATATCTCTTTGGATTGGATCGTTACAATTCTCTTTCAAAAGCATCTTCATAATTCTAAAGAAAATAATACTTCAAAAATAAAATATTTGCCCATGGGAGTTTTTTTTGGTAGGATTTGCCCCCGGGAGTTAATAGGTAAATGCAGCAACTATGTATATAATATTTTTTTTTTTTTGGTAGAACTATGTATATAATATTTTTTTGATAAGAAGAACTATGTATATAATATGTCAAAACTAATTGTCACCTGCTTCATTTAAAATCATGCTAATTAATCGCTTTGCAGGCCTAGGCTACTCATAGAATCGTCGCTCTGTAGACCAGTCAGACAGATAGTTGGGCCTCATTGGTAGGCTTGATTAATCTTGAAAGCCCGTACATCACAAAACGCATCTCTTGCAAAGTGTAGCGATGAGTGCAAGAAAAAGTGTTGACGATATCATTTCCATATGTTAAGAAAATCTTAAGACCTTTTAAAAAAATTTCAAAATAATGTTTTTTTTCTTAAGACGAATTTTCAAAATAATGTTGAGAACTACACATGACCAAATTGACTTCTGGGCTCTTTTCAAATTAAAATTCAGGCCTTGTCAAACTTTATAATAAACTTGTGCGCTGGGTTCTTGCTAGGAATGGATTGTCGATCATTTTTATTTATGATTGGAGCTTAAAAGGTGACGCCAAATAAAATAGAGATTATTCTGTAGGCTAGTTCGAACAGATGATAAACAGGGAAGAACACAAGTAGCTTGCCCAAAACACAGAGAAAAACGTCTCTGAGGTTCAATTCAATATCAATTAATCAAATAATACCAAAATCAGTCCACAAGCCGGACTTTATAGCCAAAAATTGTCTATACTGGAAAGTTACTAAAAACGGCAAAAACCCCTAAGCATGCCTAAATGAAATATAGAATAAAATAAGCAACATGTGAAAAATCAAGCCCAAATCGGGTTTAAAATTACTTCCTAATTGACAAACGAAGTATTACCAAAAATAGCAATAAATAACTAAGAATAGTGATTCGGAGGGGAAAACAGCGGAATTTAAGGTCGAGAAAGGTGCACATCGACTTCAGTCATGTACCACGGCATGCGCGCCGGAAATATCTTTCCGAATTAGGGTCATATATGTGATTCCGATAACCGTAGCCAAAGTTATGGCCAAAATACTAAAACGCACTCAAAACTGCCCCAACTAGAAATATATCACCATCACTTGCTGCCCTTGCGATGCTCTGCCAACTCATGGTATTCCAATGCCATCAATGTGCAATCTGACAGCTCTCACTTCCTGCCTTTGCGATGCTCTGCCAACTCATGGTATTCCAATGCCATCAATGTGCAATCTAACAGCTCCGCATCATCTGTCTCGGATCCCCTTGCATCAAAAGGCTTCAATGCCGCATCAGTGTCGACAAACACGGCCAGATAGGTGATTACAAACTCCTTGTACTGGAAAGCGTTATAAAGTGGCCTGGTGCCTGCCTCAACCAGTGGCTTTGCAGGTTCTATGAGACAGTTGTTACAAGGATGAAGAAAGGTGCCGATGTTCAGCGCTCTTCAGTGTCCCATTGCTGATAATCTGCACCAACAAAAGGTAACAATGTTCAAGTTCTGATAGACAATCTTTAGCCATTGGAATGAAACTTGACTGATCAAAAGGAATTATATCAATTACTAAATTTCATTCACATATACCTGCAACTGGTGTCCTAAGTTTATCACAAATGCATTGGGAAGAGGCTCAACACCAATCCATTTCCCATCCTCGAAGATTTGAAGCCCCTTCACATCATCTTGAAGGAGGAGGGAGATGAGGTTAGGGTCACTGTGTTTAGGTAAGCCCAAGGTTAGACTTGGGTCCGAGCATCGTAGGTAGTGGTTAATGGCCATGAGCTGAACTTTGGTATGTTTGTCCTTGAAACACCCCTCTTCAAGTCCCAATCCTTCACATATTAGATCCAGAAGCTTCAAACCCAGCTTTCTCATCTCCACTGAATATACTCCAACCACTTCTCTGAGTGAATTAGAAGAAAAAAAATACATAAATGAATCCCAGGAATCGTCTGCAATGTGGATTCAAAAATCAAAACCATGAGCAATGAACGAGATTTCGAATTTACCTATAGTTAGAAGGCTTTTCAGGCCGTAAGTTGATGCACTCCTCCACCGGATGACAAGGGTGTCTCAGATTGTCTCTCCAGCAATGAACCTCTTCGTTATCATAGTTGATACTTGAATAGATCCTACAAGCTTAATTGTTTTGGATCGTCGGAGTAGAGGCTTGCCTTGTACTCTGCAGGCATCTCAAAGAACTCCTTGGCGACACCCAACATATTGTGGATTGTTTCTGATGAGACTCCATGATTAATCACCTGTTTTGCAGCTCATTGTAATTGATTAGATTGTCACCCTCATGAAGAAAATTCTTGAAATTATTATTAAAGATAAAAAAACGTCTCTAAGACTCTTACAAAAGTAATTACGTTTTAGTTGTATTTATATTGTGCAGTCTTAGTCATGATCTGAGACAAGGAAACGTCATGATCTGAGACAAGGAAATGCGAACTAATTAAATTAAAACAATGGAAGTAGTGAGTGTTGGAAGTATGGCCAACTTTTGTCATTATCTACACTTTGATCTTATCTACACTTTGGTCTTCTCTTATGAACCATAGCCGGAGAGAACACGATATGCAACCAAGTGTTCATTGGCATGTTCGTAAGAGACGCTTCGCAACCAGTAGTTAATTTGTTGAACTAGCAGAGTGCACGTGCAGTACTGCACGTATGTAGTTCAGAAGTGGGTAGTGGGTGGAATCCGTTTGCGACCATCTAATTTTGCAACCATGTCAATTTATATCTCTTCCGCTGTACTTGGTCATTCTTGTTAGACCTCGTTAGACTAATCGTATACTTACCTCCTTAAAAGACTGATAGCAAAGTGAGGGTCCTTAGTATAACTGGAACAGTGCCAACTGTGATTCATACCTAACAGAAATTTGAGGTATAGCAATGGATTGTTTAAATCTTTTGGTGATGCTAGTCAATATAAATCAAAAATTAATTTTCTAAACTCATTCATCTATCAACCAAGTGATCCAATATCCCCAAAAAAGGATAAAAAAAAAAAATTCCATGTTAGACATAGACATCTACAAAAAAAAAAAAACAAAAAACAAAAATAAAGGAAAAACAAAACAAAAAACAATCTACAAAGGCTTGATTGCAAACTTTTAACATAAAGAAAACAGATGCTTAACAATTACGGAGACACACTTAAAACAACTTTTCCATGTTAGAAGTATCTCGAGCCTGCCATGTTCAACTTCCTTTCTGCAAGTCAGCTTGAGAGAGAATCAAAATGAAACATCTCTTAACTTGCAGGAGGTTGGCTTCTCCATGTTTCCATCTTGTCTCCTGACTTTCTAAAAGTGCTAAATGATGCTACAAACACATTTGCAAGAGATTATATACATGGCTTAGCCATCACCATGAAACAAAAGCCATGGCACAAAGTATGGCACTCTGGAACCAAATGCATAAAATTAGATCAAATGAAGCTTAAAAATGGATCAGAAAGTATATCTTGAGCACCCCTATAACTCATCGTCATCAAAGTCATACAATTCAACAACTGCAAAAATAAGAGATGCATCAAAGAATATTTTGCCTAACTGTTTTCACAAAAAATTAATGGAAAAATGAAATGCCACTTAACCCTAATTGTAGAACCACCTACTGTCATCCATTTTAAATTTAATGGCATCTTCAATGATCTTTTTCATCTAAGGCATCAAGCTTAGTTTGGACTCTCTAAAATATAATACTTTGGTCAATCATGTGGGCAATCTTTTACTTGCAAATCCACTTGTGTGTTCCTGTGTGGCAATTAAAGAAATAAGCCACACCCAATTTAAGACGGCTGATTAGTTAAGGTGCAACCATAATTAAACTAATAAAGAAACCTGTCATTATCATAAAGAATGACAACATCTGCAGTGGCAAGATTGCAACCAAACACGCACGACCTTTGGCTCATCTTTCAAGGCAAAGACCTCCCCTTTGCATTGATGGATCCTTGAAGCTTACCCTACATGTAATGGCAAGAAGTTATGCCGGCCAAGAATAGTAGCAAGAGGTTTTCGATACCGAACACAATTGCATACAGTTTCTCACTTGTGTTTGGTATAATGTCATAGTAATCCCACGCTCACATAAGCTACACCTCATTTGAATGTAGCACGTTGGATAACCAAGAAGCGCTGAAATTTAAAAATGGTGTGGATTTTACATAATGAAAGAGAGCATAGAGAAAAGCTTAAAGTGCACTAAAAGAATAAAGAAAAGCATAGAACTAATCTGCATATGATGACATTGATAATTAATATGAGGAAAAATGTAGGTGTAGAGGGAATTAAAATAATTATAGTTTCAAAGGGTGTATTAGGAAGCTGCAGATTAAAATTTCAATAGTGTATACCTGAATGATTCGAACAGCTCGTATAGGGAGTATGATAAAGGGTGGTCATAAAGAGCTTGCATCTTGAAACCTCACTTTTTTTGTCATCTATTTTATTAAAAATAAAGATCATTACTCTTTTCCAAGTCTTAGCTGCAATATGTTCCACGTGAGCCTTATGCAGCAAGTAAAGAGCATTACTATTTGAATCTCTCTCATTTATCCAAACGAAATTGCAATGCATTATGTTTTAGGGCTCACTAAATTTCTGATCATGAGAAAAATCCGACTACACGTATTTATTACTGGAAAGTGAGAAAGTAAACTTCCAAAAAAATGTTTGAAAATTAAGTGAAGTACAACTCTCCGTATGTTACCTGAATGGAGAGGATCACAGAAAAAATCTAGGTCTTACTCCCATAATGCTCTTCACTCAGGAGCAAGAGAAAAAATTTATAGCAATGCTCAATGAGGTCTTAATTCGTTTCTCAGGGACACTTACAATTTAGTTAAAAATTTGACCAAATATGTGTGCGCACCCGATTTCGGTCGCACGCGAGGTGCATGCGAAGGTGATGCTCGCCTCGAGACTGTTTGGAGTCGCCACTGCCTGAGAGGTGCAGGCAGACACAAAGGGGCACCTATCCGGGCCTAATTTTATGGTCTGCGGCTTTTTAGAGATCTGAGCAAGTTCTCGGTTACGTCTAGGGAAGTCTGAAGACACCTTAGCCCGCCCCGTCGGTTGAACGGTCCCATGGGTCTCCCTGGTTTGAGTCAACTTAGTTCTCACCCAATTCTTAGGCCAGCATGCACACTTATTTGGTCTGGTGGGGACCACTAAGGGTGTGGGTCCCCTTTTTATTTGATTTTTATCTTTTTATCAATTAATGAAGTGAGTCTGGTATGGGCCCCGTTGGAAGGCCCATTGGAAACCATGTTGGGCTTAAGTCCAGCCCAAGGCCCAATTCGGGGGGTAACCCTTATTGGATTTTGTTATTTGGTTTAAAGATTTATTAAAACATGAAGATTAAGTTGGTTCAGGCTTTTAGGGGCCCAATGGGCTTGGTTTTGGCCCATGGGCAGTTAATCAAGTGGCCTTGGGCCCATTTATCAAAATGGGCCTTGGTTGGGCCGGACGGGATGTGGGCCCCATTGGAGGGCCCACGAAGCCTTAGTGGGCCCACTTAGGCCCATAGTCTCAAAATGGGCTTGAAAAGGTCCAAGAAGCCCAGTGGATTGGGTTAAGCCTATTTGGGTCGGATTGGATCCGACCGGGTCCAAAAAAGATGACTTTAAGCTTTTCTTTAACTTACCCATATTTATTATACAGGCTGGGCTGGCCCGTAAATGTACTACGGTTCAGGCCTGCCCGTATAGTAAATACGGGCATGCTTAGACCGTACGGAAAATATGGTTTCGACCCGATTTCCCAAAAAACGTCGCGATATCGGCGGAGACTGGTTCGTTTGCTTCTTTTTGCCGTCCGTCGGCTTCTGCTGGTGGTTTTTCAATACGCCCAAATGGTGCGAAACTCCTATTCTACTCATTTTTCAGGATTCCGCCAAAAGAGAAGACTTCATCTTTTGATCACGCGTTCAAGCCATTGATAAAACTGCATGTGTGAGGAATCAAGAAGGGAAAGAGGGGAAGAATTATGAGATACAATCAGATTTAAGAAGACAGGACCCCTCTTTACAAATATAAACAAAATAACATAAGAAAGGTTAGTTCAAAACAACTTTTATGGAACTCTCTCTTCCTCCGTTATCTCATATGAGGGGAGCTCCCCTCCCGGGGAGTCCCGTTTATATACACCAAGCAAACAAGTTAGTTAGAAAATACAATAAAGAACCTTTTAAATGATCAGAAAATAACTTTATTCAGGGAGTCTAATAACAATATATGTTAAATACAAAGCTAATTAAAAGCTTACCGTGCTATTATTATCTTGTTCTGAAAAGTAGAGGTTCTCCGAATGATTTTGGCAGCTCTTCCGCACTCCCTTTTGATTCTCTGAAATGGGTTTGAAAAGGGGCCCACTAGTTTCTTATGCTGAAAGAGATGAAAAGGATGGACTTTGGCAGGGCTTAAGGGCAAAATGGGGATTTTTCTAGGCTAATGGGATTTTGGAAGAGCTTAGACAGAGGTTGGACGAGCAGGGAGCAGAGAAGGAGAAGGGGGAAGGCTTGGGGGGCTAGCTTCCACAAATGGGGGGGCTGGCCCCCTATTTATAGCTAGGCAAAAAAAATCGTGCCCGTATTTGAAGTGCGGGCATGCCTTGCCAGTAATTCAAATACGGGCGAAATACACACGTTTTTAAATCTTGCGAATCAACCAGCTGTCGTCGTACGGGACGCGTGTCCTGCTTCTAGAAGGTTTGCCCGTATTTGAAGTGCGGGCATGCCTTGCCCGTACTTCAAATACAAGCGAGCATGTTTTTTAAATGCCGGATTTCAAACTTTTTATTAAATTTGATTTTTTGAAAAGATTTTATTCCGATTTATTATTATTTTATTCTAAATATATTTAGATATTTTCTAAAAACAATTATTTTATTCATTTTTTCTGCTTTTTGCTGCTGTTTTTGCCACATAGGTAGTTTTCTTGAAACTTCAACTGCCCATAACTTTTTCGTCCGATATCCAATTTCAGCAAACTTAGTGTCGTTGGAATCAGCTCAGAATGCTCTATCCAATGGGATCAAATTGGGCAGTTGAATTTGGGTCGAGCAAAAAGTCAAATTTCGCTCCCCCAAGAGTTTGACCGACTCATAACTTCCTCATTCAAACTCCGATTCCAACAAACTCAATTGCGTTGGAACCGTGTCGAAATGTTCTTTTCAATGAGAGGAAGTTTGATGGCCAATTATCTTTGGATCAAAAAGTCAAATTTTTGCCCCCTCAGGATTTGACTTTTTAATTGAAATTTTTATTTTCTGCATTTTTTGGGGTGAAAAATCAGGTGTTAACAATATGTAATATCTATATGAACCAAAACAACTAAAGTTTAGATGAATAATTATTAGTCACAAAGAATCTATCATTTATTAGTTGACAACATGATTTAGTATGAACTGAAACGCCAAAATCTGAAGCATGATAGGGCATTTGAAATGGTAAATACAGTGAATAGAAAATGAATGACATGATCAAAGATGAGTAGGAAACAATCCCTGAAAGAATACAGTATACATTGCTAACAAGTAGCAAGATCATTTATAAAGACTGTTAAATATACTACACACCATGCATGTATATCTGAAACCAAGAGCATGAATGCATTGGGTGATTTTAATGATAATGGATACAAACTAAAAGCAAACATCAAGCAAGACCCAGAAGAACAATAGGAACAGTTTACACAACTTGAAATGATGTAGAGCTGCCAGTAAATGTTCTAGTAGAAGGAAAAACAAATAACTGTCGCAAGCAAAAACATAAATAAGAGGGAAAAATTATACATGAATGCAAAGCACATGGTTTAAAGTACACTAAACTGGGAATTGGAATATGTTTCAATTCAAGGGAAACAAAAAAAAAGGGCTGAATTAAAGAAAATAGTGTGAATTTTACAAACTGAAAGAGAGAATAAAGAACAGCATAAAGTACAGTAAAATAAGAAAGAACAGCATAATGATAAATAGTTAAAACGTATACGTAGCACATGTTTAAAGCAGACATAATTGGGATTTGGAATCATTTATCCTATGGTCTTCACGTTATCTCCATCCCATATCTTATTTTAATTTTTTTTTTTTGTAATCCCAACATACAACGCCAACAGGTGTTCTAGCTGCACAAATTAACCCCAAACAGGCATATTTAGGCTGTGTTTGAGATTGCTTAATTAAGTGCTTATTTGAGCTTTTAGCTTAATAAAGCACTTTTTTAAGTTGTAATCTTGTTTGGTAATACAAAATGGATAGGTGCTTATCCATAAGGAGTAGAGATAGGCTACCCATAAGGAAAAGCTGTTGAGAACAACTTTTCCTTCCTCTTATCAGTGAAGCCGGTGCTTATCGACCGTTTGACCTTATCGAATTTCATCTTCTTCTTCTCTCATTCACTCAAGTGAGTTGCCCAATCCGCCCATAACCTCCGGCGAATTGAGTTATCGTTATCGAGAATGTGGTTGTTCTTAAAATCACCACGCCTCTTCCTCCAAGCAAACATCTAGGAGATTTCTCTATTAATAGGAGTGGCTGTTCAGATCGGAGCTTGCAAATAGTTTTCAATCAGAGAACCCAGCGGATGTTTCATCCTCTTCATAGATGAAGACGAAACATCTGTTGTTTGTCTTTTTCTTCGAAGAGAAAGAATGAGAGAGGCAGGGAGCGAGAGGGGGAGGCGAGGCCTAAGAGATGTGAACCTGAACTGTGATATTGCAGCCTAACGAAATTTAATATACCAGTGATGAGATTCATGTCGAAGGGGACAATGCACTCATCATAGCCGGTGTCGTCGTCGTCTCTGGTCTCGGCAGGTAGACGTGTGCCGTGGCCGCCGTAGTGAACAAACAGGAAGTCGCCTGGATCGGCGGATCGGACAAGATGTTTGAATGCTCGTCGAATGTTCTTGCTGGTGGGTTGCCTGTAAGGGTCGTCGGTGTCGATCAAGACAGTGATGTCATCTTCGGAGAATCCATAGTGTTCGATGAAGCATCCGAACATCCTCTTAACGTCGTTGACGCATCCCTTGAGCTCTGCCTTTGTTCTTGGATAGTTACGCATCTGTTCTACAGGTAGAGAAGCAGGGATCATATAATTTTCAGCGTTTCCAGCAGGCCTCAATTCAGGCATCGATTCCGGCAATTTCCTATTCCAACGATTCTGGATTTCATATTATTATCGATAATGATGAACTTTTCCATCAAGTTTCATATAATTTTCGATTCTGGCAATTTCGGTAGTTCTTGATTTCATACATTTTCTTTTCTAGCAATTCTCGATTTCATATAATTCCAGCAAGTTTTCAAATAATTTTCGTTTTTAGCAAGTTTCTTATAAGTATTGATTCCGGCAATTCTAGATTCCATGTCGTCTTCTAGAATGCATAGTAATAATAAGTGCTTGAATATTAAAGATTGCCAAATACAAGTTTCTTAAATAAAGAGCTTTTAACAATTATGGATAAACACTTAAATAAGCTAACTTATTCAATAAGTTCTTACCCATCAGCCCTAGCAGTCCCAAACGCCACCTAAAGAGACCATGCACTTCCATTTGGAGGAGGCCCGGAAATTGACTTTCACATGGGACGAGACGACGGGAAGCAATCCACTACAAAATTTTTGCTGGGAAAGGTGCAGTGCATCCGGCCTGAACATGTGTTTCCGAAACTTAAGCTGGGCCCACTAAAATAAAATAAATCAAGCTTGGCCCTTTCCATTTTTCTTTTTCAATTCTGAATTTCTGATGCATGCGTGACCGGTTCAAAGATATTTTGCTAAAAAGCAATAGACATCGTCTATATCATATGTTGTATGCATTCCCTCATATGGGATGTGTGGGGCCCCCTAAAATGAATGGTGGGCCCCCCAATGAGTGTGAGGGGGTGTGTATACTGTATGCTATAGGAGATGCAAATCGGATAAAAGACACATTTTGTGTTCCCTAGTTTTCTTATTTTACTTTTGTCTTTCAAAAATATTAGTTTATGGAGCACTTTTTTATATATCCTAACATTTATTTTAATCTAGCTAAATAAAACCGTACGGACTTAAGCCAGAAGCAAAACCGTACGGACTTAAGCCAGAAAGCAAAAAATATCTCTTCGGTTACATCGTTACAATTCTCTTTCAAAAGCATCTTCATGATTCTAAAGAAAATAATACTTCAATAATAAATTATAAGAGTCACTTTTGGCAAATATTTATAAAAATAGTCTATCAAAGATCAGAATTGCAGAAAAGGGTTACTTTTTAAAATAATTTGCACTGCAGGGTTAAGTTACTGTAGATAATTTCCAAAAGGCAAGTTTGCCCTTTGCTTTCGTTCGGGGTAAATGAGCTTTCATACAAAGGAGCCCTTCCAAGTCCCGCAGCTGCATCTTCCTTTCTCATTTCCTCTCTCTCTCTCTCAGTCTAGGTCTAGGGTTTTTGATATTTTTTTTTGTTGGTAATCTTAGGGTTTTTGATATTGGTCTTGAAATTGAGTAAAACCATCGTTTATTTCTAGTCTTTGACATCTTATGGTCTTTCACATGACCGGAAGTGATGTAGTTTCAATCTACTACATCGGTGCCCTCATCAAAGCGAAGAAATCCTCATTTTCCGTCGAGGTTGGGTTTGCAGTTTGCACAGATGCTCCAAGGCGGTGTCATAATGAATGTCGTTAATGCCGAGCTGGCTAGGATTGCTAAAAAGGCCAGTGCCTATGCCGTCATGGCGCTTGAGCTCGTCCCTGCCAATATCTGAGCCTAGGGCAGTATCGCTCTCATGAGCGACCCTGATCTCATCAAAGAGATTAAACTAGCCGTTATTATCCATGTCATGGCCAAAGCTGGAATCAGTCACTTGGTTGCTTCAACATAGCGTGCTCGCTTCATATGAAGCATATAGGAAGCACAAAAATGATGGAAACTGAACCTAAGAAGCTCTTTCCCCTTGAATCCCACGAACCTAAGAAGCTCTCTCCCCTTGAATCCCACGTGACGGAGATGTCTAATTGATTTTGCACTCAGTCAATAAACCAATTAACAAATTTGAATATGAAAGATGGACGCACAAACCTTTTCTTTCCTTAATGGATTCCATCAGACTTCCACTTCCGGTGAGTCACAATGGAGTTTTTACCTCCGATTCCGTTCATTTTTGCAGGGAGAATAGGAAAGGGGGAGCACACTGAGAGGCTTCCTATGTCGAATCCTCAAGCCTAATGTGTTCTCTCCAATGTCCAGATCAGGCGAATAGAAGATGTCGCCTTTGCCAGTAAATAACCAGAGATTTTGGCATCCCTGAAGAAGACGATGAGTGAACCAAGACCTTGATTCACATAAGCCCTAGATCTGAACGAAATGAAATCAAAAAAATAAAGAATATGGGAAAGCAAGCTAATTTGAAGGGTTTATCACTTAGGAGCTGAGCGCTGGTAGTTCCTAACCCTCCGGCGTCTTGCCTTTCTCCTCTGCTCATCTTTCTCGGCTTTCACAGTTAGTTGAGAGAAGATAGAGGCAAAGATAATACCCCCAACGTTGCAGAAGGGCAAAATTGCCTTTTGCAATTGTGCTACAGTAGCATATCCCTGCAGAAAAGTTTTTTTAAAAAAGTGGCACTTTTCTGAAAATCTGATCTTTTGATGGACTTTTTATAAATATTTGCCAAAAGTGACCCTTTTTCATAATTTATATTTGCCCCTTGGAGTTTTTTTTTTTTTTGGTAGGATTTGCCCCTGGGAGTTAATAGGTAAATGCAACAACTATGTATATAATATGTCAAAACTAATTGTGGCCTGCTTCATTCAAAATCATGCAAATTAATCGCTTTGCAGGGCCCAGGCTACTCAGAGAATCGTCGCTCTGCAGACCAGTCGCACAGATAGTTGGGCCTCATTGGTAGGCTCGATTAATCTTGAAAGCCCGTATATCACAAAACGCATCTCTTGCAAAGTGTACCGATGAGAGCAAGAAAAAGTGTTGACGATGTCATTTCCATATGTTAAAAATCTTAAGGCCTATAAAACAAAATTTCAAAATAATGTTTTTTTTTTCTATGAGAATTTTCAAAATAATGTTGAGAACTACACATGACCAAATTGACTTTTGGGCTCTTTTCAAATTAAAATTCAGGCCTTATCAAACTTTATAATAAACTTGTGCGCTGGGTTCTTGCCGGGAATGGATTGTCGATCATTTTTATTTATGAACGGAGCTTAAAAGGCTTCAGTGCCGCATCAGTGTCGACAAACACGGCCAGATAGTTGATTACAAACTCTTTGTACTGGAAAGCCCTATAAAGTGGCCCCGTGCCTGCAGCCTTAACCAGTGGCTTTGCAGGTTCTATGAGACAGTCGTTAGAAGGATGAAGAAAGGTGCCTATTATTGTCCTGGCCATGCTTGAATTAGTCACAACTCGACGTTCAGCGCTCTTCAGTGTCCCATTGCTGATAATCTGCACACCAACAAAAGGAAACAAGTTCAACTTCTGAGACAATCTTTAGCCATTGGAGTGAGACTTGACTGTTCAAAAGGAATTATATCAATTAGTATATTTCATTTACATATACCTGCAACTGGTGTCCTAAGTTTATCACAAATGCATTGGGAAGAGGCTCAACAGCAATCCATTTCCCATCCTCGAAGATTTGAAGACCCTTCACATCATCTTGAAGGAGGAGGGAGATGAAGTTAGGGTCACTGTGTTTAGGTAAGCCCAAGGTTAGACTTGGGTCCGGGCATCGCGGGTAATGGCTAATGGCCATGAGCTGAACTTTGGTATGTTCGTCCTTGAAACACTCCTCTCCAAGTCCCAATCCTTCACATATTAGATCCAGAAGCTTCAAACCCAGCTTTCTCATCTAAACTGAATATACTCCAACCACTTCTCTGAGTGAATTAGAAGAAGAAAAAAAATACATAAATGAATCCCAGCAGGAATCGTCTGCAATGTGGATTCAAAAATCAAAACCATGAGCAATGAACGAGATTTCGAATTTAACTATAGTTAGAAGGCTTTTCAGAGCTCAAGTTGATGCACTCCTCCACTGGATGACAAGGATGTCTCAGATTGACTCTCCAGCAATTAACCTCTTCTTTATCATAGTTGATACTTGAGTAGAGCCTACAAGCTTGCTTTGGATCATCGGAGTAGAAGCTTGCCCTGTACTCTGCAGGCATCTCGAAGAACTCCTTGGCAACACCTAACATATATAAATATTGTGGATTGTTTCTGATGAGACTCCATGACTAATCACCTGTTTTGCAGCTCATTGTAATTGATCGATTAGATTGTCACCCTCACCCTCACGGCAGAAAATTCTAAAGATCGAAGACTTCCCTTAGCCTTAATTTCAGACGAGGAAATGCAAACTAATTAAAAGACTAGAAGTAGCGAGAACCTGAAAGAAACCAAACTCTTGACAAGCTTTGATGATTTGCTGAATTGTTTCTGTCGGATCATGAACAAATGTTCCTCCGAGATCGATGACTGGAATGGACTCGCTTGAATCGGCGAGCTTTACAGGTCTTTTCTCCGGTGGGAATGTGAAACTTTCAGGCACGAACTGAAGGTCGGATTTAGTCAAAACGAGTTTCTCCATTCTCGCAGCGTAATCCTACAAAACCGTGAATCTTTCTTGTAGGTCTTGAAATTGCTTGCAAACTTGTTCTCTCTATTATATTGGATAAAGAATGATGTTTTTCTTCTTTCAAAAGCATATTCCTTTGCATGCATCTGGTAAGACCTGTTTCTCCTTTACCTCGCAGATGTTTTGCATCTAAAATAATGGTAAAAATGCCCTCATGAGAAAGATACTTACATGCTAACCTTGGCCTATGATTTGTTCTTAACCTCCCAAGTTTGATTTATTTATTGGAATAATTACACTTACACCACATGAGGTTTGTCATGATCATTTATATCCACATAGACCCCTTGACATTTGGAAAAATTCAAAAACCTTCCTTAACATAATGCAAAAATGGTTACAGAGATTAACTTTCCATTTCAAGGATAAATGTTGCTTTTATTAGACAATATTTTTATGCGTAAACGCCATTTGAATTTTAACAAAATACTTTACCTTATATACTAAATTTTAATTATGAGATTACCTTTAATTAGCTTTTAAATGAATTTAATTTGGAGGCGTAATTCGGTCTTTTCAACGTTCTTATTAGACAAAAAGGTGCTTTGTGACTATTTGCACAGATGTGAAGGGAGGTTTCTGTAGTTGATGGGATTTATTGTTCTTAAATAACAATGCATTTGTTATGCTTAATATAATATTGTGCATACTTGGTGTGTGTATATATATTTAGCACAATTTTATGATTAAAAAATATAGTAATGTAATTTACTATACGTAACTATTCCTTAGAATATTATGTATGCATATATGAGTGTATCATTTATGTATATGCACATAGGTATATGCAAATATACGCACATACACACGTTTGTCTTTTTCATATATCGATAAAGGAAACTGGGTAGATTCTCAACTCAGATTTGCTATCCAAAAAGTCCTTTTTCCATACTGACTTCTATATCCCAATACCCATCATACAAATTCTCCATTGGATTTGTTGTCCAAAGAATCCCTCCACCTATTTTTTTTTTTCATTTTTACTTATATATTACAATTAATAAGTTATGCCCGTTTGTAGTATGCACATAACACCCAGTAGTTTATCAAAATAAAAGAATGGGACTTAACTTTAAGATAGAAATTCTCAAATGCTTTATTCATTATCTTTAAGAAGCCAAAGTCGGCTTACATGATAAACTGGAAATAATGCATGAACAACCAATTAACCAAACCCCATGCACAACCTGAAAGAGACAAACCTCATCCTTTATTCAAATGCATGTAAATCTAGCCTTACATACTTTCACGTCTTTACAAACCAGATCTCTGCTGTCTAACAAACTTTAATTTTGGTCATCTCTGTCCTGGGATATTGCTGGGAATGGGTTGTCATGTTTATTGACGATTGGAGCTTAAAAGGCTTCGGCGTCGCTTCATTATCACAGTCAATAAACACGGCCAGATCGTTGCTAACAAACTCGTTAAACTGGAAAGCTCTATACAGTGGCCCGGTCCATGCCTTAACCAGTGGCTTTCAGGTTCTATGACACAGTCGATAGAAGGATCAATAAAAGTGGTTATTGTTGTCCTGGCCCTGCTTGAATTCGTCACAACTCGATGTTCAGCGCTCTTTGTATTCCATTGCTGATAATCAGCACCCACAAAAGGAACAAAGTTCAAGTTCTGAGAAAATCTTAAGCCATTAGTGCATGGGTGGAGATAATATATACCTGCAACTGGTCTCCCAAGTTCACAACAAATGCATTGGTAATAGGCTCAACAGGAATCCATTCCCCATCCTTGAAGATTTGAAGCCCAGAAACATCCCCTTCAAGAATGATGGTTATGACGTTAGGATCAGTGTGTTCATGTAATCCCAATGTTAAACTTGGGTCTGGGCAGCGCGAGTAATGGTTGATGGACATCACATGACCTTTGGTTAATTCGTCCCCGAAATAACTCTCTTCGAGTCCCAATCCTTCACATATTAGATCAAGAAGCGTCAAACACAGCTTCCTCATCTCAATTGAGTGTACCCCAGCCACTTCTCCGAGAGGATTAATTAGACCCCAAAAAAAATTACATTTATGAATCCATGGGATCCGATCAGCAATATTAATGAAGGTCAAAATTCAAAAATGCTTGCAGTGAACGAATTTACTTATAGTTAGTAGGGTTTTCAGGCCATGATTTCATGCATTCCTTTAATGGATGACAAGGGTGTCTAAGTTTATCTCTCCAGCAATGATACTCCTCTTTATCATAGTTGACGCTTTGAATAGAAGTTACAAGCTTTGTTTCAATCCTCGGAGTAGAGGCTTGCCCTGTACTCTGCAGCCATCTCAAAGAACTCCTTGGCAACACCCAACATATTTTGGATCGTTTTCTGATGAGACTCCATAGTTGATCACCTGTTTAATTTGTAGTATATTTTCATCGTTTCTGATGAGACCCCAACATCTCAAATTTACTTATATTTTCACCTGTTTAACCGTCTAAGACTGTTACAAAACTTAAGATTGGAAGTAATGAGAACCTGAAAGAAACCAAACTCTTGAGAGGCTTTCATGTTTTGCTGAATCGTTTGTGTTGGATCACGGGGACATGTTCCACCGAGATCGATGACTGGGATATTGGTCTGGCATGAATCGACGAGCTTTGCAGGTCTTCGTTCCGGTGGGAATACGAAACTTTCAGGCTGGAATTGAAGGTTGGATTTAATCGAAACGAGTTCCTCCATTCTCTCGGCGTAATCCTACAAAACCCTCAAATCTTTCTTTGAGGTGTGTGGAAGGTCATATCGTTATATATAATTGCATGGGTCTTGAAATTGCGTGCAAACAGGCTCTCTCTCGTCTCCATTATAACCGTGGTGGCACATGCTTAGTGCTATAACAGTGGTGGCACATGCATAGTGTTGCATATAAGTAGGGTTAGTGGGGTGGTTATAGTTTTTGATTGTTTTAGTTGGGAAAGGCAATAGTTGGAAAAAAAAAAAAAAGAGGCTAAAATCTAGGAAAATATTCCCATCTCTTCCCTTTACTAATATTATAGATATGAAATGATATCATCTATAGTTGAACCCGTCAAATGGTGCAATAATTGCTTGCCATATGGGGAAACAACGACAATAAAACAAAAAAAAAGAATGATATTATCTAGAGTTGAATCCTCTAACCAATAGTTGTTTACCATGTAGGCAAACAAATGAATAAAAAAAATTGAAAAAATGTTTTTCAGTTTTCAATTCAGGAGAGAGAAAAGTGAAAAAAATTTCATTTTGTTTACAATAGTGGCAAGTAACTGTTGGTTACAATTATACACAAGTAACTGTTGGATATAGTTGAATCCGTCGGGGTTCATATGTAGATGATGTGTATCTTTAAAATATATTAAAAAAAAGTGAAGAAATATTTCACTTTACAAAGCAGGAGAGAGAGGACACTGAAAAGTGAAATATTTCTTTTCACTTTTTTTTTATTGAAGTTACTTGCCAATATGACAAGCAACGTACTATTGGATATAGGTGAACCCTCTTACGTTGCAGATTATACCATTCCTTATAATATTGGATAGATAATGATGTTTACTTTCTTTCAAAAGCATATTCCTTTGTAAGCATCCTCTAAGATCTGTTTATCCTTTACCTTTACCTCATAGATGCTTTGCATCTAAAATAATGGTAAAAATATCCTCATGAGAAGGATACTCACATACTAGCTAGCCTGGCCCTCTGCTTTGTTCTTAATCACCCAAGGTAACCTAAAAAACAAATTTTTCTTTATCTTCGGTTAATTTAGTGGTATAATTACACTTACACTCCCTATGATTTGTCACTTATGCATATAGTCTTTCTGACATTTAGAAAATGTTAAAAAAAAACCCACACATGTAAAAATGGTCACCAAGCTCCCTTCCAGGTGTAAAAGTTGCTTATGTCGGCAAAAGGAAAGAAATCGTTTTATACATAATATCTGTAAAACCCCGGAATTTTGAGAAATTGGAATTAAGATTTAAAATTATTAAATAAGAACAAATAGAGAAATAAAAATTCATTTGGTTGAATTGGTTCATTTAGTTTAGTGGTTTAAAGGGTTTGATTAGTTTAGTGGTTCAATGGGGTTTGGAACCGGCTCAATGGTTCAATGGTTTAGAAAACAAAAAAAAAACAAAAGCAAATGTTGTTCATTCATTTGGGGGTTTTGTGTTGGGCATTAGGGTTAGAAGAAGAAAACGAAAGAAGGGGAAATCATGGGGGAAGAAGAGAATAAGAAGAATAAGAAGAGGAGGAAGGGAGAGATTCGTCCCTCTTGGTCATTTGTGGGAAGAGAGGAAGAAAACGAGTGGAGGAGAAAAGAGAGGAAGAGAAGAGAGGAAGAAATCGTGGAGAGGAAGAGAGAAAAAGAGAAGGAGAAGAAGGAAAAGAGAAAAGAAAGAGGGAAAGGAGAGGAGAAGGAAAAGTTGGGTGATTGAAGTGCGGATTGTGCGAAAATCAGTAAGTAGCACATTGTTTTCTCGTTCGATTGATTTGCGTTTGGTTTATTTCGATTTCTAGTTGTTTCATCAATCGCTGTTTGGTTTCGATTGCTTATTGTTTTGATTCATATGATCTCGTTTACATTTTGAGTATGGTTGATTGTTGTTTGCAAACAAACGCCCAAACAAAGCAGGTTGTGCATCTGATTTTTGTTTCCTCTATGAAATTTATTTCTATTTAGGTTCTAGTAAATCTGATTTGGGGTTTGTTTAAAAATCTCTGGGTTCTGTTCAAATTCTCTATGCTTTATATGGATGTTAGGTTCAAAATTTTGAACTGGTTATGTTATGCTTTCTATGGATGTTAGGTTCAAGTTTGTCATTTCTCAGAA
Source organism: Buxus sempervirens (assembly GCA_947561395.2). Lineage (NCBI taxonomy): Eukaryota > Viridiplantae > Streptophyta > Magnoliopsida > Buxales > Buxaceae > Buxus > Buxus sempervirens. The sequence goes on from OX387192.1 coordinate 32,412,926, forward strand.
TTGTTATTGTGCAGATTATTAGGTTCTGATTTTAGGCTTTGATTTGGCATAAGAAAATTACCGATTTAGGTTCTGAAATGGGGCTAAGAAAATGAGACTTGTCTAGGCTACCTTCTGTTAGAGAAACTTAAGATGGGGTTAGTAGTCTAAAACTTTTCAACGGCTTGCAAAGGTTAGGAATATTCGCATAAAAATTCATATTAGCATTCTAAAATTTAGTTTAGGTTATTTGTAGTTGAATGGAATTGGTTTAGGACCAATTGGAACTCGAGGTATTGCAAGAAAAATCCAGAAAAATGGATGATTTCCGTCTAGTAGGTTTCGCAGCTATTTTGAACCACCTGTAGCAAAACAGCCATTACTTCCTATAGGAAACTCCGAATTACAAACCGTTTGTTGCGTTGGAAACTAGATTCGTAGATCTTTCCAACGATACATGGCACACATACCAATTCCTTATATATTGGATCAAGTTTAGTATTCAATTCACTAGTTAAATTCAGATTTACATAGTAAGTAGCAACTGCAAACAAAGTGTGAATAATTTGTGTTGGCCTTTTTCAAGTACTAAATTGGTTAATTCTAACTTGTGTTCAAGAAGTGGTTTCTCATGTGTTGGTTAAGTCAAAGTTGGTTACATTGTTAAAGTGTGTAACATAAGGCATACTTAAGTATGGCAGTTAGCCTATGGTATTTAAATAGCCATGATATGGTATTATTATATCTATGGGTAGTGGATTGCCGTTCACCCTAGCTATTGAGAGCCAGGGGTAGCGAACCTGCATCCACCACGGACATGGATTCTGGTGGTTGAGGAGGGCAGTTCACCCTAGCTCATGAGGGGCCGGGGGTTGTGAACTTGCATCCTCCTCAGAATGTGCCACAGGAACCCATAAAGTCAACTAGATGGTCTCAATGAGATCACTAACTCGATGGTCTAATAGAGATCACTAACTCGATGGTCTGAAGAGATCACTAACTTGCTATGGTTGGACTAGGTTGTACTTGCCAACTCATGCATGTCTCATGCCTGAGTGCTCTGCTTTGGAAGAGCAATCCTAGCTAAATCTTTCCATTGTAAGTCGTGAGGTGGCAATTGGACATTTGTGTTAAAGTGTGTTATTGGTTGTTATTAAGATTATACTGATATTGCATTTTGGATTAAGTTGAGTTTATCTGTTGAAGAATTATGACTCTATAAAGTTCAAGTATTGTTTACCTGAAAATGAAATGCCTCTTAGCCGGTTTTGTCAGAAATTGATTTAGCATGTTACTTTATCACCTGAAATTGCATAAAATGTTATTATCATGCATTATGTTGCTTACTGGGACGTTAGTTTCACGCGTTTTGTTTTCAGATAGACCTGCAGAGCGAGTACAAACTAGGGTAGATAGAAATAACGAACCTGATGATGATTACCACCCTGAGGATTATTATTATCCTGGATAGGGTTGGGAAGCACTTTTGTAGTCGTCTATTTTTTTTGGATCTTGTATAAATTGTGTATAGAGAGAGAGAGACTGAGGGTATGAAACATAGTAAAACTTTATTTTAGATCTGTGTATATTGATGATTTAGTTTTTGGAATGGATGTATTTGTTTATCTTGTGATTATCAGGTATTGGGGGTTTAGCCTAGTCTTATAAATACAAGCGTTATATAGCCGTTTTTCTAAAAACTTTAGGATTAGAATATAACTGCTTTAGTTAGTTTTTTTAAAACTTAGGAATGTATTTCTGGGACCTCACCTGATGTCAAGGAACCAGCATATACCTTTAATGAACATACCTGGGTCCGGGGCGTCACAATATCCAACAGCGAAAGTTAGATATTATGTATCTTTATCCATACATTTACCTAGAAATTTCTAGAGAATATCCAACAGCTAAAGTTGGATGTTTATTTTCGTTAAAACTTGCTTAGTTGCACTAATTACACTCCAATTTCAATTGGATATGTTGCGGGTTATATTAGCTTTTAAATGACTTTAATTCGATCTTTTCAATGTTCTTATTAGCCAGAAAGAAGCTTTGTTACCATTTGGATTTATGTGAAGGGAGGTTTCTATAGTTTTCAAATGTGAGGGACCTACGTGCGTGCATGTGCTTGTGACAAATCTTAAGGGTATAAGTGTAATTATCACTTATTTATTTGAGCAAATATCTGGGCCACAATAGCCAGGGCTCGGTTGGTGCATGTGTATGGATCTTTATATTTGTAAGGCCGTAACCGTTTTGTAACGGAGGCCCAAACCATGCCATCAGTGAAAGGTTGAGCAACCAACCAGGATCGCACTACTGGCCTGCAGCTTCCGAGCATGGCGTAAATTATCGAGGCCATTTATGTAAAAATTAAAGTATAATCTTTAAAAAATAATAAAACCCATTATTAGCATGTTCCTTGATGATTTTAATGGCTGTTGTGTATGTGCCTTGTATTCAGTAAATGTGGGTTTTTTTTAAACATAGCAAAATTTTTTATATGGGTAATTCTGTAAGTTGGGTATTTATTGTTATGTGCTCGAATTAGGTTTTCAAGGGGAGTAAGATTGTAATGTTTGAATAGGAGATAGTGATGGCAACGGGGTGGGGCAGGGTTGATCCGGTTGGAATAGTAAATGTAATAAAAAATATTGTTTAAATAAAATATTTAAATTAATAATATATTTGTTAATAAAATATGTATTTTTTAATTATATATGATATCTATAAAAATAATATTCTAATAAATTGAGGTTGGGTTTGGGGTTGGGTTGGGTAAACACCACTCCTAACCTGATTTTAGCAATACCAAACCCTAACCATTAGGAACGAGTTACACATTTAATCTGCCCCATTACCATCCCTATCCAGGAGAGGGTTTTGTATTTTGTAACACTATTTTCACAAATATAGCGAAACTTCCATATGTGGATGTAAGCATCTTATTTGAACCACGTGTTTCTCTGTTTACTTTAATTTTATTTGCTTTGTTTGTTGTTTTTTTTTTGTTTTTAAATCAATAACAACTTGGCTAAGCAACAATCCCAACTCTCTTTCGTATTTGCATTTTGTGTGCAATCCCTATTTGGTAATAACTTATATATTCTTAGCTCTCCCCTATAAAAAAAAAAAAAAAAAAATTCACGTGATCAAACGTGCATCACAACCCAATCCATTAGAAATCTCTTTTATGTTCACGAGGCAATCACGTCCATCAAGGATTACTCATTCAATCTCTTTTATGTTCTGTCGGCACAAGACACGGTTTTGCGGCATTACGTGGTTCTCAATCGACATGCATGACTTTAAAAAAAAAAGGGGAAAAAAAATGAAACGGCCGCTCTAACGATGGGCTGAAATCGTCTGCCGCGTGAAGATACGGCAGACGATACCGCCCCTCACAGCTCACATTTTTCAATGTGAGCTGTGTTTTCAAAAAAAAAAAATTTGAAAAATATGAACCGTGAGATGGGAGCATCTCACCGTTCACATGGGGCGGTACCGTCTGTCGCATTTTCATGCGGTAGACGATTCCGTCCCTCTAACGATCAACATAACTGTCATGAATGATCCTTCTCCATGATTTCTTGGCCCTTAATAACATCAATTAATTTTGGGAAAATTATGGATAGAACCATTTTTTTCTAAATATTTATAAAAACATGCTTTAAAAAAGTTAAATGTTAAAAAGCGTATAACTTTTTCTATGTAATTGCGTTTTGGTCTAAAATCACTATAGCTCAATTAATCGCATAATTTAATTTTAATTGAAATCACTATATCTTTTCAAAGTTCAAAAATTACCATTCGATTAATCGGAATTGAATGAACTTACGAACTTTGAACGTTGAATTGGACTTTAAGCGTGTGTTGATCATGTGTTCATGAATTTCGATTAATTGGCTACCTTTTGATTATTCGTAAAACAACAATTTAAGATTCTGGTTAATCGAAATTTCAAATCATCAAAGGATACATATTAAATCTTCAAAGATATCAAACGAATCATCGACGGATACAAGTATAATCTTCGTGGGATGCATACAATATTAGGTTGACCACATTAATGGAAACAATCATGATCATCGTAGGATACAAGTTAAATCTTCAAAAGATACAAGTTTAATAATCCACGGATACATGTTAGTCCATCGGGAATTTTCGATTAATCGAAAATACTACTAGATTAATCAAATAATCTCAATGTTGACTGTTCAATTGGTGTAATTAAACATTTTGTCAATTAATCAAAAATTTGCGATTCATCGAGCTACAATTATTTCGGACTGAAATGCAATTACACGGGAAAAGTTGCATGTTTTTTAACATTTGATTTTTCAAAGCATGTTTTCAGAAATACATGGAAAATGCGGTCCTTTCCATAATTTTCCCATTAATTTTCGTATACTAAACTCACTTTAATTTCCAATCATAAACTCCCGAGAATAAAGAGATTTAAAAAAAAAAAAAAAAAGGAAAGAAAACGTAACGGCGGTTATAGCAGTTATAAGGGTAAGGAAGTAAACAAGTTTATACATTCTCAACATTTCCCAACCAGAAGAAACGCAGAACAGTAGCTACTCAACGTACCCAAGTGCACAGTGGGCTTAAATAGCGTATGTATCGATTGGTGTCTGGTTTTCAATGTTGGTGCTTTTTTATTGTTAGAGGCTTTGTTCACATGGTGCGCCGGTACTGGACTCAAATCTCACTTGGAATGTCAGATGAAGGAGAAGGTGAAACATCCATGATATAACTACACACCAAGAGATCGATACTTCCACCATGCACGGCATGTTAGTTGGAAGAATTGAATTGAATGCTATTGAAGAACAGGAACTTAATTAACCTTGTCTAGCAAAAGGAAGGAGACCCGAATGTGAATCCCCACCACATGTCTGGACGAGAATGAACAAAGGTACACACACAGAGAAATGCTGCTTTTCTCCTTTTGTTCAACAACACTTGGAATGCACGAGACTTGAAAGTAAGGGGACAGGAGTTGCATGGTTTTGGTCATCCATCTTAATGGGGACTGGAGAGGTCAATTCTTCGACAAAGATACACACAGAGAGGCTTTTAAGTTTCTCCCCTTTTTGTTCAAACACTTCAAATGTATGAGCTGAAAAAGGAGGAGAGGGGCTACATGGTTTTGGTCATCCACCTTAATGGAAACTAAGTTGTGTCATTCTACCTTCTAGGTGGAGTCCAGAGCTGGTATAGAGAGAGGTCTAATGCATTACCCTCAGTCTCTCGCGATAGCTTCCACGGTCAGACCAGCGATTTGGTGGGAGATTCCTAAGCTTCAATAATCCAAGAGAATTTCATCAAAAATGATAATAAAGTCTTATTAGTATCAGATGTGTAGTCAAATTTGATGGGCCATTCTCTAAACTCCTGCCATGTTTCTTACGTATAGTATAGCGCGTGTCGCGTGTAAGCGTCAGTATGAGGAATCCGAGTGAAAGACTTGACACGGTTTTGAAATTTGTATCGCTGCCTGAGCCTCAAAGCATTGACTGATAGAAGGACTGATTACTAAACTGTGATCCTCTGTCTCTCTCTCTGCCCTGTACCCGGATTTAGATTCACAAGCCTTTTTTGACTTTTCATCAGAAAATACCTTTTTTGACGAGACATAAGTTTTCTCCTTCTTTGCCATTTGGGACCCACTGCGTTTACTCACAAAGCTTACCATTTTCAACCAACCCCTTTTTTGTTTCTCGGGACTGTAAGAGCCATTCTTTGAAAACTATTTACACAACGAGAAACTGCAGGAAACTAGCATATTCCCAAACGCGTAAAAGGAAAAAAATTGGGAAATTTGGTTTTTAGTGATATTTTTCAAAATAATTCAGATTCAGTCAACTAATTTTTAAAAACTGAGAATTAGTGATACTTTTTTCAAATAATTGGGATTCAGTGTGAAGAATTTCTTCCAAAAATACCCTCAAAAAGACTTGCAAACCTCACTTGTACCTAGAGCCGGCAACGGTTCGGGTTCGGGTCGGGTTATAATCGGATTGGTATTATTCAATTCGGTTCGGGTTGAACCTGATTAATCATGGGTTGGAAAACCCCCAAACCGAACCCAACCCACCAATAAACGGGTTCAACCCGCCAACCTGATTTTTTTTTTTGAAAAAAAAAACATATACGCAACCATGCTTTGCAAAGACCATGATGATGACGATTCTCCTCTCCCTCCTCTCATCAAATGGCTCCCGAAAGATTTCGAAAAGGTCATGGACGATGATGACAACGATGATGGCACCAGAGATTTATCAGGCACCATGATCGTGAAAACCAATCGACACCAATCTTCTTCTTCGTCTTCTTCAATGGCTTCTGCTAGAAGACATCGCGATTCGCCTCTTGCGGATAGAAATCAAGCCACTCCGCGGAAGAAAACCGACGAAGAAGATAATTTCTCAACGTTTATGGTCAAATCGATGTTGTGCTCGAGTGAATCGGTCTCGAAAACGGTTCTGAGGAGAACTGGTGGCAGAGGTAGTGGAGTAGGTTTTCGATGAGTAGCGCAGTTGAAAGCATGCAAACTACAGGAGAGTTAGGGTTTGGGAAGCAAAATAAGGGGAGTAGTTCTTCTCAAGGAGAGGAGAGTCGACAATAGCCTAGGAAGATGTCTGTTAGTTCGATTCCAGATACCTGTAACGCCCCGGTTCCGAGTCCAATTCCCAAAACCCGAGGTGTTATGGTAAGCAACAAAAGCAATTAAAATATGGAATGATTTAAAACTTTTTCTAACTTTATAATCCGAGTAAATGCGGAAACTTGAATTCAAATTCTTTTTATTAATCAACAATTATGATATACAAGGATTTCAATTACATGAGCAATCCTACATCTATATAGACTACCCAGCTACAACTAACACACAACTTGACGTCCTCACCAAGAGTACCTGAAAAATGGGAGAAACCGGAGTGAATAAATCTCAACAAGTAGCAAGGTGCATGCATGAAATCAGTCCATGTTTATATAAAATAAGTCATGAGGTGTACGATTAAACCAACGACAACATCAACAAGGATAATTCGAAAGTTTAAATCCAATCCCATTAATATTATCAAATCATATTTCAATAACAATACCGATAAAACATAAAATGGTCAATGTCATGACTATTGTTTGAATTGATTAATTGACATGCCAAGGAGACATCCACACCTCCATGTACATAGTTCCAGCCTACTCAGGGTTTCGGAACTCTGAAATGACGGTCTATTCAGGGTTTCACCATCCAATGCCGGCCTACTTCCCGGGTTTCGACATTGACAACCAGGCCTACTCAGGGTTTCTGGCTGCTCTACACCGGTCGTGGCAACACACAAAGCCATGCAATTACATCAATAAACAATACCATCACATTGCTAAGCTTAGACAAGGATCCAGGTAAAGCTAAACCAAAACAGTAAAACAATTCCATGAACTCAAAATTGACAACGCATTTAAAACAACTATTTCATCATCATGTATAATCCCAATACAATTTATCATAGTCATTCCAGACCAGAACAGTATCTCATGATATCTCAGTAAAATATTCGAACCCAAAGCACATGTCCAACTGATAGTAAAATCCATTTACCCATACCAAGATAAATTTTAAAAATACGATTCAGCACTTTGAAATCAAGCAAACCCAGATTAAACAAATTTACAATCAGAAAACAATATAAAACATAAAAGAAAATTAAATCATTAACCCATAGTGTCAGGAACAACAAAATAACCTACCAACAGTCCTTCAATTAACACTTCGAGAACTCATAAGATTACCAATAGTTTGACTTAATGATCTCTGGATGTTTTTGAGTAGATAAGATACTTCTATTATCCTAGTCTAATCTTTGGTTAAGAGATTGAAGCCTCAAAGTATCAAATTTGGGCTTGGATTGGTCAAACACACGTTTCTGAAGATTTTAGTGGGTGCGCTGACCTTTGGCACTTGGCGCAAGGTCGGCACCAACTTGGCTGTAACCCAAAAACAACTTGCGCTGACTCAAAACACTTGGCGCTAAGTCAGCGCCAACTCGGCGAAACCAAAACAACTTCTCGCGTTGAGCTGCCGCTGAGGTAGATAGGTTGGCGGCAACTCGGCAAATCCGACATACGATTTGCGACTCTCTGTTAACTCTAAAACTCCATGACTAACCAAGTTTTAGACCTCTGTAACAATTTTTCTATGCTTCTACCATCCCCAAAAGACGTTTAAACATGATTCGAATTTAATCTAAACAAACTTTACATCACGACCCTGAATCTCATCGAATAAATCACGTTCGAAAGCTATGTTTCCCGAAACCATGATTTTCGACTAAACTTAGAGATCAAAACAAAGTACAGATCAAAACGATGCCAAACAAATCTTGGAGATTAAAATTTAACTAAGGTTTCTTTCTAAATCAAACCACCCATGAACAACACTTTCCTTGATTTTTAAAGAGAGATTCAAATCACCAAATGAAAACTTTATAACCATCTAACTTTTCCAATGAAATCCAACTTAAAAACCAATATGATCAATCATCAAAAACACAAGAAAATATGCGGTTCCTCCAGTTTTAAGTGTCTGCTACTTGCCTTTTTGATGAACCCAAATTTTTCAGAACTTCTTCTGTGCCCGTTTTTCGAGCTTGACCACACCCCTCTAAACTTCTCAAATTTAGATCTCCACCGTTCAGTTTGAAGTCCTCCATGATTAAAACAAAACCATAATATTTCAGTCCATTCCAACGGTTGGATCTTTCTATCTCGTCGTTCGAAGTTGGCTAGTCAGCCATCTCTGCAACTCCTTTTTCTTTCAAATTCTGATTTTCCACCAACTTCTGGGTTAATTCGCACCACCTTATACTCATCCAAATCCAATCTTCACCGTTCAGATTAAAGTATCACATGTATAGAGCATAACCTCCAAATTTCATGACGATCCAACCACTAGATCTCCCAAGATCGTCGTTCAAAATCTGCTGGTCGGACCTCTGCAGTACCTCCCTTTTTCTTTTCTTCTCTCTCCTTTCTCTCCTCTCTTCTTTCCTTTATTTTTCTCCCAAACCCAAGCACGAATTTTCCTCTCTTTCTTCCTTATTTTTGACTTGCTAAAAACCCTAAACCTTTCCTATAACTCCCCTTTTATAAGCTCTCTTAATTAGAAGTCCCACTAGGTTTAGAAGACCTTCTAAATAGAATTCTCACTCTTAATTGGAAACCTCCCTATCTTAACCCTCCTTCTAATTCCTCTTTTAAGTATCTCATACAAAAGAAGGATTTATTTAATTTATTTTCATGCTAATTTAATTTCTTATTTTAAAATATTATTAAAACACCCTAAAGCTACTCTTATCCTCAAATATAAGGCTCATTATCAACCATAATTACCAATATACCATTTTTCCTACTTTTAAGCCATAATTTGTTATTTAAATTCAAACCTAACCCAAATTAGGTCTAGTTAAATATTTCAAGTCATATAATTATTTAATTACTCAATATATTAATTTGGCTAATTGGAAAATGACTAAAATACCCTTTCCTTGTAATTCCATACTTAACCTTTGGATCTTTTTCTAAAAATTCTCCTCTTTATTCCTCACATCCATCTTAACCATATAATGCACTTGGATTAATACCTATCTTCTCCAACATTCATATTTAAGTCACTCTCCCAATTTATCTAAATCAACCTTACTCTTTCCTATTTAAATGAAGACACAATTTAAATCCCTAGTTACTCAAAATTATTTTTTTTTATTTATTTAGTAACTAATATCTCTTTGGATCATAATATTATTCCTCTAATATCTAAATTAAATCTTAACTTATCAATAATTAGGCTTATTTAATTTCCTTTATTTTAGGAAAATCCAGGGTTTTACAAGTGTTACCAGAGAAGATCCTTCATCAAAGTATGAATTGCTTAACGAATTAACTTGGTGAGTGAGTCTATTATTTTTTTGACATCCTGAGTTTACTTGTGTAGAGAAATTGAATGATTCACTTTGTTATCCTTTTGCTTCTAGATTTCTTTTGGCCGGCTACTTGAAAAATGCTCAAGAGGATGAACTGTGTTCTATATAACCATTTGTGTTTCGTGTCTTTATGATTTGTGAGTGTACTTGGATTTTGGGGTGGATGGCAGGTAAAGGTTCGTATGGTGCTGCTTATCGATTTATTTTTTAATTGGATAACCCGTTAGGTTGACGGGTTATAATCGGGTTGACCCGATTACAAGCAGGTTGGGAAAATCCCAACCCAATTAATATACGGGTCAACCTAAACCCGTTTAAATCGGGTTGACCTGTCGGGTCGGGTCACCTTTTGCCAGCTCTACCAGTACTCAAATGAATGAAAAGATTTTCAAAGTCTTTTGAGGACATTGTTGGAAGAAAATTTTTACGAACTCTAAAGTAAAATAAATGACACTAAATCCCAATTATTAAAAAAAAATATCATTAATTTCTAATTTTTAAAAAACAAGCCAACTGAATCTAAATTATTTTGAAAAAGTATTACTAAAGACCAATTTCCCAAAAAAAATATGCCATGGTTGTTCTTGTTCCATAGAAACTGTAGGAAACTGAAAGAAAATGACCTTCTCCTACGTTTAATTTATAGAAAAATGTGGGCCCAAATAATTTTTTTTTAAAAATTCTCTTTTGTGAGGGGCCTGATCTATGAGTCTTGAAAATCCGAGAATGGTTCACACGATGATCTAGTCGTGATTGTTACAGATTGCGTTAGCATGACCTAGACGCCCGTGCAAAAATTACTTTAAAAATGGAGACGGACTATGAACAGCTGTGCATGCTACGAAATCCGAGAAACTTGAATTTTTTCGTCAAATCATTCACCGTTTGATTAGATTCCCACCTCTCAAGTCCCCCAGTCTGCACGCTTCTTTTGACTTCGAAAAGAAACCCCAAAACCCACGCAGAATATCTTCGGTGAATTTCAAGCTTCCTTGTGTCTCTTTCAACCCATCTTATTTAACTTTCCATTGGGATTTTCTCTTTCCGTGAGTCTGCAACATCATTCGGACAAACTACATGTTCTGTTCAATACATGACTGGGTCTTCATTTTGATGTTTAACAACCCCAACCCCATTTCCTGTTCATTGTTACGGCTTCAATTAAGCCGTATTCCTGTTCTTTTTTCTTACCAATTCCAGTTACCCTGCATTTAATGGCTTTCATCTCGGTTCCTCCATTTGCGTTCATCCTCCTCCAAACTCTAACAGACACATCTCACACTCTTCTCTCAGCACCAACTGTTTCCCACATTAGTTTCTTGGCATTCATGAGTCGTCTCTGCAATTTCACTACTGTAAAACTTCTCTGCATCTCTCCGATCGTCCTTTGAACTCTCCTGACTTTTCTTTATGAACTCAGTCCAATATTCAGATCCAGTTCCCATGGACCCAATACACAGACCCTTCTTCAGCCATGGATTCCAAGCTCTCCCACCAATCAGAAGCCAACACCAACACCTCTATCCATCCCCCACTCATTCTTCAGGCACAAGCTTCCCCATTTTAGCCATTGCTATTCTCGGGATCACGGCCACTGCTTTCTTGCTGGTAAGCTACTATGTCTTTGTGATCAAATGCTGTTTGAATTGGCACCGCATCGACTTACTGAGACGGTTCTCAATCCCACAATCTCGACGCAACGAGGACCCATTAATGGCCTACTCACCAGCAATAGAAAATCGTGGTCTCGATGAATTGGAGATACGCGCAATCCCGCTTTTGCATTTCAACAGAGGAGAAAGAGAGGGTGAAGAGAGAAGCTTCTATGAATGTGCAGTTTGCTTGAACGAGTTTCAAGAAGATGAGAAGCTAAGGGTTCTACCCAATTGTTCCCACGCCTTCCACATCGATTGTATCGATATATGGCTGCAAAGCAATGCTAATTGCCCTCTCTGTAGATCGAGCATCTCGACCACGACCCGGTTTCCCATTGAGCAAATCTTTGCTCCAAGCTCTTCCCCTCAAGATCCACAGCCATTTACAGGTAGTTTCATTGGCAGTGAAGAGGATTTTGTGGTAATTGAGCTAGGAGAAGAAGGAGATCAATCACTCCCAAGGCAAGAAGAAAGAAATGCACAAGTCTCGGTACAATCGGTCAGTCCACTGCCAAGAAAATTGGAACAGAGGCTAGGACACAAGAGGGCAAGGAAGCTGCATAAAGTTGGGAGCTTGGGAGATGAGTGCATTGATATTAGAGAGAGAGATGATCAGTTTTTGATTCAGCCCATCAGGAGATCCATTTCCATGAACTCCTCCGATGATCGACAGCTCTACCTAGCTGTCCAAGAGATCATACAACAGAACAGGCATTTCAGTGAGTTAAGCACCGGTGAAGGTTGCAGTAGCAGAATCAGAAGATCATTCTTTTCATTTGGCCATGGCCGAGGATCCAGAAATGCAGTTCTTCCAATCTAATTCCAGCCACAGCACCTAGAAAACTAAGCTTGTTTTCTGTTTTTAGATTGTAGTTCTTATTCATTTTTGTAACAGAGATTATGCAAATGTCTTAAGGCCATGTAATGGTTTGCTGTGGCATAAACAGAATGAATTGCGTGTACAGCTTTATTTGCCTGTGAGTGTAAAAGAAGTTAGAAGCTGGTCAACTTGTTAATTGCAGCCATGATCACCTGCATCATTGTCTCAACCACTAGAGGGGGTAAGCTGTTAGAGACTAATTGCTTTCTTTTTGAATTTCAGTCTTCCATGTATAAAGAATGATTGTGATTGAGACTGAGAGAATAGGAGAAATACAGTCCCTGCTTTTGAAATAATCAACATCTTTTGTCTTCCAACCGATATTTGTAGAGTTGGGTGAAGGAGATAATGGTATTTCATTCCACCAGTTCCAGCCTAGTTTCAAATTATGACACAACAAGAGATTATTTAATATAGAACAGAAGGGATTCACTATTTTCTTTTTTCAATTTTTTTTCCTTTCCTTTCTTATTCTTTTTGGGTTTTGGTTGGTGACAATATAAATGTAGGTTGTGGGTTCCATGCAAGATTACCTACTAAAAGGAATCCAAGAAATCAAACACAGAGAAAACGGTAGATCATACAAAGTCAAACATAGCTAGTAGTGCAGAAAGAACATGTAGAGTCATCCAAGCTTCTTTGAAGTTTATCAAGGAGTAGACCAACCCAAAAGTCTTCTATCTTTTGTCTTTCTTTATCTAATCGATTAACGCGTGGGGTCAAGCTTCAAAGTAAATAAATTTCTTTCCTTGAGCAACAAACCCATAATAGGATCTTAGAATGAGATGACAAGCAAATATGGCAGAACCCACTAGACCATCTGAGACAAAAGAAGGGGTGGGAGGGTTTCGAACCGAAATATGAAAGTATTCATGTAAGGTCAAAGTCAGTATGGATCTGGATTGTTGTTTTGGAAGAAGAGATGAGAAAAAAAACAAAAAAGCAAAATATAAATAAATCTGGAAGAAAAGGGTTCTGGACAGGGGAAGAACAGGAGCAGTGAGGACACATGTTACAGGGGAGCATATGGGGAGGTGAGTTGGAAAGGCACAATGTCCCATAAGTATCAGAAAATGGCATCTAATTCTCTATAAGTTGCAGAAACTGTAATAGGTAAGACTGTGAACACATGGTTTTTCACACTTCTTAAGGCTCTAAGTACATCTCCTGCTTATTCATCTTAACTTCATTCAATTTATGTTTCCATCCACAGTCAAGAGCACTGCATTCGAGATATTATTTAATCATGGGTGTCATGTGGTTACATTAGCACCCAATTATATACCAATGGTGCGTAACATTGTCACCTAATCATATACTTGGGGGACAAGTCTGCTTTACTTTGCTGTTTATGCATGGCAAAGCTTACAGAGCCACTTGCAACAAGCGTTGATCACCTAGGTTCAAGCTCGCTTTGGCTGTTCTACATGGCAGGGTTCTGTGGTTAATGCCAAGAAAGATGTCCTATTTTGTCTTTCTTCCTGTCTTGACCAATAATGTCATGCTACACCATTCTCTCTCAACAATATGTATGAAAAGATTGTTTAAATTGATGGGTATGTTGATGAGTATGTTTGCTGACTGCAATAACAAACAAGAAGTCTGATTTCTTGATACAGCAAGAACAGATCATTCCATCAATCAAAATATAAAACACAGGTGAACATAGTTGTATGTGCAAACAGGGTTTAGTGCATCTTAACAAGAAAAGGTCTATGAGTGCCAAGTGGTGACAATATATTTTAAGTAATGTATTATAGACACACCATAAGCAAAGGCAACTACAATCCGTCTAACTGAATTTTTGGGCATATGGCTTGCACTGAACCTGGAATGCGTGAGAGGTTGAAAAGAAAGTGTACTCCGTAATAAAATACTGATTAACAATCACAGTTTGTTATATCAAACTGCCTAGCGTGCCTTACTCTAGCACATGTAAGCTTATAGTACAAGGCCTGAGATATGGAAAATGGAACTTTGGCATCCAAAAGATGAACATAGCCTTGGAAGGTTAATTAAAAATGTCTTTGACATCTTAAGATGTACTTGCACATCAGTTTCTGTGTACTCACTATGGCAACTTATGCTATAAGTCAAAAACCCTTCTCCAGCAGCCAATAGTTCTCACTATACTAAAAGCACCGTTAATTCGAGCAAGTCAAGGCCTAGAAAAATTTTGGTTTGTCCTCTTCAATCCAGACCCATTTGAATCTCTTGAGCTATGTATGACCTTTCCATATATTCATCACTTTTCAAATTACAGGGCATATGACCTATGATTTTGATGATTAAGCTATAGATCCAAATTATTCTCCTTTAGAAAGTGTTAAGGAATATATTAAATACATAAAGTAACCCTTACTATCAGCTTAAGCTTTTAGTAGGAATGGTGTTCTACATGGTATCAAAGCCCGACTTCTGGAAGGGATGCATTTATTAGATAAAAGGTCGACGCAGGCTATGCTCGTTGCTTTGATACCATGTAAAACACCATTCTTACTAAAAGCTTAAGCTGATAATAGAGGTGAACTTTATATATTTAATATATTCCTTAACAGAAAGAAAGTAAAAGAAAGTGGGAAAAAAATTAAAAAAACAAAATCAAAGGAAGGTAAAGAATGACCACAAAAGATCAAAATACAAACTCTTGTTGTCTGCCTTGGAAAAAAGGATAAATCATCTGTAATGTGAAGCATGCGATGTCTCCGGAGGCAACACTAACAGTTGAAATTTAAGAATAAACCAACATAAGGAGGGTTATCTTCTCCATCGACTGGAAAAATAGCTCGACTATTTCTCACCAGAAAAATATAAAATCCCTAATCCCCAAAACTCAGAATCACCAAAGTAGACAAAAAAGGTAAGAAGACCCTGATTCAATCCTTGTTACTTAGATCTTTTATAAGCTCTAAAACTTCCTTCCGCATTGTCCTCACCATAGAACCATCTACCAAATTCTTCCACAAAGCGCCTATCCAATTGACATTATAATCTCCTTCCTCATACCACTCACAGATCACCTTTGCAATGGCCATAACATAGAGACCACAATCATAAGCATTACATTGCTGCGGCGTCGAGCCATGGCGGAGGTGAACACACTCCGCATCATCTTCAACCCTTTTCCTCTTGTTATGCTGTGGTGATGATGAACTCGGTGATCCCATAACATCACGATTGCCACCCACATGGTCCCTAACAGCTCTATATAGTTTCTTTGCATGGACCAGGTTGACTCCAAACAGACTGTCATGGTGCACAAATTTGTTCAGGGCCCTACTATAAACAAGGAGGCTCCAATGGCTTCCTCCTTCTACCCCACTCATAGCATTGTTATCGTTGACAGTGAAGACGACGAGTTGCTTGTGGGAGAGGTCAAGTGGTTCTAGGGAATCTTGAAAATCTTGGGGATCTTGACAATTCGCAAGGTAGAAGGACAATGTAGGTGGAACCAATAAGATGTCTGGGGAAGGGTGAGTAGAAGACAGAAAGCTAAAATAGAAATCGATTACAAGGTCGGTGATATAACAACAATCTCCGAGACTATTCAAATCAGACCTCTTGAGCACCACGTCTTTGTATTTGAAAATCTCCTCCTCGCCTATGCTGTTGCAATGTATAGGAAGAATATCCAGAGAAACTGGAATTTCTTTTTCTCTTCCGATTGAAATTGGAGTTTCTTCTCCTCCTCCTCTCATCATGTTGAAATTGTTGGAGTTCCTCTTCTCCTCCTCTTTTCGTCTCCTCTTGAATAATTCTGAATTATATTAGCCTAGATTATGTTGTGCAGTTCTTATTCGATTGGGAAGTAAAAGTTTGAAAGAAGTCCACTTCTGTTGGACTCTTAATTAAGCCACGGATAATTAGTTTATTATTTTATTAAAAACGGATTTTTTGCTTGGTACGTATCTTTTATAGATAAGACTATCTTCCAAGTTTATTTTAATTTATTTTAATATATATTTTAGATAATGTTAAAGGTTCATCGTGCCTCCGTTCCGACCAGAAGCGGCACACGGTGAACCGCTGAAATAGGGGGCGACACAGGCGACATGTTCGGCCTGTGCCGCCCCTTTAGTGCGTGCCGTACGGAATCTATAAAAAAAAAAAAAAGAAATTAATAAGAAGAGGGAGAGAGAAGCGAGAGAAAAGAGGGATGAGAGGCGAGAGGGAAATGGGGGAGGAGGGAGAGGAGATACAGAGAGATGGAGGAGAAAAGCAAGAGGAAAAGAGGAAAAGAAATGGGGGAGAAGGGAAAAGCGGAAGAGAAAGAGGGAAGGTTCGCGGGAGGTGAGAGAGAGAGAGAGAGAAGGGAAGGAGGGAGGGCGGCGCGTACCTGGTGCTTGTCGGCCTCCTCGTCGCGGCGCACCGCGTCGCCCTACCTCCCTCTGTTGCAGTAGTTGTGTCGCGGGAACCTTTGGCTTCTGTCGACATCGGATAGATTATTTTAAAATAATTGAAAATGACGTTAAAACTGTTAGGTCACCTAATTCTCTCAATTATTTTTTTATAAAATAATGATTGAAAATGACGTTTAAACCTTTTATAAGTAGTAAAATAGTACTCATTCTAAATTATTTTAGATAATATTAAATTGTTATGTGTACATATGCATAATTAAATATATTTAGAATAAAATATTAGATATATATATATATATATATATATATATATATATATATATGTAAAACTTTTCAGAATATCACTTTAACCTTTTTAGAATTTTTGGACGTTTTGAGCACAACAACACAAATTTTGTAAAGGCATTACCGGCGTACATATGAAATAAAAAATTCCAAATTTCCAATCAAACAGCACAAGGGCTTGATGAACCTCGCAATTAGGTATTAGAATAATTACAAAAAAAAAAAAATGGGAAATAAAATGAAATGATACACAAAGACTTACCCATTCAATTGCATTGGCTGTTCTTATCAGTATTTACAAACGGATCGAAGTGCAATCTTCTCTCTTATTCCTTGGGTTTAATGGGTAGTAGGAGTAAAATTAACCAATCAAAAAATACTAAGTAGATTGAAATGGAATGAGAATGAGGCGATAGATAATTTGTGTGCTTGTAGCATGCTTATGGGGTTTGGTTCATTGGACCTCCCCAGCCACAATGATGGCTCATAGCCTATTCAGAATCTAACCTTGTAATTCTGAGATTTTTATATACAGCAAAGAATACCAGGCTTCTTCCTGACTGCCCTTATAGACACACATCATACAGGTGACAGGCAGAAGCCTCTGAACAGATCACTAATAGCTCGAGGATTTTTTGCCTGTCAGCGAGGATTTCCACTTGTTCACTCTAAAAATGGAAGATTGAATTCTCCATCTTCCAAGCAGTCGTCCCTGTATGCTGTTCGGGACAGTATACGAGAATTCCTCCAGTTTAAACCAGACCCTTGTTCTCCTATGCTTCTATCCGAGACACCATCATCAGCCTGATCTGTGTTGTGATGGTAGAAAGTAGGAGGCTCAATAAAACTTGTCTCAGGACCTGTGGTATTTTGGTGATGACTTCGTTTCCACCAATGGCTGTCGGTAGGATGTTCAAGATGACCTATACTACGATGCTGAAGCACACTCTCCTGGAAGAAATGTGTTGAGGTAGATGCTTCCAGATCACTGCGTAATCGCTCGGAAGGATCTTCCCAGATTTCTCCAACTCTTTCATTTTGTGGATTGGTAATATTCGATGGAATCCAAAAATCTCTTGTTTGATCCTCCGCTGCAGGTAGATCTGGAGTGTCCTTTGAGTTTTCAGCTTCATGGGGCAGCCGTGATGTGTAATACCAATCAAGCAGATACGGATGGTTCTTTTGTTCTCCATCTATCAACCATAGTGAACCTAAATTAAAGCCTGTTCTCCTGACACGCCCCACGTTATTGTATAGCATATCGCTTGACAGAAAGCTGTTCATGTCACCTTGGACTCCAAAATTAGGGCTGCAATGCCATGCCCTTGGAGGAGAATATGCATGTTTAGTTACCTGGCCCCGTAATTTTTGCTCTCTGAAATCTCTAAGAGTGGACAGGAACTGCCTTCCATCAGCATCTGGTTCCCACGTAGGATAACTGCTCTGAAAGCTGCAGCCGAAGTTCCAACAATTATGAATGCCAAATGCGCATCAAATAACTAATTTCACATGTAAGAAACAACTGTAATACAAAAAAATATGGAAAACCGTAAGAATGGTCTTTTAAACAGTCATTGTTTATGGGCTAATGTGCTAGAGGTAGGTTTAACATTTTGAACAAATCTTGGATGGAAGAGAAAATATTAGTTTCCCGATTATATATGATAGTAAAGCAAAGTAAATTAGAATACCTCAACAATGATTTTTCCAATTTTCCTTGGGAGCTCCTTTTGGACCTCGGTGCATTGTATGGTGAAGCATACTTGCTATTTCCATGGTTTTGAAAATCAAACACGCCCATGCTATATTAGATAACAAGAAAAAGAACTGATTATTAAACTGATCAAAACAAATAATAATCAAAGCCAAGTGTTCTGTAATTATTTCACTGGGTCACGCCAAAAGACCCCAAGTACACAGGTGTTAGTAATATCCAATAACTGGAAATATAGCAACCTGCAAACATGCCCAACACCTTCGACATCCACAGTAAAATCTGAAATGAACTGCAAAATATCATCCACCTTCTGCAATATTCAAATAGAATTTGTTGCTTCAGCCGTTGTCAATATAGCCTAGAAAATTCTAAAAAGGAACAAAAATGTAAGTGAGTTACCTTCGGTACTACAAACATAAGCAAATAAGGGGTTAGGAAAATTGAGGCCATCTCTTCCAGTAACATCATTCCTGTATACTGCATCACGAATAAATTTAAAATTATAGGCATCAAGACAAATTAATATTCAATGCAATTATCAAGAACTTATGAAAATATATAACAAAAACGAAAATTTCAGTAAAAAAATTCTTTGTAACATCCAAATTTTAAGTGGTTTAATTTAATCATTGAATGTATAAACCATATAACTAGGAAGATTAGAAATGGTAAGTTTTAGTAAATTAGGCGTCTCGGGCCAGAGAAGTATAGAATTAGTATGCGGGTGTAAAACAAAGTAAATATATAGCTCGTATAAAAGGTACAAGACATGGTTTAAGAATCAGCTAGTGCAAATTTGTAAAACTAGATGAACCAGTATGATGGACCAGTCTAACCAGTACTGGCATACAACTAGGCTAAATCTTGTTTGTTCTTTATTTTAATGCTTTCAATCATCATTATTAACTTGCATATATGTAAATTTATCACGTTCTAATGAATGACCATCTTAATTGCTGTTTCTGAAATTTATGAAATCTGGGTTTTTGGGTTTTTGGAAAATAAATATAATTTAGTTATTTGGATCTGATTTAAACATTGAACAGTCTAAAAAGAAATCAATTGAAGATGGGTTGAATTACTCCCCCCTTTTTTTGGGGTATAAATTTTTTTTTTTTAACTACAATAATGTTATAAACTGATATATTTTGACATAAAAATATATTAATAACACAGGAAACATACTTGCAGCTTTATTTTAAGATGTGTCAACCGGTGGAAGATGGGTTGAAATCATTTTTTTTCCCTAATTTTATATTTATCCTTTATTTATCATAATATTGTAAATTGTTGTATTTTAATATAGTAATGTATTAATATGATTAAAGGTGTGTTTGCACCCTTTTTTTTGTTACTTTTATATATTTTAAACCTTTAATGAACTGGCTAAAGATTGATTATATCAAAATTTTATTATTACATCTCTTTCAGCTATTATAATATGATTAAATATAAATTTATTACACTAATACAATTATTTCAATATTATATTTTAATATAATAATATGATAGGAAAAGTGCTTATAGTCTTCTAAGAATGCCAAAATTTAAGATACATGGATTGGACCAAGTCCATGTATCAATATTTTGATTTTTTTTATTTTGTAAACTAATTCATTTATTTAAATGTAAGGAACTTATTGTTAAAATTTCTTAGATACATAAATAAATTTATTTGCTATAAATACATTTATATCAACATATTATCAAAAGGCACAGATTTCAATTAAATCATAATATTTAAATACTATTTTCAGTTTATATATTGACATATTATAGATAATTTTGCCGTCCAAAAAGCAACAATTTGAATTTTAGTCTACAAATACGGGGGGAGTCGAACATAATGATTCCTTTTTTTTAATTAAAGTTGCATATGCAAAATGCCATGGCAGCATGATATCGGCTGGCAGCACAATGTTCCTCTTAAAAGGGAGCTTACACATGTATAATTCTTCAAAGAGAGAAGCATGAGTTCACAATAAAAATAGATTTACAATTGAATTAGCGATAAACTTATCTTTTAGCTTAAATTCTGGATAAATCAACCACTCTTTTTCAAGAGTACTTCTCTTGGTCTATGCAATTTGCAGATGATAGGGTTTTGGTGGATCAAACTTAAGAGAAAATAAATGCAAAATTGGAGTAAAAGAGGGATGCATTGCTATCAAAAGGCTTTAAGATAAGAAGAATTAAGACCAAGTAGGCAGAATGTAACCTTGGCACAAATAATAGAAGTTGAGCAACAATAATAATTGAGAAATTGCCAAAAGTAAAAAAATTTTGCTATCTTGGATCTATTATTCGTAGAAAGAGAGATATTAAACTCAAATTTAGAGCCAGATGGCTTAAACGAAGAGGTGCTACTAGAGTAATATGTGATCAATGTGTTCCACTTAAGCTAAAAGGAAAATTTTATAGTATAGCCATTAAACTTGCAATGATGTACATATTCAAACGTTAGGCAACACATAAGCAACACACGCATAAGATGAACGTTGCTCAGATGAAGATGTCAAGATGGATGTGTGGGAACCCTAGGAAAGATAAGAACAAGTACATCTGAGAGCACCTACATGTTACCCAATTAGGAGATATAATAAAGCAAAATAGATGACTATTTGGGCATATAAAGCAAAGACCTATGAAGGCAACCATAAGAAGATGTGAAAGGTTACTCATAAATTGATGTAAGAAAGTAATCAGCATGCCTACAATAACCAAGAGGAAGTCAGTCAAACAGGATTTAGATGCATATAATCTGATTCAAGGTATTTTGTAACTGGAATGGAGCAAGATTAATATTGCTGACCCCAACTTATTTGGACAAGGCATTTTGTTATTGTTTGATTATTAAATATGTGGCATCACTTAGTTAAAGGAAAATCTCACAAGAAGAAGCAGCGAGGTAATTGGAATTCCAAAATTATCAGATAAGTCTATAAATCACATAAAGGATCATCTACTTCCTGTGGTATGCAGTGAAATAACCCGATATTAGCATCACTTAGTGAGGAGGTGATGTTTGGATGCCAAAATCAAGGTGACAATAAAGAGGGTAGAAATGATCAGGGCAGATAAGATATATGATTTAATCTTGAAAACTGCTTCTATGTAGAATGTATCATTTAATCTCCACGAACCAACAAGATCCACAGCTTAAATCCAAGAATTTCTCTAAGGAACTGGGTAGAAGGAGGCAGGTTTGAAAAAATGATGGAGACATTTCTTCTTTCAGATCCTTTTTTTGAATAAATTTGAGACTTAGGATTGCAATACAGAGTTCAGAGCTAACCTATTACCATACATGGTGTCCTGCATCAAATGAGTAATGTCCTGACACAGAACATAATAATGCATCATATTAAATGCTTCAAATGCTTCAATTCATTTTCTCTGAAATAAAGTAGCAATAAATCTTCTCACATGATGGTTCAAAACCAAGCTTCATATAAGTTAATATCATGGCATGTTACTGTCAAATGACAACCACCATATATCCCCATAAGCACACGAAGAAAACATTATAGACAAGAATTCCAATAAATACAGAAATAGAGAGAAAGAAATGGATTCTGTTTTTTATCACTTAAGTGCTGTGACTAAGGATTAAAAATCTTAATTAAGACAACATCAGCAGGATTACCTGAAATAAGGTTTCAAACTCTCTCCGGACGACATCAGAATTTTCTTTACCACGCCATCTTTTTGGCATATAGTGTGTATGTTGGACCACTAAAGACATTGACCCTTCTGGATCAAGGACCTGAAGCTCTTCTGTCACTGCAGCACGGCTGATAGCTGTTACAGTTCCAAAAACTGCAGCATACCAAAATAGGTTGCGACCAAATATCTGCAAGTTTCAAAGCAAATGCATCAACAAAGAAAGACAACAAAATGCTAATAATAACAAAACAAATGGAAAAGATTTCATATTTGTAGTGGCATGTGCATAAGTATAATACATGGCCCTCTAGCAAAGATTCTTCAAGAAATGCAATGATTATCAGAACAGCAGCAAAGCCACCAGAGACAAAAGAGATGAATTTGGCAATGATAGAAATAATCGGGGACGGAAATTGCTTTAGATAATCATCAGCATGTACTACACTGCTGTTGATACGGTGTTTGAATAGATGATCAACCTGAAATGCATAGACAAAAGAAAACAAGTTATAAATACAACAATTACATGTGAAGGTATATTGTCATATAACAGTGAATGTTTTCTAATATCACCTATGACATTTCAGACCAGTTCCTAACTTTTTGCCATCCAAAAGGGCACACAAACTGCAGAAAACTTATAATTATAAAACAACCAATGGCCGTATGCATTTTCTGGAAGAAGTAGCTCATAACTGCAATAGAACACGGGAATGGTAGCTCATAATGCATTTTCCTTCTCTTTTTTTTCTTTTTCAGTAAGTGCCCATAATGCATTTTCTGCTAAATATAACTCATCCAGTATAATATTATGGATAAAAGAAAAAGAGCCACGACTGAAGTGCCTGTTGAAACAAAAATTTTTTGAATTTATTATTACATACTGTAAGTCAAGTTGATTAATAGATTGCAAAACAGATAGAGTACAATAATCCTCAGAGGATTCTTGTGCATCCGGTGGCTCATAAACTTCGAATCCTTAGGCTATGTTTGCTTAGGAAGAAAACAATAGAAAAAACGTAAAAATATACATTCCTTTCCGTATCTCTTCTTCATTTTGAGAGGAAAAATTTGAGGGGCCTTACAATAGAAAAATAAGGCTCCTCTGAAAACGTACTTCCAAATGAGCCCACAGTTTCCCTGTGAACCAAACTCACAAGTTTTATGGTAAAGTTCATTTTATTTTCCTTTTCTATAGATTATGGCTAATCAAGCATGCTGATTTGTAAGATATATGAAGTCGGAAATTTAAAAGGGTGCATGGATCTCAGGAAGAAAGAAATGTAATGCTTATTCTGTCATATTTAATGAACCTCATTTTAGTGCCCATAACTTCTCATTCATGCATCTGGTGACAAGCTTTCAAATGTTTGCAAAACTACTCCAAAGACAAGAAATTGTAGGCCATAAGGTTCTTCAAATACTGCATCATATAAGCCCCATAAAGATATCAGATTTTAGATAAAGAATAGAGGTTAGATTTTTTATTGTTTGACCATGGTCAAATATTTCTTCAAATTCCCATAAATGGAATCTTGAAGTTAGTCTCTGAACCAAGAACTCCACCACCATCTTTTATTTTATTTTAAATAGCTGATATCAATTAACCTCACAATATTGTTTTATCTAGCATGAGCATTGCCGGTCTCAAGACCTAGAAAAATAAAAAGTTTTAGTCAGATTGGTATCCAATACAAAACTTCCGCTGAATCTTGACTGACTGCAATGCAAGATGTAAATATTTAGGTTGATTATGGCAAGACTAGGGAAAAAAAAAAAAGGAAAAGAATCAACATATTTGGGAGTGGTATGTGTCGCCTAAAAAGGTGATAAGAGAAAAGAAAGTAGGCTAAGATGGTGCAGACATGTAAGGCATAGACATAGAGACGCAGGCTAAGATGGTGTAGACATATAAGGCATAGATGTAGAGATGTATTTGCGACTTGCGAGAAGGTGTAATTAAATATTTATTTTAGGGGTTGAGAAAGGCAAGGAGAGAACCAACAATTACCTTAATGGAATTAGAAAATATTTGGATAGCCAAAATCTAATTGGAGATATCATTTTTGACAAATTGAAACAGACAAACAAGATTTGTGTTGCCAACCTCAAACAACTAGGATAAGACATTGTGTTCCATTTTTTAGGTATAGACAATATGGCAAAGCATCTGTAGTAGCTATTAATGCTTGAAGATTTACACAGGACTCCTAAAGAAGCCAAAAGTCTAACAATGATTAGAGTTCATTATTCACTCCATTAATAATTTCCACTGCCATACCAAAAGGGATTATTTATTCCTTCTTGAATACATCAGATAAGAAGTTTAAGGTCTTTACCAAGATTTTAACACCAATTCTTTGAGTTGATAACATGTATAACATGTAGTTCTCCATCAAAAATTCAAATGAGCATCTTAGGTTAGTTTACCAAGAGTTAGACACCAAGTCTGTGGATTGCTCAGACATTGATCTTTGTCAAAAAGTCACTAAAACCAAGCAAAAATGGAAAAGCATAGCACATCTAAATTCCTGATAGTAATATTCATTTAGTCCAATGTTTCTAAAAATGTGTACCAACAACAAATGACAGAAGACCAATAATTAATCTCTAAACAACAGACAGTAAATGCAACCACACAAAAAAGATATTTTACATTTTTCTAGAACTATCACAAGTTTTTACATGAAAGAAAACATTACTGATAACTTTGTGGACATATATTAAATATAAACTGTGTAATGTGGAATGAAAAATACCTCATTAAATTCTCTAAATATCCACTTTGCCAAGTTAGACCATCTTCGAGAGGATGCTGTGCTTGGATGATTATAAAACTGTTCAGCATGCCTCAAGAAGAGATATACCAACATAAATATAATAAGAAATGGAGAAAGGAGAAGTATCCCGAGCCCAACTGCCATAAGCCTCTTCCTTAGTGCTGAAGGATTAGAAATAAAGTCCCTCCGAACACAAAAATTTCTGTTGAGATTTTAAAAAAAAAAACTATAAATTCAGCACATGGAGATCACAAATACATTAAAAATTAACATCCTTATGTATACATTTTCTATATATGTTATAACCCTGAAGCATCAAATAAATGCATGAGAACCCATCCAAAAAATTACACATATTGAAATATTTCAGTCTTCAGTGTATATAGAAAAGAACAAAAATTCATAAAATGATCTTTTCAACAAAATACCATACCAACAATTTATCAAATACCCCTTGAAAATGAACCTCCCCTTTGTTTGATCCAAAATTCATCTAATTAAAAGAGACTAGTAATGTTAGAACAGCATCCCGTAAAACATAATTCTTACTTTTGTAAACACGAATAAAACATCAAAAATGGGGTGACAAATGTAAATGTCAAAAATATCAAATGCCAGCCCAATGTTACCAGCCTCATTTGATTTGTTAAATTTTTCTTGCTCCATGCCATGCACTTGATATACAATCCAAATATTCAAATCACAATTAAGGATTTAGCAGCCATAAGAGGCTGCAAAATGACTATGGTCAGAAGAGAAAAGTAGGGTTTGCAAAAAGACACTTGGTCAGAATCATAAGTTTCCCATGCATTTTTTCTCATATAACGTTAAGAATGGTGCTTAAGAAAACAAAAGTTCAGCATGTTGTAGTAGGACAAAATAACCTTTGTTGGAAAGATTTCAATTGCATTCATATGCAAGATAACCTTGGATGGGTTAAGTCGAGGGATGCTTCTAAGGTATTGCGTGATAAGTGTGTTCCACTTTAATTAAAGGATAAGTTTTATAAGACAACAATTAGACCAGATATGGTGTATGGCAAACTGTAGAGCGGCAAAGAATCAAAATGTTCGAAAGATGAGTGTTACCAAGATAAGGATGCTAAGATAGACTTTTTCCAAAACTAAATTTTTTTTTTATGCATAATGAAAATGGTGTATATGTATATATAAATTGATAAAATAATAAATGAAGACATTCACAAGTGGTTAGGCAAAAGCATGCATTAGGTATGAAATGGAGGAGAGTTGGTTAAGGTGATTTAGACATGTAAAGCAGAAACCTAGAGATGCAATTGCAAGGTGTGAGATGATGCATATTGAAGGGCCTAAGAGATCAAAAGGAAGACCTAAAAAAAAAGACGTGGATGGAGTTAATGAAACAAGCTTACAAAAACGTAAATTAATTGAAGATATGGTTTTTAATTGAGCGGGACAGAGAGACAAGATCTATGTTGCCGACCCCACTTTGGTGGGAATTGGTTTTTTATGACAATGATGATGATGATGACGAAGAGTAATGTAGACCGTATTAGATTAGGCAAAGTTGAGAGTATACAATGGCTGGAACAGGACCAAAGCCAGTCACTAAACACATAAAAAAAACCAGAAACCCCTACTGCTCAACAATACAAAGATCCACACACCCCTACACTAATACATTTTGTCTAGCACCAGATTTAGAAGACTGTTTGCCAACTCGTTAGAGTTCCTAGACACATGATTAAATGAGACATTTAACCCATCTAATAATGATCACAAAAGCATAACCAGGTGATGTAATCTCCAAGGACCCATGTCTCCCTTCATCCAATTAATAATAGAAGTCGGATCCCCCTCAGCCTCCACAGCTCCATAACCTAGCCTAATAACCATGCACTTACCAGTCAAAAGAGATAGAAGCTCAGCTTGCAAAGAGCCACCATCACCAATTGGGCCTAAGGCTGTCAACGGGTTAAATCTACTTCGACTCGTATTCAAATTCGATAGGATTCTAGATATACCAGTCCATATTCGAATTCAATTGTAGTCTTCATTTAACAGCCCATCTTCGAATTCAAATACACTTTTCTCAATTCAAATTCGACCAATTTCATTATATTATATATTACATTAAATTTTATTTTAATATTTTACATATATAATTTCAAAAAAAATTTAGACCAAACAGTTCAAGATTTAATTTTGAACCGTTAGTCGCCAAGGTTTGAAGAAGATTCAGAAAATACCAAAAATATCAGCCCAACATCTTTCAAATCTATTAAACATGTGTGTGCGCGTGTTTTTGCAAAGAGAAAAAGAAAGGAAGAGAAAGCAGGAACTAGGCATTTGCCTAGACAATTTGGCACACTCTTGGGTGACAATTTATTTCTGAAACCATTCAATAATAATAAGTCACATTTACAACATATACCAAGGCACTAAATGCATTAATTGAAATAATTAACGAAATAATATGATTTTGACCTATACAGCCTAACACAATTAATAATCATATAATAAAAGTGACATAGTTCAAATAAAATAAGATCAAATGTATGTATTTGTGGTGCTTGCCTAGGCATGCTCCATCTGGGCTAGTATCACTTTAACCCCAGAAAAACCAACAACTTGCCTAGGCAAATGCCTTTAACCACACTGATATACAGAATGATATCTTAACAAAATGGCCGTGAAAGCTGTATGGAATTGTGGAAAATGATAAAGAGCTCACAGTGCAGAAGATCCAATGCATGTAAACCAGAACAATTTCATGCAGAATTCAACATACCTATCAAACATGCTTTGCAGTATACACCAATTTAAGGTCCATTCAAGAGTTGTTGTTAGTATTAAATGATTTTTCTTTCCATTTATGCCAGAGTGGACAGCAGGACCAGCACCTGGGACCCATTGAGATATGGGGAAAGCAATAACACCTTTGTTCAGCATTCCTATTAAGTAATTCTCCTTCCGCATTATTCGCATTACCACATCTTGTGCAGAGAGCTTCTTGACAACACAAAGTTGTTGTGAACCCTGTATGTGAACAACCTTTTCAAGAATGGATGCCCATGGCATTGTTTGCACCTCAGTATCTGTAACATGGAGACTGTAAAAAAGGGTAAGGAGATAAACATCCTGTGTATTCAGAACCAGCTGAGTCTCAAATCACTTACCTATTGTAATAGAAATGACGGATCTCTAATGTATCCTTTAATTGAGTAAAGAATCTCAAGAAGCAGAAGACCCAATAAATGGAAAAAATTCCAAGATAGCCAACAATGATTCCTTTGGACAGTGTAAAAGGAGTAAGCGGGTGCTGATGAAGAGCTTCCTTGGCTAAATCACATGGTTTAATTCCTGATTCAACTGCGTCAATCCCACACTTGGCATTGCGGAGACCAGTCCAATCAACAAATAATAAGAAAAATCCAGAAAAGCATATGGTAAAACCTAGGCTTAGGAGCTCAACTATCCACTTGATGATGATGCACCAAAGCCCTTTCTCACAGTAGTAGTTATAAAGCCTTTCAAAGAACAGGTCCAAGTCAGCAATGGGTTCCACCTTCAAACTCTCACCATTAAGAAGCCCAGAAGGGCTCTCACTACCTGAACTTGGCAGCCTTCGGTAGTCAGATAATTCAATCTCAGGAAGCCCGTCATTAAGCAATCCAGTGGATAAAGATGATTCACCACGCCAGTTCCATTTGAATATTCTAGGGGCATTTGTACCCTTTAGTCCTCTAGACATCATTCATTAACAGTCAAAGCAAGCAAATATAGAAATACAATTCTCTATACAGACTGTTGGAGTGTTTAAGGCAAGAAGCTGCAAAAAAAGTAGAACAACTGAAACACTAAGAAAAGTTTCAAGACGGATCTAAGAGGAAATTGAAAAAATGCATATAATGAACTGCATTAATTAAAAATATAAGTTATACCTAGAGAAATTATAAGAAATGCATGATCATATGCAAGTATAAATCCATTTTAAATGAGCAAGAGAAAGCATAAAAATGAAAACTAGCAACTTACAAAAAAAAATATGTGATCCAAGTGATATTATGCAAAGCTTTTTGCAATATTAAATAGGCAACCTAATGGATTGAAATGTCAGTTAGGCAATATTCGAAATACAAGAGCTTGCAGTTACAACTTATGTGAATATACAACATCAACCAGTCGATCAATCAACCAAAAATAAATTTCCCCAGATGATCTGTCATGCAATCCTGTATTCTGTACTGCCCAAATGACTACATCTATCCAGAACTTATATCAAGAAAAAGACTTCCCCTGCCTAAATCTAGCATAGAGTATATTAATCAATCATATTCTGATTCCAAAAGTGGCCTGCATTAAATCACTGCACTCTGAGGTGTATGAACAATAGATTCAGCTCTTTTATGAAACTTTGTCAAATAATAGTTTCATCTAAGCAATAAGAGGCAAAAGAAATTTTTTTTCAGTAAAATATTTAAGGAGAGGAGGGGAAAAAAAACAAGCAAAAGGGGAGAAAATTCTTTTGCCAATATTATTAACAGAATTCAATACTGGGGTAGATACACATGAATCCATCAAAAAATCCATGAGTCTTGCATGTCTACCATCTCACCAAGGTATATTGCCCATAATCATTATTTCAGCTGTATCTGACTTTTTACACTAGTGAATGTCAAATATTTTGTGCTTCAATTAATACAAGCATGTTCTTATATAATTGACTAGCAAGTAAATGAATACCATGTTCTTTGACTATTTGAATCCTCAACTAAGAAGTTATGAACAATGAACGTTATGATTATGACTTCTCGCACATTTACTTGCTTGTACACATTCTTATATGATATAATGTATATCCATGATGCATAAAGAGAGAGAGCAGTAATTAAAGCACTATGAATATAGATACTACTACCCCTAGTAAACTTTTTAGGTTTATAAGTTGATCATTACAGCATTTCAGGACTTCTTTTATGAAAAGAGGCATAACAACAGAATCTGGATAAAGGTATTCAGACAGATTGCAGGTAATTGCTTGCTTTGGTATAGAGGCATATGGACTTAATTGTAGGCTATTACAGATAATGGCTGTTAGTCCATTGATATCAGGACAGATGGGCAGCATTGAGAGGTCTAGAGTGCAGTCCCTAATTTATCACATCCTCAGTTCTTCGCTACTAAAGGTTTCCCCTTAACAGAATACCAATATGCCCCTGCGCTGTTGTTGTAAGCCAAACAGTGCGGTGGCAGACCACAATCTTACGGCCACCAGTGCACATATTTGATATTCACCTAGCACAAGTGACCAATCCATTGCACAGTGCCAAGCTTGGGTCCATTGCCATTTGCTTCTATCAAATCTTGCCTTCCCAGGGCCAGAGGCACATGAGTTAACGCTCTAAGTTATTGCTCTGAGGCAAATACCTGGCATTCTTACTAGTACCACTACATATGCCTTCATGTTGATCCTCGTAATAAGGTCAGATTAGACTTGATTTGCCATTTTTGTGTCCCCATGTGAACAGTCTTTACAAAGTAGTCAGTGAGGTAGATGTCCCCATCTAACATACAACAAGTTCTAACCACATACAAGGTAAACGGGGGAAACTGTCCTGTCTTAACCACTGCTCATCCATTTTTCTATTACACTTAACGATAATACCATGTCATCTAGTTAGTGGAGCCTAACATCTAATGAAACAGTTCCATTACTAACACTAAGTTTTTGACAGCAATGCAATAGTTTATGCGTCTCTTATCCTTACACCACACTAAGTCGATGAGCCTAGAAAAAAAAATGAAGGTCAAATTTAGCTGCAAAAATAAATGGGACCTTCAAAACCATGTAGAAAACAGCCTAGTCGGACTGAAGCCTGGATTCATAACTTTGACTCTTGGAAACTCCAAATGCATCCAGAGCCTCTATACATAATCACTTATTTTCTAGTCTCTAAATCCAGCTCAAACATAAAATTTGAAAGCCGAAAAGTAAAAAAAAGGATCGATCAAGAATCAAGATACACAAAAGACCCAGCAAAGAACCAGCAACTTTTCATTATTTAAGTTATTCAACCATTAAATTTTCGATGTAGAGTGTACGTTGCATACAAAGGCTACTTCATCAAATGCTATAGCTCAAAAATACCCAAAAATATAATTAAAAGAGCTAGAATCAGTATCTGAAATTAACCTCAGTATCCAGAATGATGTAAAAAGAATAACGGAACGTTAAAATCAAACACGAAAAAATTTTTATTCCGGACTAGAAATTACCAGAATTGAGGGATAATCACTTTGAAACCCAAAAATCAAATTATTAAATCCGCCGAAAAAACAAATTAATCAGCGACTCACCAGTCGGTTCGGGCAATAAAACAAGCAAAGCACTAGAAAGATTCAGGGAAGTCTTCCAAGGCAACGCATCGAATTTTTCTGCCACAGAGACGGGAGATTAAATCAAAGCAACACGGGGTTCTTGCAATAGTGAAATAAGGGTCGGAAACAAAGCGGTTGGTTCAGTAATTAAAAGAACGAAGGAATGGAGAACAGGAGAATAGAAAAGAGAAGAAAGAGGTTTGTTTGCATGGAGGAATTTCGAATTCTCGTAAATTCTCTAATGGGGAGACCTTCGCTACTCTCAGTGGTACAAGAAGGCGTGTAGACGAAAATCACTTTACCTCCTTTCCCCCCCTTCCTTTTTGCCGTGACAAGGCAGATTTGAATAAAATATTTGCTTTTGGGTTCCGGAAAAACAATTGGGTCTATGAGTCTCACATATTGACCCGACAATCGACCCACCTAAAAGTACCTAGTAATTGTACCGCAGCATTAGGCTTGTGGAAGATAATTAGAACACCTTGGAACTTGGAAGAAAACAATAGAAAGAAAGATAGGAGGGATATAGAGAGAGAGAGAGAGGAAGGAGAGATAATACCTATCATACTACCGTTCATTTGATCATTGCAGCAATCTAGAAGACGGAAATTAGCAACCCAGAAAACGAGAGAAAGGGAGGGAGGGTGGAGAGAGAGAACATCAATGTCTTCCTTTTGGAGAAACCTAAAAAAGTAAGACGAATGAAGCACAGCTAAAGATCCAAGACGAACGAAGGCACGATACCTTTTCCCTTTTTAAGGAGTTATCGAGTTCTCAATGATAAATCACGAATTCCCGTCTATAGCGTGGGAGGTTAGGTAAGCAAAATGAGCGCACATGCCTGACTTAATGCTCAGTAGTTACACCAAGTCCTAAGTAGGGCAAACTTTCATTTGAGGTACAGACACAAATTAAGGTCTCAACTTTCAACTATTTTAACCAAAACAAGGTGAGCATTAAATAATTTCAAAAGCATAATTGCTTATAGGAAAAGCATGTGTTCCTAGTCTCAATTATTGAAAGCAAAATATGGTGAGCATTAAATAATTTGAAACAGTTAATACAGAGAAGTGCAGTATCTATATGGGAGATAACAGAGGGTTAATACTTGATAGAATATATACCACATTCCCCATGCAGAATTTCTAGCCAGATGGGGAAGTCAGTGCAATCAATTGGAAAAGGTTCTAGGCTGGAGTTTTGCAGTTCCTACATAAGAGCCTCCAATGCTTCTCGTTGTACAAGAAAGCAACCAACCAACCAACAAAATCTCAGCCTCCAGACATGAGCATTGATATGGTTGAGTTGAATCAGTGATTCAAAATACAGACTCATTCATTTTGAGCGATGCTGACAGAGTTGGAAAAGAATTTATAGCTGGTACATATTGAATGGGTTATTATGATACAAAGAGAAAGAAGGAGAGATATATTCATGGTGTGGAGGTCTAAAGATATCAGGCTTCTGAAATAAAATCATAGACATCACAACCTGCTTAATCTAGATTTAACTCAACTCACAGTAAATAAAATACAGGGACCAAAGGAGAGATAGAAAGAGTTGCTGCAAGCTGTGACTGAGTTACGTAAAAGGGGACAGAAAGGGAGTTGATGATTTAGAACTCAATTGGTTCAGTGAACAAAGTATGCTGGCAAATAGAATAAGAAAAACGAGAACACGTGATTGGGGGAAGGACTCCCAATTTTTAGTCCCAATAATCGTAGGCAATTTAAATCTTGCAGTAAGACCGACCATCCAGGGGTTCTAGTGCATCCTATCGATCGGAAATAGATACAAACATGGCAAGAGAAATTGATAAACTCTTGGCACCAATCCCCCTTAACCAAATTCAATATTGGAATGATAACAAAGACCACCGATCAATCACCACCGATCAATCATCCCAGTCAATTATCAAACACTTCAATTACCAAACACCCAGAAGAAGCAATGATCTCCTAATCATATCAGCAGCAAAGATTACAAAGCTATCATTACCCATCAAGAAAAAAAAAAAGAAATACTGAATCAAAGAAGGAATTCGTAAACCCAACAGAAAATAAAAAAAATAAAAAAATAAAAAGAAAAGAAAGAACCGATAAATGGATATCTGACCTCCTTCTCACCGGATTGCAGAAACCTAGATGGCTGGAGAGCAGCACAAATAGAATGAACAATGCTTTGCAGAATCTGTCGTAGGTGTGCTCTTGAAGGAGGAAGACGTTCGTCGTACCCAGACGAGGAAGAAAACACGAGGCTCCCGAGCTACCTTCGTCGTGCCCTAGGAGGAGGAAGAAAACACAAGGATCCCCGAGCTACCTTCGTCGAAGCCGTTCGTCGTGCCCTATGAGGAGGAAGAAGAGAGTCGAATTCGACGAGGAAAAAGAGAGTCGAAAGACGAGTTATGTTCGAAATGCACCGGCGGAAAGTAACTTCCGCAGAATTAGGAAACGTATGAGCTTGAGCAAACGGAGATGACATCGTCTGTATTGTAAGCCTGAACGGCTTACTGCAGTTGAAAGTGGGATGCTTTTACGTGGAACATCCCATGGTTAAGGTTAATGATTTTCACTTTTAATGATTGTTTTATGTGAAGCCTACTTATATTATCCCTCCAAAAAAAATTGTGAAGCTTATTTAAAATTCATTAATCATGGAATGTTCTGTGGAAGCATCTCATTTCAATTGCAGTAAACAATTTAGAAAAAAAATTTTATACTTCTATGTGGAGCATCCCATGATTAAGGTTAATGATTTTCACTTTTTATGATTGTTTTATGTGAAGCCTACTTACATTACCCAAAAAAAAAAAAATTGCGAAGCCTACTTAAAAATTCATTAATCATGGGATGCTCTATCGAAGCATCTCATTTCAATTGCAGTAAACAATTTAGAAAAAAATTGTAGACAATTTCGTTCCAAGCAAACCTATAAGGAAAATGTTTCCATTCTTTTCTTTTCCCCATTTTCCAATGAAACAAACAGAGCCTAAGTAAGCAAAATACCAGAATTTTATCATCTGCATTATATGAGTGCATATGAGCTTGAGTAACTTTGCGTTTGATTTCTTGTTCCAACACTGAAGCATAAGCAGATTTTTGTGCACACACCAACTTCATATGCATAAGTGGGGATGAAATTGCCTGTGGCCCTTTGTTGACGGAATTCTGTGCACACACCAACTTCATATACATATGTGGGGATGAAATCGCCTACAGCCATTTTTTGCTACGATCCATGACATATAAGTAAGATGCTATCATATGGAGCATCTTATAGTTAAGTATTTTTCAAAAGCAAAAACTCTACAATTGTTGAATGCTCCATGTGTCAACATCTAAATCAAACTACATTAACAGTTGTAAGTTAAAGATGACAAATGATTCCAAACTATAGAGGTGTGCTAATGCTTCATTCTTAAAATAGATATGATTGAGCGCCCCGTTGATATATGTGTGTGCTATATGCTTTTGAATCTTTTAATTTAGGTGAAGCGAATTCTTGAGAACTTGATTCATGATAAAGGAACAAGAAAGAA
The DNA here is from genome assembly GCA_947561395.2 of Buxus sempervirens. NCBI lineage: Eukaryota > Viridiplantae > Streptophyta > Magnoliopsida > Buxales > Buxaceae > Buxus > Buxus sempervirens. The sequence goes on from OX387192.1 coordinate 32,448,138, forward strand.
TTGCACATGTATTTCGTAAAATTGATTCAATAAAATTGCATTTGTAACAAATAACAACAATAATAAAATGTATGTCGTGATTTAGGCCTCGTTTACATTCGTTTTGTACAAGTTTCATAAACTATTTGCAAAAATGAGGTGAGTTGGAGGCCATTTCACTTCTTGTAAAGAGTCAATATTATAGGTTTACAATTGTTCTAACTTTAAAAACTTTTTTATAAAAGACAACCATATCCTTGTTTCACGAAAATCATTTATAAAAGATTCCAAATATGCTTGTTGAGATTTACAAATATTACAAGTTTTTCATCACAAACTTATTACAAAACGAGAAAATAAGAATACAAAAACAGGCATTGTGTTTTTCAAAACCCAATCCTAAACCACTGTTTCTTCTTCAGAATTCATTCAAAGCAATAGAACTCATTTCATCAGGCCTTGGAATCCATTCCCGAAATACTACAAAAAAAAAATTTTCATTCCCGAAATGAAGGCCGAACGGGCTTATTCATGGAAACACGGATCCTACCCGTCGATCAATTCATTTCAACGATTCGACTTGCTACGAAGTCGTTTGGGCGGCCCAATACGAACCCGACCATAGCATTCAAAGTTCCTTCCATGCAACTTGAGAAAAGACAATCGTATGGGTTTTTCGAACTAATTCCGCGACCTTTCCTCTCTTGTTTTACCGAAAGCGCAATGCCTTGGTTTCTGATTCGTCGTGAAGCTGAACCGGCTTCTTTTGGGGTTCGAGCTCTATGGATTTTTTTTACTAGGGATTGGGTCTGCACTGGTTTCTCTGTTCATGTCAGTACGTCCCTCATAAAAGATGGCTCAGATAGTAAGCGTTGATCCGATCAAACTTCCGAAATGTAAGATTCTTATAGCAGTTGAGGGTTTTAATTCTATATATTGGGGGTTGCACATGCGTAGAAAACGTGGGTCCACTTTGATAAAGAAAAAATGGGGAATTGTTTTGTTTGGGAAGGGTAATGTTTGGAAAAAGAAAAAGGGGCCAAAATTTGGAGGGATTATTCTTCCCTCTTCTCTTTATAGATAGTATGGATATATATTCAAAAATGAAATGCAAGATTGATTATTACTTTCCGTTAATAAGATCTTTGTCACATTTTAGCATTAACTACTGGTATTTAGCAGACTAGCCCGGCAAGGCACGTGTACGTTTAGCTCGTGCCTAGTGGGCCATGGGTCGGGCATGCCGTTACCCAATACCCAAGCACGGCCCAGCCCGTGGCACAGTTAAGGTTGGGCCGTGTCATGTTGAACCAAGTGGGCTAGCAGGCCGCATAACAAATTTATTAAAGAATTCAAAAAAAAAAACATAAAAATTCAAAAAAATATATTTATCACTCACATACATTCTTACACATGTTGGGATGTAATTTTCCCTAAAATTGTAAAAAAGGGTAAAAAAAAAAGCCTTCTCTTTTTAATACAAGCCCACGGACCAGCACACGGGTCAGCCGGCACGTTTAAAGTGTGCCATGCCTCCCCTATGCTTCGCGGATCACATCCCGCTAGGTTATCGTGCGGCAGCGGGCTGTGCATTAACGAGCGTTGAGCTTAGGCCCCAATACCCTAGGCACAACATCGCTCGCTAATAGTGCCTGGGCTGTGTCGGGAATGGGCAAGTTTTAAACGTGTTGGACTATGTCGTGTCTGTACCGGTTCGGCCTATACCGGTCGGGCCTGATAAGCAATCCTAGCATTAACTTTTGAAAATTAGATAACGGATGAATTCTCTAATCAGTGGGAGAGCTCGACTGGGTTACTTGGCTTGATGGGATCAATGCAAAGTTTTACAAACATGTGACGCATAGTTCGTAAAACTGTGCATTGATCCCGTCAATGCAAAGTTTTACCGGGTCAATTCTCTCATTACCAGGAGAGCTCGATTAGGGTTCTTTCTCTTACTTTGACTGCTAGTTAGACCTTTTTTTTGGGGTGAGAAGATTGAGAATAAAGTTGGATTTGATCATTAAAGTATTATTATCGTTTTCTTTTTGGTGCACGAATTTTTTATATTTGGTTTGCTGACAGGGAACTGTCTGCTTCCACGTGGCCCTTTTTAAAAAATTTCAAGATTTTCATCCTAAATCATGGAAATTTTAATCCTCGTCTTACGTGAGAACGCATTGAATCATTTACCTTTGCAATGTATTATACCGGTTCAATGAGTAGATTGTGGTTCGATATCCTCAATTCGATCTGGCTTTTTGGTGGTCTGGTTCTCGTTCTCCCTCCACCGGGAAGTCGGGAACGCATGAGCATATATTTGTTTAGCCGCCGACCGTGAATGGTCTTATTTGGCGGCGGCCCCCTTTCAAGTTTCAAGTTTCAACAAACAACTGCAAATCATTCTGTTTTTCTCCGATTTCACCATTTCTCGAAATCGAAAAAAGGTAAGGGTACATTTGGATGGCGGGAATTGGAGGGTAGGAATTGGAATTCGCAGCTAAGAATTTCAATTCTTGTGTTTGGTTGACCAATTCCCATGAGAATTAAAATGCACGTGGGAAAAAAAAGACACCCAATTCTCATGGTTCATGAGAATTACAATTTATACCTATAAGGTGTTTTTTACAATTCTCATTAAACATAAGAATTTTATTATCATTGATTTTTTGCAAGAGGGTTCATTTTCATTTTTTCCCATAACATAAGAAACGTAGCTGATCAAAGTATAATTTAATATTTAAATTTAGAGAGAGAAAACTCTAGAAAGAGAGTCGAATGCTCTAGAGTGAGAAAACCTTAAAAACTCTAGAGAGGGGGACTCTAGATAGAGAAAAAGAAGGTTCTAGAGAGAATTTTAGAGTGAGCAATACTTTAAAGAGAAGATCTAGAGAGAAGGTTCTAGAGAGAGGAAACTCTAGAAAGAGAAGGAAAATGATCTAGAGAGAGAAAATAGAGAACTATAGAAACAAGAGAATGCTTTAGAGAAATAAAATCTATAGAAAATTCTAGAGAGAAAATTCTAAAGAGAGAATTTTAGAGAGAGATAATACTCTAAAAAGAGAATCCTAGAGAGAAATTTCTAGAAAGAGAATTATAGAGAGAAAATTCTCTAAAAAGAGAATTTTAGAGAAAGCAATGACTTAAAAGAAAGTCTAGAGAAAAGGTTCTAGAGAGAGAAACTCTAGAAAGAGAAGGGTTCTAGAGAGAGAAAATAGATAACTATAGAAAGAAGAAAATGCTTTAAAGAACGAATATCTGGAGAAAATTCTAGAGTGAAAATTCTCTGAAGAGAGAATTTTAGAAAGAGAACACTCTTGAAAGAGAATCCTAGAGAGATAAAATCTTACTGAGAGAGATATAGAGTGAAAACTTGTAAAAAAATCTTTTCTAGAGTGCAAATTCTCTAGAGAATTTTAGAGAGAAACATTCTAGAAAGAGAATCTTATAGAGAGAAATTGAATTCCCTAATACCAACCAAACAATAGAATTTTAATACATAGGAATTGAAAATCATAAGATTTATAATTCGTATGCATTTCAATTCACATGTATATTTGAATTCCTGTCATCCAAACGTACCCTAAGGTCCATTTTCAGTGGGCCCCACGCACATCAAAGAAAGTCGAAGGGTAAAAGCAGCCACAGCCTGTGACCACCACACAATTCATTAGGGCATAAATCCGCTTTTCCGATATTTTATTTTGGGCTGAGGAGTGCACGCTTTTCAAAGATGCTGTATGTCCATCATTGATCATTCAAGAGAGGTGTGATCAGGTGTGACGCACAGGAAGCGTGGATAACGAACTCGAGGTGAAAATCACCTTCTAATTAATGGATTCAAATCCTCTTCTGTGCTGGGCATCCAGCAGCCAATGGGACAGGACCACATCACCTGAAGGCCTGACACAAACCAGGGCTACCGGTGATGTGGCCCTGTCTGGGGGATTACCATTGGCTGCTGGATGCCCAGCAGTGCTGGGCACCCAGCAGGGGATTTAAATCCCTGATTAATCGGCCCCACCTTGAGCAGCAAGGCCCAAGTCCAACGTCTCGAGTCAATTATCAAACTCAAATTTTCACGCACAAGAAGTGAGAAAAGGTAACTAAGACCCTAAATCGTGCCATCTCATACACGATGAGTCAATCTGATCAACGGTTAGGATTTGAGCAAAATAGCCATAACGTACATCCGGTTCACAGCTCATTACATGCACATCGTTGTTCGTCCACCAGTCATTCTCTCTTTTTCTTAATTGTAACGTGTAAGTCTCGTTTTCCTTTGTTGCTGTTTCATTTCTTCGCATACGCAATTATATGTCTATAATGCCCTTATTTTCAACGATTCTGCTTCCCTTTCAAGGGGGAGTACATCAAGGGTAATACCGTCTTTGTACTTTGGTCTTCTTCGACTTTAGCTTTTATTATCCTTCCAACGTAGAGGTTTAGAAATAAAAGGAAATAATTCACGCGGTCCCTGTATTTCCTTGTCACTCCTCTCTCTCTCTCTTGATTCCCATCTCCTCCGAAAATCGCGGCTCGGAAACCATAGATCGATTTAGATCGCTTGGTGTTTACTGATCTTCTTTTCGTTAATTTGCTGCAAGGATGGATTCGTTTCAGGACAGTAGTTGGGATCTTCTTGATTATAGTATAATCGAGGAAGCCGCATCGAGCGATTTCTATTGGAGTAATCAGAGGTAAGGATCATAAGAAATTTCCCCTTTCTGGGCTTTTGGCTTGTTTGATTATGTGCAGATGGATTTGACCGATTCTTACTTTGCTGTTGATTCTCAAGTTTTTTTCAGAATTTTTGTTTTCGGACGTAATTCGTTTGATTGATATGGTTGGATTTCTTCGAATCTAGGGTTTTCGTCAAGGAAAAGGAAATTACGAGCCTGTAGAAGAAATGTTAAGATTTATGATGTTTGTTGTCACTTTCAAGGGTTTCATTCTTTTCTTCCACTAATTTTTTTTAATCTCTTAATTGGTTGTTTTTCTTCTGATTTTGTAAAGAAACGAACTAAAGATTTGGTAAATTTAAATGAATTAGCATATAAAAGAATTTATGAATGTTGGCATGAAATGATTGCGAAAAAAGCTTCTGAAGGGTTCCAAGAAAAATTGATTGGCATATAAGATTGGGCAAACAATATGATCTTCAATGAATATCTGAAAGTGATGCGTTGGTATGTAAACGAAGAATCTAGTGACGTAATGCAGCTGAGATTCTGTTTGTTGTGATCTTGGTCAAACATATTGGTTAAAAAAAAAACAACAAAAACAAAAATACACCACACATACACTCACAAGCATGCGATTTGTATGCTTGTTACGGCATCAGAATTGGTATAGTGCATTGAGAGAGGATTACAAATCGGTTGTCTAATACCTTTCAATGTGGTTGTTTCATCTTCTTCTTTCAGTGCATGTATGGAACTTGGTGTTCCAACTGCTGGTCCTGTTTCCGAAGGAAAAATATGCACAAGGAAAAGGTACGATCTTAATATTTTCTTGGATATGTTTCTCCTATACTTTCATCAGAATTCACGAGATCTACTTTTTGACAATGATATATTTACTGAACTTCGGGTTTGTATGAGAACAAGTTTTTAGCTGAAATTTTTTGTTACTTTCATATTACATGCTACTTAACTGTTTATTCTTGCCTCATTGAAATATTAGATGGGTTTGGAGTGTTTTTTCCACCCATAATACAGGATATTTTGTTAGTATTCATGTTTTTTGTTCTTTTAATATTAATATGTATGCTGTATCCTTTTGTTTTTATGTCTCAAAGTCTAATTGATACAAAGGATGCATAATCTGTGTTGTTAAGAGTGCATCTTGCTCAATAGGATATGGGGCTTGATACCTTTTCAGAAATTTTGAGGCTTGTTGTATCATGTATGTACTTCTTTAACATGGTGGAATTAGTAGGTATATTCATCCACATATAATTTTTTTTATTACTGGGGCTCTCATAGTGTCCTTTGCCCTGAATGCGTCTTAAAACATGATTCTGATATAGCTCTGGGGCGGTCCACGTATCTAATGCCATATATCACAAAAACCTACGATTTTACTTCCAAATTTTCCCACGTATTCATCTCAACATCTCCATCTTAGTAACCCTCGTTTTAAAAATGTAGCTTTTTTGTTGTCTAGTATTCTAATATATACCATATGGTAGGCTTAATTTCCAGTTCACACTAGGTTTTTTATTGGTTGATTCCCAGTTTTCATCTGTTCAACCGGTTTGATCTGGTTCATGTGGGTTTTAAAATCACTCTGAACTGAGGTTTGAACTGAAACATTAAAATATCTGATTGGCAGTTCGAATAGCCAATCTACCCCAGTATTATAACATCAAGCAGAAAAATATTTAATTATAGAAGGTGGAACTTGGAAAAGATTTTATTGTTTAATTCTGGCTGTTTAAATTTATTTTATAGAGCTGTAAAGGAACTCCATGAAATCTGGGTGTTTCAAACTCACAATATTTGAGTAAATCCACTTCTATCTGCATTAGTGGCCATTTGGATGTTTATTTGCTAAGTATTTTTTTTCTCCATGTTGTCTGCCTTTGAACTTGTGATCACATGCAACATGTAGATTTGAGAGATGATCTGCATGGTGATGATTTACAGGGGACGCAATGAAGCATGCAGTATTCCAGGATCCAAAGCTTGCCGGGAGAAAATGCGGAGGGACAAGATGAATGACAGGTATTTATCTTGATATGTGCTTCATTTGTATTATGCTTTTGCAGTGTGATGATATGCTAATTTGAGTTGATTTATGGTAGAAGATATGTTAAATGTTGTCTAAACACACGCACATGCACACACACATGTATCTGTAATATGCATGACGTATTTTATTCATATCTCCGAAGCACCCTTTTTTTTCCTGGATTATTTCTGTTATGATGTTGTGAAGGATTTATATTTCTGTTACAGAATGGCTTACTTCTTTTTGTTTCATAATTGAGTTAATTGTAGGAATCCAGATGTGCTTTTATTTTCTTGATGTGTACTTGTAGTAGTCTGATCATATGTGAAATGGGAATTATAGAAAAAAAAAAAAGAATAACATGATGCTTCTAGCAGGAATGGTGTTGATTTTGTGTTAATTCTAATAGAATGCATTAAATGTTACTATTCTAAGTGTTCTGTATGAACATCTTGTTTGGTTTCTTTTGATAGGAGTGCTTCTTGTCCACCTAAGACATGAAACTTATTGGTTTCATTCACAGTGCAAAGTCTAGGTTTTAGTGGTTAGAATTTAATATGTTCTTGAAACTTTCCTTTATCAATTTTTTTAAACCCAAAATTCTTGTCTAAACACTTTCTTTTATAATTTTTTTTACCAATCTTGCTACATTTTTATGATACCAATTTAGTCTGTGGTAGTCATAAACATGCATCTAGTTTCAGGAGAGATTGCTATTTAAGCAGTTTGGCAAGTTATGAACTTCAAAGATAAGTTGATTTGAAATTTTTTTTTGATGATACACTTTTCTATGGCTCATGCAGGTTTCTAGAACTTTGCTCTATTTTGGAACCTGGTAGACCTCCAAAAACAGACAAATCTGCAATACTCAGTGATGCCATCCGTGTTTTGAACCATCTAAGAACTGAGGCTCAGGAGCTAAAAGATGCAAATGAAAAGCTTCAAGAGGACATAAAAAACTTGAAGGTAAGTTTTATCAATGTGATGGCTAAATTATACTGTCATTGGAATTCCACTTGTGCTTGCAAAGACACTCTGTGTAATTAGCATTCCAATGTTTTTGGAGCCGTTATATTTTTCTCTGTGTTTTTGAACTTTCCAGATTTATTTCACTTGCTATTTTGTGTTTTCTCATTGAGAATGTCATCCAGATTTTAATTCCAATTAAATATCTTAGTTGTTGATCAGTTGAGCTGTTTCATTGGGGTGTTTGTCTTTTCAGTTTGAAAATTTGGGAACCTTTTGTAGTTTGCTTATGTATTGAAATTGGTTTCTGTTGTGGAAAATGTTCATAGTTGATCACTTTGTTAATTTCCATTCAGAAATCAAATATCCCCATTTGTAACTAATGCTGCGAACTTTTTCTAGTTTGCTTATTTGATTAATCTTGAATTAACTCGTAGGCATCCCTGTACAGAATTTTAAATTTTCTTTTCCTATGCAACTGCAGGCTGAAAAGAATGAACTTCGTGAAGAGAAACTCCTCCTGAAAGCAGATAAAGAAAAGATGGAGCAGCAGGTGAAAGCCACAAGTGTTGTACCTGCAGGATTTGTGCCAGCCCACCCAGCAGCATATCCTGCTGGTGGAAACAAGATGGTGGCCTATCCCAGCTACGGAGGTTATCCGATGTGGCAATGGATACCCCCAGCTGCACTTGATACATCCCAAGATCATGTTCTCCGGCCCCCTGTTGCTTAGTTATCAGTCAAGGAGGACTGCTTGTGTTTTCCATTTTTCGTGGTTACGCAATCATCTCAAACTTTTTTCTCTACCAACCATGAAGCATGCAAATATTATTGCAATATTAATTGGCCTGATTTTTAGATTAATCAGGTATTGATGTATGGCAGATTTGGCATCGCCTTAACCTTTTTTCTCTACCTGCCATGAAGGATGTAAATACCATTGCAACATTAATTGGCCTGATTTTTAGATTAATCAGGTACTGATGTATGGCAGATTTGGCAGCAAATGTTAGTTGATTAGTGCATTTTTTTCTAATGAAATTGGTTATTTTTGTAAGAGTCATATATATGCACTAATGCAATCTTATTCCAGATGTCATATCATTTGTAATGATCCTATTATGGATGGGCTCATTTGATTTGCTTTTGTTTGACTCAGTCCGGCCGAATGATTCTTCCACATTGTTTCCATTCAGCAACATTCTAAGAACTATTGTACTAGATTTGAAGCCATTTTGTCCATTGGTTTAAAGTGATTGAGTAACAATGAGTAGATGCAGTCCTTTCTTTTTTTAAGTGGATGCAAAAGAGAAGTTTGAAAAGCTGAAGTACACGAAGTGGAGGATAAACTTTTATGTATATCTGGCCTTTTTATTTAAAGCAACTTTTTCCACCATCAAAGAATTTTTTTAAATTTTTTTGTTTACTCAGTTTCTTCGACTTTGCCCAGCAACCTGAAATCTTTTTAGGACACTTTAGAAGCAAAGAAAGGTAAAGAGAATCATATTATGTACTTATCCTTCTTGCAGTGAAGTTCTTTTTATACAACTCATTGATCTTTGTCGCCTGCCTATTGTTAGTATTTAACTCTCATCTGTGTCTCCATAAATGGACGTTTATGGCTTCCCAAAGTTTTCGAAGGTGCCGGCTTTGCCGCCCCTTTGTCTTCACTAAACCTTGGCCAGTTAAGATTATGAGTCATTTGACAAAAAATGTCCCTTTGATTGCTCCGAAACACCGAAGATCAAGGCGTTTTCTCTATAACCTTTGCTCATTCTGGAATGACTAAAATGCCCACTGCTGCTATGGGTTCTGCCACTACCGACTAGCCAAACCTTGTATGAAAAGAAAAATGGTATTATGGTCATTATATCGCAAAATCACTTTCTTAAGGCCGTCCCTCAAGAACCATTATAAGTGCAGTTTGACAGCTTTGAAGTAGTATCCAAGGTGTGTTGTTAGTTCTCTCCCAGTTTATTTCCATATGGAGGAAAGAGAGACATGGGAAGAAAAGAGAGGGAGTAGAAATATGAGGCAAAGGGAATTACTGGATTTCAGGACACCCCAACACCCAGTTCGGGGTACTAACAACTGGGGTGGTGCCTCCCCATTGTTGGCAAGGAACATCCCCAAGGAGTCACTGGATTTGAGTTACCTTCGACTCAATAATATACGCGGCCATGATGAGATCTTTCCGACCGATGATGATGACATTATTAATTTAACATGGTCTCCGGCTACTAAGCCAGAACATGCACCTAAGCCAAAAGGCAGAGGTGGATTACTGGCCATGCTGGGGTTGCGTGGCAAGCAGAAGGTAGCCTCAGGTTCAAATGAGAAAAAAGGGAGCAGGTGGCTACCCAAACGGGATCCAAAAAACAGATGGCCTCAAGGTTGGTGTTGATTCAGATTCCTTCCATGTATGAATGGTGTTTGCAGTGTAGATTTTTCTTATTTTAAGAAGGTAACAAAGATTCCCTTGAAGAAAGGTAAGCGTGCTTCCTTGTTCCGCATGCGATGGAGGGTATTATGTCATTTTATTGGAGAGACGTTGAGGGAGAAATATGATGTGGGTACTTGTCATTTATTCATGCTCAATCTTCATTGTATTTCCTCTTTCATTTAACTTGAGACAACTTTTCAAGTAACAAACATCCCAACCATCCCATGACCACAATAGCCGTCTTTTTTGTTCATTCATATACTAACTTGAAATGTTTGGAAAAAAAACTGATGATTGATTGCCAGATATTGTTGGTAAATTTTCAGCAATATTAGCACAATAGATGTTGTTCTAAAGCTTTCGTCTCAGATAAGAATGTCATTTAAACAATCGTTCCGGCTGCATTTTCAGATGACAATTGAGAGCTGTTCTTAGTGTGTATACCTGCAGAACTAGGATATGGATTAGAGTCTTGAACCTTTAGTAGCACAAGAGAATGTTATCTACAGACAGCAGATCACAAATTTATTCCCTGCAGTTCAGGACTTTTGATGTTGGAAGAAGTTCTTTCAGTTTCCCATGGATCCAGATATCTTTAATAATCGCAATAAGCCTATAACCAGTGGAAAAATGGACAAGAAATAGTAAGAAGCATTCAGGGGGTGTGATAGACATAATTCACCTGGTTCAATGAAAGAAGACACAGGATTAAAAGTTTTTGCGGTATTGGAATAAATGGTACTACTGATAGTAGGAAAGGCAGAAGCTGCTCTATGATAAGATGGGGCTACAAAAGAGGGACAAATGCCAAAATCAGTAAAAAATTTAGTACCAACGAAGATCACAGACCATAGAAACCAATATGCTTGCAGATTGATCATATCCAGCCACTCTTGTTTCCTTTATTCAAAACACGTGAGATTATGTATGTTGTCTATTCAAAGAATCATTCCAAAGGTTAGTAGACATGCCAAAAGTCTTCAATTTGGTATTTCCCACATCACTGACCTGAAAATCAAAGTTTCTTGTATCTGTCAAAGTTTCAATTTGTATCGGCAGAGCATATTCCTTCATATTCTGAAATACATCTAAAATACTTTACCAGGACAAAATGCAAGCAAATTCCAAGTATCACGATTTTCTTCTTCTTTTTCATTTTTTCACTTTTGGTATATATGAGAAACTTCTGACACAAAAGGTTTCAATATCAACAATGAATTTAGTAAGGGAATTAAGAACTAATAACAAAAGATCTAACCAGCAGCTAGAATCCAGAACATGATAAGAGATGATATTTCAATCATTATCCAACTGAGGAAGGCTAAGGACACTGAAAACTGAAATTTCTGGCATTCCCACACCATCTTACAGCTTTCCAAGTCATTGAAGATCAAGATTGTAATCCCTGCCGATGCAGATGCCGCTGCAAGGGACAACATTGCTGTAACCTGTATCATTGATGCAAGAGAAACATGTTAAATGTCAACCTTCATAAGAAAGTAATTTGACATAAATTTTTTTTTAAGGAATATCAAGCTTTGAAAGGTCTAATCAAGGCTGACCCAATCTCCAACAACAAAGAGGCTGATCAAGATAGGACTGTTGAGGACCCTCCTTCTTGCCAAGGCATATGCATCCAAACCTGCTAGTCCAAAGCTCCAGATTACTTGCAGGCCCATTGATACAATCAGATAACTGCAGGAAAATGTGGGTTTTAGCATAAAGTTGCTTTATCTTCAAAAGCAAGGGGCCATTGTACTGGCAATAATATGGAACTAAATCAAAATGCTGTCTTTGAACTTCACCCCACCAAAGATGTTGAGAACTTATATAGCAGTTTCAAAGAATTAACCAAACACAAACAATGGATATGTAAACTAGAAGTTAGAGGAAATGCACCCAAGCTTCTAATTAAATAAGGGCCTAAGAAATTTAAACTTTATTACAGATCTCAAGATAGATAATTCAACTTCTTGGGGTGCTAGAAAGTTCTAGTAACAAAAGCTCAAGATTAGATCCACATCAACTACAAATAGCATATGTAAGAATAGATCTAGGTCACAAGTAAGGTAGTTGAAACGTGAAACTAACTGAAAATAGCTATGGGTGACTTAGAATTGGATTGTAACTTTGAATTGTATATTGTAGGATCCATAGTAATGCTAGTAGAAGTGGGATTTGACATTTAGGTCTTGAGATTTATCTTAGAAAAAGCCCTGTTTTCCTCTTAAAGTTAAGTAACTCATATTTGGTTATGTATCTATATAGCCCTTTTAGTGTAGTAGAGTCTATATCAAGGATTAACAAATTGGGAGAAGTTTTTGGTTAGAAAAGGAAATGGGCATTTTAATGTTGTTAAGTTGATCATTTGAATCTTATAATCAAAGAATAAATCAATTTTCATTGATTCAAATTAACAACAGAAGTTACAAGGTCAACGGAGAAAACATGAAATGAGCACACTGCTTCATGAAGACCATTATTTGAATTGTAATGGAATCATGGCATTGCTTTATCACTGCTTGGTTGAATGTGATATTACAGGTAGAAGAAAATTTCACCTGTTCATCCATTTGAGTCGGGTGGTCTATGTTGAATATAACTAAAGGTATAATGAACTCTCAGATCTGTGATGTGAGGAATACCAATTTGAGGACTTTTTGCAATTCTCGGATCAGAACATAAGGATTAATTTGCATGAAAGAAATTAAGCTTGGTTCGGCTCCAGTCATCAATGAGAAAAAGACAGTTGAGTGAGAAGAAAGTAGAAAAAGTTGTAGTAGAAAGCGCTGTTTCTGGAGTGATCAATTACAATATTAAAGATGTGGGAAAAAATTGTTGAGGCCAAACAGGTCTCAATCAATCGAGTAAGAAGCAGTTGATTCTAACTTATTAAGAAAAAATGGAGAAAATTATATTATGTACCTCAACAAAGAGCAACATGTAGGGACTAAGGGTTCCATTATAACCAAGTACAAGCTCATAAACATTCGAAAATTTGCTTCCCTGCCTACATGAAGCACCGCCCAATTTACTATTGTTGTGTTCCCTAAATCATAATTCTTTCAAGGAATAAGAGTCGGTTAAAAACTGGTCATGATACTAGGCAGGAATTCTTGTCAAATTTCAAATGAAAACAAAGTTTTGTTTCTCATCCCACTTGAATGAGATAGCTGCCAATAAATGGAACATGCAAATTATTTTTTTTCCTTTTTGATGAATAATAAACTTATTATCCCAATTCACAGACCATTTTGAAATGATGATGCATCAGATAACATATCAGAAGAGCACAAAGGGGGAAAAATCATAGAATTGAGCAGAAACAAATACCAGTAAGCTGTGAAATTGAAAAAGCCGTTTGCAGTTGCCATAAAAGCGATGGAACCCGCTGCAAACAAACATTGCGAAATCCGAAGAACAAGCCCAATAAAAGTCCCAGGTGTGCCTGGAAAATCCTTCATTTTCACCACCACCCCAAGAAGGGATCTCAGATCGCTGAACCAAAAGAGCAAACAAAACCCATCTCAACAACCATCAAAGGAATAAGAGAAATGATCGTTGTTATTCACCACCACCCCCAGAAGGTCAGATCGCTGAACCAAAAGAGCAAACAAAACCCATCTCCGCAACCATCAAAGGAATAAAAGAAATGATCGTTGTTACGATTTGAGGAACCCAAAAGTTGATACCCAAAACAAAACACTGTAAACACAGATTTTTGATGAGAAGTAAATTGAAATAGTGAAGTACAATTTGAAAAAAAATGAGTTGTGTTCATACAGGAGCCAAATCAGCTGTTGGTTACCAAATCAAAACAGGTTTCGACTTTCGTTAAAGTATGTTTTCTTTTTTTTTTTTGGGTAGGCCGTTAAAGTATGTTTTCGATTCGTTTACGCAAAACCCCAAGAATTTATTACGCCTACCAACCACCTCGTCCCCGTCCAAATATAACGTACCCAAGTTTTTTTTTTATTCGTCCAGTCAATGAGACAATAAGGATCCAGTGCTGAACATAACCAGCAGATGCTCCATATTGCAGCGCCTTCCCCTCGTTCGATGTCAATCGATCGATGCGTTTTCTAAAACTGTTCATGGGTCCTTGAGCCTGTTCGGTTTTGCCATGTTTCCTAACCCTAACTCAATTAGAGCCCAACTCAAACCTTCGGCACACAAACGAGTAGCATGAGCTTCAAATTTTCGAGGCCGTTAGAAGAAGATACAAAGTAGTATAGTGATTTCCCTCCAAAAATTCACTAATCGCGCAGCCTACCGAGGAAATTCTTGGAGTACAATCCATTTTCTCTTTTGGGCTCAGTAATTCGTTATTTCGAGGATCTCTGGAGCTTCTTGCGTTGTTCATATCTAAACGACATCCTAAGCAACTTAGAAAAAATTTGTACTCCTTTCGTTCCCTTTATGGGTTCCTCTTGAATCTTTCTGCTAATCTGGTTCTTTCGGATAATTGAAGGAGTTTAGAGTGAATTATCGATGGCTTCTTCATTTGTATCTAAATTCTGGAATAGAGTACATTCTATAGAAATTCTCGTTATAGAAGATTGAAAATCGATTGCATTTGGTGGTTGACGGAAAGGAAGATTACCATTCAGTTGCAAGTTGCCGCAAACTCTAAAAAAGCCTCCATTTCAATTCAGAGTCTAAATTCGCCATCCCTCCTAAAGTCAAGCATGGGACTCATATTAATTGATTTATGTTTCTTATAGTTCAAGTTTAACTTCCTCTTGATTTTGGTTTGTCCTTTACTTTGATTCCATTTTTTGCTTATAAAAGTAGAGTATGTTGAGTACTCCAACTTAATTTTCTCAATGTATAGATTTTCTTGCTTTCAATTATGTCAAAATATTCACAGTAGCAGTGTGTGTGTATATTTGTGCAATTATGGAACTCATTTCAGGATTCTGACTTGGGAGGATGAGTTCAATGAAAGCAATGCACAAACTGATTCCTCAAAGTATACTTCCTTTGGAAACCCTGTCAGAACCTTCATGGGCATTCTTCCTGGATCAGCTTGACTATCTGTTGCAAAGATGCCACATCCTGTATATTCTCTGGGGAAGGGGCATGATGAGGTTTTGCTCTTTGAGATAGAATATTGCAAATGCTTCTTTAGCTTTATTGCGGTAGCTTATATGCTTATGTCTTCTCGGGCATACTCCATGAATGGTGCTGCTTGATTTAGTGGTATAGGAAACTTTAGTCTTTCATTTTTCACTCATTATTCAACCTCATTTTAATAGCATAAGCTTTTTATTTCAAGTTCCTCTGCTTTTTTGTTTAGCAGGATTATTGGACGCGTAGCAGTAACCAGAAAACATCAATGGGCTTTTGCAGGTAAGTCTGCATCTATTTCCTCTTCATCCTTTGAGTTTAGAGTGATTCATTTTTATTTATTTAATTTTCTTTGGATGGCTGAGATTAGAATTAGTGGTTTCTCACCCTTAATTAGCTCTACAGAACAATTATACTAAAGGCCTTTTTGCATGTGATAAATGTGTTTGGACTAGAATATTTATAGGTGTGATTAGGTGAAAAGCATGTTCACATGTATAAGTGGGCTTCTCTATATGCTACCATTTTTGAGATCCATGTCTTGATAGTTTTACGGGAGAAACTAAGGCTGCATTTGGGATTGCTTAATTAAGCACTTAATTTCAACTTACAACTTATTGAAACATTTTTTAAATAACGTGATCGAGTTAAGTCTTTTGGGATTAATCTTCATCAGCTTCATTTCCATTCATTGGTTGATTGGTAAAGTTAATACTTCTTCATTCTGAATTCCTTGGGTGCATGTGAATATTTGTGCTATTGATCATTGATTGAGTGGTGAAGGTAAACACCATTCTTCCTTCTGACCCTGTGGTTTAGGAAGTCTTGGATTAGGTTATCAGATTATACAGGAACTTGCGCTTCCATCAATTGGAAAACCAAAACACCAAGTTTGTTTGGTTTCATTAAGATTTTCTAGCCAATATGCATTATATTTCTAGTTTGGCAGTTGCACAACATGGAAATGTGACTACCAAGATCCTTCGGTCATCAACACGGATCAAGATGGGTTCTAGTGGTGGAAAATGATGCAAAAGTTTGTCTAGTAATAATATGAATCTTAACATGAATAGGCATATGCTTTTGAGGTCTCATGTGTACATGTATATCGAAACAGATTACTTGCTGTCATGAGCTGTATTGAACTCTGTTGGCCCTTGACAACATATCATTCTGCTCATCAAAATTCTAGATCTTAATTGTACTTTCCTGCAATTTATGATCATCATGCCATGGCTAATATACAAAGGGGGTGGACACACAGCGATCTGCTTGAAGTGCTTCTAGGATACCTCATTTGGGTTCAAATGGAAAAATACAAGAGAACAAAAGAAACTGAAATCAAGTTAGTTCTTAATGTAGAACAAATTCGGATCCCCCTTTCAAAACTGGTCACATGTAAACAAATTTCTGTCTTTCCAATTAGATTAAATCTTTATTGAACATCCTCTGTAACATGATATTTTGCTACTCATCGTGCTATTCGGTGTTCTCTGTCCAATGAATGATACAGATTGTTCGCAGTTTATAGGTGTCTCCACTGCTAAGTAGCAGAAATGGTGGATTGATAAAGTTTATCAACATTATTACAGTCTAATTCAATAATTTGATCTTGTCTTCAAACAGAAATGAAATTTTCAACACTACTAGTGCTGACAATTATTGATTCACCCTAGCTTAAAAAAGGGTAGGGCTGAGTTCCCATCTGTACCTTCTGACTTGTAGCAAGCAAAGTACTCACTGAATAAGGTTGGCCTGTATGTTGGTGGATTATCGTCTGACAAGAGGTCCTTTATTGGCTCATAGTGTATAGATTCGTTTGAAGAACTTGGATTAAAGAAGCTTGCAACTGAAACCCTGGGTTCAGCACATCCAACCACGACCCTATGCACTGCGCTCTTAAACTTGTCGTTCGTTATAAGCTACACACATAAATGAAATAGTTGCAGAGTTCATGAATCAGGGAATAGTATGGTATGAGTGAGAAACAATAAGTACCTGTAGGAGATCCCCAACTGTTACTATAAAAGCTCCCTCTGTAGGGGGCACATCAACCCATTGATGTTGGCGAAGAACCTGCAGGCCCCCAATATGATCTTGAAGCAAGAGGGTGAGGAAGCTAGGATCTGAATGCCGGACAGCGCCTAGAGCCAGATTGGACTCAGGGCAAAATGGGTAGTATTGACCCAATAATACTTGAGTTTTCATGCACTCCATTCGTCTAAGGTAGCTGCGGTCAAGGTCTAGAGCTTCTGACAGTAACTCACTCAGTGTCTCCTTTAGTCTGTTGATGCATTTCACATATTCGACTGTTATATTCCTGCCAAAAAGAGAAATTGTGAACAACATTATTGTATTTATAGTTCAACTATCAGACCATAGAAGCTCAACACAACACACAAGTACCAGAAATCTGTTGATGAAGGGAATTTATGGTCTAGTTGGTGCCGAACTTTCACAGAAAGAATTGAAGGGTGTTACCTGCAAACTAGAGGCAATTCTTCTGAGCTCACCCTGTCATCAAAGAAATCACAGGAAAGGGTGTCTTTCCAACCTGCAGCAGATTTCAGTTCATAAAGAAGGCCGTTACAGTAATATTTCACTTTTCTTTTAGAGTCACGAGAGTATAGCTCCCCTTTAACCTGCTGGGGTTGTTCATGAAATCGCCTCACGCCTTCTATCATCTCCTTCAAAGTGTCAACAGGAACTCCATGGTTGACTACCTGAAACAGTCCCCATGTTTCTGAAGCTCTTCGAATTTCTTCAACAATAACTGGACGTCGATGGCTGTTGACGCCTTCTAGATCTATTATTGGAACCTGGAGGGTGGTGCCAGTGGTGTCTGAAGCTTTGGGTCGGTTCTCTTTTGGTTGAATGAAGAATCTGGGGATCCTGACAACCCCAGAATCTACAAGTCCTTTTACCCCAGCTTTCGTTTCCTCAAACTCCTCTATTTCTTTAGCTCTGTCATAGTCCTGGCTAGTTCTCGTGTCTAATTCGCCGGAGCCGAGAACGACCGCCATGTTAGTGTTGCAGGTGGTTGCTCTGCAGAATTATTCAACTTGCGGTTGACTTCGCAGAGGACATGGATGATCATTTGGCATGGATTTTAAAATCTGCAATAATGAGTTGGATGATCAGTTTGCATGGATTTTAAATCTGCAATAATGAGTTGGATGATGACATGCCGGCGGATTTGTCACCTCCAACGACGTCACGATGCGTTTTGGGAGAGCGAGCAGTCCCATAATATATAAAACCGATTTAATTTTGTTTGAAGGTCATATTTAATCAAACTGAACCGAATTCAATCCATCAGGGACAGTTTTGGGTTTCTATTGATAAATTTTGGTTTTATATTTAACAAACCGGTTTTAGTTCACTTTTGGGTTGTAACTTGTAAGACATCTAGTCGGTTCGATTTCGGTTTTTTCTCAAAGCTGAAGTAGTCTGAACCAAAATCGAATCGTTGCCATCCTCGGCTCGGTTCGGTTTACATGTTATAGTTGTTAATGAGAGCGAACACAAACTTTGTTCCCTGGAGGACTAAAACCCTTTTCCCCCAACGGAAATCCCAAGCCCCTCTCTCCCGACGCCTGAGAGAAAGACCAGTAGTGGTTCTCTCTCTCTCTTTTCCGTTTTCCGGGGAAGGACCAGGCCCGTCTCTCTTTATTTCTCTTTCTATTCCTCTCTCTTTCTACTGGGCTGAGAATCACGTCGGCGGCTTTCTGTGTGTGTGCTGGGTGAAGGACGCATTCCGGTGTTGGCGATGACAGTGCTTCGAAGCAGAAGCAGTCCGTTATTCACATATGTACCGGCCTTCCTTACATGGAGAAAGTCTAGGTTCCGCAGCATTTGCAGCGGTCATCTTGGAATCTAGTCGTCGTCCCCATTCGATTCTGTGAAAGCGGTTACCGGTGAGAAGGTTCTTGAATCCTTC
This sequence comes from Buxus sempervirens, assembly GCA_947561395.2. Classification (NCBI taxonomy): domain Eukaryota; kingdom Viridiplantae; phylum Streptophyta; class Magnoliopsida; order Buxales; family Buxaceae; genus Buxus; species Buxus sempervirens. The sequence goes on from OX387192.1 coordinate 32,467,271, forward strand.
AAAGAAGAAATTGAGATCGCGTCGCGTTTGATCAGCTTCGAAACCGGGAAGATTGCTCGGTTTGCGAATGGTGCGGTTGTCATGTCCATGGAGGAGACTGGGGTCTTATCCACCGTTGCATCTTCTAGGGGAGACGGAGTCCGAGACGTTTTGCCTCTCACGGTATCTTTTTTTCTCATCCGTCAATAGTAGTATCTTTATCTCTCTCTCTCTTTCTCTATCTCTCTATTATTTGAATTTGATTGAACGCACACGAAAACATTTCCAACGTTCTGCTTCTATATAGGTAATTGGCTTTTTTTTTAGGGTCATTGAAGTTCTAAGATCTTTCGCAAGCTACAAAAGCAGTATCCTTTCACAATGGCGTTCTGTGCAAATTTTGTGATGAGCTACCAAATAAAGCTACAAGCTGTCTTGAAGTTCTGTTTTTAAATAGTTTCCTATTCCAATATTAGGAAAGTTCTATTTCCTGTTTCAAGAAGGTTGCTGTAGTTTCATATTTTGATACTTCCCTACTAGATCTGTGAGTAGGGTGGGTTGGGTTGGGTCGGGTTATGATGAGATCCGGCTCAGCTGAATCAAAGATTTACTAGCCTAAACTCACCATTGGCCCTCCCTGACCCAAGCTCAATAAAACCCAAACCCAACTCAAATAATATTATTTGAGTTCGGACGGGTTTGGGTTGGTCCAAACAAAATGTAAAATATTGAATATTTTTTTCATTTTTTTTTGTTATAAATGCAAATGTTGGGATATCATTAATTGAAATCGTCTATTAATGTACAATTGTCCTCTTGATTGGTCCCTTGAATTAAAAAAAAATTTACTTAATTTATTTATTTCTTAAAAAAAGTTATTTTTAAAATTTAATACTGCCCCACTGTGTTTGTGGTTGCACAATTCTTCTTGTAGAGGATGTGCGCCCAAATATCACATTCATTGTAGTATATGTGTGAATGTGTGTGCGTGTGTACAAAATTATTTATTTGAGAATAAATTCATAAACTTGTTATCACATGTTAATAAATTTATGTTTTATAGTTGATTATATAATTGCAAAGACAATGTAAAAGAAAAAAAACAATAGTGCATATGAATTCAAATAAATACTTACTTAAATATATGTATGAGAGTGTGTATATAAAGTCAACATGAACTTGGGGCTTTTCGGGTTGTATAGCATGAACCTGAGCTCAACCCAAACTCAACTTCGGGTTAGAAATGAAACCTAGCCCAAACCCAAAAACTCAATGCTCAGTTCAGGGTCTTATTCGAGTTGGGTTGGGCGGGCTTTGGGTGGTCCGGGTTAGATATATAGCTCTATTTGCCATGGATTGAGTGGGCTCCATGTCTACATCATTTTGGCATACTTTGCTACTTTCTTTCTGTTTGGGAGAACATTATGCAACAACCAGAACTGAGACTTCTTACAAGAAATAGATGAGAAATAACCAGGAAAATATGATCACAATGCAATTACGTAGAAATAAAAGACAAATAACTCGGAAAATGCATGTATATGTGTTTGAAGAGGAGTGATTTGTGAAAAAAGATGAAACAACTGAAATAGAGATTCTTAAAAGAATCTCTTATTTTATATTACTCAATTAATATATAACATAAGCTTAATTTTTCAAAAAAATAAAAAAGAGATTCTTAAAAGAAACAAAAGAGAAATAGCCAGGAACCTATGTCACAATGCATCTAAGTAGGGAGAAAGTTTCTCAAATTCTGCTTAAAATTTGTTTTTATCCTTCTTTTTTTTCAATGAATTTTGACCGAAGTATACATGTGTCTACGAGCTGATTAAGCTAGTCAACTAACAAATACGTGGGACACATAGAAAACAAGAGAAACCAAAGTTGAAAGAGAGTAATTCTTAACATGGAAACTGAAAATAAAACTATGGGATCATCCATCTACTTTAAGAGTCTCCTCCTCAGAGACTCATGAGAACAAAACCTCAGTCTCTGCAGCGCCTAGCTAGTTTATCTGCAGGCTTTTTTCCTCAACCAGAAATGTGATAGCAATACCAGCAACAGAACTGGTTTCAATACTCTTGGCAATACCATATTGTACTTCTTGGTTTTTTCCTTTTTTTTTTCTTATGTTCTATATTTCCTTTCCTCTGCTTTTATACCAAATTTTGTACCATTTATGTTATATATGTTTATGCCATGTTATACTTTTTGTTATTGCTATTGTTTGTTATAACTGAATGTTCTACACTACTAAAGAAGAATGATCTACCTTAAGTGCTTTTAAGTTTTAAATATCCAAAATACTTTATTTTAAGTGAGCCTTTTATTAAATTTCATTATTTATGATTCTGAAGTAAACTACTGCGAATAATTCCTTGTCCTCCTTGGAGTCCTAAAACAATAGAACAAATACTGAAGAAAAGAGTAAAAGGGGTTCCTACTGTAATAGAAGTACTATTTCTCATTTATGTTTTAGTAACAAGAAAAAAAATAAGAGATTTAAATTTTGCCACTTTGTACCCATAACAAAATATTTTTGTGTGCTTATTTCTAAAACCTAAATGAGTTCCTAAAATAGTAAAAGGGGTTCCTAAAATATTTTAGGAAACACTCCAAATATCTCTGTAAGGGTTAATTAAACATCTATTGAAACTGCAAATGATTTTTGTTAGAGAATTGTAATTCTAAAAGAATCTTATAATATAAGACCATTTTGATTTTCTAAAAATTAATATCAAGAAAATAATTAAATTTAATAAATTTTCACCTTGCAACTAAAACTAATAAATTTTCAAAATTCTATTGCAATAACTAAAGATATACTAAATCTATATATCAGTAGACTAATCCAGGTAAATAAAACATCTTTTAAATACAACAACTAATTTGTTAAAGGACAAGCTTTTGATTTAATAATAATAAAGTAGTTTGTGATTTCTTTTAAAGTCAAGCATGGAACTCATATGAATTTATTTATGTTTCCTATGGTTCAAGTTTAACTTCTTCTTGATTTTGGTTGGTTTGTCCTTTACTTTGATTCTTTCTTTTGGCTTCTAAAAGTAGAGTTTGTTGAGTATTCTAACTTATATTTTCTTGCTTTCACTTATGTCAAAATATTCACAGTAGTAGTGTGTGTATATTTGTGCATTTATGGAACTTATTTCAGGATTTTGACTTGGGAGGATGAGTTCAATGAAAGCAATGCACCAACTGATTCCTCAAAGGTACACTTGCTGTGGTGCCCCTGTCAGAACTTTCATGGGCATTCTTTCCTGGATCAGCTTGACCATCTGTTGCAAAGATGCCACATCTTGTGTATTCTCTGGGGAAGGGGTATGATCTCGATAATTCAGCTCATGCTTTTGAGGAGGTTTTGCTCTTTGAGATAGAATATTGCAAATGCTTGTCTAGCGTATTGCAGTAGTTTATATGCTTGTCTTCTTGGGCATTAGTCCATGGATGGTGGTGCTATTGTTTTAATGGTATAGTATTGCAAATTTCAGTCTTTCATTTTCACTCATTATTCAACCTCACTTTAATAGCAATAAGCCTTTTGTTTCAAGTTTCTTTGCTTCTCTGTTTGGCACAACTATTTAGTCCATAGCAATAACCAGAAAGCATCAGTGGATTTTTGCAGGTAAGGCTGCATCAATTTCCTGTTCATCCTCTGAGTTTAGAGTGCTTCTCTTCTTATTCTTGGTTTTTGTCTTTTTTTTTTTGGGTGGGAATAGCTGAGATTAGAGTTGTTTCACTCTTCAATAGTTCTACTGAACAACTATACTAAAGTTGTAGATACCTTTTGCATGTGGTATTTGTTTGGACTGAAATATAATAGGTGTCGTTAGGTGAAATGTATGTTCACATGTATAAGTGGGCTTCTCTATAAGCTACCATGTTTGAAATCCATGTCTTGACTGTTCTAACAGACAAACTAAGGTAATTTACCTGTCATGAATGGTATTGAACCCTGCTGGCCCTTGACAACATATCATTCCGCTAATCAAAATTTTAGATCTTAATTGCATTTTTCTGCAATTTATGATCATCATGCCATAGCTAATATACAAATGGGGTGGAAAAATACAAGAGAACAATAGAAATTGAAATCAGGTTAGTTCTTAACGTAGAAACAAATTCAGACCCCCCTTTCAAAACTGTTCACATGTAAGCAAATTTCTGACTTTCCAATTAGATATAATTATTATGAAACATCCTTAGAAACATGATATTTTTTCTCTCATCATGTACAGATTATTTGCAGTTCATAGGTGTCTACACTGCTAAGTAGCAGAAATGCTGGATTAATGAAGTTGATCAACAGTCTGATTCAATTATTTGATCCTGTCTTCAAACAGAAATGAAATTTTCAACACTACTAGTGCTGACAATTATTGATTCTCCCTAGCTTAAAAAAGGGTAGGGCTGGGTTCCCATTAGTACCTTCTGACTTGTAGCAAGCAAAGTACTCACCGAATAAGGTTGGCCTGTATGTTGGTGGATTATCGTCTGACGAGAGGTCCTTTATTGGCTCATAGTGTATAGATTCTTTTGAAGAACTTGGATAAAATAAGCTTGCAACTGAAATTCTGGGTTCCGCAGAACCAACCACGACCCTATGCACTGCGCTCTTAAACTTGTCGTTTGTTATAAGCTGGACGCAGAAATAAAATTAGTTACAAGTTACAGAGGTCATGAATCAGGGAATAACATGGTATGAATGAGAAACACGAAGTACCTGTAGAAGATCCCCAACGTTTGCTATTAAAGCTCCCTGTGTAGGGGCCACATCAAGCCATTGACGTTGGTGAAGAACCTGCAGGCCCCCAATATGATCTTGAAGCAAGAGAGTGAGGAAGCTAGGATCTGAATGCCGGACAGCGCCTAGAGCCAGATTGGACTCAGGGCAAAATGGGTAGTATTGACCCAATAATAATGGAGTTTTCATGCACTCCATTTGTCTAAGATAGCTGCGGTCAAGGCCTAGAGCTTCTGACAGTAATTCACTCAGTGTCTCCTTTAGTCCGTTGATGCATTTCACATATTCGACCGTTATATTCCTGCCAAAAAGAGATATTGGGAACACATTATTGTATTTATAGTTCAACTATCAGACCATAGAACCTTAACACAACACACAGGTACAAGAAATCTGTGTGTTACCTGCAAACTAGAGGCAATTCTTCTGATCTCATCACCCTGTCATCAAAGAAATCACAGGAAAGTGTATCTCTCCAAGCCGCAGATTTGAGTTCATAAAGAAGGCCGTTACTGTAATATTTCACTTTTCTTTTAGAGTCACGAGAGTATAGCTCCCCTTTCACCTGCTGGGGTTGTTCATGAAATCGCCTCACACTTTCTATCATCTCTTTCAAAGTGTCAACAGGAATTCCATGGTTGACCACCTGAAACAGTCCCCATGTTTCTGAAGCTCTTCGAATTTCTTCAACAATAACTGGACGTCGATGGTTGTTGACACCTTCTAGATCTATTATTGGAACCTGGAGGGTGGTGCCAGTGGTGTCTGAGGCTTTGGGTCGGTTCTCTTCTGGTTGAATGAAGATTCTGGGGATCCTTACAACCCCAGAGTCCACAAGCCCTTTTACCCCAGCTTTCGTTTCGTCAAACTCCTCCATTTCTCTGGCTCTGTCATAGTCCTGGCTAGTTCTCGTATCTAATTCGCCGGAGCCGAGGACGACTGCCATGTTTAGTGTTGCAGGTGGTTGCTCTGCAGAATTCTTCAACGTGCAGAGTCAATGCGGAAGAAATGGATGATCAGTTGGCATGGATTTTAAAATATGCAATAAGGAGTTGGATGATGACAGGCCTGGAAAATTAATTTTATTGACTTGTACGAAACCGGATTTGATTTGAGTTTTTTGGAAAATTAACTTTGTTGACTTTTACAAAACCAGCTTTGAAGAATTCTGATGTAACAGTAAAATAACACTCAAATTTAAATATTTTTATAAAGGTTTACTAAAAGTTGAAACCCAGATCTTTGCTCGCTGAATTTTAATTATTTCGAAAAAGTGTTACTGCTTCTTAATTTTCCCTTGGTTTTGTTTGAAGGTCAAATTGAATCAAACTGAACCGGTTATATCTGTGTATACGTTCAGTTTATCGATTAAAACCGATGAACCGAATCCAAACTATCAGGGTCGGTTTTGGGTTTTATTTAAAAAACAGGTTTAGTTCTGTTTTGGTTTGGATATATTTAGTCGGTTCGATTTCGGTTTTTCTCAAAGAAGAACCAAAATCGAACCGTTAGTGAGAGCGAACACGAACTTCGTTACCTGGAGGACTAAAACCTTTCCCCCCATCCTAAACCCCATGCCTCTCTCTCCCGACGACTGAGAGAGACCAGTAGTGGCTCAGGGCTTTCTCTTTCTCTATCTCTCTATTTCACTCTTCTTTTCGGTTTTCCGGAGAAGTACCAGACCCGTCTCTCGTTATTTCTCTTTTTATTACTCTCCCTTTCTGCTGGGCGGAGAATCAGGTCGGCGGCTCTCTCTGTGTCTCTGCCGGGAACGCATTCCTGTGTTGGCGATGGCAATGCTTCGAAGCAGAAGCAGTCCGTTATTCACATCTGCACGGGCCTTCCTCACATGGAGAAAGTTTGGGTTCCGCAGCATTTGCAGTGGCCATATTGGAATCCAGTCGTCGTCCCCAATCAATTCCGAGGGAGCGGTTACCGGTGAGAAAATTCTTGAATCCTTCAAAGAAGAATTCGAGATCGCGTCGCGTTTGATCAGCTTCGAAACCGGAAAGATTGCTCGCTTTGCGAATGGTGCGGTTGTCATGTCCATGGAGGAGACTAAGGTTTTATCGACCGTTGCATCTTCTAGGGGAGACGCAGTGCGAGACTTTTTGCCTCTCACGGTATCTTTTTTTTTCCCATCCGTTCCTCTCTCTCTTTCTGTTATTTGAGTGATTGAACGCACACGAAAACATTTCCTACGTTACTGCTTCTATATCGGTAATTAGCTTCTTTTTTTTCCGTCATTGAAGTGTTAAGATCTTTCGCAAGCTACAAAAGCAGTATCCTTTCATAATGGCGTTCTGCGCAAATTTTGTGTTGAGCTACCAAATAAAGCTACGAGCTGTCTTGAAGTTCTATTTCTTGTTTAGGTTGCTATGGTTTCCTATTTTGATAGTTTCCTATGAACTGAGTGGCTCCACGACTACATCATTTTGGCATACTTTGCTAATTTCTTTCCGTTTGGGAGAACATTATGCAACAACCAGAACTGAGGCTTTTTACAAGAAATAACCAGGAAAATATGATTGCAATGCAATTATGTAGAAATAAAAGACAAATAACCTGGAAAATGTATGTACATGTGTTTGAAGTAGAATTATTTGGGAAAAATGATGAAACAACTGAAATAGAGATTCTTAAAAGAAACAAAAGAGAAATAGCCAGGAAACTATGTCACAATGCGACTAAGTAGGGACAAAGTTGCTCAAATCCTGCTTACAAATTGTTTTCATCCCTTTTTTTCATGAATATTGACCGAAGTATACATGAGTCTACAAGCTAACTAACCAATATGTGGGACACATAAAAAACAAGAGAAACCAATGACGAGAGAGAGTAATTCTTAACATGGAAACTGAAAATAGAACCACGGGATCATTCTTCTACTTGAAGAATCTCCTCCTCAGAGACTGTCAAGAACAAAACCTTAGTCTCTGCAGCTTGCCTAGCTAGTTTATCTGCAGGCTTTTTGTCTCAACCAGAAATGTGCTAGCAATACCAGCAATAGAACTGCTTTCAATACTCTTGGCAATACCATATTGTACAAACTTCTTTTTTTTTTTTATCTTCTATATTTCTTTCCCCCCGCTTTCATACCAAATTTATACCATTTATGTTATACATGTGTATGCCATGTTGTACTTCTTTGTTATTGCTATTGTTTGTTATGACTGAATGTGTATCTATACTAATAAAGAATAATGAACTACCTTAAGTGCTTTTAAGTCCTAAATATCCAAAATACCTTTATTATAAGTGAGCCTTTATTATTTTTCATTATTTATGATTCTGAAGTAACCTATTGCGAATAATTCGTTGTCCTCCATGGAGTCCTAAAACAATAGAACGAACACTGAAGAAAAGAGTAAAAGGGGTTCTACTGTAATAGAAGTTCTATTTTTCACTTATATTTTAGTAACAAGAAAAAATAAGAGATTTAAAATTTGCCACTTTGTACCCATAATAAAATATTTTTATGTGCTTATTTCTAAATATTAAAGGAGTCCTAACCAATATCCAGACATAGGATGACCTTGAATCATTAGGAAACATTCCAAATATTTCTTTAAGCATTAATTAAAAATCTATTGAAAACTGCATATGATTTTTGTAAGAGAAATTGTAATTCAAAAGGAATCTTATAATATAAGAATATTATGATTTTCTAAAAATTAATATCAAGAAAATAATTAAATCTAATAATAATTTTTTACTTTGCAACTAAAAAACTAGGAAATTTTCAAATTTCTGTAGCGCTAAAGATATACTAAATTTATATATCAGTAAACTAATCCTAATCCAGATAAATAAAACATAGTTTAAATACAACAACAATTAATTTGTTAAAAGACAACCTTTTGATTTAATAATAAAGTAATTTGTGATTTTTTCTGAAAGAAAAAAAAAAGTAAAATAGCTGCTTAAAAAAATTTTAAAAGAAGTTGGGTCCTATGGTAGTCAATCTCTGTGTGTGTGTGTGCGCGTCTGTGAAATTGTTCATATGTTTGCCTAATCATGTGAAGGTTCTAGTCTAAGTGTTTTCCTTTCTTTCTTTCTTTTTTTTGTCGCTTTTCTTTTCTACCAGAAAAGAAATCCGCAATACAACAGCAATTAATATGTCAAAAAATAGCCTTAGATCTAATTGTTAGAAACTAGTTGCTTACAAAATTGAAAAAGTTTCGTCCTATGAAAATCAATCTCCATATGTAACGCATGTTCGTAATTGCTATTGTGTGTATATATGTACATATGTATATGTTGAATATTAAGACCGTGCAATAACAAAGAAAGATCAAACAACTGTATGAATGAATTTTATGTGGTTTAGCGTTATACTTTTATCCATGGGAGAGAGAAAGAGATTGGACTATATTGAAATAACCATGGGGTTACAACTTATTTCTTCAATCCTCAGTTCCTTCTCCCTGATAAAAGACGAGCCTCACTCAAACAGTAAGTTTGTGTATGTGTGTTATATATGTCAATAATAAATTGTTTGAAAGTTTTCATATGCCTGTATGATGAAGTTGGGAGGCTGATAACTGTTTTCCTTTCTTTCTTTCTTTTTTATCCCTTTTTTTCTTTTCTATAAGGTTGATTACCAAGAAAAGCAATTTGCTCAAGGTGTAATTCCTACCACATTCATGCGAAGAGAGGGTGCCCCAAAGGAGCGTGAACTTTTATGTGGTCGCCTCATTGATCGACCTATACGGCCTCTGTTTCCTGCCGGATTTTACCATGAGGTTCAGGTAGGCTGTTACCTCTGAGAGGCATCCCATATTATATACGGAAATTTTCTCATGAATTTTTGTTTGTTCCTTCTATTTCTTGATCTATGTAGCTAATTTTTGTAGGTAATGGCTAGTGTTCTTTCATCTGATGGGAAGCAAGATCCAGATGTAATGGCGGCTAATGCAACATCTGCTGCTCTTATGTTATCAGATATTCCTTGGGGTGGCCCTATTGGAGTGGTACGTATAGGAAGGGTATGCGGGCAATTTGTCATTAATCCTAGCATGGACGAGGTAATACTCTAAATCAGTCATCTTAATTTTCTTTGCCTGTATCAATGCCGTTCATCTTGTCTATTTTTACCAGTTATATTCCTTGGAACTCAATTCAATTATTATTTGAATGTTAGTATTTTTCGTATTTTATGTTTTAATGTTTCAGGCATGCCTTTTTAAGGCTCATATGTACATATTCTTTTCCCTGCTGAAGTGTTATGTTGTCATATTTTATTTTCTTTCCCCTTTCCAGATTCATAATGGATTTCACGTAACTAGATTTCTTTATGCACCTATTTAGAACCAGCAAAGTATTTTACTAAAACTATATTGGTAGAACCTGGTTCATTGTTTTTCTGATCCCTTAGACTTTTGGTGCTGAATTTGATCGCCTGAGCACCTGTATCTGTTAAGGTATTCATTTAACCAATTTTGTTTTATTGAGTTCCAAAATGCTTTGCATGTGGTTGTAATTACATGGCTAATGATTTATTACATGATTGTTTAGTATAATAGCTTACTAAAACTACGTGACTCTAATTCGTATAGATCACTGTTTCACATATGAATTTCCTTGTGTTGAAGCAAAGCCAAGATGAGTTGAGTCTTGAATTGTTTATTATTAATTAAAAGTGTTTTAATATCATCAAGGTGTTGTACAAAATCGAAATAAAGCATGTCAGTATCTTACGATTTGATTTGTGCTTACTGATGTATGTGATGTCTTGCAGCTTAGTTTGAGTGATCTCAACTTGGTATATGCCTGCACAAGGGATAAAAGCTTAATGATTGATGTGCAAGCACGTGAGATATCTGAGAGAGATCTGGAAGCAGGTTTTCGATTAGCACATTCTGAGGTTGGTCATAAGAAATATTAAAACTTTTAGTTTCAATCAACAAGTTCTACTAAAATGTACAAATTTGATTTTTCAGGCGGTAAAGTATCTTGAACCTCAAATGAGACTGGCTGCAAAAACAGGCAAACATAAGAAGGAATATAAGTTATCCGTGGTATCAGATTTGATATTGGAAAAAATCAAGAGTCTGTCAGAAGCACCCATTGAAGCTGTTTTTACAGATCCCAAATATGGAAAGGTACACTGTAACTTTATTAAATTGTGGAAAGAGACTTTTCATTCTTTGATCTTTTGTTTCTATCTCATCTGTACTTTTATTTGGTGTTCCATGTAATCATCATCCCTCTGGTGGTGGTGGTGGTGGTGACGGGATGGGAGTTTTGAGTTGAATGTCTATTTATTTTATCACCTCTTTCAAGGCATTCATTTTTTTTATTATTTACATTCAGTTTGAGCGTGGAGAGGCCTTGGATAAAATTACACAGGATGTTAAGAGGGTACTTGAAGAAGAATGTGATGAAGAATGCTTAAAAGTTCTGCCGAAGGCTGTTGATAGAGTAAGGAAAAAGGTGAGCTCTACACAATCGGTGTAATATAACGCAATATCTTGCCTGTGTTTATGTTTCTCTTCCAATATTTCTCTGGGTATCTTCTTGTAATTGTATCTATGCCATGGGATTTTCATTAAATGCTAGATTTATCCCTGCTTGCTATACTTTAATAGTTGCTAAGATTCATTTTACCAGCACTTTTTGGTTTGGTTCATTTTATTTTTCTTGAGCAATGCATAATTATCATTATCTGTGATATGTTCTTATTTAATTGCTCCTTAAAACTAATATATGCACGAGGTAATGATGGTAAAATGGTTGAGGTTTTCATGATGGGTGTAAGCTGACGAGGTTCATTTTTATTTTAATCTAATAGCAATTTTGTTGAGTTAGATTTTCATGAATTATTGTTATATCTACTCAATGGAAATTTTGTTTAAATCATATATTAATATTTGTTTTCTGTAATTTAGTTTGCAAAGATTCTATGGTATTTAGATATATTAACCATGCATAGCAGCAATTTTTTTTTCAAGGTTGGATAATTTTTGTTTCTTGAGCACTGCATAATTTTATTAGTATATGATAATCAGGGATTTTGTTGCTTTATGCAAGACTTTATGATTTGGAATTCGTGGGTTCGTGTTGTTGGTTTCGAGGGAGGGTTTGACGGACTGTGGGAATGTTGGTAAGAGTGAGAGGAAATTCGATGGGGATGGGAGGGAGGAAATACAATGTAAATATTTTAGTGGGAAATAGAATGCAACGTGACTGATGTAAATTAGGGAAGGGACAGTTTGATGTTTAAGATTGTATGACGAAATATAATCTGGGGATAGGTAGGGAAAGCAATGAGAATGGTAGGAGTGGGAGGGAGAGAAGGAATGAAATGAGAATCACTTGAATGGGAGGGAATACAATGGGAATGGAAGAATGGGAGGTTGGGAGGAGGGAATGCAAGGGAAAGGTGCTAAACCTAAGGAGCCTGGGATTGGCACTTGGATGTTCGGTTGGGAGGAGGGAATGCAAGGGAAAGGTGCTAAACCTAAGGAGCCTGGGATTGGCACTTGGATGTTCTATGGCTTTTACATTGATTATTCAATTATGCGTCATCAAACATATGTTGTTTACGGAGACTCTTTGGTGGCATTTTTCCTCAGCACTATTTCTTTTCCTTTTTGTTATTAGGTTGTCCGTAGGAGGATCGTTGAGGAGGGATTTAGGGTTGATGGAAGATGTCTTGATGAAGTTAGGCCTTTATACAGTGAAGTTCGTAATTTACCTATACTACATGGATCCTCACTTTTTTCACGTGGAGATACTCAGGTAATTGTCTCTTTAATTCATTATTTTTCATTGTATTACTTAAAAAAAGCCAAATCCTAAAGTTTGTCATTTAGATGTTCCAACTTCTACCTTTAGTTGTATCAGTGCAAATTTTTATTTACAGGTTCTGTGCACTGTGACACTTGGGGCACCAGGTGATGCTCAACGGTTGGATTCTCTGGTTGGTCCTCCGACAAAGCGCTTCATGCTTCATTATAGTTTTCCACCATTCTCGATTAATGAAGTTGCTAAACGAGGTCCCCTAAGTAGGCGTGAAGTAGGGCATGGTAAGCTAATTTATGTTCTCCTCATTGCTTTCCCAAACAAACTAGGCCTCATCAAGTTACCCCACAACCAGCCAAAACATGAGTCATCAAGTTTCCTTTTTAAGATAAATTCAACAAGATGCTCCGCTTGGTGCTTGGAAGTTGGAAATGGTAAAACTAATTTATGTTTTCCTTGCTGCTTTGTCTTCGACCTCAACCCTCTATGCGCAGCTAGAAATGAATTCAGCAGGATGTTCCATTTTGTTCTTAATTATGTCAATCTTATTTGATATGTTTGGTTTTTCAGTGAATCAGTTCATCCTTTAGTGAATACATCTTCGAATTTGTATCTTAGCTTATAAATTCGCAATATATCTATGAGATTATACGGATAATTGATCTTATTATTAGCTATGTATCAGGGTCAAACTTCTGCCATGAAGGACAATAAATAAATCCCATGGGGTGTTCATAACATTCTCTGTTGATCTTTAGCCCATATGTATGTATATCTCATGCATGTGTGTGTGATATAGGAATATATTTGAGGTGCTATTGAATATACATTTTCTTTATCTTAATGGTAACTGTGAATTTCTCTGCATTGCATAACTTTATAATTTGATTATTCATTTTTTAGGCACACTTGCTGAAAAAGCTTTGCTCGCTGTATTGCCTCCTGAAGATGACTTCCCGTATACAGTCCGTGTAAATTCTGAAGTCATGGCCTCTGATGGTTCAACCTCAATGGCAACTGTATGTGGAGGTATCCTTTTTAATTCTTGCAAGATATTAATTACTATTGCAACTTGAAACCGTCCTAGTACAGGAATTTGTTTTGATGTTTTATTTAGCAGTGGAATATATGAACTAGGTGTTTAAAGGCTCAAAATCTAACAAAGATATGGTTTTGACGGATGGAAATGATAAAAGAGGTTTGGCTCAAACACTTTGGGATAAGGCATCTATTATATTTTTATTGATGAGCTATTGTTTTTTGATTGACCACTACTTGCTAATAAAATTTCAGTGGCTAGGATTAGCATATTACTGAACATCTTTTATCTATCTGATGTGTCTGTGATGGATTTTATTGCTCTTATTTTTGACTAAAACCTTCAGTGGGAAAAAATTGGTTGAACCTCATATTTCAGTTGTCAATGGCTATGTGTTGGAAAATTTTAGGAGGCTGGTTAGATTGGTAAAATGCTTCAGATATAGAACCTTGATGTGACATGGATTTCACAAGTTTTTGGTGATAATCAGAATCTCACTAATTCATTTGTAGTTTCATGTGACTCCACTGCAAATACTAAGTTACAGCCATAAAAATATCTGCCATATTGTTATGGATTATGTTATATGGACTCTTCTATTCACTCCAGATGTTGCAAATACCAAGTTGCAAATACCTTGGTATGAGATCCTTTTGGAACCTTCACAAATTCATCCTGTTTCTTTGACCAGATGTTGCCGCTATCTACATTCTTTGTACTTAACTAGCAACTTTTGAATTTTTGGAAGCTGTTATTTGTGTATATGTAACATATTGTGGTACTATTTGGTAAGTCTAAAATACATTGGGCCAAATTTTTGTGACCTAAGACATGGTTATTTGACAAGTCTTGCACCTTGGGTTTGACACTCATACACCAACACTTGGGTCCATCTAACATATGTTATAGAGAAGTCTTTTCATCTAGGGATGGCAAGGGGGTGGGTTTGGGTGAACCTGAACCTGCCCCTAAAGGAGTTTAGCTAATACCAAACCCTAACTTGTCTCTATCGGGTTGGTAACTTTGTGGGGCAGGGCGGGTTCGACCTGGTTGGAGTATAAAATTTTTAAAAAACTGTTTTTTTAAATAGAATATGTATATTAATAAAATATGTATATTTTATATATGATATATATGAAAATAATTCTTAAAATATATAAAAAAATGATATTTTAATATATGAAGGTCTGTTCAGGTTGGGCTAAACCCGAACCTGCACTTAACCCAATTTTAGCCATACCAAACTCTAACCATTATGGGCAGTGTGGGTTACCTATTTAACCTGCCCCATTGCCATCCCTTTTTTCATCAAGTTTGTGAGAAACTTGCATGCCATGAGTCAACATGTAAGATGCAAAGGAAGGACAAACAAGCCTAAACAGACAAGATTGATTGAAAAAGAGTTTTATTATTAACATAAAACACTTTAGAATGAAATGGTAGTCTAAGATGCTAAAGAAGCAAGTTGCGTGAAAATGAGGCCTCTGTCAGTCCATAGGACATTGCCATTCTTACAAAGAGAAAATATTAAGTTTTTATAAGTTTGCCAAGAAGAAACATCAGTATTCTGGTTGACAACCTAAAAGAAAAAAAATGACTTTTACTGACATTTAAAATCTGAAGTACAGACTAGTGGAGCTTATTATATTTGAAGTATTATCCATATGGTCTGTCTGGAGGCTTTCTTATTCAGTAGACAGTTTGAAAATTTTCATGTGGCAGAAATTCAGCATAACATGTTCTGTAATGTTCTTTTCAGGAAGCATCGCTTTGATGGATGCTGGTATTCCGGTACGAGAACATGTTGCTGGTGTTTCAGTGGGTCTTGTCAGTGAGATTGACCCTTCTACTGGGATGTTCAATGATTATCGAATATTGACGGATATTTTGGTAAGTTCTGTACTTGTCAATATATTAAGTTGCTTTCTAGAATACGGATGCAATTGCAACCCAAGGAGGAACTTCTGCATGTTGTTGTGTTCTTTCAGAACCATTGAAAATGTCTGCTGTTTTATTTTTAGAAATTCTGGATCTAGAATTTGTAGTGTACAATATTTGATATTTGAGAGGCCACTCCTTTCGTTTATTTGTTCTTTTATATTATTTATTCTTCTAATAAGCTCCGTGTTTTGTTAATTATGCACATCTAGCTGTATATTGAAAGTTGTTAAAGAAAATATGTATTGGAGTTGTTAATATTAAAATTCTGTAGGGACTGGAGGATCATTTGGGAGACATGGACTTCAAAATTGCAGGCACACGAAAGGGAATAACTGCAATTCAGTTAGATATAAAACCTGCTGGAATTCCTTTAGATATTATCTGTGAGTGTTTACAGCCTGCATTAAAAGGTCGACTACAGATCCTTGACCACATGGAACGAAAGATAAATGAACCGCGTACTAAAGCTGATAAGAACTCCCCACGGTTAGGTTGAAGTCTGCACTTTAACTGAAATTTTGGTTTTTGTGTTATGTACATGTAACTTTTGGTATTGAATTGTATAATCCTAGAATCTAATGAAAATTGACGATCTTGTGTAGCTACCTTGAAGTTCAGTAACGAATCTCTTCGGCGTTTTGTTGGTCCACAAGGTGTTCAAAAGAGAAAAGTAGAGGAGGAGACGGGTATGTTTTAACTAAGCATGCCAGTGATGATATACTTTAATAATTTTTCACTCAAAGGTGTATTTTAATATGTATCTTGGAGCCTGAATATTATTGTTTGATATTATTGATATTTCTTAATGTGGTTGATGCTGTCTGGTTATGCAATTTTTCTGGGATGTTTAACTGGTTTCTAATTTTTTTTTTATCAGTAATAATAGAGATAATATATTAATTGAGAAATAGATACACACATTCCCTGAGTGACAGAATTTGTTGTGTTTGAAAAGTCCTTGTCCTGTTGGTAGCACAGCACTAGTAGCAAGAGAGTCAGAAGCGGCACCTTCAGCAAGATTATGAATGATACAAGATCTTTGGAAAACATATGAACTAATATGAGTTAGTCTCCGTTGTATTTTCAACATTAATGACATCAGCAACAAAATGCTTTATTTAAGTTCCCACAACCAGTTGGGATAAGCGACGGAGATTCTGTTTTACCATCCAAATCTGTAAAAAAAAATATCGTCAAATAAGATAATGTATTCAAATCAAGGTGGCATGTGCTATGCACGTGCTAGCTTAAGCAGAAAAGGGACCATAACTTGGTTTAGGTCCCTTAATTAGGGTCCCCGGAGGGATGAATTGGAAAGACACCTAACTGTTGGCATTTTTTTTTTTTTTGCAGAGTGGTTGTGCTCAAGTTTGGACCTGCATTTTCTCACTGTCAGATCGGTGTTTTTCACGTCACATGAGTGATTGACTGTATGAGCTAAGATAAATAGCTAAAATTATTAATTTAAAAGATCAAAATTTTAAATGGTTTAAACAAAATTAAGTTAAAATATATGATAAATAATTATATGTGAGGGTGGGTATCGCCATAAAAATCTTGATGAGAAGGGATCAAACTGTTGAAAACTGCTGGATAGATTAAAAAATTAAATGTGAATGTGGGTATCACCATAAAATTCTTGATGAGAAGAAAGGATGAAACTATGTTGAAAAATGCTGGATAAATTAAAAGTTATTATCTATTGGAATTTTGGATTTTTTCTTTGTTTGTCTAACATAAAAAAGGATTATCTTTGTGAGAGAGACGGATCCAGTAATCTTGCATATTTATATTTGCTATTTTTCTGCTGTGAAATATACGTATTTTTTTTTCATATTAATGAAATTACTAGATGGAAATATCGTTTTTACTTTTTAAAAGCATCTTAAAGTTTAATTAAAATGACTATATATTGGGAGGTTTTTGTTGGATAATTATTGTCTCTCATAATTTGTCTTCATATATATAGGTCATGTGTAATTGTATTCATGGTCCTCATTGTTCTAAGAATTTTGTGAATTTCACTCTCAAGTCAGGCTATTTGTTACAAAGACAAGTCTTCTTCTGTCATAGTTGAAAGTTAGCTAATTATGGAGGATTCTTTGACCTCCTATTTAGTGGTGCTATTTTTTATATTCTTAGATTGCAGTAATTGATTTAATTCTCATCTCTTGTTTCATGTTGAATGAAATTTAATGGATTAGGCGCTCGCATCTCTGTGAGCAATGGAGCACTTACCATACTTGCTAAGAACCAAATGATTATGGAAAAAGTACAAGAAAAGGTAATTCTTCTGTCCTGTTGAGCTATTTTAATTCTTGTCTGATTGGGTTGAGATGCTTTTTTGAATGGGATGCTCTTGTGAAGTGGTCTTTTTAACATTTGAGAATCCATAGGAGAACTTGTTTTGCTTTTCAGAGGAATTGACCATATTTTACCTGATGTATTTTAAAATAGTGATCAGCATTTGTATGACCATACTTGGGAATCAAATAACAAGCATGTCATACAACAACCAGTTGGGATCAGCAGCTATTGTTTTTTCTGTTGTTAACGGAGTTCTACACTGGCTGCTAACCTCGTGCAGCCTTCCTCCTGATCTGAGTGTGGGAAAATGATGTGGTGCAGAAGAAAAGAAACACAGAGTGAAAAATACATGAAATAAGCAATAAACTTATGATATAATTTTCTTTCAGAATTTGATTTGCCAGATTATCTAGATAAGGCATTGCTCATAGTGCCTAGAGTCCGGAGATTAATAAACCTTGTAGGAGTCCTTAAATGCTAAAGAATAGCCATATGGCTGTTTTTAGTAAAAGCTGGCCAGATGGTTATATTTCTGGAAGACATCTTTGATGCGTGACCTAGATTTTGCCAGTTTTTTATTATTGGGCGTAAAATTTTTTTTTCATGTGAATACATGTTGCTAATCCTACTTGTGAGGTAAAGTTATGGCATCTTTCTTGGTTCAGCTGGTTATGAGATATGAAATTCAAAAATCAATGAACCTCTAAATTGAAAGTGCGCCAAACTTATCTTAGATCATTTTGTCCGAAGGAATATTTGGATTCTAAAGCCTCACAATCATCTATCTTCTTTTCGTCACAGTTTCAATCCCTCTGTATCTTCACATAGAAGCACGTGTTGTTGTATTGATTTGTAATGAAAACCTAGCTGATATTTCAAGATTTGCCATGGAGGAGAATCTCACTAAATGGTAAAGATTAATGACAACTGAATGTAGAAAGTTGACTGTTAGGATATAAAGGCCTGTCCTTGCTGGTTGTCTAACTTTCAATTTTAATTAACAAATAATTGTAAAAATGTAATTACAGATTAGAATGTAATTTTACTGTCAGGTGTGCATATCTTCACTTGATTCAAAATTGCACCACATACGTGACCAAACACAATAGTTGGTGGCATGGTGGAACACATGGCAAATAAAGCACCAATACAACATAAAAATATAAGGGTATTGGGTTTATGGTTGGCATTTTGCAATTTTGGATGGGATGAAAAAAGAAAAGACTAAAAAACTAGCTTGATTTAAATTTTCGTGACCAGTAATTCTGAGGATCAACAATTTATAGTTATTAGGTCTTGAAACCTGCTATGAAGAGTAAGGATTATAATTCTATTGAGCTAGGCATTGAAATTAAGAACAGGGTTGTAAACGAGAGGAACCTAGCTAAGCTAAGCTTTGTTTGACTTGTCTTAGATTCTTTAACAGTGGAATAGACTTAGGCTCACTTCTTGAATTGCAGTACCTTCGCAGATCTCTGAGGAAGGGCCTTTTGTGTGTTTTATTTGGGGGATGCTACACATTTTGTGTACATCACCTATTTGTACCTTTTGTTTTTTTGTTTTTTTTCCTTTCTTTCATCTTTTCATTTGAATGAATCTTTGAATTTACCTATAAAAAAAATGTTATATTGGGTATTTATTGGCCAGACCTGTTATTTGCAAATATCATAAGCCTACGAATTAGGGAAAATTAATTTTTGGTGGCACTTTTTCAAACTATTTAAGATTCAGTCCTCAAAGTTTTGAGTTTTAACTTTTAATATAACTTTATCAAAATATTTAATTTTTAGTACCATTTCACTATTATGAATAAATTCTTCCAAAAATACCCTTATACAACTCATTTCCAAGACTTGTACAAGTTATAAAATGACTTGTACCTTAAGTGAGTGACTTGTACAAGTCATTTAAATAAGTGATGTAAGGGCATTTTTGGAATAGTTGGTTTGAAATAGTGAAATTGTACTAAAAATTAAATATTTTGATAAAGGTATATTAAAAATTAAAACTCAAAACTTTGAAGACTGAATCTTAAATATTTTGAAAAAGTGCCACTAAAAATTAATTTTCCCTATGAATTACTGTACATAATGTTAAAAAAATATTAGAATGTAAATTGCAATATTTTAATTTAAAATTCAAAGCTATAAAGGCAGCTAATATATAATGTCACACATTGTACTCTCATTATTTCACTTGGAACATGCATCAAAATAAATGATAAGTGAAGGAAGCTTTAAGATACAAATGAGAAACAAACTATCTGAGCCACACATTATGTAATTAGGTTCCACATCATTGTGTAAAGCTAAATCCTGGTCCAAATCAAACCTTGCCTGTATTGGAATACTTTGAACTGCACAGATTGGGCCTAAAATTGCAGCCCCCATAACTTGCTGTCATGGAGCATTATACCTGCACTGCATCTGAAAGACTCCTGTGTATACCAAATAATTGAATTGTTTTATTTATTTGGTGCCATTTGAGAATTATTTAAACTGCCTTTATTCAAACAGCCATCTAATTGGAGCATGTCCTACCTAATTCAATACTCTTCCATTAAAGATCCTTCCTTTTTTAATTGTCTCTTTTCTTAATTATAATTGAATTACATTTTTTGAAGGAGAAAAAAGAGAGGAGCCTTGACACTCTTGTATGTGCATGCCCATGAGGCGCAGTTGACACTAACTTAATTCTCATTCTTTGAGGAAGAATAAATCCGTTCGTTTATGCCTTTTATTTCATGCTGGTTAAGTCATTATCCAATACATGTTTCTCCATTCAATACCAATATAAGATTCCTTTGAAGTTCTTTTGTTAACCACTAATATCTTGCTTAAGCTAAAGTTATGTGGTTTGCGGAAATCCATTTTATTTTATTGTTCCAGTGAAAGTGATTATCATTTTCCTCTGTCTATAGATTGATTTTTTAATTGGACGTGAGATTGAAGTTGGAGGAATTTATAAAGGTGTTGTAGCTTCAATAAAAGAATATGGTGCTTTTGTGGAGTTCAATGGTGGCCAAAAAGGCCTCCTACATATTTCTGAGTTGTCACATGAACAGGTATATAAAATTTTTTATGTCTGCTTTGCTTTGGTAACAGACCATTTTTATTGATGTTTATATCCAACTTTTATGTTATTTTATGAATTTAATTTTGCTAAATGTCTTGCCACCAAAATTTTTTTTACTAATTGTTTATTCTTGATTGATTGTTATGCTGGAGATGTATTTAATATCTTATCAACAATTATTTGGAAAATTTCTGAAAAGACATTTCATCAGCATGATTTCTCTCACACCACTCCATATTGCATCAAACAACAAATGGTTGAATTTTCTTGTTACCGTCTCTAAATTCAGCAATCTTAATAATATTTATATATTGTTTAAGTTTTTGTGTAGGAATGATGGGTGGTCTAGGGAGGTTCCCCAACATTCTATTCTTCAAATTTACTAAGAACAAAAATCAAAGCTTGCAAATTTGGAATTTGGTTGCCGCAGAATTGGCTGAGACTGTAAAAATATCTTCTTTTTTCCCCCTTTTTGATAGGTAAGGTAGTTTTATAAGAATATAAAATATTAGTACATTGGTGTGTACACGAAGAGTGTAACAACCACCTAATGAAGGATGCAGCTTAGTATCCCAATTGTTAAAGATCCAAGAAGGTGTTACATTTCAAAAAATCCTCAATCGATACTTGGAAGTTTTTTTTTTTTTGGAAGGTATGTATAGTGAAGATTGGGGTGTGAAGGCAGGATTCGATCCTAGGCCTCCGGTATGACAACCTGAGGCTTTACTGCCTTAGGAAAGGTTGGATGATCCGAAACCCAACCCAACTGAAAATGGTGCGCAAGACTGCTTGGCATATTTTATTTGCTGACTTTTCTTTGCCTTTAAATATTCTGCGGTTTCTTGCTCCCCATGTCACCCAATAATAGCCGTTGGGCTCGTATTACTAATTAAATTCCACTTTCCAACATTCTTTCTCCAACCTCAACTTAGAAGCGCATGCAGAACAGTATTCTGATGAGCCCACCCCACAGCGCACTTTAAAATTATTGAGTTCCTAACATTGCTGGCCATTTTGCAGTGTAGGAGTATGTGATTTACAGATTCCTCCATTTCTTTACATAGTGACCATCTATAAGAATATCCTAATAGAAGATTAGGTGGTTTCAATTTGTTAGATGGGAGCATGTGGTAGTGATTCTACAGGCCAAATAATCCGACTGAAGAGATGTCTTGGCAGGTTGGAATGGCAGAAAGGGTTCCATGATGTCTACCCAACTAGCTGGGATAAGGCATTTTTTATGTTGTTGTTGATATATAATTGACATGGTATAAACATTTTTTCCCATATAACTTTAACAATACAATATATTTGTTCAGTATAAATTTATGTATCTTTTTATCAGGTTGTATATATGTATATTGTCTTCATTATATGGACTACATGCCTATTTGTTGTGGATCTCCCCTGTTTTCCCTCCCTTTGCCTTTGCTTTGATCTTGATTACCGTATATGTTGCTAAAAACTGTGTATGGTTTCTGACCACAATTGCAGATTGTGTGTCTAGAATAATTGAATTGATTAATTTCAGTAAAGTCTCCCTTTTAATAATATATACTTGATCATCAATCAGTTCTTTGGAATTTGTGGAAATTTGAAGTTTTGTTTTTGATATGTTGACCTATGTTTTCCACAAATCTTATTTTTATCGCCTTTGTTTCAGGTCTCTCGAGTTTCCGACTTTGTATCTGTAGGTCAGAAGCTTTCACTAATGTGCATAGAGCAAGATGTTCGAGGTAACATTAAACTCTCTCTCAAAGCAACTTTACCAAAAACAGGTTCAGAAGCAGAGAATTCAGGGGAAAGTTCTATCCCTCAAATGAATAAAACCCCTAATGTCTGGGCATCAACTGGGGAAATTTCTCACTCCCAAGAGGACCTTAATTCTGAACTGGAGGAGTTTCCAGTGAACAGTGATGAAACTAAGGAGGATGGTACTTCTGATTTTCGATCACCTGCAATTCTGATTCGGAGTGCTGAAGAATGTGATGAAGAGGAAAAATGTGTGGATCAGAAACTCAGAAGGCAAGATGGGAAGAGTTCTAAAAATGGCACTAAACCCCCCAGTGTTTCAGATTTAGACCTCAAGCCAAAATCAAAGAAGGTAACAAACACGAAGCCTCTCCCAAAGAAGCAGAAGGAGGAAGAATCTACATCAACTCGTAAAAGTAAGCATCAAAGTGGAGACTACTCTGAATCACCGGTTGCAGCACAGAATGATCTAAATTATAAGAAAGATACATGTGAACCTAAGGCTAATGCAAAAACACTCAAGATCGGAGACATATTTACTGCCACGGTTTATCAGATTCGTGCGTATGGGTTGGTCCTTGAGTTGGATGGTGGAATTTCTGGGATGTATCGATTTGAGGTATGTGTCATCTGGTCATTGTTGTTCTGATTTAGCTTTCATAGTCACTGTTCATGTATCACTCATGCAAAGGTGGTAGTATGCATTTCTGCTGGCATTAGTATTTTTAATTTCGCTAACCATTGATCTAGGAATTTGAAATTGGGAAATTAGGAAGCTTTGCTCAGCTTTTCTCATTTGATAATGAGGTTAATCTATCAGTGCTGCATTGATATAGTATAAGTGCCTGAATCTGACACTAGTACGGAGAGTCAGATTTGGAAAATTTTGAAAAATGGGTTTCTCTGACTTGGCAATATATTCAATAACACAATGAGTACTAAAATGATTTTGCGGGTTTTGTACCATAATAGATTTACTGTTGATTTATGTTTGCTGCCAACCTGATGTAAACCCTCCATCACATAGCCCTGGGTGAGGTGATGCACAGCAGACAAAGTAGCAATACAAAGCAGCAATGGCAAGAGCCAGCATAAATAATATATGTTAGAAAAAATTATCTTGTTAAGAGTTTGTGTTGTTATACTGGATTAAATGGTAGGATGATAGCTGTAAACATGAGCATATTCAACCATAACCTAGGAATTTTCTGTAAGAAAATGAATGTTTAACTTGTACTTTTTTGTGAACATAAATAAAGAAAAACTGAAGGAAATATTGGATCTATGCACTAGAATCCATGGAGTCTCTGATGTAACATGTTCATATATGTATCCATTAAGAATAAGTATGTGCAGCATAATGATTGCCATTAACTCTTGAAGCTAAAATAGTCTGAACTGTTAGTTTGAAAGTCTGTTTGGGGGGGCCCTGGCACGGGGGGTGGGGTGGGGGCGTGGGTGTGTGCGCACTTGCATGTGTAGATTGTAACATCATAAACCTAGACTCTGGATATTATAACAGGTCATTAAAATGCATCCTTTGATATGGCTGTTAGGGATTTTTTTTAAGAGAGCAGAGTATAGTCTCTTCTTGTTTCATCCACGAGACTATTGGCTTTATGAGTCTGTCTCAGCGGTCTGCTGTAACTAACAGGAAATTAATTATTTGATTTTTACATTTTCAATAACATGTTCAGATGATATTGGAGTTATGGTCCTGTACCTTTTCCCCCCTTTTTTGGTCAACTGATCACGTACATCGTTCTATGTATTTGGAAAGGAAAATTTGCTGTTAGCCTGTTAGTATCACAAGCGTGTTCGCACTATCAAGTCTCTGAAATCCTAGAAATTGATTCCATTAACTGAATCTTGTACTTTTCTTGACTAAAATCTTGGTTATTGGAGAATTATTGTATTTGTAATGCCTCTTTGGATGTGCAGGCAAATGACAACAGAAGCTTTGCAGTTGGAGACAAGTTGAAGGTCAAGTGCTCCAGTTTCTCTAGCAAGGGAATCCCAGTTATGTCTGTGTTGGAAGATGAGTAATGAACCATTGTCAATCCAGTCAAAGGTTTTGTCACACATCGATGGCAAGTGACAATGACATTGATAGCGAAATATACATTTTTCTGTGGAGTTGATGCCAACATTCGGAAAGTTTTTAAGAATCTGGCGGAGAACAAGATTGGTTGACCAACGCGGACTGGCAATTCAATATCTGCCGAGGGAGCTATTCACTCAGATGTTTTTAGTTTTCAGGAGGCAATCCCTGCCATCGAAAAGGGTCAAGCTGTGTATGTGGATTACGATCTTATTTGTTACTTCTTTCATTGGGATTTTGTTTGGGTGGCGGATGGCTCCTGTGTATGTTTGTACATTTGAAGCTTTTATTTATGGTTAAGAAATAATGGTATATGCAAAAAGAATTTTGAGGAGACGAAAAGAAAATTTTGGTATTCTGAATCTGGAGTCTATTTTTTGACCTCATTGTCAGTCACTTGTTCTGTTTGCTTGATCTGTAATGGACTAATAACTTTTTTTTTTAAGTAATGGACTAATAACTTTTTTTTTGGGGGTAATATAATGGACTAATAACTTGGATTGTATTTCTGAGCTGTGGGGCCATTAATGACCTTCAGACTGGTTACTAGTGGCTGATTCTAGCTACCTATGTTCTTACATTTGCCTTATCCAAAGACTGTTACTTAAGCTGCAGGCAACAGATCAAATTGAAGATCTCCAAAGATTAAAGAATATTTAGGGTTTTCAGGTAATGGGTGAGACCCTTTATGAAGATCATTGGTAACCCTTGTCTTAAAGAAATTATTTAGGGCCATTGGTGTTCTCAGAAGGGCATTTTCAGCTTGATAATGTGAATTTAAAGAAAATAAAAAAAATGCAAAAAATGGGACGAAGGAGAAATAAAAATCGTCAGGTTAAAATGAAGGGTTGCAGTGTTCGGTTCATGAACGGAAATATCTGTCCACATTTAGGGTAATGTCGTCAAATTAAAATTTTCGTGCCTTCAGTCGAAAAGCAGACTGAAACTCTGTGACGGTTACGTAGAAGATAACGTTGGATAAGCGAGTACCAAGATGGCTTCCGTTGCTTCCCTCTCTCTTTATCCATTTTCCGGCCAACGTTCTTTCCCGTTAAGGTCTCGTCTCCGGGTCAAATCTTCTATCGAACGGCAAGAACTTTTTCGCCGCATTGCTCCTGTGTACGATAACGTGAGAACGGTTATTCCCCTTCCGCATAGCAGAGTTTTATTTTTGTCCTTTTTCTTTTTGGGTTCTGATAAAGCTTCTGTTCTTCCAACATTATCTCTCAGCTGAACGACCTGTTGACATTAGGGCAGCATCAGATATGGAAACGGATGGCTGTTTCTTGGAGCGAGTAACTATGATTTCGCTTCTTTATATTTGTTTTCCTTTTAAGACGATTTTGCCTTTTTTTTTTTCTCTTCCAAAGTTTAATTACTTTTCGTCTATTTGTTCAAAGGGCTAAAAGGGGAGATTATGTGTTGGATTTGTGCTGTGGAACTGGGGATTTGACGTTTCTTCTATCGGAGAAAGTCGGTACAGAAGGGAAGGTCTGTTTTTCCTTTTCATGCTCTCCATTTCCTTTATTTTTATTTGATGGTAAAAATTTCCCGATTTTCGAAATGAAATGTCGAACAAATAATAATCAGAAATTGAGGGAAACGTAAAATGTTCAGGCCAACCTGACACCTCTACTAGAAAGTATGGAGGTCTCATTTTCTTAATTCCATTGCAATTTTCAGGTGACTGGTATTGATTTCTCAAAAGAGCAACTATTGGTTGCTTCATTGCGACAACAATTTCGTTCAAGGGATCGCTACAAGAACATTGTGTGAGCATTGGTAATTTTTAGCAGTCGATGAAGCTAATGAATGCCATATCCTAGAAAGCCATTGAAGGCTTAATCTAGCATATAAATCTACTACAGAAGTTATTTTATTTGTAATGTTGATGAAATGATATTTAGGTTTTTGAGAATTTACCATAAACGTAGGGGTGCTTATACATTTTTGTGCTTTATAGTGGACTTAGGTATTTGACTGGTTAATCCTATCTGGTTCTACTTGGAACCATCTCAACTTGTCGGGATGAGTCATCTTTGTTGATGTTTAATTTGAACTGTAGTTGGGACTGTGAGGTCTAAGCTACAATTTCTCATTAGTCGGATATGATTGCATCGCTTTCTTTTCATTTTTCGCATTGCTTTCTTTCCATTTTCCATGATATTATCATATACAGGTGGATCGAAGGTGATGCACTTGATATACCTTTTCCTGATCATTGCTTTGATGCAATTACTGTTGGTTATGGGCTACGCAATTTGGTGGACAGATTCAAAGCTATGCAGGAGATTTTTCGGGTTCTGAAACCAGGTTCTTGTGCTCTTTATTTTCCTTCTTTAAAATGAAGAAAATTGTTTAAAATGTAATATGGATTAGTATGTTTGCTCTCAGGTTCAAGAGTTTCCTTTCTTGACATCAACAAGAGTACGTCACCCTTGGTTGCTTCATTTCAGGTATTGTTTAATTTTGTTTAATAAGAATGCTTCATTTGATCTATCTATGGATGTGTACCATCTCCAAAATTCAACTCTTGTATAATTATATATTTCAGATTCATCAAGGCAGCCAAGATATAGTCACTTGCATTGATTTAATTTTCACCAGCTTTATTCTAATAATATGCTAAAATGTTCCATCCAATGTTTTGTGAATAAGCAGTAAATAATTCCTAGAAATAGTAGTAGTAATCGATTCTCAGAATCACCATCACAGACATTCCAGTATTGTCAGAAAATTTCATACAAATGTAGTAGATCCACTGATGCAGCAAATAACAGACACTAATTAAAATAAATCATAGTTGTAAATGACTTATCATGACAAGATGTGAAAAAAAATGTTAGGGCTCTAGAGGACAAAGAAGTTATGTCTTTTAGATACTATTGACAGAGAAAAGCCCCTCGTTGAATATATGCGCATACATGCGACACACACACATGCCTGCTCGCCTTGCCTTGCCCCCACTAGACCTGGTCTGCTTAGCTGGCACATGCGTCATTTAAAAGCATCCCAGGCAAACCTACAAGTACCACAGTGTTCCCGCTTTTAAGGGCTCTGACTTGAAGAGATGACACTAATGTAAATATAGTCACAAAAGTTTTCATATCTTTTCCAATGTGGGACTAAACAAAAGCGCTAGAGACAAAACACTAGAAGACAAGGAAAGAACATCAAGAGTCTCTATTTTGAGACTTATATATAAACAGGACATAGTGATTGCTTGAATGGTGTTCCTCATGACTCAATTTTCCAAGTTTCTGTTACAATCAATGTGATCTATTTTTGGTCAATTCTGTACAATGTAATTCAGAGAGTAAATGTGGCAGTGAAAAAAATAGCTCTTAGAGAAACTGTACATTTTGAGTGGATAACACAAATACTGTTGGTTCATAAAAGCATTATGGATAGTCACGCAAATGTCATGGAAATACTTTGCAAGGTGGAATATTCTTGCCACTTTAAGTTATTGAAACTGCCTTACAAGATTGATTGTTAGGATGAGAATTCTTTTGGATGGTTTTTCTTCACAAAAATGAAAAGATTATCTTATATACAATATATTTTGTCACTTTCTGCATATATTGATTAAGCTATTATTATTATTTTTTAAAATTCTACTTTTGCAAGGAATGGATGCTTGATAATGTTGTGGTTCCAGCGGCAAGCAATTATGGCCTTGAGAAAGAGTACAAATATCTTAAAAGGTCCATCCAGGACTTCCTTACAGGTCTCTTCTCTCTATTGACATATAATGAGCTGTATTTAAGTTAGGTGTTCAGGTTGGCCAATGTAGAGGAGAGAAGTCCCAAAACGAACTTGGATGAATTCATTGAGTCATTTGGAAAGAATTTGAATTCTCATAGCCTAACTAAAGTTATGGCTTTTGAAAAATTCAATGAAATAGTGGATTCATGTTGTTGACCCCACTGGCTGAGATGAGATAGATATTTTATTGTCTTTTATTCTCAATATCAACTTGAGCCTACTTTATTGGCAGATGGTTGGCCTACTTCATTTTTATTTCTGGAGAAAAGCTATGTTATTTACGGAATCATTGTTGATTCTTGCAGCGTGAGCTCAAATTTCTAGAGATTATTTGAACCAGGTTTAGCTGGCAGTTTACATGTTCCTGAGTTTCTGAACATTCTTCCAGTGGGCTATTAAGGCTCTTTTGTATCAACTTCCAAGAGCACGGTCCAGTTATCAGCAATTTTCCTGGCCCAACATATTTGCATTCATACTTTTGTACAACTGTACAACAAATATTTACGACACTTGTGGTGAAAAGTTTACACCTGCAAGCATTTTGTGCATAAAATATTTTAGATTCATCACACTTAAATTCAGCTCCTGGGTGAAATAAGGCAGAATAATTGTGAAAATGTTATTCTGGGGACGGCGTGGAATCCAAAACCATGCAGCATGTTTTTTTCCTTCAACTTTTTGTTTTCTCGCACTCATCTCGTACTTTGATGATTAGACAAGTTTCTTCTGATACAGGAAGGGAGTTGGAGAAGCTTGCTTTGGAAGTAGGATTTTCCAGTGCCAAACATTATGAA
Organism: Buxus sempervirens; assembly: GCA_947561395.2. NCBI lineage: Eukaryota > Viridiplantae > Streptophyta > Magnoliopsida > Buxales > Buxaceae > Buxus > Buxus sempervirens. Next base: position 32,496,532 of record OX387192.1, read on the forward strand.
ATTGCTGGAGGCCTCATGGGAAACATGGTAGCCAGACGATAGATGACTAGATGAAACATGGTAGCCAGACGTTAGATGACTAGATGGTACTCGTAAATTGGTATGCTTCATTGCTTTTGGCTGGTAAGGCTGGGTTGTTGGATGGTAATTTATAGCTATTATGTCATATGGATGCAAAAACGTTCAGTTGCGAATTTCTTTGTTTGGATTAGAACCATGGTCTTTGAATGCCAAAGCTTTAAAATTATTGTCTGAAAGATGTGAAGTAGGATCTTTAGTCTTGCTCATATCAAAATTGTTTTTGCTTGCACAAGTATTGATAGCTTTGTTAATCATATCAAACATCTTACACACGCATACTCCAGCACACACATCCAGATGGATGGACTTGCGAACTTATTGGAACAACTGGAGCACACACACATGGCTTGTTTACGAATCAGGACAACTGCAATCGAATAACTTAAAGTTCCCATTGAAGATAAATCACATTACCTTTGTTATGTACCGTATTTGAAATATCATTCCTTTTGTTTTGTGTAAATGAGGTGGGGTTTATTTGATCAGGTAACGTGTATTCACCAACCGATTGTCATCTGGGATGGAAGGAAGAAGCTGTAGAGAATGGAGACTGCATTAAGGAGGTGACATGGTGTTTTCCAGTGTGTCGTTGGGCTCTACAGTATTGTCATCAGTAAAACAAAAAGGTGGATTAGTGGGTGTAGCATTCTCAGAGCCTTTCAAAGTATGCCACATGACATGTTTTGGTTGGTGGCAGAGGAAATGGGTTGGGTTCGACTGGTTGATCTGGGACTCCTAGCCTCGAACAAGACTGGGTTGATCCCTGTCCAATGCTAAACGCAGGTGACCCAGTTGTCATTGCAGTTGAACCGGCCATTATTGTTAAATCATACTAGTCAGTTTCTTTTCCAAATGTATTTAGTAATAGTATTTGATTTCTATTTCTTTGGTTTGGTTTAGGATAATTCAGTCTTGTCCTGGTTTGACCACTAAACTGAACCAACCAAACTGGGATCCCATTTCCAAGTACGAGAGCATCATTAAGATGAACCAATATTACAATTGACAGACTACAAGTGCACACCTTGAATGAAACACAAGTATATACGTAGTTCACAGGCCATACTTGACAAATTGAAACGGTTCCAGATGGAGCAACCAAATTCAGGGAACTCAAGCACTTATTGTATATCTATTTTTAAGGAATTACTATATATATATATATAATCCTGCAATAGCAGTAGCACCTTCATAGGGATGTAAAGCTTTGCATGTAAAACTCACTAATCAATTTCACAGCTTGAAAGGATCCAGTGCAGACTTCCCATCTAGCCCTTTGGCATTGAAGTAGTCTGTATATTCTCCCACAGTGGTTTCCCTGTAAATGGGGGGATTATCCACTGATACCAAGTCCTTGATGGGTCCATACACTCTTGTTGAGTCCTTCAAATATGTGGTGAAGAAGCATGCCACCGATACTCTTGGGCCTCTGTGGCTTGCCAGTACTCTATGGTCTCGGCTTTTCAGCCTGTCGTTAGAGATAAGCTGCTTGACAGACAAATGGTACACAAACATCAACTAATTCATACAAATAAAGTCACAGTTGGTAAAAATAACAGATATCAGAGATGTACTTGCCTGTAAAAGATCTCCAATGTTTATCACTAGAGCTCCTGGCACGCAGGGGATATCAACCCATTGATTCTCATAAAGAACTTGAAGTCCGCCGATATGGTCTTGAAGAAGAACGGTGAAAAAACCATTATCCGAATGCTTGGTAGTGCCCAAGGTCAGTTCTGGTTCAGGACAGGCCGGGTAGTAATGGCACAAGATGACATGCGCTTCGGCGCAACCCATGTTCTTAAGGTGGTCGGGGATGAGACCAAGAGCTTCAGATATTAGTTCGAACAAGATTATTCCAAGTTTCGAAACTTGTTTCGAGTACTCGAACAGTATATCCCTGCACGTCACAACGAAGAGTGACAGGTAAGGGAGGAGGTTAGCTTAATTAGTACACATGTTAATGGTGGATTCACCACGAACCTGCATGTTGCAGGTAAATCTTCAGGTGTGAGTGAGGGAGAAGACATGTTGCAGAGAAAGCTATCTCTCCAATTCGCTGCCGGTGAACTATAGAGATCGAAGTTGCTGTTGTACACAACTTTACTTCTCAGATCACGAGTGTAGTATTGTTTCTTCTCCTCGATATCTTGCTCGTGGAACCTTCGAACCCCAGCAATCATCTCGTCCAAAACAGTTTCAGGGATCCCATGATTGACCACCTGGAAGAAACCCCACTTGGATGATGCATGTCGGACTTTGTCGATCATCTCTTCATGTCGGATTGCATCCTTGTCAAGACCTTCCAGATCGATAACAGGAATCTGGATGTGGGTTCCGTTGGAATTCGGACTCTGATGGAGGCTTTCAGGTGGGTGGATGAAAAAGCGAGGGATCTTCGACAAACCGGCATCAACGAGCCCTTTGACGCCGGCTTTGGTGTCGTCGAAGGCCTTTAATTCTCCCAATCGATCGTACTCCGGTACGGGAATTTGTCCAGTGCTTGAGACAACCATTTCTTCTCTCCAAAGGGAATGGGTTGAGGTTCGTGAATTGTCTGTGCAAAAGCGAATATTTTCAGAAGAAGAAGAATCAATGATGAGGCTTGAGGAGTCAGGAATTTATAAGAACGAGAGGCTGATAATCAGACCACCCGTGTGCATATATCATCTTAGGAGTGTCAATAAAAGGAATCAGATAAGTTCGGATGAAGTCATACTTGCGCCCGATCGATCGAATGATTGTGTATCAAAGAAAAAGCTTAAAATATATAACTAACCCAAATCAAGTATTTCTTTGATATATAGCTTTCAAATGCTTGTGAGAAGTCCTTGTAAGAGGGAGCTTTCAGTCATGGTGCATGGTCGTAGCACACAACAAAAAGGAACAAAGAAAAAGTCTTTAAAGACCCACATAGAGGATCGATATTCGTTGAAAGAGCTACAAACTTCCAATTCGACGTCGCCGTTAGATTTGACTTTACGCTAAATTCCTAAACAGATCCAAGAAAAGATAGATCTTTACTGCCGTTACCAATTGATTGATATTGTAAATTTGTAATGCTCTCAATGTCACTGAGGTTGACATGCGGACTAATTTCGATCATTCCTTTGCAATTAATTGTAATACTTAAACCAAACTGAATATTTTTAAGGGCCAAGTTGCTAAGAATCAGTGAAAATATTCTACATATATATATATATCCCGCTGTTAGGATTAAGGGTTGTTTGTTGATGAGTAGAAGGCAAGCACCACATGTTCAAAGCCATCCAAGTCTCCGAGGATTAGGAGGAAATAATAAAAGCAAAAAGACAGGAAAATTTCAGATTTAGTTCTTAATTAGATGAGCATGGAATCTAGGCTTCTATTCATACTAAATTAGGACTAGTACCATCACAACTAACCAAACTTTACTTAAGAAACCAAATAAAGATGTATCCAGGTGGCATTGTGCCACTCTAAGTCTCCAATTATGGAGATTATTTCGACCAGGTTTAGCTGGCAGTTTACATGTTCCTGAGTTTCTGAAAATTCTTCCACCGGGCTATTAAGGCTCTTTTGTATCAACTTCCAAGAGCACGGTCCAATTATCAGCAATTTTCCTGGCCCAACATATTTGCATTCATACTTTTGTTCAACTGTGCAACAAATATTTACGACACTTGTGGTAAAAAGTTTACACCTGCAAGCATTTTATGCGTAAAATATTTTAGATTCATCACACTTAAATTCAGCTCCTGGGTGAAATAAGCCAGAATAATTGTGAAAATGTTATTCTGGGGACGGCGTGGAATCCAAAACCATGCAGCATTTTTTTTTTCTTTCAACTTTTTTGTTTTCTCGCACTCATCTCTTACTTCGATGATTAGACAAGTTCCTTGTGATACAGGAAGGGAGTTGGAGAAGCTTGCTTTGGAAGTAGGATTTTCCAGTGCCAAACATTATGAAATTGCTGGACGCCTCATGAGAAACATGGTAGCCAGACGATAGATGACGAACCCGCATCTTCTCCTCCGCCCTTTCTCCTACAAAATTACAGCCCAAATAATTAAACGCCACCTGTCGACACAAAAAGTTATCAAACTTAACGGCGTTTGGCTTTTATTTCTCCGTTCTCCCTTAATTTCAGACCACCAACTCTCCTCGGTTAGTCTTTACTCGTCTTCCTCAAAACCCCAAAAGAAACCTACCCCACATTTTGTCTTCTTCTTCACGGAACAATTTTAGCACAAAAGATAAAAGTTCCACAAATTTCAACTCAGATCAAAATCATTTGGATTTTAGGACAAGATACCATGGAACCGATTAATCTAGACCTGCTATCTCAACACGTTTTGGATGCCACATGGTCTCGGAATCCATTAATGAACTCCCCCCAAAGCTTTACTTCGGTCTATAACTATTAAATTCAGAAACCCCATCAAACAACTACACAGAAATCATCTCTGAACTCTCATCAGTAACTGGCGTACAAAAAACAAAAAATTTTCAATTAAATCTCTTTACCAATCTTGCTGTGCATACATTCAATATTCGAAACCTGAGGAAAAAAGTGGAAAAAAAGAAACTGGATTTCGATCTCGGTGCTACAAACCCGGAATCCAAGGGTACTCGTGGAGGAAATCAGTAACGGCGAAAGCAGCCTGGAGGCGCTTGTTGAAGGCGCGCCACTTTTCGTTAGGTATGAAGGGAGATCTGCAGAGTGGGCACGTTTTCTGATCATGGTCCATCCAATAGTCCAAGCAGCTCCGGTGGAAAATGTGTCGGCAGTTTTCAACCTCCTGATTTCTTCTTCTCCCTCGAACTCGTACAGGCAAACGGCGCAACTTTCCGGTGTGTCTCCCTCGCCGTCGGAAATCAAGTCCCGGAATTTCACGACGGGTAGACAATCTCGGAGTAGAAGAGCGGATATGGTGACCTCCGCCACTGGAAAGAAGTCCGACTGTACTTCTGTTATTATTATCGCCACCAGCCGTTCACAGCAGAGAGAAAGAGAGATAGCCAAAGGGTTCATTTTTTGGGTCCAGAGGAGAACGCCGAGGAGAGTCAGTCAAAAGGATTCGTTTGAAATTGAGGGAAGGCCTCCTTCTGTTGCAGCTCTGGTTCGGTATGGTTGTATGGGAAGGGCTCTGCCCCGGTTTGTACATAAGTAATGAAATCGAATACTTTCTTATCAAAAAAAAAGTTTGAAATTGAGGGAGAAGGAGAAATAAAAGCCAAAGGCCGTAAGTCAGTTGGATAACTTTTTGTGCCGACAGATGGTATTTAATTATCGGCGCTCTAATTTTGTAAGAGAGGGGGCGCAGGAGAAAATGTGGGTTCATAGTTGACTAGATGAAACATGCATGGTAGCCAGACGTTAGATGACTAGATGGTACTCGTAAATTGGAATGCTTCATAGCATTCATTGCTTTTTGCTGGTAAAGCTGGGTTGTTCGATGGTAATTTATAGCTATTATGTCTAATGGATGCAAAAACGTTTAGTTGCGAATTTCTTTGTTTGGATTAGAACCATGGTCTTTGAATGCTAAAGCTTTAAAATTATTATCTTAAAGATGTGAAGTAGGATCTTTAGTCTTGCTCATATCAAAATTGTTTTTGCTTGCACAAGTAACGATAGCTTTGTTAACCATATCAAACATCTTACACACGCACACTCCTGCACACACATCCAGACGGATGGACTTGCGAACTTATTGGAACCACTGGAGCACGCACACATGGCTTGTTTACGAATCAGGACAACTGCAATTGAATAACTTAAATTTCCCAGTGGAGCACGCACACATGGTAATGTGTATTCACCAACCGATTGTCATCTGGGATGGAAGAAGCTGTAGAGAGAATGGAGGCTGCATTAAGGAGGTGACATGGGGTTTTCCAGTGTGTCGTTGGGCTCTATGGTATTGCCATCAGTAAAACAAAAAGGTGGATTTGTGGGTGCAGCATTCTCAGAGCCTTTCAAAGCATGCCACATAACATGTTTTAGTTGGTGGCGGAGGAACTGGGTTAGACTAGTTGATCTGGGACTCCTAGCCTCGAACAAGACTGGGTTGATCCCTGTCCAATGCTAAACGCAGGTGACCCAGTTGTCATTGCAGTTGAACCGGCCATTATTGTTAAATCATACTAGTCAGTTTCTTTTCCAAATGTATTTAGTAATAGTATTTGATTTCTATTTCTTTGGGTTGGTTTAGGATAATTCAGTCTTGTCCCTGGTTTGACCACTAAACTGAACCAACCAAACTGGGATCCCATTTCCAAGTACGAGAGCATCATTAAGATGAACCAAGATTACAATAGACACAGACTACAAGTGCACACCTTTAGTGAAACACAAGTATATACGTAGTTCACAGGCCATACTTGACAAATTGAAATGGTTCCAGATGGAGCAACCAAATTCAGGAAAGTCAAGCACTTTCTTATTGTATATCTATTTTTAAGGAATTACTATATATATATAATCCTGTAATAGCAGTAGCACCTTTCATAGGGATGTAAAGCTTTGCATGTAAAACTCACTAATCGACTTCACAGCTTGAAATGATCCAGTGCAGACTTCCCATCTAGCCCTTTGGCATTGAAGTATTCTGTATATTCTCCCACAGTGGTTTCCCTGTAGATGGGGGGATTATCCTCTGATACCAACTCCTTGATGGGTCCATACACCCTTGTTGACTCGTTCAAATGTGTGGTGAAGAAGCATGCCACTGATACTCTTGGGTCTCTGTGGCTTGCCAGTACCCTATGGTCTCCGCTTTTCAGCCTGTCGTTGGAGATAAGCTGCTTGACAGACAAATGACCAACTTCATACAAATCAAATTACAGACTGTAAAAATCTATACTGTTAGTAAATTCTAACTCTAAAGATTATTCTTCAAATTCTGGCCGTCTCTTTCTCCATAGAAATTTTTTCCTCAAATCAAGAAAACATTCAGTATTTATCCTCAACGAAATCACCAAACTTACAAAGTAACTATCTATGTCTATCCTTAAAACAAAAACTATCATCCAAAAGGATCCCACTTAAAACCACCTATATCAATCAATCCAGTAATGCAATTCATCTAGTATCCACTAAATGAAAACCCAAAACCCTATCACAGATAACAGAGATGTACTTGCCTGTAAAAAATCTCCAATGTTTATCACTAGAGCTCCTGGCACCCAGGGGATATCAACCCATTGATTCTCATAAAGAACTTGAAGTCCACCGATATGGTCTTGAAGAAGAACTGTGAGAAAATCATTATCCGAATGCTTGGTGGTGCCCAAGGTCAGTTCTGGTTCAGGACATGCCGGGTAGTAATGGCACAAGATCATATGCGCTTCGGAGCAACCCATGTTCTTAAGGTGGTCGGGGATGAGACCAAGAGCTTCCGATATTAGTTCGAACAAGATTATTCCAAGTTTCGAAACTTGTTTCGAGTACTCGAACAGTATATCCCTGCACATAAGAACGAACAGCATCAAGACAGGTAAGGGAGGAGGTTAGCTTAGTACACATGTTAATGGTGGATTCATCACGAACCTGCATGTTGCAGGTAAATCTTCAGGTGTGAGTGGAGGGTTGCAGATAAAGGTATCTCTCCAATTCGCTGCCGGTGAACTATAGAGATCGAAGTTGCTGTTGTACGCAACTTTACTTCTCAGATCACGAGTGTAGTATTGTTTCTTCTCCTCGATATCTTGCTCGTGGAACCTTCGAACCCCAGCAATCATCTCGTCCAAAACAGTTTCAGGGATCCCATGATTGACCACCTGGAAGAAACCCCACTTGGATGATGCATGTCGGACTTTGTCGATCATCTCTTCATGTCGGATTGCATCTTTGTCAAGACCTTCCAGATCGATAACAGGAATCTGGAAGTGGGTTCCGTTGGAATTCGGACTCTCATGGAGGCTTTCAGGTGGGTGGATGAAAAAGCGAGGGATCTTCGACAAACCGGCATCAACGAGCCCTTTGACGCCGGCTTTGGTGTCGTCGAAGGCCTTTAGTTCTCCCAATCGATCGTACTCCGGTACGGGAATTTGCCCAGTGCTTGAGACAACCATTTCTGCTCTCCAAAGTCCAAAGGGAATGGATTGAGGTTCATGAATTGTCTGTGCAAAAGCGAATATTTTCAGAAGAAGAAGAATCAATGATGAGGCTTGAGGAGTCAGGAATTTATAAGAACGAGAGGCTGATAATCAGACCACCTGTGTGTATCATCTTAGGAGTGTCAATAAAAGGAATCAGATAAGTTCGGATGAAGTCATACTTGCGCCAGATCGATCGAATGATTGTGTATCAAAGAAAAAGCTTAAAATATATAACTAACCCAAATCAAGTATTTCTTTGATATATAGCTTTCAAATGCTTGTGAGAAGTCCTTATAAGAGGGAGCTTTCAGTCATGGTGCATGGTCGTAACACACAACAAAAAGGAGCAAAGAAAAAGTCTTTAAAGACCCACATAGAGGATCGACATTCGTTGAAAGAGCTACAAACTTCCAATTCGACGTCGCTGTTAGATTTGACTTTACGCTAAATTCCTAAAACAGATCCCAAGAAAAGATAGATCTTTACTGCCGTTACCAATTTTTTTTTTTTTTTTTTTTGGTAATGACTGCCGTTACCAATTGATTGATATTGTAAATTTGTAATGCTCTCAATGTCACTGAGGTTGACTACCAAAAAAAAAAAAATGTCACTGAGGTTGACATGCGGACTAATTTCGATCATTCCTTCTACTTGTGGTCATTAATCTTTACGTACCAAACTAGACTTGGATATTCCATGAAAAGATTTTCCATCAAAAAAAAAAAAAATTCCATGAAAAGATTTGATTAGAGATTTATTCCACCACCCGCTCTACAGGCCTAAGATCTGCGAGGGTCAGGAGCTGAAAACTGTGACGGCAAGAAATTCAGACAGCGTTTAAAGCTTCAGTTACCTTTAATGAACCACACACACTAGCACAGGAACCAGTGCCACGTCAACTGCCACCTCAACCGCCACATCACTTTCTCCCTCATAGATCCAAGGAAAAAGAGACGATTGAAGGATCAGAGGAAAGTTGATCCTACATTAAAGGAAAATTGATTTCCTATCATATAAGGAAGGAGACGATTGAGGATCCACCTCATTCTCTCACCAATCTAGCACTATTGTTGGAAAGGAGACGTTGGAGGATCCACCTCATTCTCTCACCAATCTAGCCGTTGGAGATCATTGCTGGAAAAGAGACGTTGGAGTTTATTTCTTCTAAACCTCCCATTTTGTTTTATGTTCATCTATAAAACCACAACGTGGTTGTAATAACCTAGAATTTTCATAAGGATAGTTTTGTCATTTTCTAATTATTTTGAGTGATTATTATTAATTAAATAATTTATTAGTTCTAAAAATTTAATGGAAGACAATTTAGCTTTAATTTGGATTTAAATAACATTTTTGTAGCTTATTAAATAGAAAAAGGGTTATCTATTTATTATGCTTAATTAAGAGGGCTTAATCTATGAATACTATGAGAAATAAGGTGAGTAAGTGTAATTTAAAAATGAGGAATAAATATAATATTTAAATTAGAATAATTATCATTTTATATGTTTTTAGAAAAAAAAAGGGTATTATTTTAAAGTGGGATTAGTTAACCCTATTGGCTAGGTATAAATAGGATGTAAAATTAGAAGGATGTCAAAACCCTAGGAGAAGGCTTTGACAGCTAGGAGAGTAATGTTTGGATTTTTGAAGCTGAAGGAGAAGGCTTTGGAGATTGAAAAGATGGATTCGCAATGCAACGGTTCAGGTAGGTGGATTTAGAGTCCTTTTTCCAACGAAAATTTCAGGTTATAGAATAGAGTATTCACAACATTTCATTCTTCACATCTTTACTTGTGTGGATACCTAGATGATGATTCACAAATTTCAGGCTTATATATATATATATATATATATTACTGTTTTCTATTTATTTGTGTCACTTGTAGAGATGCTTGATGCAGAAATAAATTCATGGATTAAATGGTCACTGTTAATTGATACATCGTGGACAATAAAACCCTGTTCTCTTTCTATTGGATTGATTTCCAGAAGGGAGAGAATCAGAATAAGAAATATGGGTTCTCAGATTTGACTATTATAGAAGAAGGAGAAGATGGGTATTTTCGTATGAGTCATATAACCATCACTGTAGATGAGGTCAGCCTTGCTGTTTGAATCGTTTACTAGAATACAGAAGAAAAAAAAAGTAAGAAGGAAGAGGACGAAAACAAGAGAGAGAGAGAGAGAGAGAGAGAGAGAGAGAGAGAGAGAGAGAGAGAGAGAGAGAGAGAGAGGGAGAGAATAAAATAAAGAGGAGTTGTTGCTGTAGAGGGACAAGGTAGGAAGATGGGGGATTGGGTTGCTTTTCCACGGAAGAGAGTGAGTTGGGTTCGTTGTAATGCAGGGATGCTATTTTGTAAATTAGAAACTGCTTTAGGTTAGCTTGTTATTTAAAAAACTTAAAGTAAAAAAGGAGATTCTTAAGAGAAAGCTTACACCTCTCTGGTCTGTAGACGGCTTTACTACAATACATATTTTAATGGAATTATTTACTTTATGGTCATATGGCTTTACTTTATGGTCATTACAATGTAACTATTTACTTTATGGTCATATGGCTTTACTAGAGTGAATATTTTTAATGAACAATTAAATCACTATTGAAGTGAGATCCGTGAATATTAAAAAGGTATTATTATTGGAATATTTGTATACTATATTAATAATAAGTAAAAAGGTGTATCTGTTACAGTGAACCATATTGATATTGAATTACAATATAATAACACTTTAAATTCATATATTATCTATATGTGTGGTGTGTGGGTTACTTGGGAAAGTGATGGTTTCGACTTACATAGACTTTTTATGATTGTTTTCTCACCCGTGTATCTCGAGATAAATCAGGATCCTTTCCATGTTACTTGGATTGAGGATTTGGGTTCCCCAGGTATCTTGGGATGAATTCTTGTTTCCCTCCATGTATCTTGGAGTGGTGTTGATGCTATGGTTGGCACTATTGGAATGGATCGGTTATTTTGATTTTGGTTTTAGTGTCTAGCGGGCGTAGCTATGTATGGATTCATGCGTCAGCTAGGTAATGAAATGGGCTGGTATTTGTTAGGTTAATCCCGTGGTCCATATATGCGTACCACCATGTATCTTGGTGAGGCCTTCCTGTATCTGGTTGAGCTGCAGCAATCCGTACCATCGTGTATCTCGGTGAGGTCTTTATTTGTGTTTATTGTTGCAGTCTGATTGGGTTGTTCTTGCCAACCCAATTCTGTATCTGGTTGGGTTCTCCCTATGTGATAGTCCGTGTGTCTCGGCTCACATACGGCGGAAGGTGGCAATTGGAACGGGTAATTGACCTCTTAAAGAAGTCTAGTTTCATGAGTCCTGTTATGTCACAATGAATTGGTACTGGTTGTAAACTGCTTTGGAAACACTATTGGTATCATACTGGAAATTTGTGAATATGTTTTCTTTATACGACATTTTCCTGTTTATCGTTTATGAAATTAGTGTTTGCGACTAATGAAAATCATATGAAAAATTATATGTGGAATATGTAACTGACAGATTGAAATGCATTAAGAAACTTGTATTATTGTGGGTGTTTACTTATTAATGTTGCCTATTTATGAAATCTTGCATTACTGTTATTATTATTTTTGTGAGGGGGTTATTCTATAGTCTGACGTTCTTTTTGGGACTCAGACTGTAAGATGAAACCTACTGGGCATTGCTCATCCTACCATTTTACAGGGATTGAGGTTTGTGTGGATTAGAAGCAGGATACGAAGAAGTGGACTTGTACCTTGATCGGCGCACCTTGACGTTGGTTTGGCCTACTTAGCGTAGGAAAGTAAATAGCTTTTATTGCTGAAATGTGATAATAGATGGTGTAATTTGCAATTAATGTGTAGGATTCTTTAAATTTATTGTATTGAATTTCCGGTCTCATTTAGTAAGATCTGGGTTTATATTCAATTGCTTTATTCACTTTCACTCACGTCCTTATATTTCCTTAAGAGTTCAGCCATATTAGTTTCATTATATATATAAAAAAAAAAATTGCCTTGAATTTTGGGGTTACAGTAGTGTATCTTGTAAACACGGTTGAAGTTAGAGAGACTTGTATTGTTGGCTATTATTCATAAATTTCTTGTTCTCTTTAACCTTTGCAACTAATTGTAATAATTAAACCAAATTGAATATTTTTAAGGGCCAAGTTGCTAAGATTCAGCGAGAATATCCTACATATAACATCCCGCTGTTAGGATTACGGGTTGTTTGTTGATGAGTACAAGGCAAGCACCACATGTTCAAGCCATCCAAGTCTCCAAAGATTAGGAGGAAATAATAAAAGCAAAAAGACAAGATAATTTCTGATTTAGTTCTTAATTAGATGAGTATGGAATCTAGGGCTTCTATTTATACTAAATTAGGACTAATCCCATCACAACTAGGTCGAACTTTACTTAGGAAACCAAATAAAGATGTATTCAGGTGGCATTGGCTCAGGATCCTCTGTGAAGCGCTTCACAGAGAATCCTCTGTGAAGCAGGAAGGTACCCCCCATTTATGGGGGTACCTCACGCAACACAATGGGGTACCTCACCCAAACATGGGATACCCCGATCATCTTCATGAGGTACCCCATTGTTTGCCTGAGGTACCCCCATAAACCGAGGGTACTTGCTCCACAGAGGATCCTAAACCGGTGGCATTGTGCCACTTTAAGTCTCCAATTATGGAGATTATTTCGACCAGGTTTAGCTGGCAGTTTACATGTTCCTGAGTTTCTGAACATTCTTCCAGTGGGCTATTAAGGCTCTTTTGTATCAACTTCCAAGAGCACGGTCCAATTATCAGCAATTTTCCTGGCCCAACATATTTGCATTCATACTTTTGTACAACTGTACAACAAATATTTACGACACTTGTGGTGAAAAGTTTACACCTGCAAGCATTTTGTGCATAAAATATTTTAGATTCATCACACTTAAATTCAGCTCATGGGTGAAATAAGGCAGAATAATTGTGAAAATGTTATTCTGGGGACGGCGTGGAATCCAAAACCATGCAGCATTTTTATTTTATTTTTTCAACTTTTTTGTTTTCTCGCACTCATCTCTTACTTTGATGATTAGACAAGTTTCTTCTGATACAGGAAGGGAGTTGGAGAAGCTTGCTTTGGAAGTAGGATTTTCCAGTGCCAAACATTATGAAAGTGCTGGAGACCTCATGGGAAACATGGTAGCCAGACGATAGATGACTAGATGAAACATGGTAGCCAGACGCTAGATGACTAGATGGTACTCATAAATCGGTATGCTTCATTGCTTTTTGCTGGTAAGGCTGGGTTGTTCGATGGTAATCTATAGCTATTATGTCATATGGATGCAAAAACATTAGTTGCGAATTTCTTTGTTTGGATTAGAACCATGGTCTTTGAATGCTAAAGCTTTAAAATTATTATCTTAAAGATGTAAAGTAGGATCTTTAGTCTTGCTAATATCAAAATTGTTTTTGCTTGCACAAGTATTGATAGCTTTGTTAACCATATCAAACATCTTACACACACACGCCAGCGCACACATCCAGACGGATGGACTTGCGAACTTATTGGAACAACTGGGGCACGCACACATTGCTTGTTTACGAATCAGGACAACTGCAATTGAATAACTTAAAGTTCCCATTGAAGATAAATCGCATTACCTTTGTTATGTACCGTATTTGAAATATCATTCTTTTTGTTTTGTGAAAATGACGTGGGGTTTATTTGATAAGGTAAAGTGTATTTTGTAACGTACCAGATCCATACCTTGCAAGGTATTGTCCGCTTTGGACCCAACGAACCCTCACGGATTTGTTCTCAAGGGATAACACGAGAAAACTTCCCAGTGGTCACCCATCTTAGCACTGCTCTCATCCGAGCACGCTTAATTTCAGGGTTACAAGGGGATTTAGTCCCATATTATGCCTTAAAAGGTCTCTTACTTTGTAAGGAATCACAAGATTACTTATAGCATTCCCGAGCGTTGTGAGAACCCAACCATATACATAACCTCGCCTGGGAAAATACGTAACTAAGCGAGGCACCTTTTGAGGAAAAAACCGTGTGGGTTTAGGCTCAAAACAGACAATACCTCACTAGGTTAGGTAGTTACAAATGGTATCAAAGCTAGATCTGGGTCCAGTAGTGGCTGATGTGGGTCCTAGCGTTACCCATAGGAGGTGGTTGGACCGATGAGGGAGGGCCCATAAGGGGCTGATAAGCTTCTATGTGGCCATTGCACGGGGGCGTGCAGCCCTAAGGAGGGGGATATTGTAACATTCCAATCCCAAATCAGAAAATCAGAAACAGATGAATACCTGGTATGGTATAAGAGATTGGGAAAACACTTAACTAAGCGATGTGCCTTTTGAGGACAAAACCGTGTGGGCTTAGGCCCAAAACAAACAATACCTCGCTAGGTTAGGTTGTTCCATATTCACCAACCGATTGTCATCTGGGATGGAAGGAAGAAGCTGTAGAGAATGAAGGCTGCATTAAGGAGGTGACATGGGGTTTTCCAGTGTGTCGTTGGGCTCTACAGCATTGTCATCAGTAAAACAAAAAGGTGGATTAGTGGGTGTAGCATTCTCAAAGCCTTTCAAAGCATGCCACATGATATGTTTTGGTTGGTGGCAGAAGAAATGGGTTAGACTGGTTGATCTGGGACTCCTAGCCTCGAACAAGACTGGGTTGATCCCTGTCCAATGCTAAACGCAGGTGACCCAGTTGTCATTGCAGTTGAACCGGCCATTATTGTTAAATCATACTAGTCATTTTCTTTTCCAAATGTATTTAGTAATAGTATTTGATTTCTATTTCTTTAGTTTGGTTTATTCAGTCTTGTCCTCGTTTGACCACTAAACTGAACCAACCAAACTGTGATCCCATTTACAAGTATGAGAGCATCATAAAGATGAACCAAGATTACAATAAATAGAGACTAGAAGTGCACACCTTGAATGAAACACAAGTATATACGTAGTTCACAGGCCATACTTGAAAAATTGAAACGGTTCCAGATGGAGCAACCAAATTAAAGCAGGAAAGTCAAGTACTTTCTTACTCTATATCTATTTTTAAGGAATTACTATATATATATATATATATATATATAAAATCCTGTAATAGCAGTAGCACCTTCATAGGGGTGTAAATTAAGCTTTGCATGTAAAACTCACTAATCAATTTCACAGCTTGAAAGTATCCAGTGCAGACTTCCCATCTAGCCCTTTGGCATTGAAGTATTCTGAATATTCTCCCACAGTGGTTTCCCTGTAGATGGGGGGATTATCCACTGATAGCAACTCCTTGATGGGTCCATACACACTTGTTGAGTCCTTCAAATATGTGGTGAAGAGGCATGCCACCGATACTCTTGGGCCTCTGTGGCTTGCCAGTACTCTATGGTCTCCGCTTTTCAGCCTGTCGTGAGAGATAAGCTGCTTGATAGACAAATGGTACATAAACATCAACTAATTCATACAAAGTACAAACCAAGTCACAGTTGGTAAAAATAACAGATATCAGAGATGTACTTGCCTGTAAAAGATCTCCAATGTTTATCACTAGAGCTCCTGGCACCCAGGGGATATCAACCCATTGATTCTCATAAAGAACTTGAAGTCCACCGATATGGTCTTGAAGAAGAACTGTGAGAAAATCATTATCCGAATGCTTGGTAGTGCCCAAGGTCAGTTCTGGTTCTGGACATGCCGGGTAATAATGGCATACGATGGCATGCGCTTCGGCGCAACCCATGTTCTTAAGGTGGTCGGGGACGAGACCAAGAGCTTCAGATATTAGTTCGAACAAGATTATTCCAAGTTTCGAAACTTGTTTCGAGTACTCGAACAGTATATCCCTGCACGTCACAACGAAGAGTGACAGGTAAGGGAGGAGGTTAGCTTAATTAGTACACATGTTAATGGTGGATTCACCACGAACCTGCATGTTGCAGGTAAATCTTCAGGTGTGAGTGAAGGAGAAGACATGTTGCAGAGAAAGCTATCTCTCCAATTCGCTGCCGGTGAACTATAGAGATCGAAGTTGCTGTTGTACACAACTTTACTTCTCAGATCACGAGTGTAGTATTGTTTCTTCTCCTCGACATCTTGCTCGTGGAACCTTCGAACCCCAGCAATCATCTCGTCCAAAACAGTTTCAGGGATCCCATGATTGACCACCCGGAAGAAACCCCACTTGGATGATGCATGTCGGCAAGGATTACAATATCGGTGCTCGGAAAAAGAAAAGTCAAAAAATTTAAAAAAAACAAAAAATTAGAAAAAATTTGAATTTTTTTTGATTCTGTCGATTTTTCGGCGGCACGCCGCCAAAAAATCGCTGATAAAATTTAAAAAAATCAATTTTTTTCCTTTTTATCGCAAAAAATCAATTTTTTGTGAGTTTCGGTCCGTTTCGCTCGGCATGCCGCCAATTTTTCGCTGGCACGCCGAAAAAATCGGTCGATTTTTTTAAAACCGATTTTTTGTGTGGATTCGTTTCGACAATTGAAAAAAAACGATTTTTCGACGGCACGTTGAAACTGAAAACGCTGCATGTCGGACTTTGTCGATCATCTCTTCATGTCGGATTGCATCTTTGTCAAGATCTTCCAGATCGATAATAGGAATCTAGAATTGGGTTCCGTTGGAATTCGGACTCTGATGGAGGCTTTCATGTGGGTGGATGAAAAAGCGAGGGATCTTCGACAAACCGGCATCAACGAGCCCTTTGACGCCGTCTTTGGTGTCATCGAAGGCCTTAAGTTCTCCCAATCGATCGCACTCCGGTACGGGAATTTGCCCAGTGCTTGAGGCAACCATTTCTTCTCTCCAAAGGGAATGGATTAATAAGGTTCATGAATTTTCTGTGCAAAAGCGAATATTTTCAGAAGATGAAGAATCAATGATGAGGCTTGAGGAGTCAGGAACTTATAAGAACGAGAGGCTGATAAGTTCTTGGTGGGGAGAAACCCTTAAGAGTGTGGAAGGCATGTATTGGCAAGTGGATCGAATCAACGGTGAAAGCTGTTTTGAGGTGAGATAGATCACAATAGTCTTGTCTTTTCCGAATTCATTTTGGATTTTTTTTACGAGTGTCAATATTCAGATAAGTTCGGATGAAGTAATGGTCTTGTCTTTTCTGGGTTCACTTTGGATTGTTTTATGATACGTCTCCAAATCGTCGTTGGGATTGCGGCCGAGATAAAAGACAACTTGAAATCTGCTGGAGCCCTTGGTTCGAAGATCTGCTAGTCCTACAATGAAATGCGTGTCCACATAAGTGCATGAATCCTATATGTACACATTTTCCACCGTTGGACCAGCAAATGCTTCAGCGTGAGGGACCAACGGATATGGCCTCGGATAAGATCACGTCCAATGTCTTTCTTTCCACGAGAATGATTTCTTATCTTATTAAACAAAGAATTTGAAGAAAAGAAATAGAGATTACGAAACAGATATGTGAGGTTAGAGGAAGAAGTAGATAATTTAGATGGAGAAGAAAAGATGCATGGCTGGTTCAGAAAGGGCATGCAGCCGGCCTCTAGTTTTGAAAATGCATAATCTCTGGTTAAACCCTTCCAAAACCCCATTATCCTTTTGCTACAAGTGGTAGAAGTACCTAACAACCTGATATATATATAGCTTTCAAATGCTTGTGAGAAGTCCTTATAAGAGGGAGCTTTCAGTCATGGTGCATGGTCTTAACACAACAAAAAGGAACAAAGAAAAAGTCTTTGAAGACCCACACAGAGGATCGATATTCGTTGAGAGAGCTACAAACTTCCAATTCGACGTCGCTGTTAGAATTTGACTTTACGCTAAATTCCTAAAACAGATCCCAAGAAAAGATTGTAATACTCTCAATGTCATTGAAGTTGACATTGTAGAACACCGTTCTTACTAAAAGTTCAAACTCATAGTTAATTAGAGGTGAATTTTATATATTTAATATATTTCTTAACAGACATACGGCATAATTAGTCCCGGATCTGGCATCATTCTTTCTCCTTGTGGTCATTAATCTTAACGTGCCAAACTAGACTTGGATATTCCACGAAAAGATTTGGTGAAAGATTTATTCCACCACCCGCTCTGCAGGCCTAAGATCTGTGAGGGGTCAGGAGTTGAAAACTGTGATGACAAGAAATTCAGACAGCGTTTAAAGCTTCAGTTACCTTTGCAATTAATTGTAATAATTAAACCAAATTGAATATTTTTAAGGGCCAAGCTGCTAAGATTCAATGAAAATATTCTACATATAAACATCCCCCGCTGTTAGGATTAAGGGTTTTTTTGTTGATGAGTAGAAGGCAAGCACCACATGTTCAAGCCATCCAAGTCTCCAAAGATTAGGAAAAAATAATAAAAGCAAAAAGACAGGAAAATTTCTGATTTAGTTCTTAATTAGATGAGCATAAAATCTAGGCTTCTATTTATACTAAATTAGGACTAGTCCCATCACAACTAGACGGAACTTTACTTAAGAAACCAAATAAAGATGTATCCGGCCAGGTGGCATTGTGCCACTTTAAGTCTCCAATTACGGAGATGTGCACAACACTATTAACTTCACTTCAATGAGAAAGAATTAATATAATTGGCTATCGAGAAATCAAAGACATAAATGACATTACTTCGACAAAATTTTGAAAAGCACATACTTCAAAAAAAAATTCTGGGTTTATATATTATTGATCCCAGCTTGTTGAAACACATGCATAGCTAGTCAGGCTTCAACATGCAAGATCTCACCGCCCAAAACGATTTCAGTCACTAGATCAAACCAGTACAATAAGTATAACAGGAAAATCAAACATTAATTCTTTCAATTCTCTAGTGTTTCTTTATTTAGGGGTTACAAATACTATAATAATTTATAGCTTCCTCATAAGGTTTTTAACTCTCTTAAGACCAGAGAGGTTCCTTGGTTCAAGTTCACAGCTTGTAATGATCCAGTGCAGACTTCCCATCGAGTCCCTTTCGAATACAGAATGCAGAGTAGTCTTTGGCTGTGGTTTCCTTGTAGACGGGCGGGTTATCTGGTGACAACAACTCCTTGATGGGTCCGTACAACTTGGTATCTGCCTGGATATGTGTTGTGAAAAATGTCCCCACCGACACTCTCGGGCCGGACCGGTTTGCCAACACTCTATGTTCCACGCTTTTAAGTAGGTCGTTGGAGGTAAGCTGTTTGACAATAATACATAAACCTCAATTTAATAATAATAATAATATACTAGTACGAACTTGTCCTTTCACGTTAACGTTAAATTTCATGGATTTTTTAAGAGCTTTTTACATTCATACCCCCATGTTATAAAATATTTACATTTAAATTCTCTTGTTTCTATTATTTACTAGGGCAGTGCATGTAGCAAAACTAAAAAAATGGGGCGTTTTGGGTATATATATATTAGGCAGTTGGTAAGTCATACACATGGTATTAACAGATGGTGTAGAAGTTAATTTGAAAAAAATATAGAACAAAGGACGATTTATGTATAAAATGTAGGCGAGGAAAGAGGGTCTTGGCTTTATATAATAGTATAGATATTTATATTAATTGATCAATAATTGTTGCAGTTGTACCCTAAGGCAATTTCATTCGGTTTTGTTATTTATTTTTATTAAATAGTTAAAGTAACCTTTTATAAGATTAAAAAAATTTATTAAATAGCCAAGTTACTATATGATTAAGCTTACTTTCAATGAATATATAATTATCAACTAATTATAAGCAAATTAATATTTTGACTTAAGGTATGGATGTAATAAATATACTAATATAAGAACATAAATGATTAAAAATTTATTTAACAAATTTTGTTTAATTAAAATTTTTTCTTTTTCTTTAGGATCTGTTAGCCTTTAAAATAAACAAAACGAATATGGGATAGATACTTTGAAAGTAGAGAAAAATGATATTTTGGATATGTGAAAATTACAATAAAATCATTAAGTAGCTGGTGCTTTTATTGGAGGTATAAAGATATAGATATGGATATTGACTAACATCTAACAACATTTCAGGATGAATTCAATGATAGATATATATAACGGAGATCGATCGACTTGCCTGTAAAAGATCTGCAATGTTCACTATTAGAGCTCCAGGCACCGAAGGAACATCAATCCAATGATTCTCATGAAGAATCTGAAGGCCACCGATATGATCTTGAAGAAGTACAGTGATGAAACCACCATCCGTATGCCTGGTAGTGCCCAAGGTGAGTTCTGGTTCAGGACAGGCTGGGTAGTAATGGCTTAAGATGTAATGCCCTTCGTTGCAACCCATATTCTGCAGGTAGTTGGGGTCGAGCCCAAGAGCTTCTGATATCAATTCGTACAAATTTGTCCCCAGTCTTGAAAGGTGTTTGGAGTACTCGATCACTGAATCTCTACAAGTCAAAACAAAGAACGTCAAGTAGCCAAAGGAGAGTAGTTTAATTGGTAGATGTTAATGGCGGATTCATAGCACATATGTATATATATACCCGCAAGTCAGAGGCAATTCTTCTGGGCTAGGAGGATGAGGAATCATCCCGCAAAATAAGGTGTCCCTCCAGTTCGCTGCCGGTGAACGATAGAGATCGAAGTTGCTGTTAAACACAACTTTTCTTGTCAGATCGCGGGTGTAGTACTGCTTCTTCACTTCAGTATCTTGTTCGTGGAACCTTAGAACGCCAGCAATCATTTCGTCCAAGACACTTTGAGGGATCCCATGATTGACCACCTGGAAGAAACCCCACTTGGATGATGCGTGTAGGACTTGGTTGACGATCTCTTGGCGTCGAATTGCATCTTTTTCCACGCCGTCGAGGCTGATAACCGGAATCTGGAACTGGGTTCCGTCGGAATTTGGATACTCATGAAGGCTTTCAGGTGAGTGGAGGAAAATTCGTGGGATCTTTGTGACACCGGCGTCTACGAGTCCTTTGACGCCGGTTTTGGTATCGTCAAAGGCCTTTAGTTCTGCTGGCCGATCATAATCCGCCATCTCTTACTGTTTTGAATGAGTTGAGTTGATCAAAAGCAATTAAAGAGCCCCCTGACAACCCAGAACTCTCTTAAGTTTAGCACAAGAGAAATCAAATATGGGATCTATTTATAAGCCTGCTAGATACACTAGTTGTTACTTGTTAGCCCTGCAAATTAAAAATACTTAATGATGCCAACAACCCATGTGTCTCGACGAACAATGAGAAGTCAAGACTCCGATATGCAAAATTAATGGAGAAATTAAAGAGTGTAAATCATAAATGGGAAATCCCTTATACTGGTCTCCGTTGACTATTATACCCGAGTGGTGCCTTCACTTTAAAGAAAATCAAATAGCTGGCATTGTCCATTTGTCCTCTTTGTCTGCTTTATTTTTTATTTAAAAAATAAATTTCAAGATAAGCTGAAATTTGAAAATTTAAAAGATTACTGATTTTCTTAGAAACAGAAAGCTCGTCAACTAATACCGACATTAAAGCATCGTTTGGCATTGATTTGAAGAACTCATCCCACGTCTTGGAATTAGTTCTAGGGGTTAAAATGAGTGTGGGGTTAAATGAGCGTTTGGTTTCATTTGGGGAATGAGTTTTAAAAAATATAATACAAACAGGAATTAACCCAATACTTGTTTTTTGACTTTTGAATAAGTGCGGTGACATACTTGTAATATTTGTAAATTTTAAAGAATATATATGCTTGAAACTTCCTTTTAAAAACCGCTTTATTTAATAAGAATAGACCTGTCATTTAGGAACCCACTCCAGATTGAATCCCAAGCAAGGACTATGTCAATCTATGGCCACCCACCCCAGCCATCCCTGTCTCAAACACTGCAATTTGATTTAATTTAAGTCCAAATTCTCAATCGAGGACTGTGTCAACCTACGGATTGTGGACTATACAGCTTTAATCTACAATTTTATTTACAGGTGAAACAAGATGTTGCCACCTGTCCACAATCCGGTCAACCTATTGCCACCCCAGCCCTCCCTTTCTCACCCACTGCAACCTGAATTAAAATAAAAATTCACGGAAATATGACTTTTCTAGGAAGTGTTTTTTATTCTTTCAAAAGCGGGTTTTACGGTTGTCCGCGTAGAAGTTGTATCCACTTGTCTTAGAAAATGATAGACTTGTCTTTTACTCTTTTCTACCCACAGACGGTTTAGTGAATGGGCCTTTGCTTTGAAAAAAACATAATATACATGAGTTATGAGCCCTACATACAAAAAAAGATTTGAACTTTATTGTGTTCCCAGGAAATCATTGGGTCAGATCATTGTACCATGATCCTTGAGTTCGAGCACAAAAGCAGCTCTCAAAGGCGGCCTTTCCGTTTTGAGGCAATGTGGCTTGACGAACCTTCCTACCCGACAATCCTCAGCAATTATTGGAACAAAGTAGTAGAAGCAATTCCTTTATTGAATCGTCTAAACGGCCTGGCTGGGGAGCTAAAGAAATGGAATAAGCGTGTTGTGGGAAACATCCATGAGAGATTGTCACAAATTAAAGGCCAACTTCAGCAACTTCAAGAAACAATTTCGAACAATGGAGACAGCAGTGAAATGATCATGGAACAAAGGTTGATGGTGGAGTACTCAAAACTGTTAAAGCAGCAGGAAGTATTCTGGTTCCAAAAATCCCGGATTAAATGGTTATTACATGGAGACCTCAACACGCGGTTTTTCCACAAGTCGACCCTAGTTCGACGCAGGCGGAATTATATACATTTATTGAGAAATTTTGATAATGTAGAGATCACTGATGCGCGTCAAATTGAATTACATATTATTGATTATTTTGAATCCCTGTATAGGGCGACGCCTGCATGGACAGACATTGAGCTGCCGGGACTCATTCAACCCCAAATTACTTCACTGCAGAATGATATTCTCAAACAGGTACCATCCACTGATGAAATATGGAATGTTGTTAAGAAATTCGCTCCCTTTAAAGCCCCAGGTCCTGATGGTTTCTCCGCTATTTTCTTCCAAAGTTCATGGGATGTTATAGGCCAAAGTGTTACTGAAACAATCCAGGATTTTTTTCGATCTGGGTGTCTGCCACAAGACTTAAACCACACGTTTATAGTCCTTGTACCCAAAGTCCCTAATCCCAGATCAATTGATCAATTCCAGCCGATTAGCCTATGCAACGTCACTTATAAAATGATATCCAAGATTTTAGTGCAAAGACTTCAGCCTATGCTTCCTAAAACAATTCACCCCACTCAGGCTGCCTTTGTGCCGGGACTTAGCATTCGGGACAACATCCTCGTTCACCATGAGGTTGTTCACTTTTTTTAGAAATCTAAAAAACCCCACACAAAATCAAAGAAAAAAAGGAAGAAAAAGATGAGCGGTCGGGGTTATTATGCATTGAAAGTGGACTTTTCAAAGGCTTATGACAGAGTCAGCTGGACCTTCTTACTCATGGTATTACTGGCTTATGGATTTGATGAGCAGGTCACAAACCTAGTTATGACTTGTGTACAGAACTACAGATAGCTACCTTCAGTGTATTAATGAATGGGACACCTACGGGTAAAATTCAGGCTTCTCGAGGCCTTCGACAGGGGGACCCCCTATCCCCCTATCTCTTCATACTATGCCAGCAGGTGTTCAATCTTGCATTGACAAGGTATGAAATGGAGGGCAGGTTTCATGGCATACGCCTCACTCGGCGCAGCCCGGCACTTTCTCACTTAATGTTTGCAGATGACATGATTGTGTATGGGCATGTTAATAGCAGGGAAGCACACAGTGTGGTAAGATTGATACACAAATATTGTGTGGAATCAGGTCAGCAGATTAATTGTTCTAAATCTTCTTTACTATTTAGTAGAAATACATGTCATAGCCAAAGGGCTGAAATCCGACATATGTTTAATATTCCATCTAATGGCACAGTGGATAAATACTTGGGTCTTCCTGTCTTAGCAAAGAGACCTAACCCAAGAACTTGCAAAGAGCTTGTTCAAAATGTGGAAGATCATTTATCCAGTTGTAAGGCCTTATTGCTATCCCAGATGGGCAGAACCTTGATCCAATCTGTTTTATCAGCCATACCATTACTTTATATGCAGTGTTTCCGTATTCCTTCCACAACTCTTAACAGGTTGGACCAGATAGCTAGACTTTTCTTTTGGAGGAAGGGGCCTGACAAGTAGGGAATTACAACCATTTGTTGGAATCGAATCTCCCAACCAATTCGTAATGGTGGATTGAATATCAGAAGTGCTGATCTTACAAACAAAGCCTTGCTAATGAAGGTTGCATGGCACCTGCACTCATCCCAGAGCAGTCTATCGAAATCACTAATGAGAACTGTCTATTTTCCAGATTGTAGCTTCTTGCAGGCTGGAACGAGAGGAAGCAATCTTTCATTTGGCAACAACTGTGTAAATTTAAGGACATCATTAACCAAGCTTCCTTCTTGCAGATTGCAAATGGAGAGGACGTTGATTTATTTAATCACCACTGGCTTCAATGCGGTGAACGACTTCCACAACCTGAGTATAATCTGCAGAGCTTTCCTCTGTCTCGGGTATGTCATATTATTAATTCCAATACTCGAACCTGGAATGTGGATTTGATATCTTCCTTATGGCCACCTGCTATTGTCTCCAAAATTCTCGCGAATCCTCTTATTCCTTTACTTCACAAAGATAAGCCAACATGGCGATACATGTCAAATGGGAGTTTTTCAGTGGCCTCAGCCTACAGGCATCTTTTTGGTAATGGAGAAGGTAGTGACGACCCCTTTTGGCTCAAGTTATGGCATTTTAAGTGCCCTGCCAGATATAAACTATTTTTATGGAAGTGTATCAATGGAGCTCTTCCTACTGCTAAGCTACTTGCATCAAGAATCCCAAATATTTCATCTACCTGTGCCTTATGTCGGGAAAAAGATGAGTCCTTAGAACACTTCTGGATGGAATGCACTTTCACAAGGGCAGTATGGTTAGCAACAATTGGTGGTACTCTCCAAACTTCAGGCCCAACACAGTCCTTTGGCAGTTTGTTTCGGCAATTGGCTAAATTGGCCACTAAGGTTAAGGTTTTATCATCTGATGAATTGCTTTCTGTGGAAAATCAAGCTGTGCTTGAATGCAAGATGATGAGAGATCTGTATATTCCTTAATTTAAGGGATATACAGCAATTTATTCCTTATACATTAGATGATGAGAGATCTGTATTGTTTCCTAGTTTTAGTTTTTTTGGTTACCTTTAATTGTGGATCTAGACCTTAGATTGTGGATCTAGATTTGTATCTAAGTTTGTACAGCTTCTATATAAGTTTGTAATATTGCTTGGAAAGATTATGGAAAAAGAAAGAAACCTTCATTAGTTCTCTCCATTTTCGTTCTTCAGTTTTCTCTCCATTTTCATCACTTTCAAATGTTACCATGCTTGGGTGGCTTTTATGGTCACACAGAAATAAAATCATCTTTGAACATGCCAAACCTGACGTACGTCTTCCATGTCATTCGTCAATTCCAATCTCTTCGAATGGAGGTTGTTTCTGTTTATAATTCCACAGACAAAGAGCAACAGCCCAAGAAGCAGATGCAGGTACAATGGCAACCCCCACCCCATTCCTTTATGAAACTAAATTTCGATGGTGCGTATCGCAGATCTAATGGAAAAGCTGGGATTGGAGTTGTTGCTAGACATGCTGATGGCTCATTTAGTGCAGCACTAGCAGCTACTTGTTTTGCTGAATCATCAATCCAGGCGGAAGTAATAGCCGCACTTGAAGTAGTTAAATTGGCTACGTCTAGAGGCTTTGCGAATATCATATTGGAAGGGGACTCATTGACGCTGATCAATCTGCTGCTAGCCACGAAGGATGGATGGCTTGAGGAATCTTCTATACCTTGGAGATGTATCTCCTATCTGTTGGAAATTCGTAACCTTTGGAGTAACTTTCACACTGTTCGCATTCAACATGTTCTTCGTGAAGGGAATGCAGCTGCGGACCGTATGGCCAACTTTGGAATCGACTACTTCTCCTGTTTATGGATTGTTAGACTCCCCAAAGAAATATGTAATATACTTATGATGCTAGAGGCCGTGCGCATATTCTCGTACCACTGTTTAATAATATATCTTCACTTTTGACTACCAAAAAAACAAAAACTTTACAGCCCACTCAACTGGTTCCTACACTGGTTCTGTACCAACAAATAGAAAGAAATCGCCACTTGCCCAACCCGGTTCAGATGATCCCTATGCAAAATTAATGGAGAAAAGCCAAAAAAAATCCCTTGTACCGGTGCTGATCCAATTGTCATGACTGGTTTAAAAATTTTATTTTTATTTTAAAAATAAATTTGGAGATACGCTGAAATTCAAAATTTTAAATTAAAAATTAATAATAATTTTATTGGGTCAACTCCTCGACTCAAGAGTAAACCATTTACTTTTCTTGAACCACGAGCCCATTGCCGGTGGGAAGCTTCTTCGGATATGATAAATGGAGTTTTCAAAAGAAAAAAAAAACAGAGAATGGGCCTCCATTAGCAAGCCCGTTTATTTGAAATAAAGAATGTGTCTGATTATTATTTAACTCCATTGACTGCGGATCCACGGTCGGGATCAATTATTAACAGATAAAAGTCCTAATAAACTGAGGGCATCATATGTTTTAATTTAAAAAAACTGGCGGCTGCACGTGCAGTACGTGGACAAGAAGGTGAGGATATTTAAGGGACGAGAATTTTTTTTGTTAAAAGTTTGGAAAGTGAAAAATAAGAAAAGACAAGTTACCCATATAAATCTATAATAAAAAATGATAGAAGGTTATTTCCGAAAATATATATATATACATGTTTGGCACGCTTTCCAAAGGAGCTGTTAGTTTGATATGTGATATAGATAAAATAAAATTTATGTAACAAAATATTATATATCTAAAACATTAAAAAAAAAATTGGGGGAGTGCCATGGGTATCTGATGACATTATATCCTTTTCCTGCACTTATTTTGTACATTTTGAACGGAATGATGCCACGTAGAGCATACAACGGTTATAGTTTTTTCAACAAGAAAAATGTTTTTATTTTTATAAAAAAATTTCTTTTGAGATGACAGATGCTATGCATGGAGCATGTGAAAAGAACTTTTTTTTTAAAACTAGTTTGGAAGGCACGTGCAAAAAAAGTTTGTTTTAATGATATATTTTAATGATTAGTGATTAAAGATTAGTAATTAAAGATTAGTGATATATTTTAATGATTTTTTTCCAAAAAAATGCCCTCGATATACTTGTAAAATATTTTATTGGTTAAGAAGTTTCTTTGTTAGCAAGTTTTTTTAGGGTATTTTTGGAAGAAAACTTATCTTAACAGTAAAATGACACTCATTTTCTGACTGAATCTGAATTATTTCTAAAGAGTATCACTTAAATATAATTTTCTAAATTTTTTAACACTTACGTTATCTTCATGTATGAGTGAGAGGCATTATCAAATAATTATGAACCACATGGTAAGATTAGTTTCAAAAATCATTATTTGGGTACATAAGTAACAAGAACTAAAAAGGTAAGTAAACATAATTTTATAATATAAGAACACAAGGTGGAAATTTTCTGTAATTTTTTTATGCATTATTTTCAATTGTTGGTATAAAATGATGCCAAATGGAGCATTTCACATTTTGAAAACTAACTTTTGCTGTTCAAATGAGGTTATGCTTTTTAAAAATAATTCAGACTCAATCAATGACTTTCCTGTAATTGAAAATTAGACAAAAGATCGAAGCAGATAAAATCAAACTCTTTTTATATGAAATACTTAAAATTAAATTAGGGGAAAAAAGCAATAGATGGTTAAATGCGCATTAAACGCAATTAGTTTCTTCGCAGAGAATTTGGTTTTTAGCATGAATTTTTCTTTTAAAAAAATAGCCTGAATTGTTTCTCAAAAAAATTAAATTGCACGAATTTTTAAACATATTGAATCACTAAATTCTTAATAATTAGAAATTAATGACAATTTTTACAAATAATTAAGAATGAGTATCATGTTCACTTGAGGTCTTGCTTCAAAAACACCCTCAAAACATTTTTTAACTTCATTAAAATCTCACTATAATAAACAAATTATTTTACGAGTATGTTGAAGGCATTTTTAAAATACACTTCTTTTATACGAAATACTTAAATTAAAATGAGGGACAGATTTGCAATTGGTTTTTTTTTCCCAACGAAACTGGTTTTTACAATAAATTTACAAAAATAACTCTGATTCAGTCATTAAATTCTCGGTAATTAAAAATTAGTGATAATTTTATAAATAATTGAGAATGCGTGTCACTAATGTGTGGTTCTATTAATACCAAAAAATTACAGATTCACAGTTATTTTAAGAAATATCACTAATGCTAATTACCAAAAAATTGATGATTGAATCTGTTTTAAGAGATAATTCCATGTTTATTGATTTGTCATTTTTTTTATAATATCTTCCCTAAATTTTATGTATATTTACGAAGTTTTATTAAAATTATATTACATTTTATTAAATGTTATATATATTTTTTGATTTCTTAAAATTATGATAAGTTATTCTCATTCGATAAATTGTAAAGATTTAAGAAATTATGTATGGTTCTATTAACATCCTATGTTTACGCAACATAAAACACATATTTTTTACCTTCAATAGTTAAATTGATACTTTTCCAATAATTTATGAAAATTATCATTAAATCTCAATTTAAGTGAATTAAATATTAATAATGTATTTAATATATTTAAATATAGTTAGTATAATATTAAATATATTTAGTATAATATTAGAATTGTTTTTAAAATATCACTAATTTTTAATTACATATATTTTGGATACTGGATATTAATTAATTTTAGCAAGTATAACTTAAAACCAATTTAAAAAAAAGAAATGTAGAAAATTGAAATTCATTGGCCAATCGTTGGCCTTATTAGGCAACCGCATTCGCCTCTCTCTTTATTTTTATATAAAAGACGAAATTAATTTTAATTGTAATTATAAAAATTTTGTAATTAGAAATTAGTGATACTTTTTACAAATAATTGAGAATGATTATCATTTTACGGTTCACATAATACTTCTCCCAAAAATGCCCTTAAAACACTTCTTAATATCATTAAAACATGATAACAAACAAATTATTTTACAATTTCTTCTATACAATCACTATAAAGCCAAAAAAAACATGTCAAAGAATATTTAAATAACAGGTGAAATCGGACAAAAAATAAAGCACAAAAAGATAAAAATCGAACAAAAATAATACTTAGTTGCGATTTCAATTATAACTATAATGAATTAATATGATGAATAAAATGCTTATCATTAATGAAATTATACTGATTCTCAATTATTTTAAAAAAGTTTAACTAATACAATGAATCAATAATTAATTTTATGACTAAATTTGAATTAAATATAATTATATTTATAATACAAGTAAATTAATACATTAAAATCTTGGTAACTATAAAATAGTAATACTTAAATAAGGAACAATCTAAATTTTTAAATAAGGTAAATTATACTTAACATTTAGTTAAAACATATAATTCATAATTCATTTAAGTCATGACACTAAAAACAATAATGTAAATTCACAATAATGTACATTATGCATAATATAGAATTATAATTCATTTAATTAAAAAAAAGTGTACTTTTTAAATGCATTTATATTTTACAATTATCTTTAAGTGGTATTTTTTGAATGAATCTTTTGTGAATAATGACTCTTATTTTTTATTATTTTTAAAAAATTGTGAAATACAATAGAATATGTTTTATAATATAACACTAAAAACAAATTTTTGGAAAATTTGAATGAGTTTCATTTTATAATTCAGAGATGTTTTCTACCTAAAATTTCATTTAAAAGGCTTATAAACATTATGTTGGGTGTATTTGGAAGAAATGTTCTGTGAGCATTAATATAACTTTCAGTCTCAATATATTTATTTTAAATCATTATTTTATAATTATATGAAGAACAATGTGACCGTATCTGAATTATGTTTTAAGAAGCATTACCTAAAACTAAAACTAATTTTTAGTACTTAAAATTACGAGAATAATCAACAAAAGCATCAAGCATTTAATGCTTCTGTTGCATTTAATGCTTGCTTTTTTTCCGACGAAATTGGTTTTTAGTTTAAGTTTTCATAAATAACTATTATTCAGTCACCAAATTTTGATAATTAAAAATTAGTGATCTTTTTACAAATCCTCCCTAAGTAGAACGGCATTGATTGACTAAATCATCAATTATTTTCAAAAGTAAACTAATGTACAAGTGTTTACTAAAAAAACCTAATCTACAAGTCGCTTAAAGCCAACTGGGCTCACGTATTTACTTAAAGCCAACTGAGCTGACGTACAAGTCAGCGTAAATAGCGATGTATTTAAGGACGAAAACGGAAAAAAATGTTAGAAACGTAGGTCAAAATAGGAAAAAAAATCAGGACAAAAAAAGTACAAAGAGTTTCATAATAGGTATAGGTAATAGAAAAATAAAAATAATATATAATATATATATAAATATATAAATAATATAATAATAATAATAGGTAATAGAAATTTTTCTATAAATGTTTATTGTTGAAAAACTATAACCATCTATGCGCAAACATCTCTTTCAAAGTGCAGGGACGAATATGCAGGAGAAATGTGCAAACGATGTCAAACTCAAGTGCATATGTGAGATGCATGTGAGTCCTCAACCCATAACTATTAATCATGGTAAATAGGGGTGGAAAGAATGGGTTATAGTTTGTGATTGTTTTGTTTATGGAGGGTAATATTAGTTTAAAAAAAAAAGGAAGGAATATTCTCCTGTTCTTTTTACTAAAAACTGGTGGTGACACGTGCATACTGCACCTCACCCTTACATATAAGTAAGGGTTTAAATTCAAGTGTCGAAAGAGTAATGGGGTGGTTATAATTTCGAATTGTTTTAGTTGGGGAAGGTAATAGTTAGAAAGAAAAAAAGAGGTCATAATTTGAGGAATATTCCTCCTCTTTCCTTTACTAGTAGTATAGATTATTTTTTAAGGGAAATTGGTTTTTTAATGATGCTTTTTCAAAATAATTCAGATTCAGTTGGACAATTCTTGAAAAATGAGAATTAGTGATAATTTTTCAAATGATTGTGATTATTCAATGCCATTTTACTGTTCATAGAGTCTCTTCTAACAATGCCCTCAAAAGACTTTGAAAACATTTTCACTCATTTAGGTGCAAATGAGGCTTGCAAGTCATTTTGAGGGTATTTTTGGAAGAAATTCTTTATGAATAGTAAAATGACATTGAATCCCAATTATTTGAAAAAAGTATCACTAATTCTCAATTTTCAAGAATTGGCCAACTAAATCTAAATTATTTTGAAAAAGTATTACACTAAACTAATTTTCCATATTTTCTAACAAAAAGTTTGAAACGCATCCAAACTTTCTAATGAAATATTGGATATTATTTCTGGGTGTTTAGCTGATCCCTTGTTTAAACCAAGGTTTTATGATTCGGTGCCGGTGGGTGTGCCGACCATCGGCCCAAACGAAATTTCGAAACGGCGGAAAATTAAAAAGGCAAAAATTGGGTTTTTTTTTTCGTGCCGGTGGAAATTTCGTTGGCACGCCGGTCCGATTCGTGTATAAAAACTGATTTTTTTTTTCTGTTTCGTCCGTGCCGCTCGACACGCCGCTCCGTGCCGTCGAAATTTCGGTGAGTTGCTGGCGATGCACCAAAAATGATTTTCCCCCGGCGAAACGCATCGCCGGGGGTCCCTGTACCCAAATTTCGGCGTTGTAAACCTTAGTTTAAACATGGCAGGCTTCAACATGCAACATATCACCGCTCGAAACGATTTGAGATACTGAGCAAACAGGTACAAAATCAAAACAGGAAAGTCAAACATTCTTTCACTGGTGTTTCATAAATTTCAACTCTTTGCAGGTATCAGACACACCTGAAATTCGGTTGGTTCAGCTTCACAGCTTGAAATGATCCAGTGCAGACTTGCCATCGAGCCCCTTTTGAATACGGAATTCCGCATAGTCCAGCTGTGTGGTTTCCCTGTAAACGGGCGGATTGTCTTCTGATAACAACTCCTTGATCGGTCCGTACAACTTGTTGGATGCCTGGATATGTGTCGTGAAAAAACTCGCCACTGACACTCTTGGGCCTGAGCGGTTTGCCAGAACTCTATGTTCCACGCTTTTAAGCCGGCCGTTGGAGATAAGCTGCTTCACAAGAATACATTCAATTTAATAAATTGACAACATTTCAGGACGAATTCAATGATGGATGGTAGAGACTTGCCTGCAAGAGATCTGCAATGTTTACTACTAGAGCTCCAGGCACCGAAGGAACATCAACCCAATGGTTCTCATGAAGAACCTGAAGGCCACCGATATGATCTTGAAGAAGTACAGCGATGAAACCACCATCCGTATGCCTGGTAGTGCCCAAGGTGTGTTCTGGTTCAGGACAGGCATGGGTAGTAATGGCAGTTGGGGTCGAGCCCAAGGGCTTCTGATATCAATTCGAACAAATTTGTCCCCAGTTTTGTGAGGTGTTTGGAGTACTCGATCAATATATCTCTACAAATCAAAACAATTAAAAAAAAGTCAAGGAGCCAAAGGAGAGAGTTTAATTAGTAGACGTTAATGGCGGATTCATAGCAGATATGTATATACCTGCAAGTGACAGGCAATTCTTCTGGTTCAGGAGGATCAGGAGTCATCCCGCAAAATAAGGTGTCCCTCCAGTTCACTGCCAGTGAACGATAGAGATCGAAGTTGCTGTTATACACAACTTTTCTTTTCAGATCGCGGGTGTAGCACTGCTTCTTCACTTCAGTAATCTTGCTCGTGGAACCTTCGAACCCCAGCAATCATCTCGTCCAAGACACTTTGAGGGATCCCATGACTGACCACCTGGAAGAAACCCCACTTGGATGATGCGTGTAGGACTTGGTTGACGATCTCTTGGCGTCGAATTGCATCTTTTTCGACGCCTTCGAGGTCGATAACCGGAATCTGGAAGTGGGTTCCTTCGGCAATCGGATAATCATGGAGGATTTCAGGTGAGTGGATGAAAATGTGAGGGATCCTCGTGACACCGGCGTCTACGAGTCCTTTGACGCCGGTTTTGGAATCATCGAAGGCCTTTAGTTCTGCTAACCGATCATAATCCGCCATCCTCTTAGTTGATTAAAATTCAAAAGCAAAGAGGTACACCGTCACAACCCAGAACAAGAATCAAACGAGGGATTTATTTATAGGCCCGCAAGATAGTGTATTGTATATAATACTTAGCCCACCGTCACAAATTCAACAACAACAACAACAAAATTACTTAGCCCACGAGCCATATATTCGGGGAATCTTATAGTGTATTGTATATAATACAGCCCACCATCATTAAGTCAGTGACCGGCTTCATCGGCTTGAACCATGTACCCATTCCCAACGGATCTTTCATATCTTTCGAACCGATTATCCAATGGATCTTTCATATCTAATAACGAATTCGAATCCAGCCGATTATCCAGTATCCGAATTTGATTACATTATATATGAAAAAAAATTAAGATATTATAAAGCTCAAGTTAGTTGATCAAATAAGGATGTATTAATTCAAATCTCTCTTATATTATGACCTTAAATTAATAAATATTATATGAAACCTTCATTCCTTCTATACTAATATATGAAAAGACTTAGAAATGCCTAAGAAAACATAACACATATACAAAATAAACAGTCAGATCTTTATCGGGTCGAATATGTGTAGTACCATATTCAAATTTGAATATAACCGGATTCGGATAATTAGATTTAAACTAAGATCCATATTCGGATAATCGGGTTGAATCGGATTTGGACATTTATCCAACCCATTAACAGCCCTATTCCCAAGTGGGTGGGACAAACATTTAAGGGTTTAATTACACACAATAATTTAATTTTCCTTTTTAAGGGAAAAAAAGAATGCATAAAATTGAAAACAAAAAAAGGTATGCAGAACAAAGTAACAGGTTTCATTCTAATACCGAAATACTCATCAAGAAAATTCGCAAGGAAACAGGAATTCCAAGGAGCCACATAACCCCTGCATATTAAGGGCTCACTAAAATAAAACATGAGCACCCACACCACGTTATAACATTTTTGTTGAAGGTAAAGATTACAATGTGTGTTGTATGTCCTACAGCATGTAGAATCCTGGGTTTATCTTATTCACTATCATGTATAGAGAAAGAATTGAGGTGTTCTCAGTTGCTTCTTAATTATGGTTGATAATAGAAATATATCAAGGCATACATGGTTGAGAATGATGCATATTCCTGCGCATAGGCAAAGAGAAATAATGTAACAACAGAAAGCACAATGTTGCATAGCTAATGCAATATTGTTTGTTTCCAGAAAATACCAACATAAAATGCTAAAATAAATGCTCCCAAAAGCCAAACATTTATAACCAACAATTTATATTTCTTTGCGGTATACTTAAAAGTAGGTGTGGTTCCACGTCCCATAACACTCGCGCCCCTAAAACTAAGCCATTTATCCTCAGTTGAAAAAGACAATGCAGATGACCCCCACTCCAGTGCATCAGTGAAACATTAATTGAGTATAAACACCCTCTTGATGCAGGTTATTACTTTAGTCAACATCTTTAACCAACAATGAAATTGATTGACAACTGCATAAATGACCAAGAATAATGTAAAACTACAATTTCTGTGGTCAAGAATATATGTGCAATTGAAGTTGGAAATGATTAACAAGGGAATGAAAGTTTAATGTCTAATTATGACTATGCCCACATAAAACTAATAAGGAAAAAAGAAAAGCTATAGTAAAGTTTTCTAATCGTAGAGTGAGATCAACTCCTATGGCTAATATGATAGAATAATAAAAAGTAACATTGTAATTAAAAGTACGACCAGATATGCAATATCTATTTTTTTTATAAAAACGCCTAGAGTCTAGATGACAACTAATCATTAACAAAGAATCTACCATTTATAAGCTGACAACATATTTTGTATAAATAAAAAATGCCCAAATTTGAAGCATGATAGGGTGTTTGAAAGTGAAAAATATAGTGAACAGAAAATGAATAAATAATTAGAGATGAGAAGAAAATGAAAATCCCTAAAATATAATGTATATTCTGCAAAAATTAGCAAGACCATTTACAATAAATCCTTAAAAATACTGCACACCATGCATGTATATCTGAAACCAAGACCAAGAAACCATAAGGTTATTTTAATGATAATGGCTAGCTACAAATTAAAAACAAACTTCAATCAAGACCCCAAAAATATATAGGAACAGTTCACACAACGTGAAACCTTAAAAATCTCATAATATGATGGATAAAATAAGTGCATTTAATCAACCATTGAAAGAAATAAACATTTTTAATAGAAAATAGAGCATAAAGGACAACGTATTGGAAAATAGTATGAAATTTACATACCGGTTCGCACTTGTGTGTGGTATAATGTCATATTAATCCCAATGTGATGACTTTTTCCCGTTGAATGCAATGATCTAACAACAAGCGACCCTTGTAAGAGAAGGAAAAACTAATAACCATCGACTACAGAAGGACACAAATATAGGGAAAAAATTGTTAATGAATACAGAGCACATGGTTTACAGTACACTAAATTGGGATTTGGAATCTTTTGATCCAAGGAAAACCAAAAAAGGGCTGAAACAAAGAAAATAGTTCTATTTTTACATGCCAAAAGAGAGCATAAAGTATAGTAAAAGAAGAAAGAACAGCATAATGAAAAATAGTTAATGAATACCAAGCACAGGGTTTACGACTAGTAGTATCTATGCTTGAAGAAAACAATCTATGCTTCCTCACAAAAAACAAAAAAAAGACATAAATTAAAAAATAGAGGAAGAGGGCACCCAAATTAACACTGGTATCAAGCATGGGCGGAGCCCGGGGGGGCAATTGCCCGCCTCCCCCCAGCCGAAATTTTTTTAAACAATTAATTTTGCTATGAGATATTGTTCCCTCAAATTTTTGGTTTTTAGTTATGTTTTCTAAAAGTAAACTAGATTCAATCATCTAATTTTTTGTAATTGGAAACTAGTGATATCTCTTAAAAATAATTGATAATGAGTATCATTTTACTATTCATAAAGGATTTCTTTCAAAAATTCCTTCAAAAGACTTGTAAGCAATTTGTTTATTATATTTTTTAATGAGGTTAAGAATTCTTTTAAAGATGTTTTTGGGAAAAACCCTTTGTGAACTAATAAAATGACACTTGTTTTCAACTATTTTAAAAAAGTATCACTAATTTTGAATTACCAAGAATTAGATGACTGACTCTAGGTTATTTTTTAAAAGTATCACTAAAACCCAGTTTTTTCAAATTTTTTCTAAAACATTTAAATTTAAATGTTGATGTAATTGAATTTACTCTAACTTATTGTTTGCACTTCCTCACCTAATTTTCTGGCTCCGCCCCTGGTATCAAGCATGCTCAAATAAAACAATGGAAAACAACAAAAGATGAAAGTAAGAAGATGATTTAGTATAAATAAGAACACCAAAAGATGAAGCATGATAGGGTGTTAAAAAGAGAAAAAAACAGTGAATGCAAAATGAATAACATGATTAGGGATCAGAAGGAACTAAAAATCCTGTATACAAACTGTATATATTGCAAAACAGTAGCTAGATCGTTTACAATGATCCATAAAAATCCTGCACACAATGCATGTACATTTGAACCTAGGAGGAAAAAACCATAGGGATATTTTAATGATAATCGATAGAAATTAAAATCAAACATCAAGGAAGGCCCAAAATATCTGTAGGAACAGTTAACACGAAACCACGAACATCTAATAAAGATAGATAAGGGCAGAAATTTTTGATAGAAAAGAGAGCATAAAAGAACAGCATACTGTAAAAAAAAGTGTGGAATGAAGAACAGAATACCGGTTATCACTTGAGTTGGGTATGATAGCTTGGTCATCCAACGCTTACATACTCTCTGCAACGCCTGTGAATACAGCATCCTACGCGTTAATAATTTTTACCGTTGAATGCAAGGATCTAGCGTCGCCAGCAAATGCTCTGATAGAAGGTAAAACGCAAATTGTAGACTGCGTAACGATACAAACTGAAAATAAAAATATAGTTTTTAAGCGTAACAATACAAATTTAAAAGAAAAAAATAGTTAAAGAAAACTGAGCACACGTTTTCCGCATGATTCCTCAAAACAGGTTAACTTGTATGCACTATGTGATCCTCTTTTCGTCTTTGAATTACACTAAAAGGCTGATATGATTACTTCTTGAAGTTTTTACTCACTAACCTCGTCGATAGCAGATTCATTCGAAAGATTGAGAGCCGCATCAATCAGCGAACCTTGTAATGATGATGTTGAACCTTACAACCCCAGCATTCATCTCGTTCAAGACAGTTCGAGGGATCCCATGATTGACCACCTGGAAGAAACCCCACTTGGACGATGCGTGTAAGACTTGGTTGACGATCTCTTTGCGTCGAATTGCATCTTTTTCGACGCCTTTGAGGTTGATAACCGGAATCTGGAAGTGGGTTCCGTCGGAATTCGGATACTCGTGGAGGCTTTCAGGTGAGTGGAGGAGAATGCTAGTGATCTTTGTCAGCGGCGTCAGAGGACTCTTAGACGCCGGTGTGAAAAAGATCCCTCGCATTTTCCTACACTCGTCCTTTGACGCTGGTTTTGGTATCGTCGAAGGCCTTTAGTTCTGCTAGCCAATCATAATCCGCTGTCTCTTGCTGTTTTGAATGAGTTGAGTTGATCAAAAGCAATTAAAGAGCCCTTTCACAACCCAGAACTCTCTTAAGTTTAGCACAAGAGGAATTAAATACGGGATCTATTTATAAGCCTGCTAGATACACTAGTTGTTAGTCCTGCAAATTAAAATACTTAATGATGCCCACAACCCATGTGTCTGCACGAACAATGAGGAGCCATGATTCCTATATATATATAATTATATATACGCAAGTGGTGCCTTCGCTGTAAAGAAAATAAAAAATAGTTGGCATTATCCATTTGTCCTCTTCGTCTAGTTTATTTTTTATTTAAAAAATTAATTTCAAGATAAGCTGAAATTTGAAATTTTAAAATATTACTAATTTTTTTAGAAACAAAAAGCTCTTAGACCTTACGGGCATTAAAGCATCGTTTGGCATTGATTTGGAGAACTCGTCCCACGGTTTGGAATGAGTTCTAGGGGTTAGAATGAGTGAGAGGTTAAACAATTGTTTGGGTTTATTTGGGAAAAGAGTTTTTAAAAAAATAAGAGGATTCAACCCAACACTTGTTTTTCGATTTTTGAAATGAGTTTTGCATAAGCGTGGTGACATAATTGTAATATTTGTAAATTTTAAAGAATATGCTTAAAACTTACTTTTAAAGACTCCATTATTTAACAAAGATAGATTTGTCATTTATAAAAACTTTTTTTTAAGTTAAAATAATGGCAAATTCTTAATAGTTATTATGGCCACCCCAGCCCTCCCTTTCTCAACCACTGCAACCTGATTTAAAATAAAAATTCATGGAAATATAACTTTTCTAGGACATGTTTTTTATTCTTTCAAAAGCGGATTTTACGGTTGTCCGCGTAGAAGTTGCATCCACTTGTCTTTTACTCTTTTAAGTTTCAACACTACCCACAGACGGTTTAGTGAATGGTGCCTTTGCTTTTTAAAAAACACTAGTTAGCCCCCCACGTGCTACGCACGTGGAGGGCCTTTGAATTAAAAAAAAAGGAAAATAAAAACTTTTTAAAGATTTATAGAAAAGAATCAAAATTGGTTAAATTAACTTTCTAATGGTTTCTTGAGGTAAGAAACTTAATAAATATATTTTGAAGACAAAGTACATGCTCAAACAATAAAAAACAATTATGAAATATTAAGATGTGAAATACTAATGAAACAAAATATATGGGAATTAATATATTTAAATATAAGGCATTCAAAAGTAAAAATCCGTTGTAATAGAATCATAATATGCAAGAGCTCTGATCAAAACTTTTCCTTAGGCATCAACTTCATGTAGGTGCATCTTGTAGATATTTCCTTACAATTCGGCCCATACATATCCATGCAGATATCCAATAAAGGCCCAACAAATAGCCTATAAGTCTAAACTATTTCTCTTGAATATGGATATTGCATACCCATCATGCTACCATCACGAACGAGGATGTAAACTCATCATAAGCTTCACTAAGAGGACCTAGTCGAGTCCAACTTTTTTTTTAACAGATATTTTAATTTATCTTGACAATTTGTTGACAGTAATATTTGTGGCTTCAAATATATTAATCACCACCCAAGTTAACCAAACACCTAATCCCTTTAGCTCAAATATATTAATCAAAATTTAAGTTACTCAGATATATCTATGCCATGGGATAAAGTTAGTTTGTACATGCATAAGATCTCATATAAAGGTTTCTCCTATTCAATGGCATAGATGAAATTTCTTCAATACATGTTGTTAACATCGCAAAATAGAGAGTATAAGTTATTTGGATATATCTATCCTAATGGATTCGATTACTTTGTGTATACATAAGATCTCACATAAAGGCGTGATTTTTATAATGGCATAGGCAAAATTTAATGACCAACCCATCATGCTAACATCACAAAATGGATTTCACTATCATCATAGTCAACCACACAAACACATTTTCAAGATCCCGGCCGAAGAATATTTATGTTTAACAAATTAATTTATCAATAAACTATATTTTGGTTTATTCCATAGCTGACGTGTCTGTAAAATATAAATTCAGTGAGTATAAAGGAATGCTGCATATCTGGCTGTTATGCTTATAGCAATCTATAGTGTTATACAGATCCTCTGCCTGTTAGCCTTATAACAAGCTATAGTGTTATACAGATCCCTCCTTCCCTCCTCCTTGTTGAAGTCATCGACATTAAAAGGGCCGCCACCAAAAACATTAATTTTATAACATCCAAAGATCAACATAGGGGGATGTTTATGCAAGTGGCCTTATCACACATCTATTTCACATGGGATTTAAAATTATCCATAGATATGTACGATCACCTGAAAAGGGATATAAATATCTAACTAAATTTTTTTACCCAATGGAAGCAAAGAGAGAAGAGAGCTAGAGAGCATAAAAAGTGAAAACCATGACATGGACTGATATAAGAAGTTATAGCATATGACGTCACCTAGCTTCCATTTCTTCTCTTCTTCTCTAAATCCATAAAAGACGGGGATAAGGAGGAAAGAAGGAGATAGAATAAATCAAGATTCTTGTATTTGCTTCAAATGCTCTAATTCACTTTCAACTCTTTCTTCGTTATTCCAAAAAATGTTGTTTTTCTTTTTCATTGAATCAACTTTAGGGGGTTACACGTTTCTATAGTTTTGAAACATATACGCAGAGCGGGAAGTTACTAAATTTCCCAATCATTTCTGTTAAGACATGTACCTCCCTTCAAGTGATCTGTGCCAAGGGTTAAATAAAGGCTTTTTATCATCAAATTTTATGAGTTATGATCATGCAAACCTCCCACACTTGCAAATTCCTTTTTCGTCGCCCCTAACAACAGAGGACAAACCAAGGAAGAGAAACTGAACCAAAACCAGTGTGTAAAGGTTCATGGCCATGATATGCAATATGCTATCTCCACTTAATGGAGGAAACAACAGCTACACAAACATAGCAAGAACCCCAAAAGGAGTTTATAGCCTAAACTACTTCTCCAGAGAAGAGAAAAGCCATGAACGAAACCTGTGAGATTGTATAAATCGAGTTGCATTTGGTTTGACTCGTAACAATGAGGAAATCGAGCTGATGAAAAGGATTTCAAGGGGTAGTTGATCTTAGAGTACATTCTGTTGCTTTTCAAATAAGAAAGCTCCCAAAGTGCCAGCGTGCGGATTGAAGAGCCTTCCCTGTCTGTTTCCAATTTAAGAATAGCAGCTGCGATAGGTATTATATGGTTGGGAAGTTGAACCACCTAATCGGATCTCGAACGTTCCTATAATCCTATCCATCGAGGATTTGTGTTGTGGGAATGGAATACACACGATAGTTCTCCGAAAAATGATTTGGGTTCTCCTCCACTGCTCAAAACTCAAATGTCTATTGAGTCAAGCTAACCTGGAGGCTGAGTCAACCCAGTTTAATTAGTCACCATCTCAAAGCTTTGAGATGGTGGACTAATTTTATCCATTTTCATCTGTTGCATAAACAAGTCGATCAATCTCAGACCATGTCAAGTGTTTAATTCAAGTCACCAAGCTTTCTGATTGATGCTTTAAGCTCCAATTTGTTCTCTCATCTCCATCACTTGTCGGCAAAAAAGTTCAGAACAATTGTGCTTCTGGCTAATCCAGGAGATAGCAACGCTCAGTATTATTCCACAAATCTTAAAATGCGAAAATTACTATAGGCTTGTCAGGTCTAAAAGGCAAGGGAAAATATACAGGATGTAGTAATCCCTTTCAATTTCTTGGCATTATGATAGCTTGCATTGGATGGAGTTTGTGAGTGGTGAATCCGACCATGTCAATATTCCCTTCCTCTCCCTCTTCCAGTCTCCACTCAAACTCCTGTATGGATATACCAATAGCCGTGCAAGAAATCGCCATTGCCTGCTGAGATCCTGCACAGGCTCTCTTTCCTGCTCCAAAGGCCATTGTCTTGTGCAGATCCATGGGATCATACTCTGTAGCAAGGAACCTCTCAGGCTTCCACTCTTCAGGCTCGTCCCATTGGTTCTTGTCCATATTGCATCCATAGATATTTATTGCAATCTGTTAATGAATCATTCTTAAAATCACTGGTGAAACTCCAAAACAACAGTTAAGTTCCAAAAATAAAATAAAATCACCTCACTTCCAGCAGGAATACAGTATCCACCTACTTGGGTATCTTCATGCACGTATCGTAAAGGAAGCAATGGAGCTGGAGAAACTTTCTCAGAGTTTCATGGAAAACAGCACACAAATAAGGAAGCTGTGACAAGTTTTCCTCTTTAACTTTGTTGAACCCACAAACATTTTGAATCTCTTGGTAGAGGTGATGCTGTTAGATGAAAACGAATCAGAAATGAATAATACTACTGTAAGTAAAATATTAAGAATTTAACAGGTTTATTGATGGGAACCACCTAACGAGTCTTGCTTTCGCAAGTTCATACATGGCCCATTCTGTTGGTACTGAAGTTGTGTCTGCGGTCTCACTGATTGCCTCCCAAGTCAATGTGGCTATTTGCTTCAGATAACAGAGTTGGAATAACAATATATTTCCTGTATAAAATGCATTCCAGTTACAGTGACTACTGAATAAAAAAAATGATCGAGTATGATGATACTAAATAGTAATTGAAAAGAAAAGAATGGCTACCCCCTCCTTCGCGGTTCTTTCTTTGTGCTGCTGGATCAAGGCTTTCATCACTGCTTGCCTCCGGAAATCCATATTCCGTATTTTCATTTCCAATTTCGTATTGAGAATCCAGCGCAGATATGGAAAGAAATCTCTCCAGTCCACCTCTATTGCACCACTCAATGGAGCAACTACTAAAACTTGGAATACCTCCTCTCTTGACAATCGGATCCCAAGCTCCTCCACATAAATGGATGAGTCCAAATCTTTACCCACAGCCTGAAATTTCCATCCCTCGTTCCATTGATCCATGGTGTCCCTTTCTTTTAATCATTATAAGCACAAGTTGAAGAATTCAAAAAATGAAGAAACTCACTTGTTTCAAAGCTAATCCGAAGAGTTCATTTTTGAACACTTCCTGGAAATTTACAGCTTGAAGAAGATGGTTCTTGACATGATCATGCAAGTAGTTCAAAATGTTTTCTATCATTGTATTTCTGTGGCCAAGGTATCGCTTCTAGACAATGAAAAATAATATATGAAAAATCCCACAATCAAAATAGAATAAAATGGAATATAGCACATGAAAAGTCCGTGTCAATTCTTGTCTCATGTTAAAAGCTTCAATTAAGGTACTTTAGTTTACAAGAATAATAATGCAGAGAAATTTTGTTTTACAAACCTGAGCATTTGCTCCCAGGAGGCTTGTAACTATATATCGCTTTACCATCTTGTGGAATTCATTGTAGTCACTGGTAGCAACCATAAATTTATCGCAAGTGAGTATTTTCAATGATTTTGAAAGCTTTCTTGTTGAGATAGATGGGTATCTAGTCACCATGGCCTGAAATAATCAATGTAAATTGAGAGCCACAACCACAAGTATTTTGTTGCCCTCAATTCAACTTCAAACTAAAACATCCCAATTCCCAAATTCTAGATATCTACAATCTTGAAACATCCTAATTCCCAAATGCTAGATACCTACACTCTTTAAGCTTTAGTAAGAATACTCATGCATTATACCCCAATAGTAATAAAAATAATAACAACAATTTCATGCATGAAACTCTGTGATTATTATTATTTTTTTTTTGGAAAAAGGAAAAAGAAGTTTTTGGTTATGAGCAACATCAGTAAAACCAGAGACCCAAAACTGACTTGGTTATCACAATTCACCTAAGTAAAGAACAATCTCCTGTTTAAGTTGGACACGTTAAAATTTCTTGCCAAGCAAATTTACGAAACAGTAATCTGATTATGTTTTAACCGGAAAGCCCGCAGCAATTAACATAGCTCTGTTTCAGCCAACAAACAAAACAGGGGAAGGAAAATGTATCAATATCTTTAAGACATCACATAATACGAGAAAAAAAATGCTTAATATGAATCAAAATCGGCAAGAATTGCTTCCATGGTTGCACTATGGAAAAATTTCATATTTAAATCAAACAAAATGTACAACCCAATATAAAATGGGAACTCACTAAATCCCAAACCCCGCTATAGACTGAATTAACACACAAAAGCAGCCCGTGCAATTGGATTAGCCATCATGGCATCACCAGTGAAATGCTTAGTTCTTCACCCCCTAAAATTTCTCTTTTATATCAAGGATGGAGAATTAACCCAGGTCCTCTCAGGTTAGGATCCCCTGCCAGGTAACTTAAAATCAATTAAAACTCATCATATTTTAGAATCAACTCCTTATAAAATTTCAGCTGATGTAATAAGTTTTAATTAGTTTGAAGTTCGATCTGTAATTTTCCTTATAAAGGACTGAATTTGAAAGGATGGTGTATCTGTGTGCGTGGCTATACACCGAGAGAGCGATGCGTATGTGTGTGTCTATAAACAATACATATATACAGATACGGGTGTCTATATGTGTACGCATATATACAGCGAGCGAGTTTTCTTTTTCTCTTTTTTTTTAAAGGTAAAGCCGAAAAGGATGACCGAGAAAGATGGTACCTCTTTGGCGACTTGGGTTGAATTAAGAACAACCAAAGTCGAAGCTCCAGTCTTGATTGAGTAGATCAGTCCATATGTTTCAGCCCACTTAGCGAACGTCTTATAGGGCTTCTTTTCCCTCAGCTGTAGCAGATTTCCAATCAAAGGCAGTCCCGGAATTTCTGAGATTGTTGAAAGTACCCAGAAAACAATTTTCAGAAGGAACAGTGAAAAGTACAGCACTGAAATCAGTTGCTTTCTAGATTGATCCCATCTTCAGAATAACATAGCAAAAAAAATTATAATCATCAACCACTGATATTCAGGTAAAGCAAAACGTACGGGGTACAATTGGATGTTCGGAAGCAGAAACTTTTC
Source organism: Buxus sempervirens (assembly GCA_947561395.2). Taxonomy (NCBI): domain Eukaryota; kingdom Viridiplantae; phylum Streptophyta; class Magnoliopsida; order Buxales; family Buxaceae; genus Buxus; species Buxus sempervirens. The sequence goes on from OX387192.1 coordinate 32,541,490, forward strand.
TCTTCTGATTAAAGAGAAATCGTTTCAGACACAGCAAAACGAAGAGAGCCAAAATAAGGGGTGGGGCAAACCCCAACCATGGGAGGTCTCGGATCCCATTTCTATGCGATATGTCCATGATTGCGGAGAAACAAAAGAAGTGATGATTGCTGGGGATTTGACAAGAAACGCGGTTTCTGGCTATCCGGCTGTGTCTTGGAATGTTTTGGGAATAAAAAATAAACTCTTAAAAAGAAAAGGAGACTTGCACAAACACATAGAGATGTGATCAGCTAGATGCTTGTCGACAACCTTCCAGACAGAAGACCAACTCTTTGAAGCTCTTGTAATCCATGCTCTTCCCTAAATTTCCAACAGGCAAAAAGAAGTTGTAAAAGAAAAAAAAAGAGAGATAAAAGCAGAAAGAGGAAAGTAAAATAAGAAAACAAGCAAACCAGTGCAAAGCTCAAAAACGGAAGGGAGAGAAGAAAACCAAATCTCATTTTGGTAAAAGAAAAAAGCACCCGCATCAAAACCCCCTCCAACCAGCCACCCAACCCAACCAAATTGTTTGTGTGCATCAAAATAAGGAAAGCCAGTCAATTCCTTATTATTCATACAATTAAATGTAAACACACTACCAACTCCTATTTGAAAGCCTCTTCTTTGAAAATTCACTCTCCCTTGCCACCCTAAGGAACATTTAGAAGAGCGAAAAGAAAAACTTTTCGAAGATGGAGAAGCTTTTTTTTCCTAATTTGATTTTATCCTCAAAGGTCTAATTAGCAAGTTGGTCTTTCCAAGAGGATATTTGAGGACCACGAAAATCAGATGCGGAGTGGATCCTTTAACCACTTGCTTAAAGTAATGACCACAGAAATTTATTCTGAATAGATTCCACTTAAAAATGATATTAGGTGTATTCAAATCTTGTAATTCTAGATTTTTTCTATGATGATCCGAAAGTTAAGCTCTCCTATAAGTGAGTGTTAGGTACGTGGCACACAACACAAAAGTAAAATATACGGTGATGGAGAGCACTATATTACAACTATTCCAAGAAAAGAAGAAACTCGAAGAACAAAATAGATTTAATTTATTAAGGATAATTTTTATGCCACAAGGAAAACTTTATTATTAATAGATATCATTTATTAGGTTAATTTTTTATCATTTGATTTTTCAGAAATCAAAATATCTGATTTCATGGAATACAGGACTACAATATGAGGATGAAACTCAATGTTGAGCGTTATTCCAACCTCAGAGAAATAAGAGCATCAGAAAACAGCAGAAACATAGGAGAAAAATATATTTATTTTGTTATAGCTAAACTTTAGAATGTAAAAAAAAAAGTTTTATTACATGCATTCATGCACACACATACATACAGACATATATGTTTAATTTCTAATATTTATATTTAAAGCATTTAATAATGGAAAATATTTGGGAAATTCCTATAAAAAGTTTAGGTGCAACTTCAATCTTATTTTAAAAATCAGTTGTAGATGTTTTGATACGTTTCTAATAATTTCTATGCGTATTTATGAGGTTAGGACTTTTAGGATGTTAAGAATTGAGAAACAAGTCTATATAAAAAGCCCTATTATTCACGTTTACCGAGTTCAATTTTTAGGAATAAAGTTTTATCCAATTATAAAGATTTATTTTAATTTTTTTCTTCTCTGGATTATATAAAATTCATCTTTTAGATAGTCCCAGTTCTACCAAGTATATGTGTGCCAATTCGATCATTTATCACATTCTCCATCATAATTTGTTTTGAACATTATGATGTTACTTGACAACAGGTGGCTCTCCATAATTGTTCACAATGTTAGACAACTAACTTTTGATATTTTTGTCCTTCTAAACAGTACAAACAACATCTCTATCAAGCAGTTGATATTATGTAGCCTACACTGATAATCACACACAAATATTTATGCATACATACACAATTCATACATACACATAAACATACCCACATATACGTGAATAACAACTATGATGCACGAAAGGAGTATTGTATAGTGATTCTGTCTGTACCTCTTTCTCACTAACTGCTAGCATCCGACTTATGCACATTCTTTCCATGTAATTGTGAATTAGTTTGATACATACCATTATAAATTTATTATAAAAGGATTGCCAACACTGAGTTGACCATATTTATGAAGTTCAAAAAACCAGGACAATATACAAAATAACAAGTACAGACGTAAAATTAAACAATACCGGATGATCATAGATTAGGTTCTGGTCTGTTGTTCGTTGTTGTTCTTAGGTTTGGCTGTCTATCGGCTCCGTTCAAGCCCGATGGCCTTATTTTGTCAGTCCATGTACTGTCTGTTGCAGTTGCCTAGACAAAAAAAAATAATAATAAAAATTAGTGCACCTAGAACAATACAATCAAAAATATTTTGTCAGCCATTTTATAACATTCGCATGGTTTCAAACGATAAATAACATTATTTTTTTTTATTTTTTATAATTGACTGATCAATATCAGCAAAGCATCAATAATTCATGCATACAAAGCATGGGTAACCCGGTCCCTCAAGACATTGTTATAAGACGCCAGCCTAAACTCCTTGAGTAAGAATACCAGTGTAGCAGTAAGGGACAAAAATATACTCTAGATTCCTTAACTTCCTCACACACTCTCCTTGAAATATAGTAATGATGATGACTATGCAACATACACATGGACTGGATTTAGGCAAGAAAGACTGCATGGTATAGAAGCTTTCCTATCTTCCTGAGGGATGAGTCTCCGCTGTTTTGACATATCTAGCAGGCTCCTTGGAAAAACCCAGCCTAAACCCAACAAATTAAGCAGATGAGACCAGATTAAGGCACGACTCATACATTTTTGGTGACAAAGCATGCAATTTCCTCATTCTTTGGAGGTTGCCAAGAGTGTTAATACATATTTTGTACCGTAGAAGCGATACATAGGTGATAGGGTAACCTGTTGGAAACATTTAGTTGTACTCCATTCTAAGGGGATTTCTTATAAATGTTGAGAGCATCGTGTATTTTTAAAGTAATTACGCCCAACTATATATTGGGTCTTCAAATAACTTACTCCAAAAAGGGAGGCAAAAACTCAGGAAAAAAAATCTATAGGTTTAAGTAGCAAAAAGTAAAGTGAAACCTCAGGAATGGAAAATCAGCATAGAATGCACACAAAACAAATACAATATTTTTCTACTAAGCTCCTACATATCCAAGGAATGGGACTGCTTATACCAAATACCCATTAATTCTTTATTTCCAAAAAGTTTGGGCTACTCGATCATCCCAAGAAGCCAAACATGCACGAAACCAAAGATGACATAGTAATCATTTTAAGGAGTATACAGCCACTTACATAAGTAATATCAAAAAGCTCTGAGTCAATGTCTTTGGGTCGCACAAGACCTAATGCTCAATGAAACACAATTGTGTGTAGAATACCTGCAAACAGTTTAACACTGATGTTGATTTGGGCGAAAAAATCTAACATAATACCAGTGAAAGTGTAAACAGGGCAAGGCTGATACAAGTATTTAGAAGAAAAACTCAAAAATAATTGCATGGTAGAATTAATAAAATTTTTACTCCAGAACAAGGCTAAACATAAGTGGCATGCTACAAGAGATTCCTTTCAAAAAAAAGAATCACAAGGCAAATATCCTCAATGATCAGTAAGTGATTGAACTTCTCTAGATTCTTTGCTCCTCTCTCTCTATACCAATTGATACATTGGGTGCTCATCACAGGGAAAAGATATGTTGCAGTAATATATTATTTGTTTGTCTACTTAACACATTCCCTTACTTCCCATGTTTGAGGACATGGGTATCCTTATTGTCAAAAGACCACTGGAACTGACAGTGTTACAAGGCTAATAACACCAATTTATAGACAACCTGATAGATCGATAAAATGTGACAAGTACGAACTACCTGTTGCAATGCTTTGTAGCAAGCGATTTGACAAACTATTTTCACATTTTGAGTTGTCAAGCGTTCTGAATTTATCCGGGTTTCAAAATCTGCAGCTAACATATCTGCTACCCACACAATTTATCTCGATATAATGCCATCAAAGTGGAGAAGATACCTACCTAAAAAGTCAAATGCAGGAAAATAAACTCCCTCTTCTATTCAATTCTAACTGCATAAAATTCTCTTATAATGACAGTTAACAAGCATGTTCTTGTCTACATTCTTTCATTTATAAAGCTAAGAATAGATGTACAAACAATAAGTAAACAACAAAGGATCCAATAGTATATTATCATGTATTCATAACATAACCAGCACAATTCTTATTCTTATAGCAGTACTCTAAGGCTTTTATAAAAATCACATCTAACACAAAAACCTTTAGTGTTGTAATCCAGTCTTTCTTGCAGAAATTTCTTGGACGGGGTTATGCCAGATTCCAAGTCACAACCCCATGTGACGGCATGTGTTCACCACATCCGACATAAACTTACAAAGTAATGCTGGTGCTAATTCAACAAATTTTGGATTTTTCACATCTTTCTCATCATCTTTTGATTCTTTTCTATTGAGAAGAAGGGAGATGCCTGAGATACACAACTGAGTTCTACATAAAAAAAAAATGTAAAATCTAGGCCACAAGTTTCTGAACATTGAAAAGGAAATAATGAGTTACATTACATGGAGACAAATTTGACAGATAATCTAAAGAACTCTATCATGGAGGAACTATATCATCAACAAGAAAATTGAAGAGCTTGGAAGGCTGCTGCTGTAACTATTGTACAGTTTGGAATCATTACAGGCCAAGAGAGTAATTCATGGAAAAGCACACAGAAATAGGGAAAACCCCATATGAAACATTGCATCACATCTGATAATGAAAAAGGGGGTAGTGTGTCAAAATCCCATATGAAACAAAGTTCACCACCTAGCTTGTCCACCATCTTGGATTCTAATTGCAGAGAAAAGGCAAGGAAGAAAACAGATTCAAATTACCTTGAAACGTAATCCAATTGATGAAAATTTGGATGACTTTGATGATTCCTCAGGAAGTAGAGGAAACAGACCAGCCACGAAGGGGCATCCGGAGGCAGTTAACAAATCTTGATGTTCAGCAACCACATAATCTTTGTTCCTGCCCAGAAATTGATCAGCTTGGTAAGTCACCTGTAGAAAAAGTGGAACAACATAATAAAGATGCCCACAAAAACTGGATATGAACACACTGAACAAAGGGTTACCTCCCCAGCATAGTGAGATATGGTAAAATCAGTACGAGAGAGCAAAGTTTGTGGGACTGGTTGACAGGTCAACCAGTCCCACAAGGAAACCCAGTCACGAAGGAAAATAAACTATAAATTTCTGCATATGCTAACGTAATGCTCAAGGAAACATAGTTCAAGATAGAGAGACTAACGTAATGCTCAAGGAAACCCAGTCTTGTAAACCTGTATCCGACTGAACGACACGTGACACAATTTCAACCATCACCAAATCTGTTGGTAGGGAGTCAATCCCGACACCAAGGCGGGTTGAGCCACCACGAGCAATAGGCTAGGTGAAGGAGAAGTCAAAAAAAGCACGCCCATTATAGCACATCTCCATGGCATACAGGTTAAAGTAACGTATTAAAACTAAATAAAGCTATGCAATCACTTACTAATAGAAGGTCATTTTTATAATTAACAACAGGAGGAGGCGTGGGGAGCACCATAATTGATCTGGGAAGAACCAACCTAAAAATTCTGCACAAAACAGCACCCAATTGATCACTCATAATCTGAACCTACCACGGTGACTATGAAGCACGGAAACTGTAAAACAACATTGCAAAATGCAAGAATTCAGATTTTTTGAAGTCGTCAACTGTTTCTCCATTAATCCCAAATCTTAATTATGAAAATTGGATATCATAGCCATTACTCAACCTCCGCATCTTATTCATTTACAGAAGGAATAATTCTGATTTAAACCTCATTTGATCTATTTTAAACTTCATGTGCATGCATGTGTCAGCTGAACAAAGACATGCATTTTATCATTAGTGCTAATCAAAATCTCCAAAAAAATCAAAAAATAAATAAATAAGAAAGAAGTTATAAATCTCAAACAACTCACAGCTATACAATCATGGACTTGCTGGCTAAAAATGGCACAAAAGGAAAAATATCAGAAGGTGGTTATGAAACAATCCGTTGATATAATTCGTATGAAGGATGTTCTGAGATGGCAAAAATAAATATTCTAGCAAGCTGAACCATTGAAACCCTATTGAAGAACTCAAAAGGGAAAAACATGGGCCAGATGACCACAAATATATCAGTAGCTCTAAGTAAAAGGAACATTTTCTGACAAAACACTTGGACAGGTTTTATTTCACTGAGTACTGGCAAGAAATAATCCCGTCAGTAAACTGTTAAGAGACTTTTATTTAAGAAACTGTGTTCTGGGGACGACATACAACGTTTGACGCCGGAGTTATTTGGAGGGCTGAACACGAAGAAGGCACCAGAACAAGGGGCATAATAAGTATACACTCTTAAAACCACAAATACCCGCAAATGTCTATAACATAGCCAAGATGAGATGGCTAATACTCGGTTCGTTGGGACCTTTTTAACTCCTACTTCAAAGCATACATTTGAGAAAAGGAAAGGAAAAACAAAAAGCTAAAAAACACAAGTACAAATAAAATGGAACATACAATACCGCTGCTAATACAAACTCCGGTGCTCTTCTTCCATCACCTGGTCTCTTCTTGCTCGGAAAATGTTTACAAGGACGGGATGGAAGATGAAATTACAAGTGTCGAACCAAGGAGATTATCACACAGGCTAGCTCCTTCATGGGTTTTGTTGTGCTCAGCAGTTGGGCTGCTTCCTGCGCTGCTGTTAGACAGTGAACCAAAGGTGATCTTCTGCAAGACCCCAGTTGGGGATGAACCTAACCGGGGATTGGAATCCCACCTCTCAGACATGAGATTAAGAGCTGATGAGTTCTTGATCTCTCCTGCATTGTTATTGGTGTTGTTCAAGACTTCTCCAAGAGGTCCTCCCATTGATGTTTCCCATGAGATTGGTATCCAGTTTGTCTGCCTTTGAATCTGTTCATTGCAAGCACTACCAACCCCCAAACCCATCTGAATTGGGTCGAACTCGTGGGATAACCTCAGAGGCGAGAGGGTGAGTTTCTCACGGGCTGGAGAGGAAGAAGATGATGAGAAGTCTGAAGTTGCCACTGGAATAGAAATTGAGAGCTGGGTCCGGTCCAATTGCATTTCTTCCACCTCAGACTGGTCCTTGGACCAGTCATCGATGAAATGGCGGAGAGGATTTTGCGTGCGGGTTTCTTGGTCACTGAGATCCGGGGAAGAACCAAAACTTCTGCAGTTCATGTAGGAACTTCTCTGTGAGGTATTAAGTAGGTTCTCTGCAGAAACAAGTCCAAATTCCATTTGAGAGGTTGCTTCAAAAGGGAATTGTTTGGGAATAGAGAAGGTTGGAGGGAGAATAGGTGATGTAAAGGGCTTTGCTGTACAGCAACGGCCAATGGGCGAACCCTAGAAGCAAAATCGTAGAACCCTAGAAACAACGGCCAATGGGTGAAGGAGAGGGTGTTGCCGTGTTGGTGATAACTTGGTTGGTGATAACTTGGGGAAGAAGAGAATGAAGACGGTGTCTTATATCAAAAAACAAAAAAATAAGTGGAGACGGTGTCGGTGAAAACTTGGGGAAGAAGAGCCAGTAGAAGGTCTAACCGATTCCGTAAATACATGGGGGGAGGAGGTCAATTCGGGTAGTTCGATATGTCGGACGAAAACGGGAAACCTTCCCTTTTAAGTACAGTTTGTAGATAATAATATACTGAGCTATGAGCCCGGCCTACAAATAAAAAAATATTTCAACTTTACAGCCCACTCAACTGGGTTCCTAGTTTCCTACACTGGTTCTGCACCAACAATTAGAAAGAAATCGCCACTTGCCCAACCCGGTTCAGATGATCCCTATGCAAAATTAATGGAGAAAAGCCAAAAAAATCCCTTATACCGGTGCTGATCCAATTGTCATAACTGGTTTAAAAACTTTTATTTTTATTTTAAAAATAAATTTGGAGATACGCTGAAATTCAAAAGAAAAATGAGCCCATTGCCGGTGAGAAACTTCTTCGGATATGATAAATGGAGTTTTCAAAAGAAAAAAAAAAAGGAGAATGGGTCTCCATTGGCAAGCCTGTTTAACTCCATGGACTGCGAATCCACGGTCGGCAGAATCATATGTTCCAATTATTAACAGATAAAAGTCCTCGAAGCAGAATCATAAACTGAGGGTATCATATGTTTTAATTTAAAAAACTAGCGGCTGCACCTGCAGTACGTGGATAAGAAGGTTGGGATATTTAAGGGACTAGAATTTGTTAAAAGTTTGGAAAGTGAAAAATAAGAAAAGGCAAGTTACCCATATAAATCTATAATATAAAATGATATCAGAAGGTTATTTCCGAAATATATATATACATGTTTGGCACGCTTTCCAAAAGAGCTGTTAGGTTTTTTTTTTTTTTTTTTTGGTGGTAAAAGGCTTAATATTTAAAGGGGGACAAGCCTCGGAACAGAAGGTCCCAAGGTATCGGATAACAATACAATGGAAAGGGGAAGGGGGTAGGGATGAAAACCAAATACAAGAGAAATGATCCAATGCAAAGTTGGCAAAAGAGTCGGCAGCCGCATTCCTTTCTCCGAAGCAATGACGAAACATGACCGAAGTAAGTGCTGGAAGGATTGAGGCCTTTGATGCGCCAAGGATAGTTGGGAGAATTTTATTGTAAGAGTTCAATGATGACAATCCTTCTCTCCGGTCACGGGTATCCGATGACATTATATCCTTTTCCAGCACTTATTTCGTGCGTTTTGAAAGAAATGATGCTACGTAGAGCATACGACGGTTATACTTTTTTCAACAAGAAAAACGTTTTTATATTTATAAAAAAAAATTCTTTTGAGATGACAGATGCTACTACATGGAGCATGTCACAATAACTTTTTTTTTTTAATTATTCTGTAAATGTTTATTTTTGAAAAAACTATAACCATTTATGCACAAGCATCTCTCTCAAAGTGCAGGAACAAATACGCAGGAGAAATGTGCAAACAATGCCAAACTCAAGTGCGTGTCCGTATGTGAGATGCATGTGAGTCCTCAACCCATAACAGTTAATAGCTGTAAATAGGGGTTTAAATTCGAAAGTGAAAACAGTGGGTTATAATTTGAGATTGTTTTGTTTGTGGGGAATAATATTAGAAAAAAAAAAAAGAAAGAAAGAAAAGAGGACCAGAATCCAACTTGATTAGTATAGATTACCATAGATTACTTTCAACAAAAAGTTTGAAAGCATCCAACTTTCTAATGAAAGTCTGGACATATTTTTGCGTGTTTTACTGATCCCAAACACACGCATAGGCAGGCTTGCAACATCTCACCGCTCGAAACGATTTCAGATACAGAGCAAACAGGTACAATAATCAAACATTCTTTCACTGGTGTTTCTTAAATTTTAATTCTTTGCATACCAGACACCAGACATTCGGTTGGTTCAGCTTCACAGCTTGAAATGATCCAGTGCAGACTTGTAATCGAATCCCTTTTGAAGACGGTATGCCGCATAGTCCATCTGTGTGATTTCCCTGTAAACGGGCGGATTATCTTCTGATAACAACTCCTCCTTGATGGGTCCGTACAACTTGTTGGATGCCTGGATATGTGTCGTGAAAAAGCTCACCACCGACACTCTTGGGCCTGAGCGGTTTGCCACCACTCTATGTTCCACGCTTTTAAGCCGGTCGTTGGAGATTAGCTGCTTCACAACAATAGATTCAATTTAATAATAAATTAACATTTGACAACATTTCAAGACGAATTCAATGATAGATGCTTAATTTGCTTGCGACAATCAAGGTGCCCGGAGAGACTTGCCTGCAAGAGATCTGCAATGTTTACTACTAGAGCTCCAGGCACCGGGTGAACGTCAACCCAAAGATTCTCATGAAGAACCTGAAGGCCACCGATTTGATCTTGAAGAAGTACAGTAATGAAACCAACATCCGGATGGCTGGCAGTGCCCAAGGTGAGTTCCGGTTCAGGACAGGCTGGGTAGTAATGGCTTAAGATGAGATGCCCTTCGTTGCAACCCATATTCTTCAGGTAGTTGGGTCGAGCCCAAGAGCTTCTGATATCAATTCGTACAAATTTGTCCCCAGTCTTGAAAGGTGTTTGGAGTACTCGATCAATATATCTCTACAAGTCAAAACAAGAACCAAAGGAGAGAGTTTAATTAGTATATGTTGGCGGATTCATAGCATATATGTATATATATATATACCTGCAAGTCACAGGCAATTCTTCTGGGCTAGGAGGATCAGGAATCATCCCGCAAAATAAGGTGTCCCTCCAGTTCGCTGCCGGTGAACGATAGAGATCGAAGTTGCTGTTAAACTCAACTTTTCTTTTTGGTTCGCGGGAGTAGTACTGCTTCTTCACTTCAGTATCTTGCTCGTGGAACCTTCGAACCCCAGCAATCATCTCGTCCAAGACACTTTGAGGGATCCCATGATTGACCACCTGGAAGAAACCCCACTTGGATGATGCGTGTAGGACTTGGTTGACGATCTCTTGGCGTCGAATTGCATCCTTTTCGACGCCTTCGAGGTCGATAACCGGAATCTGGAAGTGGGTTCCGTCGGCAATCGGATAATCATGGAGGATTTCAGGTGAGTGGATGAAAATTCGAGGGATCCTTGTGACACCGGCGTCTACGAGTCCTTTGACGCCGGTTTTGGAATCATCGAAGGCCTTTAGTTCTGCTAACCGATCATAATCCTCACTGGTTGAGATCACCATCTCTAGCTGTTTTGAATGAGATGATATTTGATCTTTGTTGAACTTGATCAAAAGCCAAGAGGTAAGTTGTAAATATCCTTTTTTTTTTTTTTAATTTGCAGGCCCATAAATAAATACCTTTTTTTTTTTGGATTGTGGCCCTCCTAGACATTTGTTATTTGTATTGTTCACAAGTGGTGTATCATCTAGGCCTATAAATAAATCCCACATTTGATTTCTCATGTTAAGGAAGGATTTTTAAGTCAGTGACCAGCTTCATTGACTTGAACGATGAGACCATTGTCGGCGAGCAGCTTCAGATGGGGTGGGTGGGGGAGAGAAAGCGTGATGGGGGTTGGTTGGTTGTCGTGGTGGGAAGCCAATCCTAGTAGATGTTAATGGCGGTGGTGACTGATAATTGCAAAGAGCACTTTATACCTTTTTTTTGTTTTTTTAGATAATAAAGGGTTTTTACAGAGAGAAAAAATATACACTACCTGGCCGTATGAAATTGTGTGAAATGTTTTATTTCATTGCAGATTACAGACTGTTATGCCATAAGATTCTGTCATGTGAAGTATCTCTCGGTCGGTGTTTTTTCAAGTAGGCCTCACCAAACACATTTACATAAATAAAAAAACATTAAACGTGAATTGCTCTACATGACAACATCTCACGGTCAAACAATTTCATCCCCTACGTGGCAATGCTCATGAGATGACACACTATGTTTTTTGAATGTGAATATCACATACTGCACATGGCAGCATCTAACGAAAGCTATAGGGTATGCGACAAGCCCTGCAACAAACGATGTCATCCCAACAACAGAACGGATAAGATAAAAGTATAATTTAAGTTTGATGTGCATAACAACGCCGCCACGAGACCCAAATTTAGCTAATAAATTAAATTGCTGACGGTAGGAGAAGATGAACAAGAAAGCTCCTCCCCACCAAGTACGATATATGCCCCATAATCGTTGGCCAGTAGGTGCAGGCTTATCCCTCAAGATGCTGCTTACATATGGTCTACCTCTATATATTATTTAATGTTCTACAACACTTTTCGCGTTGCTTTGAATTTTTCCTAACATAACAACTGCCTAATTTGTTTAGTATCTAGGAATAATAATACTTATATACCACTAAGGTTTATCACTTATGCAAATAAATCCCCATGTTTATCACTTATGCAAATAAATCCCCATAACATTTGGAAAATGAAAAAATAAATAAAAAAAACAAAGCTTCCTTCCTCGGATTTTATACCTAAAAATGTCTTTTATTTTTTTAACAAAATATTTTACCTTATATACATTTTAAACGACAAAATTCCAAAACTGTGTGTACAGAGATGGGGATTATCTCCTAATAACAACTCCTTGATAGGACTATAAACCTTTGTGGATGGATCCATGTCGTGGTGAAGAAGCATGCCACCGAAAATCCTGGCCCTCGGTGGTTTGCCAGCACTCTATGTTCCACGCTCTTGAGCCTGTCGTTGGAGATGAGCAGCTGCTTGAAGACAACAACACAAACATCAATTTAACACTAATACTAATCAAATAATATGTAACAAGCTTTTGTGAAGAATTCAATATCCAATGGTCCTTGTAAAGAGGCAAATTAGCTCATTTTTGGTAGTATAGTGTCTTGTCATTAAGAGAAAGGTTTAAGTTTTCTAAGAGATTGCAACTACGTCGCTCAAAAAAACCTATTGTATTCATCTTGTTCTTTGGTGGAATAACTTCATTTAATACACTCGTGGACGTAAGTATTTAAGGCCAAATCATGTAAATCTGTGTCTTCTCATCTTGCTCTCTTTCTTTGTTTTTATTATTGTTCTATTGATTAGGGCATTTTAGCCCGACCATAATTAGCCATTGCTTGTGACCAGTGGAGGGACACGTTGTATTGTAAAATGTCTCCTGATCCTCCTAGTCTTATAGATTTGCACTTGACATCCCGGTTGTTGAGATATTGTATTCGGGCCTTCTATATACATGGTTACACATTCACCTATCAACTTAAGCACGGTATATATGCAATGAATTAATTCCATCGTTAACAATTGGCTACATGACGTTGGACATATATAATATTTAGATCTTTTACTTTGGGCCGGTTTAGATTAAATTTGGGAAAATTATGGAAAAGGCTTCGGGAAATCATTAATTTCCCCTTGTAAGCATGCACTACAAAATATGAAGAATGTAGGCCTTTTTTTATATACAAGGCCTTACATGTTGGTTGCAAGCGAATGCAATAATCAAATTATATGCGAAATCAATGACGCTTACTATCATACTCATGTGGCGTGTATACCAGTGAATTGCAAACGAATGCAGCAACATGGTTACAAGTGTAACCATACATGGGATATAAGCTAATCCATGGATGATTGAGAATAAGGCCTTCTGTTTAAAATAGTAGAAAATGAGGCCTTATGTGTAAATTTTCTAAAGCCTTATTTGGAAAAATAATTAGGAAAATGAGGTGTGAAATCTTCCTACTTTAAAGTAGGCTAAAGGAGAAAGGCTCAAGAAAAGAAGACCTTCCATTAATTTTCTCCTAGCAGTTATTTATATCAATGATGTGAATGTCCCGTGTCTGTCCTCCTTATGTATATTTTGTATTACGTCACAAGTATAAGAGTATGTTGATATATCATATTTGCACCTTCATCTATTAGCTGATGGTTTTAGATTCAACAGTTGTTTAACAATGTATCAAAGCCGAAGGTCTTACATTCGACTCCCATAGGCGAGTTTGCCTCAGGCATTTATCTTTATCTAGGGCGTGAATAGCCTGCATTTGTCCTCCCCATATATATTTCCATGCAAAGCTGAACACAGCTGCAAATAAAAATATGTTTGACTTTCAGTGAATTGCCTTGGTAGTTATTTGTATCTTAGTGTATGTCCCTTGTGTTTGTCCTCCCAACCTATGTTTATTTTGAAATCTATATTATATATGATAAATGAATGGAGGCACCCCTTGGGAATCATTCCAACCAAAATGTGCAAGTTTCCAAAATAGCCCTTACGCATCATTGTAGATTCATTAATAAAAAGGTATAATAGTCAAAACTACCTCAATTTCTTAAAAATTTTATAATCAAATGCAAAATTGTTGTTTCCCTTCTATTTCTTTGTTCATGTGTGCAGTATTGCACGTACACTCACCTAGTATAAGTAATGGAGGGATAAATGGGGTCTGTTACCGTAAAGTTGCTTGAATTTACCGTAAAGTTGCTTGAATATTTATTGGAGTGCTCCCTGTTTTATCGTCTGGTCCGGACAGTGTTACAGAGGTGCACAGGTTTGTGCATGTATCCATCTTCAGGGAAGCCTAGACAGGACAATGATACAGAACGTGCTGGGCAACTGTTGACAATTGGAATTCGCGGTACATTCTGTTTGAGCTGGAAGCCTGGAAAACGAAACATGATCCTTGACATCCCATTCTTAAGGTTATAAATTGAGCGTTACAGAGCCACACCAATGGATGTTCCTTTGATATAGCTACAATTCCTCATTCATCTTCACAGCTTGAAATGATCCAGCGCAGAGTTCCCATCAAGCCCTTTTGCTACGAAGTATGCGGAATATTCTTGCGCTGTGGTTTCCCTGTAGATGGGCAGATTGTCTTCTGATAACAACTCCTTAATGGGTCCAATGACGTTTGAGGATGGATGAGTATGTGTGGTGAAGAAGCATGCCACCGACACCCTTGGGCCTGACCTGTTCGCGAGCACTCTATGCTCCACGCTTTTAAACCTGTCATTGGAGATAAGCTGCTCGACAGCAACGCTTACGAATCAATTTCAGAAAAACCCAGTAACATTTGATAACATTTCATGATCAATTCAATTGATGTTCGCCTGCAACAAATAACACAGACTTGCCTGTAAAAGGTCTCCAATGTTCACTACCAGAGCTCCGGGGACGAAAGGGACGTCAACCCACTGGTTATCGTGAAGAACCTGAAGGCCACCGATATGATCTTGAAGAAGAACAGTGAGGAAATCATCGTCCGAATGCTTGGTAGTTCCCAAGGTCAGGTCTGGTTCAGGACAGGCTGGGTAGTAATGGCACAAAATTACATGCCCTTCGGCGCAACCTATGTTCTTCAGGTAATTGGGGTTGAGCCCAAGTGCCTGAGACATTAATTCGAACAAATTTATCCCCAGTTTGGAAACTTGTTTCGAGTACTCGATCAGTATGTCTCTACAATTCAACAAAGAACATAACTTAATGCAGCTAGTTAAAAGGGTGTAGTAGTAGATGATAATGGCGGATTCATCACATACCTGCAAATCCCAGGCAACTCTTCTTGTCTGAGAGGATTAGGAGCCATTCTGCAAAAGAAGGTATCCCTCCAGTTCCCTGCCGGTGAATTATAGAGATCGAAGTTGCTGTTATACCCAACGTTTCTCGACAGATCACGCGAATAGTACTGTTTCTTCACTTCAATGTCTTGCTCGTAGAAACTTCTAACTCCAGCAATCATCTCGCCCAAAACAGTTTCAGGGATCCCATGGTTGACCACTTGGAGGAAACCCCAGCTGGATGATGCTTGTCGGATTTGGTCGATGATCTCTTCGCGTCGAATTGCATCCTTATGTGCGCCATCGAGATCGATAACTGGAATCTTGAAGTGGGTTCTGTTGGGATTCGGATTCTCGTGTAGGCTTTCAGGTGGGTGGACGAAAAAGCGCGGGATCTTTGACACACCGGCGTCCACAAGTCCTTTAACGCCGGCTTTGGACTCGTCGAAGGCCTTCAGTTCTCCTAATCGATCGTACTCCCGTCCAGGAACTAGCTCAGTGCTCGAAAGCACCATCTCTTTTTTGAATCGGGTGATTTGAGCTTCTGGAAAAAACAAAGAAGCGTTTGAGATCCAGAGGCGTAGTTAGTTTTGATCAAGAAGAATTAGAATTAAATACGAAGCGTTTTTTCTTTTTGGATCAGATAAGTACGAAGCGTTTGATCAAGAAGTCGAAGACGACGGTCCTTTTTTTCTCGACTTCGACAGGATAAATAAACAGAATTTTTTTAAATTAAAATAAAATCAAAAGACTATTGAACTTATTTTAACCTATATAATTTATTACGATAATTATGTATTGTATCGAATGCATCCAGAAATCAGAGTCCAATTTTTTTTGCTCATATAGAAAACTTACCTGGGAGCTTAGTCTCTGGCTTGGAGTTAATTTAAACTAAACTAGTGGTTACAAGTGCATACTGCACATCCTCTCCTCAACCCATAACTATAGGAATGGTTTAAATTTGGTTGTAGGAAGGGCAGTGACGGGTCGTTATAGTTTAGGATTGTTTTGGTTTGGGAAAGCAATATTTGGAAAGAAAACAGGGGCTAGAATCTGAGAAAATATTCCCCTGCTCTCTTTACTAATAGTATAGATTTGATTGAGAAAATATTCCCCTGCTCTCTTTACTAATAGTATAGATTTGATTCGTTTACTAATAGTATAGATTTGGATACTCATTCCATGACTTTGAATAAATTCTGACTAGATGGATTTTCGTTTAGGTGCAAGAGAATGATTGCTTGTAAATGAGAATATGAAAAAGCTTATGAAATCTATCATTTTTGGCTTCTGAAAATAATTTTTGCATTTTTATGGTTACAAACTTATAAAGAAAGTAATTTTTTATTTTTACAGTAATAAATTGAAATTATAAGAAAATTGTTTTACTTAAAAAGTCAGACCAATCAACACATTCAAAAAACTTTGTAAACTAGTTCTCTGAAGCCTTGTTTGCATTCATTCTCACTCTCCAATGGGTTTGGTTCGGCTTAGAACGGAGAGGGACTATGGTAAGTAGGTGAGTGGATGTGTAAGCTTGAGAGTGTGTTCGAATGCTGACCACAAAATTAAAACATAAGAGTTTCAAAATGAGTATATTCAGACTAAAATCCAACTCTCCAAGGATTATAACAGGCAGCTTCATCTCCAACCAATATTTTCTTGTATTTTAGTGGTTTATCATTTGATACGATACCAACTTGTTAGCAAGCATTCATGGACTGTCGAAAATGAACTATTTTTTAAGAGCATTCTACATTTTGAGGGAGAGACTTGAAAATGATCCGAGCAAGCCACAGGTATTATTGAGACGAGCAGGCCGGCACTTCTCGCCGGTGATTCTATATGGCTGTATTTCACACTGGCTCAGCGCCTCAAGAGTCAAAACGTCAGTCGAACCATTCCAGTTTTCAAAATGGTTTTAAATTGCCTACAAGAATGGCATGAGAGGCCTTTTTGTCATGTGGTAAATTGCTTCTAATCTGCAACTCTTTTGAGTTCAAACGTCAAAAATAAAAGTGCGGATAACTGAAACTACACATTTAAGCCTCACCAGGCAACCTAACTCAAATTAAACAAAGCAAAAGCAAAACTTCCACCTTTCACAAATAAATGGTCACTAAATCCTCCAATTTAAAGAAGACGCAGGCCAAAAAAAATAAAATAAAAGAGAAATACCTTCTCATGAAATCTGACTAGAGTACAAGAATACAGAGGCAAAGGCAAGTGATGAGCAGGGAAACCACGGCAATCCCTGGTGGATTGAACACTGAGTTCCAGTGAGTTCCAGACAAATCACGATCTGAAACCCAAAAGTCCCCCAAAAGTCCCGTGCAACCGGATGCCCCTATGCTTTATATCTCTAAGCTGCTTTGTTTTTGACAACCTTCTTCTTTGGTTGTCTCTTTGGGATTGAATTCTTCATCCCCACGAAAAAGAGCAATGCCCCAAAAAGCGCCATACTCTGCATCACAACAGACAAAAACAAGACCACATGGATCCCATATTTCAGAAAATAAGCATGCAAGAAACTTGCATCATCATTAAAAATCAAAACCACATGGATCCCAAATTTATTAGAGAACAAGCATGCAAAAAACTTGCTTCATCATTAACCTGTGTAAACTTAATGAAAAGTTGAGCAAATTCTTTCTCATCGGCATCATAGTTATAAAAGTCATACAACATTGGAGTATAGATTGCCTGATGCAGAAGCTGAAGAAGAAAAAGGAATTTAGTCAGAGCAACCACTGCAACTCAAAAAGAAATGTTGAAACTTCAGTTCTGGATTTATTTCCATACAAAGATCCAGAAAAATCAAGACAGAGATTGAAGTACAAACCAGAAGATAAGCTCCAAGAGAACTGCCAAAGATAAAAAGGAGGCTTCCAATACCCTTCAGAGCTATAGCAGCAGCGACTAAATGTTTAATCTGAGAATGAAATTTCCCCCCAGTGATAGTACACAAGAGACAGGGGCACAAAATGTAAATGTTATCACATAAATGAATTAAGATCCAGATGATAGACAAAGAGTTAAAGAAAGAAATAGTTCATATTCTCACTTCTATATCTGGCACTTGCACACCAACATGAGAGGTTACATGAGTTGCAATGAGATTGAACTTTGGTCGGAGAATCTTCGCTGCCGGCCCGCCATCAACCCCAAATTCATTAAACCTATAAATGGGCACAAATCACATTAAATCTCAAGGAAGGCACTTTCCACGACTCAATTATATAAGCAACAAACAGACAGTCTTCAGATGATGGAAAAGAAAATGCCTACTCAAAGAAGTAAACTATTACATCATTGCAAAACAAAAATATCCTTGTCTTCACTAAGGGGGAACAAGCTCATGGTATTAAAAAAAAGGGACATTGCTAATTTTATACCACAGCAAAATACCATTTCTAAGAAAGCCAACCTTAGGATTATGTTCTTTAACTCATACACAGAAAGAAATACCACAAGGTAACAATCATACCATTCTCTTTATTACTTTTTTTTATTGATCAGTAATGGAAGATAATTATATAAAGATAAAAAGAGAAGAGTATAGTACAAGGAAGCATCCATAGAGGCAGGTGCAAGTCACAACCCCAAGAAATCTACATACCCACCGTTAGTAAAACTATATCTCACTCTATACTCCTATCAGCCCATAGAGAGCAAAAAAAATAGTCACTCAGATGGACAACCCAATTTCACTAAAACAGGAAAAGAGCATACAAGAATACATACAAACACATCATCTTTTCCACCAACATGCTACCTCTACAACAAGAGTATTTCAGTTCCCACCTCTCTAGATTCAAGAAGGCTATTCCACTGGCAACATTGAGAAAGATGCATTCAACAAAAGAGCAAACAATCTAACAAAAAAACCACCTGAGCCAGCCTCCTCAAATTCTTGGACTTTGCTACCCAAGAACAGTGGCAATTGAATATATTTTCCAACTCCGGGGAGAAAAAATCCAAGAGTTTTTGCCTCAGCACACAACAAGAGTGCACCCACTTCAGCTCTATTCACATCCCCCCACCCAACAGGCCTAGCAAAGGCATGAAGAATTTAAATTTTTTTATCTACAGCAACACCCCAATCCTTCAAACTCAGCAGCACAGAATCCCAACAGACTACCAGTCAAAGTTCATCTCCATAAACTTAATCAGCTCTATTACTGCAACAATTTTTAAATCAATCTTATGATACTACAGAATTTACAGAAGTAAACAACCAGGCTAAGTCTTTATATGCAGATCGAATACATGAAAAACCCACAATATTAACAGCATTTTACATGAAGTCACCACACACATAAAAATAAACTTGAGTTATGATAATAAATGGATTATACAAGAATATCAATAAAAACAAGAATGGACCAACAGAACAGCAACAAACTATTCAAAATGGCAAGATAACGGAGACAGTAAAGTAATTATTGCCTACCCAACGTTTTTGTTCACAGGAACATAAAAGGACAGCACCCATTGCCTAAAAAAGGTGAATTTACGAAAACAAACTACTTCAAATGAAATATATATATATATATATGATGACGAAGATTACTCTCTATGTAAGTTTCAAAAACATAGAGACTGCCACGTGTACATAAGAAATCTATTTTATAAAATAAAATAAAAATGCTAAAATGCAGAATCCAACATATAGATGCTAAGTACGTGCAAGGTTAACACGTAGTCCGTAAAAAAAAAAAATTAAATGAACTTGTCATTGATACTAAAAAAAGGGACTCAGTTGAATATTGCAGCAGATTGCCCAGATATCAAAGAAAAAGGACAAATCATATACCAATAGACAGCAATCTCGTCAAAACATAATTCTTAACAAACTCCTTTGAATGCTGCATTCTTGCCAATACCACAGAACGATAAATTCGTGAAATAATTAAATTATCCAAGCAGTACTTAAGGATGCAATGGTTATTGAAATAAACTGAAGTTAAAACCAATATAAACAGATTCGATGTCATTAACTACTATAATTTTCCACAAAAAAGATAGATACGCAAGAAATGTAGTTATAAGGAACTAAATCGAGCAACAAAATAAAACCCCAGTAAAATAAACAGCATTCACAACTAAGAAGGGAAAAAAAAGTCGCACTAAGGAGTTCAAAGTTGCAATCAATCAACCATGAAGGAAAAAAAAATAACTTCGTGGACCTAACATAACAGATCTGGGCACTCGAGACAATGAAATCTCTAGAAAAGAAATGAAAACCCTAGCTTTCTTTAACTTTCACGTAACTAAAACCAATGAAGAAATGAAATCCACAAAACAAGAGAATTTTAACAATCGGAAAAAGAAAAGCGAAAATCACATTCAAGTTTGAGTAGATCTAGTGAAAGATGAAGATGAAAGAGCTTTACTCTTTCCATGCAGAAAGTAAGAATATAGAGGCAAAGAGAGCTCTCCCAACGAAAGATGTGAACGCCATCGATGTACGGACCAAAGGAGAGATGAAACCCCTCTCTCGCCCGAATCTCTCCTTCCCGAGTCAAGTCAAACAACAGAGATTGGAGGAGGAGAAAACTGGGGGCAGAGAGAAAAACAGAAGACCACTACCGGCTTTGGGGTCTGAAGATCTCGCTCTCCTCGGTGACTTCCTCTTAAATTCTTAATTGTAAACACTGGCGCGTGAAAAGAATTAAGTTTGTCTCTCGAAACACCCTTGCATATGTATTCAATTTCAATAATGCCCTTCGTTTGAAATGCGTGCCGTATTATAGCGGGTAGAAAAAACGTACCGAAAACAACTTAGCCATCCAAACTGGTCTCTACTCTCTAATCTCCGTCTCCTCCGACCAAAGACACAACAGATAAGGCTCTGCTCCTCTCTCGCTCTTTCTCTGTTCTACTCTTCCCTGTTCTCATCATGATCTCTCTGAACTCCCCAAAGCCTCTGTTTCTCCTCAACCGCAACAAAGTCCAATCCCCCCAACCTCTCCGGCTTAGCCTACGCGAACGAACGAGAAAATCCATCTCTGCAGCTGCAACCCCTCCTTCCCCATCCAATCAAGTCTACCAACCCTTCCGTCCACCTCCTTCCCCACTCCCTTCCCAATTCCAAAACCTCGAACCCAATCGCCGGCTCGAAATTCTGGGCAACCGCCTCGGCCTCTGGTTTGAATTCGCTCCGCTCATCTCGTCCCTTATCCGAGAAGGCTTTTCCCCTTCCTCCATTGAAGAATCCACCGGCATTTCTGGCGTTGAACAGAACCGCATCGTGGTTGCGGCCCAAGTACGCGACTCCTTGGTTCAGTCCAAATTGGACCCAGAAACACTCGCCTTCTTCGACTCCGGTGGCGCCGAGCTGCTCTACGAGATCCGCTTACTCAGCACCGCACAACGCACGTCTGCTGCTCGTTTGATTGTTCAGAATCGCCTGGACGGACAGGGAGCCCAAGAGCTCGCCCGGGCGATAAAGGACTTCCCCCGCCGACGCGGTGACAATGGTTGGGACAGCTTTGACTATACCCTTCCTGGAGATTGCCTCTCCTTCATGTATTTCAGGCAAAGCGGGGAGCATAGCAACCTGTCAGAGCAACGGACATCGGCATTACAAAGAGCGTTGGAGGTGGCAGAGACGGAGAAAGCAAAGCAAAGGATTATGGACGAACTGAATATGAAATTGGATGGTGAGAAAGGAATAGACGCGGAAAGAGGGACGGGAGTGAAGGTTCCGGTTGTGAGGATGAAGGTTGGAGAGGTAGCGGAGGCGACGACGGTGGTGGTGTTGCCGGTGTGGGAAGCAAAGGGAAGCGAAAGTGGATTGGAGGAGGCTCCGGCGGATTGTAGGAGTGAAGGGGAGTTTGGGGTGGTGGTTGCAGAAAAGGGGTGGAAGAAGTGGGTGACGTTGCCGGGGTGGAAGCCTGTAGTGGCGGTAAGGAAAGGAGGGGTGGTGGTGGCATTTGAGGATGCGAGGGTTTTGCCTTGGAAAGCGAATAGGTGGTACAATGAAGAAGCGATATTGGTGGTTGCAGATAGAGGGAAGAAGGAGGTGGTGGCTGAAGATGGGTTTTATTTGGTTTCCTCTAAAGATGGTGTTGGTTTGAAGGTGGAGAGAGGATCTGTCTTGAAGGAGATGGAAGTGAAGGAAAGTCTGGGAAGTGTGGTCTTGGTTGTCCGGCCACCCAGGGAAGAAACTGATGATCAGTTGCAGGATGATGATTGGGAATGAGAAAGGACTTCAATCTCCTCTTGGTATCAAATGGGGAATTATTAGATTAGGTTTGACGTTAATAGAGATGATACAATCAAGTGAGAATAAGTGATTCTGAGGAGCAAGCAATAAGGTAATCTTGGTCATTTTGAACCATTTTGATGCTGAAATTGAAGTTTGAGTTTCATTTTGCATAAAAATATACCACCATTCAAATCAGCAATCTGCTTGATAGCTTCTTGTACCCTAAGACTCCTAGGGTGCTGCTGTTGAATTGGTTATTGTGAGATGCCATTGTATTATAAGCAGCTTCTATTGAAGCCTGCCTGTACTGCTAGGGCTTTGTTTTATTCACAGGAAAACCCTGGAATGAAAGAAACCAAGAGTTGTTTTACATGCAAATTAAGTTATTTCCAATGTTTTTCTTCCCTTCTTGACTTCGGGATATCACAATAAGTTTGGGCAACACAACAAACTTGCACTAGCAATGTGATGTGATGAGATTGCACTGACGAGGAGAGGTCGGATTTAATGTGCGGATGGAGAAAGGTGAGTTTGGCTACTCGGATATGGCCTTTGATAATGGCATTCTTTCGTTCAGGGGCGGAGCCAGGCTGCCCCTGACAGGGGCGGGGGACGCGGGGGGCGGTGGCTGTGTTTAAAAAATTGTTATTTGCAGTATACCAAAATATTGCTCTTAATAGCAATGCAGATGGCTGTCTTTTTATTTTTTGATTTGAAAATGCCATTTTTCAAAGTTTGTAATGCCTGAATCCCATGTCTATCTAAATCTACATCTTGCTATGTATAACGAGGATGGGCCCTTTGGGAAGCGTGCCACGACTTCCCTGAAAGCCCTTATTCTTGGTTTGATAAGGCATAACTAATATAAGGTTAAAATATTCAAAACTTTACGTCTAAAATCTGGATAGTTGCAAAACTATTCTATCTCTCTACACGTACACCCAACAAAACATACTTATAACTTCAAGGAAAAGGAAACAAAGAGAAACATATTATTGCAAATCAAAGTATTTTAAATCGCAATTGGCAATAATACCCAAAAAACAGTAATTCTTAAATATGTGCTTTAAATTACAAAGATAGAAAATAAGCCAACTTATAAGAGAATATCACCACCTCCATTTTATCTTTATAATTTCCTCATCTTTAGCTTTGATTTGCAAACCTCTCTGTGGTCTCCTTATACCCCAACTTCTATTTTTCAATTTCTCTTTAGGGTTAAAGAAGACTCGACTCCCATTATAGTGTTCATTTCTAGCAAGTTTCTCCACTCTTGTTTTGCAACTTTTGTAGCCCTTGTATGAAAATCTAATGTCTGTAATCATTTCATCACTCTTAGGTGGCTTTTTGGTGAGCATTCTGGATTCTGGTCAGAATCATATTTTAAAATCTATGTGGAGCATTTATTTCATATTATCATATAGAGATTAAAGAATCTCCATAAATGTTACCAAAAAAAAAAATTTGGTTCCATAATCGACCTCAAAATTAGAATCCACTTTGGAGTTGGTGGGACCCTCAATTTTGGGTGCTTTACACAAAATCTTAATAATTGACGTCAATCAAATGAGATTTTAGATTCTAATC
This sequence comes from Buxus sempervirens, assembly GCA_947561395.2. Lineage (NCBI taxonomy): Eukaryota > Viridiplantae > Streptophyta > Magnoliopsida > Buxales > Buxaceae > Buxus > Buxus sempervirens. The sequence goes on from OX387192.1 coordinate 32,565,477, forward strand.
GCATAATTAAATTCTAAAATCCACGACGCCCTTACATCGGTTGGAGCCTTTTGCATGGAAGATCAGCTGGAGCATCCACCGATCATCACCACGTGTTCTACTCATTCATCATACCAACTATCATGATGAAATGGGTTGTACCCAACGATAAGTTGGATTGTACTCTATGATGAATGGGATTGTACCCAGGATAAGTTTAATTGTACCCTATGATGTGTACATTGGGTTGTACCACGAAAAGTTGAGTTGTATCCTATGCTAAACTATGTTGTACCCTTGATAAGTGAGTTGTACCTAGTAATTAATTTGTTTGTAGCCAATAATAAATTAGGGACACATGGCGAAGATTTGTGGAGGCTCCAGCCGATCTTCCAACTTTAGGCTCCAGCAGATACCGGGCCATCCACAACATCCAAACACGAGGCCTAGTATTTGTTGGAGCCTAACGTTGGAAGATCGGCTGGAGCCTCCACAAATCTTCGCCATGTTTCCCTAATTTATTATCGGCTACAACCAAATTAATCACTGGATGCAACTCACTTATCAAGGGTACAACATAGTTTAACATAGGATACAACTCAACTTTTCGTGGGTACAACCTAATGTACATATCATAGGGTACAATTCAACTTATCATGGGTACAATCCCATTCATCATAGAATACAACCCAACTTATCGTTGGATACAACCCATTTCATCATGATAGGTTGGTATGATGAATGAGTAGGACACGTGGTGAAGATTGGTGGATGCTCCAGCCGATCTTCCACGCAAGAGGCTCCAGCCGATGTGAGGTCGTGGCCCGATATCTGCTGGAGCCTAACACTGGAAGATAGGCTGGAGCCTCCACAGATCTTCGCCATGTGTCCCTAATTTATTATTGGCTACAACCAAATTAATCACTGGTACAACTCACTTATCAAGGGTACAACATAGTTTGGCATAGGATACAACTCAACTTTTCATGGGTACAACCCAATGTACATATCATAGGGTACAATTCAACTTATCATGGGTACAATTCCATTCATCATAGAATACAACCCAACTTATTGTTGGGTACAACCCATTTCATCGTGATAGGTTGTTATGATGAATGAGTAAGACACGTTGGTGAAGATTGGTGGATGCTCCAGCCGATCTTTCACGCAAGAGACTCCGGCCGATGTGAGGGCCAAACACGATACTGGTTTCTAAAAATCAGCAATAACAATGTGAAAATCTAGATTATAATCAAGATTCCACAATCCACAATCACCGTCAAACGGCACCTTAGTTCACTCAGTTCAAGAACTTCAAAGGATGCATCATGTACAATTCCAACAAGGATACCATGGTTTTGTGTTTTTTGCCTATTTGAAAAGCCTTCACGAACATAGGAGAAAGTTAACGGTTTTTTTTTTTTGGTAATGAGGAGAAAGTTAACGTTACAAAGTGCATAGCAAGGGCCCGAAAATAAACAAGGAAAGAGGAAAAAACACAATAATATTCTAATTCGGACTGCTGAATCATTTTATCTTTACCGCCAAACCCCAGTTCGTTTGATTCTCAGCGTTCCGTCTTCCATGGTGAGAGCGAGCTCAAAGCACCTCCTCTGCTATCTCTCTTGGTCTCTTCTTTGCCTTTTCATTTCCTCTCTGGTTACTGAAATTTGGGTCTTCTTTTTCCCAATTATCTTGCAGGACTATCTCAAATCCGTGGTTCCTTCTCAACTCATCGCCGATCGAGGCGCCAATATAGTCGTCATCGCTCCAGGTTTTGTGATGCCCTAGCCCTAATAAGATGAATAACTCTCGATTTGATACATTTTATTCAATTTATTTGTACGCTGTCCCTGCGAATCGTTTGTTTTATTTCAGATTAATCACTGAGATTCGGTATAATCGATTACTTGCAACAGTAAGAAGCATGGGTTTTGATCCAAAGAAACTAACAACATATACGAAGCTATTAAATTTGTTTTTTCTCAAAATTGTCTGCAGATTTGTTTGTTGAAGGCCGTTATTCCTTACGTGTTCATCTCGTGTTCAGGTTCTGAAAATATTCGAATTGGTTTGGCTCAACAACAGATCCCTTTCAATATCCCTCATTGTATTGCTCGATATACAAAATGTGAGACTCAGGGGTCTAAGAAAAATGTGCAAGATCAGGTAGAGGAATTTAATAAAACAAAATTCTGAAATGGGTCTTGGTTTCAAACCATTGTATTTGATTTGATTTTTCTTCAAAATTTTTCTTATCCGTGGCTTTGTGCTTCTTTTGTTTTTGAATTCTCAGATGCTAGTTTCTCAAATTACTCCTGCACAGAATCTGGAGCGTGAAAAGGCTTATGATCTTGTTAGTTAATGCACATTGTGTACCTGGACTTTGGTTCTTCTGATTCTTGTTGTTTCAAATTATTTGGATTTAATTGCTTCTTTCAGATTGCATCGTTGATGAAGATTCCCTTTCTGGATGAGGAGGTGGCAAACAACTCTTTTCCGCGGAAGGTATGTAAAGCCTTTGATGCTTTTAGGTTTATTCTGAGTTCTTGTGCTTTGGTGGTATGATTTTGAGAAGATGTCTCTTCCTATGCCACTCCCCTAAAAAAAACTTCATAGTTATTGAATCGTTACCTAATATGGTGTCCATTCATATTCCTTGATGGAAAATGAGCATTCATGGTTTTTCTCAAAATAAATGGCATGATAAACTATTTTTTTTATTTTTTGGTCAATCATGAATTCTGATCTGCCTTATCAGGGCCATGTGAAGAAATGACGTGGCCTTTCTAGACTGTCCATTTGGACATGGAACCCACTGGATAGGCCATGTGCGTGATATTGAATCTACATAAACTCCACTGATACATGAGGGACAATATTTTGTCATTCTATAGAGCATCCATCAACCTTTTTGATATTCTTTAATTTTTCACAGTAAAGAGGTTATATTCAGCCTGTACAGAAGTCTTTGGGTTTAAAATGAGGAGGGGTTTGAATCAAAGCATACATGGATAAGTGGGGTTCTTTGCGTAAGACTCCATTTGAGAAATAAATGTCTCACTATCTGTTTAAGTTTTGATTGTTTCGTAAGGCATCCAGTGTCTCTTGTTCTGTTTATATCTATTTATTTGTCTATATGTATGCATTTATTTATTAATATAAAAGAAACATATAAAATCCTAGTCCCACCAGCGTTGATTAGCCGCTTGGAAAACAAATAAAAAAAATAAAAAAAAAGAAAAATAGAAAAAGAGGCACTGAAGAATGAGAGAGAGAAACCTCTCCTCCATCAAAGCTCCATTTAAATACTCTCTTTTGACATCTTGATTTTGATGAGTCAAACTGTGACCTTGTTAAGAAACTTGGGTAGATGGGAAAATTGAGTCAAAAATCAAGTAAGCCTTATTAAGTCATTCAATCTCCAATAGCACACACATGAACTCTCAACCCAAGAAATTGCAGTGAAGTCTCCCATACCTTGAAGAAATGTCATATTTGGACTTTATAGTAAAACCATCCACAATGGTTGACAGGCAATAAAAGAAGTGTTTTGCTATGGAATTTATGCCCCTCTATTGTTTTCTCTTTTTTGGAAGGAGAGAATTTATGGAATTTTTAAGGCTGTATGGTATGGTGCTGATTCCATCTTGAATAAAGTACTATGTATGCTATTTTTTGTGTTTTTGAGCCCTATTGAGTTAAATATTCTCTTTTTTGCTCATTGTCTTTTATTTTTTTGCTTCTGTAAAGTATTGGGATTAGGCTTTGTCTATTGGCTTTAAAGTTTTCAGGCCATGCCTTCCGTTTCTGTTGAATTGGCTAGATTGTTGTAAACTTTGTTCTCAAAAGGTGAGGCCCTTTTCCTTTCTTGTAATAAGCTGACAGACACACTAATTTGCCACAGTTAAAGTGTGATTATCTCTCACCTAGTTGAGAGCACACGGTTTTCTAGAGCCTAGATGAGAAATATGTAGTTTTGAATGCTTTGTGTCTTTTAGTGCAGCAGACATCCATATATAAAATGCACTTAATATGGCTATTATGTGTTTTCTTACTATATGATCATGCAATAATCAAATATTAATTTTTAGACCTGAAAATTGTGGGCACTATGCAAATGCAGCTTATTTTCAGGGTAAACAGGGTCCTTATTTGATGAAATTGCCTTTGAGATTGAGAAAATTGTTATGCAGACAGTACGCATTGATGGATATAATTCACAAAGTAGCAAAAAGGATTCGGCCTTCAATTGGACTAATGTGATGGAGAGAGTCTCAAGTTCATCTTCGGCAATAGGTAAACGATGGCATCTTTTTTTCTCATCCATCTATACTGTTATATTTACATATAATCCCTTCCATTTTCTTAATTCTTTAACTTCAATCTCTGCTGTTTAAAAAAAATGCCATTTTCTGGTGCTTCTAAGAATTGAAAAATCTAATATCACACATTTGTTTCATAATTAAGAAAATTAGACACAACTTTTGGTCCTTTCTCTATTGCATTTGTTCATGTACACATAAGAAGACCTTTGTTTGTTTTCACCCAACCACACAAATCCAACTTTTTCATAGTCATCCCTCGGGTTTAGTGGTGCCAGGGTAAGAAGCGAATTTCATAATAAGACCTTAATGTGATTGTTGTGATAAGGGCTGTGAAAATGTTGATACTGCAAATTATGATCTTGTTACGATCATACCAATCCTTGAAGTCACTGAAGACTCTTTGTTAGTCATCATGACTAGTGTAACCCTGCATTCCCAGACGTAGATTATGTGTATATTAGTTATAACCCTTGCCATTACAATTTAAAAATGATATGTCCAAAGCTCCATATCAATTAAAGTAGCTTAGCTGCCAATATCCAAGAAAGTCCCAATTATTAAAACTTTCTATTTTTAGTGTTGAACATACATACACACATACATAAGTACACACACACACACACATACACAGATATATAAAATGTAATATTAGTGTGGTCATGAATTATTAAAAAATGTGAATCTATATTGATCACAAATAATGCCTATATTAATTTTATTTTTTTGGAATTCAGCTATTTCTTTTTTAAATTTTCTTGAAAAGAAATTTAATTAATAGAATATTATGCGTTATGCATTGTGTTGACAAAATTTCAGCTAATAATTATTTAGCTACACGAAACGTCTATTTGTTACATATTTTGCCTTCTAAATTATTTTAAAAATTAGTTTTTGGATTTTCGGTCTGCTTTACTAGGTATAGTAGCATGGCGAGACATAGCAATTTTGTGGTGTTAAGAAATGATGATGCAAAATCCGGATTGCCCACCTTACAGGAAGCCAGATGGGCAATATTTCAAACCTCATAGGACCTGTTAATATCTGCGTAATAGATTCTCTTATAGGAAATAAAACATATTAAATTTATTAGTTATTTTGAAGTTCCTTGCAAGAAATACATTGCATTTAGAAGAGGCTATTTTTCTTTGCATGAAAAGTTTTGATGCTGAAATTTAGTAAAATTTAGTTCTTGAGGTGGAGCCACTTGAATTCACATTGATGAATGTTCTTTAAATAAGTTAACATGTGTGAAGTCCAAGTCTCACAAAGTTTCTAAGTTTGGGGCATTTAACTAGTTGACTTTTTTGAATATATAATATCAGAATTTTTATGTAAAACCCTGACCAAATAGATCAGTGCAGCATGGAAGAAATATAAACTGTGTTGCCAATTATAGATATTCCATTTAAAAAAAATGATAATTTGATTTTGGTTTTATAAATTAATTAAAAACTATGTTGCATCTGAATACTTGGTCAACGATCAAGTAGGTTTCCCCCCAAAACCACACACCCCCCCCCCCCCCCCCCCCCC